>CM065802.1:157105964-158355964 GCA_033398695.1 Orobanche coerulescens | reverse complement strand
TTTCGGGAACGACACTTCTTTTAGGAAGGGTCGAATATGATACCCGTATTATTTTTGGCTTCTACATTTTCTCTTTCTCAATTCTATCGACTCGCTCGTATTCTTTGATACTTTCTGAACTTTTTCTGTATTTCAGTTTCATCGTTCGAACGAGCTGTGATCTTGTTTTGGGTCGATCTGGTTATCAATGTGACTTTTCCGAGTTCGGTTCGATTCTTGTGAACCTTATTCGGAAGTAACATTTTTTTTTTTGGTTTTACTCGTTCTTTTATTCAAGTGGATTGGATTTTGAACTTCTGTATTTTCGACTCTATCGACGTTTATGTTCGTTGACATTTTCTGAGCTTGTTCTGCCCCTCTTTTGTTGATCGAACGAGTGTGGTATTATTTCGGAATAACTCGTTTGTCGTTGTGACATTTCAATTGCTATTCCCTTTCCTGTGGATCTTATGTGAATGTACATCTTGCTGTTTTCACCGGATCATATATTGTCTCGAGTTGAGATGTGAACCTTGGAGTTGTTGTTTGAATTTTATTGTTCCTCGTGATTCGAACATGATTGTTCGATTTTTATTGTCTCGATCGTTGTGGTTCGATCGTTTGATTGTTCGGTTTTTGTTGATCTAGTTTCGTGATTGTTGAACATTCAGACTCCTTCGTAATTCCCTTAAATTCGGGAAATTTGTCTCGTTTTTGATCTTCCAACCCTTGGGCGGTGGAATTCCGTATTTCTTCAGCGATTGGCTCGCGTTTTGATTGATGTACCGTTGGGTTGGTCTAGCGTATTGATCTTCGTTCGTTGCATTTTGTGATTGTACGGACAACCAAATTGATTGTATTATCTGTTTGATGACACTTGTCAGTTGTTGGTTTTATTATCTCTCTATCGGTGGCGTTGTGTTGGTCGTCATGGGGCGTGTTTTCACGTCGTATGTTCCTTTGCGTTTCTTGCAGCGTTTCGCCGTCGGGCGCGAGTTTTCGGTTTTTGGGTACCTCATCGAGTTTTCCTGACAGTGGATATTGCTTCTCCCTACTTATTTTAAGTTTCGGGACGAAACTTCTTTTAAGGAGGGTAGAATGTAATACCCGTAATTTCGATTTTCGGTAAATTTCTTTTTTTCGGCCGAAGTCCATTTTGACGACTCGCGCATGACCGTTTCGTCATTCTGAGAATGATTAATTCTGCATTTTTTGTCATCCGAGTTCGTTTCGGTGTCGTTTTGTTGAGTTCCGTGCTTTTTGGCGACTTTTCCGCACTTGAGTTCGATTCTTGCGAATCTCATTCGAAATGACTATTTCGAGTTTCCCGTAAGTCCGTTTAACTTTGTTAGACGTTTTGTGAACTTCGGTTTGGTTATTCGACCACGTATCGTGATTTTTGGATGTTTGGGCCGTTTTTGTAATTTCCTATAAGTTTAGGGAATTTGTTCCTTGTTCGGTTTTGATTGTGTACCTCGGACCGTTTTGGGTTACTGGTTATTGTTTCTTGTTGTGTGTATTTTCCTCGGTCGGTTGGGTCGGCATATCGTGTTTTGGTGATCGTCTTTTTTTTTTTTTTGGTACCGTTGTTTTCTGTCCAAAATGCTGTCTGTCAGGACCTGTGCAAAACGGCGCAAGACCCGCGGCATTTTGCGCCGTGTCTGTGCGCCGTGTCGCACAGGGGGTCGATCACTGTCCGAGAAACGGCGCAAGACCCGCGGCATTCTGCGCCGGGTCTGTGCGCCGTGTTGCCCAGTGGTGCCCGCTGCCTTGCGAAACGGCGCAAGACTCGTGGCATTTTGCGCCGTGTCTGTGCGCCGTGTCGCACAGGGGTCGGCCGCTGACCATCAATACGGCGCTGAACACGGCGCTATTTGGACCGTTTGTTGCGCCGTGTTCTGTCCAGTATATAAAGGACAGACGGGTGTTTTAACCCCATTTCTTCCTTTCTCTCCCGTTTCTCCACTCTCTCCACGCGACTTTAGGCGATTTCAACCAGATATTGTATTCTAGCATCTTATAACTCGGATTTGGACATTCTAACATGAATCAATCATCTTCCTTCCACCATTCCATCGTTGAATTGAGGTGATTGGTCATTATACCTAATTTTAGGGTTCTTGGCTATAATTCATTTTTCCTTTCGTTTTTGCTTCGATTGATGATGAATACTAGTTGGGTAATCATGGTGTTATGTTTTCCTAGAACTTTAGCGGATAAATTCCAAGTTCTTCCCCTTCGTTGATCGAATTTGTACTTTATGCCTCAATAGTGTTCGGCGGATTGTCCCTTAGGATAGAACGTCGATTAATTCGTGATTTCTCAGTGGAATTGTAGTTGATTGAGTCTCTATTGTTGTTAGGGTCAGATTTCTCTCAAAGAATTCGAGTCGGAACCCTTCCGTTCGTCGTTTTCTTTAAGCTTTTCGATCGTGGGTGTATTCATTGTCTTCGCCGGAGAATCGTAGGTGTTCGAGGCGTCCCGACTGATCCGTGATTGTGGGAGTGTCCGGTATCGATTATCGAGGCAAGTACCTTGCCCATACTTTTCTTATTTTATGGATATGATAATTGGTGATCATCTTGGTGTGTTTGTTTATTTGTTTGAAATGAGTTTTCAAAAGACTCGGCTAGCCTCGTTAAAGGCTCACTTTCAAAACGCGTGTGTTTTGTAAATTGTGTGGGTTGTAAGTGACTACATGAATCCCTTGGATATGTTTAGTGTTGATGTTGCGCTTGATAATGCGTGGGTACGTATATTGTTTCTTTCTGTCGTGTTGTGGTTGACGTGCGTGTTGTTATTTATTCGTGTGGTCGTGGACTGGCGGATAAATTATGTGAATTGGTGTATTGATTTGATAATTGTTACAACGATTGAATGTGTGCTTGAGGTTTGTGATAATGTGGATACTTGTTGTGAGAAACGTCATATCCGGGAACCTCTGAGGGCGGGGCGTGCACTCCGGCCTGGTGTACGCTGCAATATGCGGCTCCATATGGGTGGTGAACCCCGGTGTTACATAATGCGTGTGTCAAGGGGCGGCTCTTGTGGGAGTGATCGCCGGCGCAGTGACATGTTCAAGGAGCGGCCAACATAGTGGAGTGAACGCCGGTACACAGGTGCGCAAGGGAGGCGCCTGGAAGGCTTATTGGTTTCGGGTATTTGAGTGATAGCTAAGACCCCGTTACCGAACGATGTCCGTTTCTCAAATTCTTCCAACTCACTTTTAAATGTTTGTCTTGATATAGACCGCGATTCGTGTTTTTGAAAACTTGCTTCAACTTGTTTTTAAAGCGTTGGTATCAGGGTTAATTAACCAAGGAGGTTTGACGAAACCTCTGAGGGTTAATTAATCGGGGGTCTTGAGCAGGATATGTCGAATGAGAGATTGTACCTTTGATTGTATTGTGGTGCAATTCTGTGTATTGGGTCAAGGACCCTGTGGAATGTTGAGATGATTGATCTCGTGTTGATATTATCTGGATTTGGGTCGAGAACCCCGTGTGATGTTGAGATGTTTGATCTCGTGTTGATATTATCTGGATTTGGGTCGAGAACCCCGTGTGATGTTGAGATGTTTGATCTCGTGTCGATATTATTTGGTTTTGGATCGAGAATCCCGTGGAAATATTCGTGAAGACTCGTTTGTGTTGATTGAGTGGCTTTCTTGCAAATTGTTTTCTATTAAAACTCTCGATGGCATCTTTAAAACTGTTTTATAAATGGTTTCCCTTTTATTTGTGATCTTTCGGTTTTGAGAAATGTTTACCAAACTCATGCCTCGGGAGGTACTTTTCGTTACGTTTGGATTTTTGAGGATTCCTGGTTATTGTTATTCGTGAAATGTGAATTGTATGGCTCGTATTTGCACTTTGTTCTTGCACTAGCAAAACAGTGGAGTTTTGCTAACCCCCGAGTATTCGGGGGGTGGATGTCTGTTATTGCATTCAGGTTTGGGAGCATAACACAGGGTCGGCATGGAGGATGATGAAAGATGAACGATACTAATCACACGAGGATCCGTATGAGGTCATTGGTATAGTTATAGTTTATTTTCCACAGTAGTATTCTTTCCCGTTGTACGGGAGTGTGTTGTATTTGACCCCTGCGTGGGCATGTAATGAGTTTGAGTTGTATGTAATCATTGAAAGACCAAATCGGCCTACTGAGTCATTTTGGCCTTAAAGGCACTTTTGAGTTGTTTTATGTTATTACCAGCCTGGTAGATCCTTGAGAAAAGGGTCTACGGCGTGTAATATCCCTGAGCGGATTGGGGGTGTTACAAATAGGGTCAACCTAAGTTGCTTATCAGCGCCATGAAGACTGTAATACTCTTGAATAAAGGTTGCACGGGCTATTGGTGTTATGCTTTGAAGTCGAAAGGGAATGAGGTCGATTTCTCTTTGATTCCAGTTGTTAATGAGTATCCAGAAGATCTTCCGGGATTACCACCAGACCGAGAGATAGAATTTTCGGTTGATTTAGAGCCCGACGCGGCTCCGATTTTTAAGGCGCCTTATTGTATGGCACCTTCGGAAATGCAAGAATAGAAGAATCAGTTGGGAGAACTGTTATAGAAAGGGTACATTAGACCGAGCGCTTCATCTTGGGGTGCACATGTTCTTTTTGTGAGAAAGAAGGATGGTTCACTACGTTTATGCATCGATTACCGTGAGGTAAACAAAGTGACCATAAAGAACAAGTATCCGTTACCTCGTATAAATGATTTATTTGACCAGTTGCAGGGAGCCACCATATTCTCAAAATTGATTTGAGATCAGGATACTACCAGCTCCGAGTGAAAGAGTCCGACGTTCCGAAAACCACTTTCCGGACGAGGTATGGACATTATGAGTTTGTGGTCATGCCTTTTGTACTGACTAACGCATCAACAGTATTCATGCAACTGATGAACAAAATATTCATTGAGTACCTTGACAAATGTGTGGTCGTCTTTCTTGACGATATCTTTATTATTCTCAAGATGAGAAGGAGCATGCCCGAAACTTGCGTTTGATACAAGACTTTTTGAGAGCCGAGCGCCTTTATGCATAATTCTCAAAATGTGAGTTCTGTTTGAAGGAAGTTATGTATGTGGTTTCAGCCGAAGGGTTCATGTAGACACACAGAAGACCTAGGCAGTGCTAGATTGGGCACCACCTAATAATATCAAGGAAGTTCGTAGCTTTTTGGGTCTTGCTGGGTATTACCGTTGGTTTGTCGAGGGTTCTCGAAACTCGCTCGGCCACTTACTGTAAAACCCGTAATTTTCGATTTCCGGTAATTTCTTTTCTTTCGGCGGAAGTCCGTTTTGATGACTCGCTCATGACCATTTCATTATTCTGAGAATGATTAATTCTACACTTTCTGACATCCGAGTTCGTTTCGGTGTCATTTTGTTGAGTTCCGTGCTTTTTAGCGACTTTTCCGCACTTGAGTTCGATTCTTGCGAATATCGGTCGGCTAACTGCTTTGAAGTTTCCGTAAGTTCGTTTAACTTTGTTATACGTGTTGTGAACTTCGGTTTGGTTATTCGATCACGTATCGTGATTTCCGGGCGTTTTGGGCCATTTTGTAATTTCTTAAAAGTTACGGGTATCCGTATCTGTAATTATTGTCTCGACCCGTTTCTTGGTCGCGTATGATTAATTATGGTATTATGTTTTCATTTCGGGTCGTTGATGTTGTTCGCAACTTTTCGTCGTGTTCGTTCCGTACGTTTTCGGAAATCGAGTCGTCGAGCCACAGTGTTCGAGCACCGGCCGGACGGTTGCGGATCGCCGGACGATTGCAGGCACCGGCCGGACAGTGCGGCGAGAACCGCGTAGCGCACGCTTCTGGCGGAAGAGGCTGCGCCGCTAACCGGCAGTGTAGCGACGCCACCGGCCGCCTAACGACGCTTATCGGAGTGCAGGCGGTGGAGTCCAGGGGTTCTGGAATCGGTCAGGCTCGGCAGGTAGCGCACGCTACTGTCGGGCATTGCGCACGCTACGACCGGCAGGTAGCGCGCGCTACGGCCGGAAGGCTGCGCACGCTACCTGGCCGAGTCAGTAGGGCAGTGTGGGCACTGGACTGCGGCCTGGGCCGGTAGCGCACGCTAGCTCGGCAGCCTAGCGCGCGCTAGTCTGGCCCAGTATAAATGTGACAGAGCAGTCACATTTCATCTCGTTTTTCATTTCCTACCTTTCTCTTCCATGGCTGGAGACTTAGAGATCGTGGAGCCATGTTGTTGAACAAAAAATCCACGAAGTTCTTGAGTTCATAACATCAATCAATCATCCATTATCATCCTTTGATCCAGCGAATCAAGGTAATCTTCCTTAGAACCCTAATTTCGTGAATTTGGGGGTTTTTTGCATTTTTGTCCGATTCGTTCCGTGTTATTGATTAATTCATGATGGGAATGATTAATCTTGGTAGTATTCTTGTGTTTAACATCATTTAATCCATTGTTCTTCGTCGAATCGAAGTATATTTCTTGATTTCCTTCGAATCGACTTTTTGGGGGATTTGTTCTCGATCTCGTTTTCCATCCGTTTTGGTTGGATAGATTGTGGTTAAATGGTGTTGTTAAACATATTCTATGGATTGTATTCGACTTGGAATTCCGTTTTCGTGTTTTGTCGGGACGAATCGTGTTCTTGGCCGTTTTGGGGAAAACACTTGAACTTTCGTCATTCGTTCTTTGAATTCAACGGCTTTGAGTCGTGTTATGGAATTCATTTCATTGTTGTTATTGTCCTTCGTAGTTTATGACCGCGAGTTGACGATCGGTGGAGTCGGCGGGTTCGTAGTCGGTTCGTGTCAACCTACTTCGGTCGATTTTCCGTGTTGTACTTATTCGAGGCAAGTACCTTGCCCATACTTTCCTTGTTTTGTGGATACGATAATTAGTGATCGTCTAAATGTGTTTATTTGATCGTTTGTTTTAAACTTTCAAAAGATTCGGTTTAGCCTTGTTAAAGGCTTGCTTTCAAAATGCGTGTGTTTTGTGAATGGTGTGTCTTGTAAATGACTATGTGAATCCTATGGATATATTTGGTGTTGATGATGCACTTGGTATTTGCGTGTGGATGTAAATTATTTCATTTCAGTGCGCTGTGGTTTGACGTGGTGTTTTGCTAAGTGTTTGATGCCTCTGAGTGAATTGTTTGGATATCTTTGTCGCATTGCGTTATTTGTGTGAATGTGTGGATATGGTTAAAGGTCTACGGTGACACATGGCACGTGATCATGTGGTCAGGATGCAACAAGTGATTGATCCAACCGTGAGAGCCTGAGATAATCTATGGTGGCACATGACATGCGATCATGTGGCCAGGATGCAACAAGCGATTGATCCAACCGTGAGATGTGTGTGATTTGTTTCGCTAGCCAGCTCGGGAGGGTCCTTCGAGGCCTCGAGTGGGATTTGTGGCTTCGTCCCGGTCCTAGGCGATGCGCGTGCGTGATTACATTTTGTTGATTTTTTATGTCCGTCGAGGACACGTGATGTTGGGCTCTGGCCCTGTGAATTATTGTCGGTTTTCTATTTGCGAAAACAAAACCTTTGGGCTGTGACCCTGTTGATTTTTGGAAAGATAAGGATTCGGTAATCCTAAATTATTTTCTATTAAAACTCTCGATGGCATTTTAAACTGTTTTATAAATTGTTTCCCTTCTATTGTGGCCTTTCGGTTTTTGGAATGTCTTACTCAAACTCTTGCCTCGGGAAGTACTTTTCGTTACTTTTGGATTTTTGAGGATTCCTGGTTATTGTTATTCGTGGAATGTGAATTGTATGGCTCGTATTTTTGCACTTGTACTTGCACTAGCAAAACAGTGGAGTTTTGCTAACCCCCGAGTATTCGGGGGGTGGATGTCTATTTTTGCATTCAGGTTTTGGAGCATAGCACAGGGTCGGCACGAAGGATGATGAAAGATGAACGATACTAATCACACGAGGATCCGTTGATGTCATATTGGTCTAGTTGTATTTTCTTTTCCGCTGCAGTATATTTTTCCCGTTGTACGGGTGTGGTTGTATTTTGACCCCTGCGTGGGCATGAGTAGTATTTGAGTTGTATGTATTTATTGAAAGACCAAATCGGTCTACTGAGTCATTTTAGCCTTAAAAGGCGATGTTTGATTTTAGTTATCAGCCTGGTAGATCCTCGAGGAGAGGGTCTACGGCGTGTAATATCCCTGAGCGGATTGGGGGTGTTACAGAATGGTATCGGAGCTTAGGTTGTGGAAACCTAGGCTGTCGTGTCAGTGGTGTCTGTTGAGTTGCTGTCTCGTCGGATTTTGTCTGACTGAGTCGTGTCTCGACGCGTCGTTTGAGTTTGTTGATCGTGATTAGTATCGTGGGCGATCATCATCTTCGTGCGACCTGTGGATGTAAGTCTCCCTTCTTTGTATTGTGCCTCGTGTGACACGAGCTATTTGTTTGATTTTGTATTAAGTGACGGAATCCTCTTATGGATTTTGATTTCTTGATACGTGATTATTTGACTCTCATATTTCGTTCATGTGAGGAGTAGTGTTGCTGGATTGTGCATCTTGGACTGTATTTCTTTTATCCGCTGCGTGAGTTCTTTTGTAATGGCTTTCGGTATTTTACCGACTAAGTTTTATTTCGAAAACCGATTCCTTTAACCGAGTTGTTGGCCTTGACCGTTTTGACGGTAGTTGGGTGTTTTCAAATGATTTTGTGAGTTTTGATAAGTACTACCGTCATCGACCTTTTTGGGCATTTTTGTAATTGGTTTTTAGCCTGGTGGGTTCCGGCGCGGGACCCACGGCGCTATAAAGTTTTGTGTAATTACCTGAAATTTTTGGGCATTCTAGCCCATTGAATTATCTTGGAAAACCTTGAGCATCTCAGAAAATAAATTTCGAGACGTACTTTTAAAATGAATTATTTTCTCGTGGTACATCCAAGGTGCCACAATATGTTTCAAAATTCTTCTACCTCGAGGACCCAAAAATGTTTTGAGATATTTTCAATGTTTTATAAACATTTTTACTTAGACCCGAGGGTCGAATATTCTGAAAATTTTTCACTAAGAAAAGGTGTCCTCATTTTTGTTCAAATGCAAGATGATTTTCAAAGTCTCGAAAATGATGTTGTTCAACTTTTTGTAAAGTGATACTCAAGATCAACTGGTGTTTCCATACTGTTTTCAAAAGGTGGTTTTCGTTTTTAAAACCCATCATTTCCTGCTTGTGGTCGGAGAAGGTGTGTATGATGTTGGTATTGTCGTTAGGGTGTTAGCCCTCCGAATTGTGATTGAATTGGTGGCGTGAATGTTGAGTCGTTTGCCGCGCATTTGTTGTGATTAGTCCTCTGTGAGAGGTGAGATGTTGGTATTGAATGTTGTCACTTTGTGATGAATTATGTGTTATCACACTTGTGCGAGCTATTGGAACTGGAGTTTGTATGATTGTGTACATACGTGGTTGTTTTTTGATGTTTTGTAATTGTGCACTGGTCATCGTTCGAGTCGTTGATGTCGCCGAACGATGCCGTCGTTATTGTGATATTCATGTGTGTGTTGCCTTACGATGGTAATCGTTGTATGTGTTATGTGTTATGATTTTCTATTGTGCTGAGTGGTTACTTATTCAGTATGCCGAGGGGCCGAGGTCGTGGTCGTGGCGATCGGACGCGTGGTCGAGAGCATGCTGCCGGTGATGGTATTGGTATTGGTGTTGCTACTATTTTGCAGCAGGTAGCCACTCAGATGACTCAGTTGACTCAGGCAGTTCAGCGTGTTACAGTTGTGACCCAGCACACTGGTGCAAATCAGTGGCTTCGAGAAGTGGTTCGTATGAATCCCCCTCGTTTCGCTGGTGATGCAAATGCTTTAGGCTGGGATGGTTGGCTTTTCTAGTTGGAAAAGATTTTCGAGATAGTTGATTGTCCAGAAGAACGTAAGGTCCCGGTAGCTCAGTATCTTTTCGACAAAGATGCCGCTAGCTGGTGGGAGGCTATTAAGCCTCGAGATCGCGTTGTCACGTGGGCAGAGTTCCAGAAATTCATGAGAGATGAGTTTTGTCTGGAACCGATCAGAAATCAGAGGATTAATGAATTCTTTTCGGCGAAACCGCAGGATGTACCGCTGTCTCAAGCTATTATTGATTTTAGCAAACAGCTCGGCTATGTGCAGAATCAAGTAAGGACAGAGGAGGACAAGATTTGTCATTTTAGTAGGCGGATGAAGCCGGAGATTCGCCTATACATGGCAGGTCTCGCTTGTACTTCCTTGAGAGATTATCAGAATAGGGCGTTAGCCTATGAGCTATCCAGATTATCGACCGAGAGTATGTCTGACTCGAAGAAACAGAAAACCGTTGGGAACTTTTCGGGTAATCAGGGGAGTGGGCCCCTTGAAGTTGGGATTTCGTTTCGTCATCCCAAAATGGTTCCTAGATCGCGTGATCATAGGAGTAGTACCCCTGCAGTGAGTAATGTGAGCACTTCAAAGATATGTTATAACTGTAGTCGAGCGGGCCATACTGCGAAGAATTGTCGTTCACCGTTAGTCAGCTGTTTTGAGTGTGGCCAGGTGGGTCACCGATCCGTACATTGCGAGACGGTAGCTGAGAGATTTGGGGATCGAGGTTGCGTCTCTGCTCAGAAAGGACACGGAGATGCCTAGTGTGGTTTTGAGGATTTCGGCGTAGTCCTAATTGTTTATGATTAGCCTTGTGGATCGTTTTGTGTTTATTTTCTGTTTTCTCGACTGTGCGTGTTTTCTTGTAACAAGTGCTTTGTGTTTTGTGATTGTTCGGATAATTAACTTGATTGCATTATCTGTTTTATGACCCTTGTCACTTGTTGGTTTTATTATGTCTCTACCGGTGGCGTTGTGTTGGTCGTCGTGGAGCGTGTTTTCACGCCGTATGTCTCTTTGCGTTTCTTACAACATTTCGCCGTCGGGCGCGAGTTTTCGGTTTTTGTGTATCTCGTCGAGTTTTCCTGGCAGGGGATATTGCTTCTCCCTACTTATTTTAAGTTTCGGGACGAAACTTCTTTTAAGGAGGGTAGAATGTAAAACCTGTAATTTTCGATTTCCGGTAATTTCTTTTCTTTCGGCGGAAGTCCGTTTTGATGACTCGCTCATGACCGTTTCATTATTCTGAGAATGATTAATTATGCACTTTTTGACATCCGAGTTCGTTTCGGTGTCGTTTTGTTGAGTTCCGTGCTTTTTAGCGACTTTTCCGCACTTGAGTTCGATTCTTGCGAATATCGGTCGAAACTGCTGTTTCGAGTTTCCCGTAAGTTCGTTAAATTTGTTATACGTGTTGTGAACTTTGGTTTGGTTATTCGATCACGTATCGTGATTTCCGGGTGTTTTGGGCCATTTTGTAATTTCTTAAAAGTTACGGGTATCCGTATCTGTAATTGTTGTCTCGACCCGTTTCTTGGTCGCGTATGATTAATTATGGTATTATGTTTTCATTTCGGGTCGTTGATGTTGTTCGTAAATTTTCATCGTGTTCGTTCCGTACGTTTTCGGAAATCGAGTCGTCGAGCCCTGGTGTTCGAGCACTGGCCGGACGGTTGCGGGACTGGCCGGACGATTGCGGGCACCGGCCGGACGGGTGCGGCAGGAACCGGCGTAGCGCACACTACGGCCGGAAGGCTGCGCGCGCTAACCGGCAGGTGTAGCGCACGCTACCGGCTGGCCTAACGCACGCTATCGGGTCTGGATAGTGGAGTCCAGGGGTTCTGGAATCGGTCAGGCTCGGCAGGTAGCGCACGCTACTGTCGGGCATTGTGCACGCTACGACCGGCAGGTAGCGCGCGCTACGGCCGGAAGGCTGCGCACGCTACCTGGCCGAGTCAGTAGGGCAGTGTGGGCACTGGACTGCGGCCTGGGCCGATAGCGCACGCTAGCTCGGCACCCTAGCGCGCGCTAGTCCGGCCCAGTATAAATGTGACAGAGCAGTCACATTTCATCTCGTTTTTCATTTCCTACCTTTCTCTTCCGCGGCTGGAGACTTAGAGATCGTGGATCCATGTTGTTGAACAACAAATCCACGAAGTTCTTGAGTTCATAACATCAATCAATCATCCGTTATCATCCTTTGATCCAGCGAATCAAGGTAATCTTCCTTAGAACCCTAATTTCGTGAATTTGGGGGTTTTTGCATTTTTGTCCGATTCGTTCCGTGTTATTGATTAATTCATGATGGGTATGATTAATCTTGGTAGTATTCTTGTGTTTAACATCATTTAATCCATTGTTCTTCGTCGAATCGAAGTATATTTCTTGATTTCCTTCGAATCGACTTTTTGGGGGATTTGTTCTCGATCTCGTTTTCCATCCGTTTTTGTTGGATAGATTGTGGTTAAATGGTGTTGTTAAACATATTCTATGGATTGTATATCCATATTTCGACTTGGAATTCCGTTTTCGTGTTTTGTCGGGACGAATCGTGTTCTTGGCCGTTTTGGGGAAAACACTTGAACTTTCGTCATTCGTTCTTTGAATTCAACGGCTTTGAGTCGTGTTATGGAATTTATTTCATTGTTGTTATTGTCCTTCGTAGTTTATGACCGTGAGTTGGCGATCGGTGGAGTCGGCGGGTTCGTAGTCGGTTCGTGTCAACCTACTTCGGTCGATTCTCCGTGTTGTACTTATTCGAGGCAAGTACCTTGCCCATACTTTCCTTGTTTTGTGGATACGATAATTAGTGATCGTCTAAATGTGTTTATTTGATCGTTTGTTTTAAACTTTCAAAAGATTCGATTTTGCCTTGTTAAAGGCTTGCTTTCAAAATGCGTGTGTTTTGTGAATGGTGTGTCTTGTAAATGACTATGTGAATCCTATGGATATATTTGGTGTTGATGATGCACTTGGTATTTGCGTGTGGACGTAAATTATTTCATTTCAGTGCGCTGTGGTTTGACGTGGTGTTTTGCTAAGTGTTTGATGCCTCTGAGTGAATTGTTTGGATATTTTTGTCGCATTGTGTTATTTGTGTGAATGTGTGGATATGGTTAAAGGTCTACGGTGACACATGGCACGTGATCATGTGGTCAGGATGCAACAAGTGATTGATCCAACCGTGATAGCCTGAGATAATCTACGGTGGCACATAACATGCGATCATGTGGCCAGGATGCAACAAGCGATTGATCCAACCGTGAGATGTGTGTGATTTGTTTCGCTAGCCAGCTCGGGAGGGTCCTTCGAAGCCTCGAGTGGGATTTGTGGCTTCTTCCCGGTCCTAGGCGATGCACGTGCGTGATTACGTTTTGTTGATTTTTTATGTCCGTCGAGGACACGTGATGTTGGGCTCTGGCCCTGTGAATTATTGTCGGTTTTCTATTTATGAAAACAAAACCTTTGGGCTGTGACCCTGTTGATTTTTGGAAAGATAAGGATTCGGTAATCCTAAATTATTTTCTATTAGAACTCTCGATGGCATTTTAAACTGTTTTATAAATTGTTTCCCTTCTTTTGTGGCCTTTCGGTTTTTGGAATTTCTTACTCAAACTCTTGCCTCGGGAAGTACTTTTCGTTACTTTTGGATTTTTGAGGATTCCTGGTTATTGTTATTCGTGGAATGTGAATTGTATGGCTCGTATTTTTGCACTTGTACTTGCACTAGCAAAACATTGGAGTTTTGCTAACCCCCGAGTATTCGGGGGGTGGATGTCTATTTTTGCATTCAGGTTTTGGAGCATAGCACAGGGTCGGCACGAAGGATGATGAAAGATGAACGATACTAATCACACGAGGATCCGTTGATGTCGTATTGGTCTAGTTGTATTTTCTTTTCCGCTGCAGTATATTTTTCCCGTTGTACGGGTGTGGTTGTATTTTGACCCCTGCGTGGGCATGAGTTGTATTTGAGTTGTATGTATTTATTGAAAGACCAAATCGGTCTACTGAGTCATTTTAGCCTTAAAAGGCGATGTTTGATTTTAGTTATCAGCCTGGTAGATCCTCGAGGAGAGGGTCTACGGCGTGTAATATCCCTGAGCGGATTGGGGGTGTTACACTTACGCAATTACTTTAGAAGACAGAAAAGTTTGCTTGGACTGCTGAGAGACAGCAGACTTCGATGAGCTGAAGAGGCGTTTGACCTCAGCGCCGATTTTAGCTTTACCATAGGGTAGTGAAGGATATGTAGTTTATAGTGACGCTTCAAGACAAGGGCTTGGATGTGTGCTTATGCAGCACGATAAAATGATAGCCTTTGCATCAATGCAGTTGAAGCCGTATGAGATAAACTATCCTACTCATGACTTGGAATTATCCGAAATTTTTTTCGCACTTAAGATTTGGCGGCATTATTTGTATGACTCTTCGTGCCGAATTTAAACCGATCACAAGAGTTTGAAGTACATTTTTATTCAGAATGAGTTGAATATGATGCAGCAACGTTGGTTGGAGTTGATTAAATATTGTGATTTGGAAATTCTTTACCATCCGGGGAAGGCCAATGTCGTCGCGGACGCCTTGAGCCGGAAATCAGCATCACTTCAGATGCTCGAGGTTCTTACTTCCCAGACGAAGGTCCGTCAGGATTTGATCGAGCAAGGTATAGAAGTTTGGCTTCAAAGAGTACAAGGACATCTGTGTACCCTCGAAATTACTTCGTCCTTGGTTGATGACATCAAAGTGAGACAGTAGAGTGACCCGATGATTTCCCAACTAAAGGAAGATGTAATCAAGGGAAAAGCCACTGGCTTTATGATCCATGAAGACAGTATCTTGAGATTTTAGGGAAGGCTTTATGTCCCGAATAATCTAGAGTTGAGGCAGAGAATTCTTCGAGAAGCCCATGCTACGCCTTACTCATTCCACCCTATAACGAGTAAGATTGTACAAGGACTTGAAGCGAAATTTTTGATGGAATAATATGGAGAAAGATGTCATGGAGTTCGTATTGTGATGTTTGACATGTCAAAAAGTCAAGATCGAACATCAACGACCAGCGGGGTTGTTGAAGCTGCTTCCCATTCCCGAGTGGAAGTGGGAAGATATCTCCATAGATTTCATCACGGGATGCTGAAGTCTAAAGCCGGAATAAATATGATCTGGGTAATCGTTGATCGATTAACCAAGTCTGCACACTTTCTTGGTATTAAGGATACTTGGGGACTGGAGAGATTGGCCCGAACCTTTATAGCTGAGATTGTGAGAATGCATGGTGCCCCTAAAACTATTGTTTCTGATCAAGATGGTCGTTTCATGTCACATATCTGGCAAGCGGTCCATCAGGCCTTGGGCACCGAGTTGAGTTTGAGTACATCTTTTCATCCTCAGTCAGACGGACAGACGAAGGGAACGATCCAGACATTAGAAGATATGTTGCGGGCTTGTGCACTTATTGACATTCTTTAACTTTTGTCGCTCTTGTAAGCACTTATTGAGAAGTTGTTGTTGGTGATTTTAGAGTTTCGTACCTTTTGGGACATGTTCGTATTGATTAGACTTTGCAGCGATGTTCTGAGTGAGCAGATAGCATACGCTAGGCGTAAGCTAACGCACGCTATTTCTGTTGAGTAGTGTGCGCTAGTTTTGCCTCTAGCGCAATGGTCCGGGCTTGGCAGATGCAGTAGCTGGGTTCTTCCCTCTAGACTAGCAGTTAGCACGCGCTAGGCATGAGCTAATGTATGCTATTCGTGTTGAGTAGCGCACGCTAGCATCGCCTGTAACGCACGCTAATGGGCTGACTTTGGCAGGGGCAGTGGGGTGATTCCTGTTCTCTGGACTAATAGTTAACGCACGCTAGTTGTGAGCTATCACACGCTATAGGTATTGCTTAGTGCGCATTAGTGCTGGATGTAGTGATGCTAGCACGATGGGCAGTGAGCTAACATCGTAGGTTAGAAGCTACTAGACTACCGGGTGACCCCCGTTAGCGCACACTACCTTGATATTTAGTGCGCGCTATTCAGACACAGTATATAAGGAGGGTCAACCCTGTTCTTTGTCATTTTTCATCTCTTTTTCTTATTTCTAATGTGAGAGCACGAAAGGGCGATCTGGAGGCCATTTGGGGGCAATCTTTCATCAACTCTCATCATCTTGGTTGAATAACAAAGATTATATAACATCTAATCCATTCATTCTCTCCGGATCAAGGTAAATTCCTTAGAACCCTAGTTTAGGGAATTTTTGGGGATTTTTCTTAGATACGTCTGATTTATCTGTTTTGAAGCTTGAAATCCTTGGGATTATGATGTATCTACCTTGTACCCTCGTCCTCATTACAATTATATGGATGTTTTTGGTATATTATTCGGATTAGAGAGGGTTTGTATGATTTCCAACCTCTAGATAATTATCTTTGGAGAATTGTAAATTGTAGGAGGGTTTCGGGAGTTTCTCCGTGTGAATCGAGTATGGATTTTTAATCATCGTATTCCTTACGATATCATTTAGGTGCTGGAAGTGCATTCTTGGACCTATCGAGCTTACACTTTTCCTCCCGATTTTCGATGTCTCAAAGGCAAGTATATGTTTATGATTGTATGTTCTCGACTTTTAAAGTGATGTATATAAATTGTATGATTGTATATATTAACTCTGGGATGGACCGACGGGTCCTCAGAGGTTTCCGTTGCCTTTGGTGTGGTTCCACAAATAGTTTTGAGTTAGCCACTCTGGGAGGGTCCGACGGGGCCTCAGAGGGTTCCGTTGCCTTTGGTGCGGTTCCATGGTTAATCACGTATGTATTGAAATGTGATGTCATGAGATTTAGTTATTCCGGAATACTAGTCTCGAGTTTGATGAAATGGTGATTCCATTTACTTTATTGTCGAGAAGTATAATGTTTCATATTCGATATACTTTTACTAGATATTCGACGGCTAACCCCTTTTTGGGGGAAATACCTTTCATGTATTTCAGGATCCAGGAGAGGAGAAAGGCGTGTACCGGGTAGGCACGAAGATGATGGGCAAGAGTGATGCTGTGTCTTGTTTCTGTCTGTGTTTGTACCTTGTCCCATTCGGTATAGTTGTACTTGGAATGGCTCGAATACTCGAGTAGTGTTTCAGACGTTCAGGATGTTGTGGCCTTTGTTGCCATAAGTTTTAATTCCCGATGTATTGTATTCTGTCGGATTGATTATTTCATTGGCGTAGTTCTTATTGCCTTCTATTGGGATTAAGTTTAGACTCCATCGATCGAAATTTATGGTTCCGCGTAATTGTTAGCCTTGTGGGTCCCATGAAGGGTCTCACGGCGCTGTAATGTACCCTGAATAACTCGTGGGTGTTACAGTTAAGTGATGCATAATTGTTAAGTAATGTTGTAATATGATGATCATGACATTGCATGTCATATCCTGAGCACGCGCATAATAGTAGAGAAAATGTCTTGGATGAATTTCACTACAGGGAGGAAGGAAAAGATTTTATTAATTGACCATTGGTAGTATACTGAGGAAAGTCATACATGCTTATGTGATGCATGAGCGAGTTGTCCTGTGAGATATTACTTTGGGTGTGTGAGACAGTCGGACGTGGATCATGATTTTATGCTCAGAGCCATGTGAGATTATTTCGGGTGTGTGAGATAGTCGGAGTGGAAGTTATGATTATTGATGATGTATAGAGCTCTTTTCGGAGTATAGCAGTTTAAATGGTGAGAATTAAAATACATTTTCATGTCAAGCATTGCACTTCATATTAAATTTCATAGAAGTAGTGATATTATTCCATTAACATGCATGAGTTTTACTTAATGAGCTTTAACTCATATAGTTTATGCATTATAGGTGATCTTGTTGATACCTGATTATTAGATGGCTGGATTGTTGGAGTTCCTATAGGTTTTGAGAGGTGATGTACATGGATGATGATCTGTTGGGATAAACCATGGGATTATTGTGTCTTGGCTACTGTTTCTGAACCTTGTAGTGTAGATATGTATATACTATGTTATCGAGTTAGTTTACATATATATATTTTAGTATGGTTAATGGCGTGGTTTGCTACTTTATGTAATGTTAGCAAGGTCTGGAACTTAATAGTTTGTTTAGATATGGGATGTATGTATGTGGGATGATTGGACTTGGGTAACTATTGGTGTTTAATCTTGTTGATACGTTTTTCTAATGCTATGTCAACGAGATGAGTTTGTTTCAGGTTGAGACGGGATGTTTCTAAGTGGTGGAGATGTTAGTTTTTAGTATTGTTGTCACAGGTTTTTGGGATAGGTCCTATGTTAGAGGAAACTCTGTCAAAATTCAACCATGTTTTATGAATATTATTATGGTATTAGATAGGTTGTGTCAGGAGTTAGAAGTGGGTCATGTGTAACACCCCAAACTAGGAGGCTATTACTAGGATTGTCTAAAAGGTTCGTGGTTGGTGGTTTTAACTGGAACCGAACCGAATCGACGTGATTACGGTTAACCGAGAACCACTATTTGTGGTTAGGGTGAGGTTCGTGGTCCCTACTTCAAAAAAAAATATGGTTAGTGGTGAACTGGAACCGAATGGTTCCAGAACCACAGAACCACAAACCGAAATTATGATATTAGTAAATTATAATTATATATTTTTATCCTAAAAAGAAATTCAATTAAATTAATAATATGTAAATTAATTACCCCACATCAATTCTCCATTTGTGATTGTTTTGCATTTTAATTGTATTTATGGATTAATTTTGACTTATAGTTGTTGGATTTATGGATTAATTATGTTGTTGTCTACTAGTTTTGTTTTAAAAGATTAATTTTAGCATTTTAGAATTAATTATTTCAGTTTTTCGGATAAAAAAAAAGAAAAATAGTTTTTAAGGTTAACCGAACCGGAACCATATATAATCGGTGCGGTTCCGGTTAACCGAAATTTGAAGTGGTGTGGTTAGTGGTTCCTATTTTGGGGCGTTTATGGTTCCGGTTAACCGAAAATTGTGGTTTGGTTAACCGGAACCGAACCACTCGACACCCCTAGCTATTACAGTGCCGTGGACCCCCAACTGAGACCCACCAGGCGAATGAAAATTAATGAATTAAATAATGTAACTGTAGTACCGAACCACATTATATTACCAATTACTCCGATGAGGAGTTTCAAGTACAACACACCCAGGAATACAGAATACATGTATATTTCATATGAAGATAAAATATACAACACTGAATAAAATGAAAATCTAAACAGAACTGCAGCGGAAAATGCACATCAAAGAAACATGAATAAGTGGACAGACTGGGGCCTCCTACTAGTATCACTGGGACTCCTCGCCGTCAACATTCTCTTCCCGTGCCTTTGCCTTGCCATGACCTAAAAACAACATCCCCAACGGGGTCAGTTACACATAACAACAATCCTCAAGAGTTGAATAAATACCATAATCACATGAATTAGTTATGAAATCAAGTTGAATGAGGGGCATCATAGTACACCACGAATGGGATGTGCAAGTGCACAAGCCTTCCGAGTGCCCGGCATTCCGCATAAACACCCGCAAAACTTTGCCTAATTAGTCTCACAGAGGCACGTTACCGTATGCACAGTCCAATATGTCCGAATACCCGCATATAGACAATGACCTTAGTGTGCCCGACTAAAAATTCCATACATATACCACCCGGAATGCAATACAATCCCGGAAGGTCACAAGAACAAAAGCGACCATGATGAAGAAAAATGAATAGAAAGCCGACAAGGGTCAAGAATGACTCACCGAGGTGAAATAATGACGCGATGAGTGATAGCTTCAAACGAAATGATTGGAACCATTTTTCCTCGTGAATTGAATGATTAGTTTGATAATTACAAGTCTCAACATGATTGATGTATGATGAATGAATTATATGTATGAATGAACAACAACGAAAGGAATGATTATCCTCTTAACCGAGCAAGAATTAACTTGCCTCAAAACCGGCGATGAAATGTCCTTCCTCGAACAAACATCCTAAATGGAGTTATCGGTCGCTCGAACAACCTTGAATAACACAAGTACCAACAATTCGCTTAATATACGTATCAATTATGATCATAACCAACTCAAGAAGTCGATACAACACACCCAAACTCATTGGGGCATTTTGACAAACACGATGTAAACAATCTTCCATTGTTTACAACAAATCCCGATTATATCGAAAACCAACCTCCAAATGGGTGATTCAAACCAACAAAACATCATCAATGAAATCAGTAATCCAATAGGAATACACAAGTAAAGGTTATGGCAACATCTAATCAAAATCCCCAATTCCAAATCAACATTCCAGGTGTTCTTGAACAATCCTCCAACAATCAAATGATAACTAATAAAAACTCATAATCTTACGTATATCCCTTCACATATCATGATTATAACATCCAAAACATCATGCTCCAACTCAAAATCGAATCTAAGGTTGAAGAAATTACCTTGAATTAAGGATGAAGAACCCAAGTAGATGTTGTTGATCCACACCGAGGATGAAATCTTAAGGATTGAAGATGCCAAATCGCCCCAAAAATAGCCCCAAAAATAGCCCAAGGAGAGGAGGAAAGTGAAAGGAGATGAAATGAATTTCTCTCCCAAAAATCCCTTGAAAAAAAGGGGATCTGACTAGCGTGCCGCGGCCCAGACTGAGTGTGCCGCAGCCCGCGGCTGATATCAACTTCCAGCTCCTAGCTTAGTGCCGCGGCACGGCCAGCAGAGGGCCGCGGCGTGCGGTACAGCGCTGCCAGGTTCAACTGCACAAGGTGTGTGCCGCGGCGCGCAACCCCTTGTGCCGCGGCGCACACTATTCGGGCCTAAAAATGACGAAAAACGACCCGGGAAGAGAATAAACATAATAGAACTCAAAACTTGGGAACAATAACACGAAATGGAATTGCGGGAACCCCAAAACGGCAGTTCCGAGCAATGATTATGAGAGTTGGTCCAAAAATAGCACGATCCGAACAAGGAGTAAATTCGAAATGATATGAACTACAATATCAACATAGATAATATTCTCTTCTTGATTCTCAAATGGGGTTGAACAATGAACAATATCGATATATGACTCAAAGTTACACCGAACGGTGAACACGAATGAATGAATATGAATGATGAATGATTATTAATAAGTTGCTCAATGAAAAATAAATGAGTTCACAACTGGGTATTACATATCCCCCCTTAAAAAGAGTTTCATCCTCGAAACTAAGGGTCAAACAATTCGGGATAACTCTCCCGCATACTATTCTCGGTTTCCTAAATAGCCTCTTCGACTCCGTGTCTAGACCACTGAATCCTAACCAAAGGAATCGTCTTGTTCCTCAACTGTTTGATTCGTCGCTCTAGGACTTGTACAGGACGCTCCTCGTAAGTATGATCATCTATTATCTCGATTTCATCGAACTGAAGTATGTGACTAGGGTCGGCAACATACTTCCGCAACTGAGAGACGTGAAACACATTATGGATTCGGCTCAAAATCGGAGGTAAAGCCAATCGATAAGCCAGATTGCCAACTCGATCCAAAATATCAAATGGTCCAATGAATCTCGGACTCAACTTTTCTCTCTTTCCGAAATGGAAAATACCTCGGCTCGGGGATACCTTGACCAAAACGTGGTCACCTGCCTTGAACTCCAATGGTCGACGATGATTATCTGCGTATGATTTCTGTCGACTCTGAGCGGTCAACAAACGACTCCTGATCAAATCTACCTTATCGCGGATAGCTATAAGCATATCGGGCTCAGTGCCGATTGATTCTGATAAGTCGTACCAACACAAGTAAGATCGACAACGACCACCGTATAAGGCCTCGTAAGGTGCCATCCTAATCGAAGCATGCCAACTGTTATTATACATGAACTCGATCAACGATAGTTGGGCTTCCCAATCATATTTCCAATCAAGAACATATGCCCTCAGCATGTACTCAAACGTCTGAATAGTTCGCTCAGATTGTCCATCGGACTGAGGGTGAAAAGCTGTGCTAAATTTTAGCTGAGTTCCCATGGCACGATGAACGGATTTCCAAAAATGTGACACGAATCACCCGTCACGATCAGAAACGATACTCTTAGGAGTACCGTGCAATCTCACGATCTCTTTAATGAACAGCTGGGCAAGTCTCTCGGGATCCCACGTATCCATGATCTCAAGGAAATGAGCTGACTTAGTTAAATGGTCCACAATTACCCAAATTGTATTCATGCCATGATGACTCATCGGAAAACTCGTGATGAAGTCCATTGAAATATCTTCCCACATCCATTCTGGGATAGGAAGCAGTTTCAACATACCCGCCGGTCGCTGATGTTCTACCTTAACTTGCTGACAGGTTAAACATCTCGAAACAACTTATGCGACTTCTCGCTTCATATTACTCCACCAGTAATTTTGTTTCAAGTCTTTGTACATCTTGCTAGACCCCGAATGGATAGAATAAGGGGTACCATGGACCTCTCTCAAAATTGAGTTTTTCAACTCGTCATCCGCCAGAACACATAGCCGGTTCTTATATCGCAAAAGTCTATCCTCATGGACCACAAATCCAGGGGCTTTCCCCTGAGCCACATCATCTCGAATGCGCAACAAAAATGGGTCTGAACCCTGATTCACTCTGATCGCCTCCTCAAGTGGCGATGAAATCTCTAGCATGCAAAGTTGCCCTTGTACTCGCTGCAACCTGACCTCGATCTCAGGCCTTAGGAATTCCTGTTGAAGTTCCTTCTGAGTAGTCAAACGAGCAAGCATTTTCTCCTGAACGGACTTACGGTACAAGGCTTTGGTGACAACGTTTGCCTTACACGGGTGGTATTGTATCTCAATATCATAATCTTTAATCAGTTCCAACCACCGTCTCTGTCGCATGTTTAACTCCTTCTGAGTAAATATATACTTCAAACTCTTATGATCGGTGAAAATCTGACAGGTGACGCCATAAAGATAATGATGCCAAATCTTCAATGCGAATACCATGGCTGCTAGCTCCAGGTCGTGGGTCAGATAATTGACCTCGTAAGGCCGCAGTTGCCGCGAATCATAGGCAATCACTTTCCCGTTCTGCATTAATACACATCCGAGACCTTGTCCGGATGCGTCACTATAAACCACGAATCCTTCCGTCCCTTGTGGTAAAGAAAGGACAGGCGCTGAAATTAAACGACTCTTGAGCTCCTCAAAATTCTACTGACACGCGTCAGACCACGTGTATTTCTTATCCTTCCGCAAAATGTTCGTCATAGGTTAGGCGATTTTAGAAAATCCTTCCACAAATCGCCGGTAATAGCCTGCTAATCCGAGGAAGCTTCGGATGTACTTAACATTCTTCGGAGGTTGCCAATCTCGGATAGCCTCCGGCTTCTGAGGGTCAACACGTACCCCATCTAATGAAATCACATGCCCGAGAAACGTCACCTCGGACATCTAGAACTCGCATTTGGAAAATTTTCCATAGAGTTGCTCCCGTCTCAACACGTCGAGGACCTGATGAAGTTGAAGTTCGTGCTCCTCTCGGTTACGAGAATAAATCAAAATGTCGTTTATCAAAACAACCACGAACTGATCCAAATAGTCGATGAAAACTCGGTTCATTAGCTCCATGAATATCGCAGGTGCATTAGTTAACCCAAACAGCATCACTAGAAACTCATAGTGCCCATAGCGTGTTTGAAACACCGTCCTTGCAATATACGACTCTCGAATTCGCAACTGATGATACCCAGATCTTAAATCGATCTTGGAAAATACTGAAGCTCCCTAAAGTTGATCTAAGAGATCATCAATGTGGGGTAGGGGATATTTATTATTGATCGTCACCCTGTTTAGCTCTCGATAATCAATGCATAAGCGAAATGAACCATCCTTCTTCTTGACAAATAACACTGGTGCTCCCCACCGGGACCCACTCGGTTGGATATAACCTTTCTCGTTCAATTCCTCTAGTTGATTCTTCAGTTCCTGCATTTCGGTCGGGGCCATACGATACGGTGCCTTGATATTGGGGACGTACCAGGCTCCAACTCTATCATGAATTCCACATCTCTCTGTGGAGGCAAACTGGGTAACTCGTCTGGAAAAACATCGGCGTATTCTCTCACTACCGGGATATCCGCCAACGTCACTGATGATTTCTCGGTCTTGGTCATATAGCACCAATAATCAACACACCCCTTATTGAGTAATTTCATTGCTTTCATCATCTTAATAACTCTTCCGGAACGGCTGAGATTACCCCACTGAAATACACACTCGATTCCATCGTCTGAAATGATAGTGACCATACGCTTACGGACACTAAGTATGGCATCATGATGATCCATCCAATCAATACCCAAAATTACATCATCCTTAGGTAAGTCCCCCATGATTAGGTCTGCCAGCCATTCACGGCCATTAAGCTGAATTAGATAATTCTTAACTTCACGATTCCCGATAATTCTTCTACCGTCTGGTAGGCCGATGACATAAGGTTCACAACTAGTAGCACTACCAAGGTGAAGTGTACTCAAGCATTACTCAGAAATGAATGAATGTGATGCGCCATTACAAAAAAGGGTACACACGAATTGAGATAACATTTCGAGTGTACCTAAGATCATTCGGGCCTCCGGATCGTCGGTCCTCTTCATATCGTAAATTCGGGGCTTGCCAGTCCCAGAACCGGATGCTCCTACGTGATAACTATGGGCTCCGCCTTTAGATGCTCCTGTCATCTTAAACGACACGGATGGAGTGGCCTGATTCTGAACAGCTGACTGCTTCAGGGACTGAGATACCGTCTGAGTAAGTTTGGGGTCTCTTCGGCAGAAACGGTCCTTATGTCCGGCAATCCCACAGTTATTACACGTGATAGTCTGCCTCGGACACTTAGTGCTGAAATGACCCTGCTCTCCATAGTTGAAACAGGTGATGGCCGAATTGGCCGCTCGGGACTGAGATTCCGTAGGTTTAGGCGCCATAGGAAGTCGCTCAGAAAAAGTAGGGCCCGCACGAGGCTTCTTGAAGGTTGCCTAACTACCTTCGGACTTATTATGATTCTTCGATTTCTTGCCAGTAGATAAAGTTTGATGCTTAGCAATTTCCTTACCGGTAAGCTCATAAGTAAGAGTTTTCTCGATGAATTCGGCCAAGGTGGCGCAATGATGATTAAGCACCTGCATGCGCATACGAGGCTTCAACCTCATACTGAAATACTTGATCTTAACCGCCTCAGAGTGAATAATGGATGAGGCAAAGGGAAGTTGCTCCTGAAACTTCTCGGCAATGGCGAGAACATATTCTTCCGTTGAGGGGTCGGGACTGAGTAACTCCAATAACTTGGCCTCCCTGAGTGGTGCCGGATAATACCTTTCCATCATGAGGGTCTTGAACTGGTCCCAAGTGCAAGATCTGTCGGAGGGCTTCAAAGATAGCCACCATGAGTGAGCGCTCTTACCCAGATAGTAAGCCGCAACTGAAACTTTGTGCCCTTCGGGACACTCCACCATAGCAAATAGCTTCTCAAAATGTTCAAGCCAGTGAATAATATCCGCCGGCACAGATGAGCCCTCAAAAGTAGGTGGCCTCTGGCGAGAGATGTCGCCGATAATGCTGCTCACACCCCTCTGTTGTCCCTGAGGTGGCGGCGGAGAAGCCTGTTGAGCCTGAGTGGCTGAGTTCATCATCGTCTCCATCAGACGTGCCATCTGAGTCATTTGGGCCATCATGCCCTGCATAAAAGTGAGTGGATCAACACGAACACCTTCCGATTGAGCTGTATCTTGGGTATGACTTCTTGACAGTGAATGATTATCTCCCGGTGAATGAGTGGCAGCGTCGCTACTTGTTGAATTGATGTTATTCCTCGCGTTCGCACGGGTATTCACACGAGCTCCCGAGTTTCGGCCCGCACCGCGGCCTCCTCCCCTGCATCCTCTGACAGCTCTATCTATACTGAAGTAGGGAAACACATCATAATTATAGATTTCGCATGAAAGACCAACTGAGGTGACATGATTATCTGATGAAATTATTGAAATGATCATCTTGAACAAGTTAACAAGATTGATGATACGATCCACAAGATCAACAACTGAGAAATGAAATTGACTGAGTGATTAATGAGTTAACATGATCGACATGATCAAAAATAAAAATGATGATTGAGGATTGTTGACAGATGAATGATGAATGAGTGATTTTTATTGCCATAAATTATACCATGGCGTCAGAAATCTTACTGTTCTTTCGGTCTAAGGGGCTTGGTGCTTGCACAGGTCATACGTGACGCGAAAGTCCAATGATACTAGTCTGATGAACGATGATCTCAATGATACATGACTCGGATAGTAGTATTCAAAACCACGCTCCGATACCAACTCTGTAACACCTCAAACTAGGCGGCTGTTACAGTGCCATGGACCCCCAACTGGGACCCACCAGGCGAATGAAAATTAATGAATTATAATATAATTATAGTACCGGACCACATTATATTACCAATTACTCTGATGAGGAGTTTCAAGTACAATACACCCAGGAATACAGAATACATGTATATTTCATATGAAGATAAAATATACAACACTGAATAAAATGAAAATCCAAACGGAACTGCAGTGGAAAATACACATCAAAGAAACATGAATAAGTGGACGGACTGGGCCCCCTACTAGTATCACTGGGACTCCTCGCCGTCAATTTTATCTTCCCGTGCCTTTGCTTTGCCATGACCTAAAAACAACATCCCCAATGGGGCCAGTTACACAGAACAACAATCCTCATGAGTTGAACAAATACCATAACCACATGAATTAGTTATGAAATCAAGTTGAATGAGGGGCATCATAGTACGCCACGAATGGTATGTGCAAGTACACAAGCCTTCCAAGTGCCCGGCGTCCCGCATAAACACCCAAAAACTTGGCCTAATTAGTCTCACGGAGGCACGTTACCATGTGCACAGTCCAATGTGTCCGGATACCCGCATATACACAATGACCTTAGTGTGCCCGACTAAAAATTCCACACATATTCCACCCGGAACGTAATACAATCCCGGAATGTCACAAGAACAAAAGCGACCATGATGAAGAACAATAAATAGAAAGCCGACAAGGGTCAAGAATGACTCACCGAGTTGAAATAATGACGCGATGAGTGATAGCTTCAAATGAAATGATTGGAACCATTGTTCCTCGTGAATTGAATGATTAGTTTGATAATTACAAGTCTCAACATGATTGATGTATGATGAATGAATTATATGTATGAATGAACAACAACGAAAGGAATGATTATCCTTTTAACCGAGCAAGAATTAACTTGCCTCAAAATCGGTGATGAAATGTCCTTCCTCGAACAAACGTCCTTAATGGAATTATCGGTCACTCGAACAACCTTGAATAACACAAGTACCAACAATTCGCTTAATATACGTATCAGTTATGATCATAACCAACTCAAGAAGTCGATACAACACACCCAAACTCATTGGGGCATTTTGACAAACACGATGTAAACAATCTTCCATTGTTTACAACAAATCCCGATTATATCGTAAACCAACCTCCAAATGAGTGATTCAAACCAACAAAACATCATCAATGAAATCAATAATCCAATAGGGATACACAACTCATGGTTACGGAAACATCTAATCGAAATCCCCAATTCCAAATCAACCTTCAAGGTGTTCTTGAACAATCCTCCAACAATCCAATGATAACTCATAAAAACTCATAATCTTACGTATATCCCTTCACATATCATGTTTATAACATCAAAAACATCATGCTCCAACTCAAAATCGAATCTAGGGTTGAAGAAATTACCTTTAATTTACGATAAAGAACTCAAGTAGATGTTGTTAATCCACACCAAGAACTCGAGGAGGATGAAATCTTAAGGATTGAAGAAGCCAAATCGCCCCAAAAATCTCCCAAGGAGAGGAGGAAAGTGAAAGGAGATGAAATGAACTTCTCTCCCAAATATCCGCTGAAAAAAAGGGGATTTGTCTCGTGTGCCGCGGTCCGGACTGAGTGTGCCGTGGCCCGCGTCTGAAATCAGCTCCCAGCTTAGTACCGCGGCACGGCCAGCAGAGGGCCGCGGCACGCGGTACAGCGCTGCCAGGTTCAATTGCACAAGGTGTGTGCCGCGACGCACAACCCCTTGTGCCGCGGCACACACTATTCGGTCCCAATAATGATGAAAAACGACCCAGGAAGAGAATAAACGTAATAGAACTCAAACTTGTGAACAATAACATGAAATAGAATTGCGGGAACCCCAAAATGGCGGTTCTGAGCAATGATTACAAGAGTTGGTCCAAAAATAGCACGATCCGAACAAGGAGTAAATTCGAAATGATATGAACTCCAATATCAACATCAACTTACTAAGCAATTACAACGATCAAGATAATATTCTCGTCTCGATTCTCAAATAGGGTTGAACAATGAACAATATCGATACATGACTCAAAGTTACGCCGAAGAGTGAACACGAATGAATGAATATGAATGATGAATGATTATTAATGAGTGAGAATTATAGAGTGACAATTACTCAATGAAAAATAAATGAGTTCACAACCGGGTATTACATCATGTAATTATCCACTCTCGAGGATTGATGATTTATTACACTATCTTTAGAGAGTCATGGTATTCTCTAAGATTGAATTACGGTCTTTCTAGCATCAGTTGAGGATGTGGGAGAAGGATATTCCTAAGACGATATTTTGATCAAGATATGGGAACTATGAGTACGTGGTAGTGTCATTTGGGGTTAACCAATGCTCCAGCAGTCTTCATGGAGTTAATGTATAGAGTTATGATCGATTTCCTCGATAAATGCATGGTGGTATTCTTTGAAAATATTCTATTTTTTTACTGAAGTGGAGAGGAACATGAGAAGCACTTGATACAAGTGCTATACGTTTTGAGACAACATCATCTTTATGCTAAGTTCTCTAAGTGTGACTTTTGTATGTCGTAAGTGATTTTGTTTGGCCACATTATGTCGACAGAAGGCGTCAGAGTTGATCCACAGAAGATCAATATATTGATGAGTTGGGAGTCGCCAAAGAATGACAAAAAAAGTCAAGAGTTTCCTTAGATTGATAGGTTACTAAGTCGATAAAGAACGTCAAGGAAGTCGGGAGTTTTCTCATATTGCCATCCTACTATTGTCAGTCTGCTCAAGCATTTTCTAGCATAGGTCGACCCCTGACGAACCTATCAAGAAAATTAACAAATGTTTGGACGAATGATTATCAGAAAAGTTTTGATTAATTCGAAAATATATTTACCACTGCTTCGGTATTGGCATTGCCTCAGGGCACAAAATGGTTCGTAACATACAGTGATGCATCTAAGTATCATTCTGGGATGTATTTTGATTAAGAACTACAGAGTAATTTTGTACCCTTCTCGTAAGCTGAAGTTGTACGTGTTGAACTATCCGACACACAATCTTGAACATTCCTTGGTTCTTCACGCTTTTAAAATCTGGAGACACTACTTATATGGGGTGATCTGTAATTTTTTTATAGATCATAAGAGCTTAAAATACATCTTCTTTTATAAAGAGTTGAATTTGAGAAAAATATGGTGGCTCGAATTAATCAATGATTATAACTTGCAGATTTTATATCATCCCGGGTAGGGCAGTGCCTGTTAGGAATACTTGTTAGCTTTTGATGATGTCATCAGTATAAATTCAAATGTTTATTACTTGGCAAAAATGTAAGGAAGAACCAAATGAGTATCTTTCATAGGCCAAATATGTTAAGTACAAAACTTGGCAAAATGTAAAGAAGAACCAAATGAGTATCTTCTATAGGCCAAAAATAAGTTAGGCTAAAAATCGGCTAAGTAACTAAAGTACAGCTAAGTCCATCAGAGAGGATCAGTCGAGTCAAGTCAGAGTAGTTCTGGTCAACAAAAATTATCAGGGATGTTTGACCAGACTGCAGCCAAGGTACCTCAGACAAGTCACCTGATCAGTCAAGTCATAAACAGTGAACATGAGAGAGGTCCAGACTGCAGAGAAGTTAACTGCTCATCAGCCTAGTCGAGATCAGCCAAGTACTCCAAGTCCACGTCAGCATGTGTTGAAAAGTCAAGTATTACGAAAAGTCACATGCAACATGAAGAGACAAATTGGAGAGATTCCCGCAAGAGATATGATTTAAATAAATCATCCAGACCCACCTTGAAGACTTTAATCGTTTTATATTCAAAATATTCGGCGCATCACATGAAAAGTCTTCACAACGGTCGGAAGAGAGATTAAAATATGGGAATCCAGCCTTGCAACATTCAGAAAAGATTAAACAAAGAAGTCTCCCTCCAACGGACGAATTTGTTCAAAAGATTTGCAACGGCTATAAGGAAAAGCTCAGAGATCGTGACCTATATATATCCGAAGATTTAAAGCTGAGCAAATACCATACTTTACGATAACAACTACCGGTGCTAACATACTTTCAAGCGGTCAAAGCATTCAAGCTATCAAAAAGCGAAATACAGCATCGAGAAAAGAGCGGTTCTAAAAGTTCATACTTAAAGAAGCTCTTAGTTGGAGAAGACAAAAACTCTTGTCTATAATCCTGAGTTCGGGGTACTTCACTGGTTGAAGTTAAGAGACTATAAAGGCATCCAAGGATCGAGGATCAAGAGGTGCAAGGCAGTCAAGTGTGGTACAACGGCACGGATTTCCACTGGTTGGAAGCTGTTGTAGTTTTGTTTGAATCACAGTAATATTTATCACTGGTTGAGAATTATAGTGAATTCATCTCCAACTGGTTTGGAGAAAAGTGGATTAGTAGAGGATTACCCCACCTCTGAGACCACTATAATTGCCTGCATTCTTTACTGTTTTATTGCATCATACTTTAACTGCTGCATTCATTGTTAAGTGTTTCATTAGTTTCTTTCTATTCGTCATCAGCTGACTTCCGCATATATTAAAGAACAAACGACTCCAAGTCATTTGTTTATCTATCAGCTGAAGAAACTCACTCTTCGTGAAAAAGAGTTTAAGAGTTTCAACAAGTCTATTCACCCCCCCTCTAGACTTGTTCCTGGACGACTTGTGACCTACAAGTGGTATCAGAGAGGTTGGTTCATTTATTTCATGAACCAGATCTATATCAGAGATATATCTTTACTCTCATTCTATAATGGAACACATGCATTCTAGACTCCCTGTGTTTTCAGTTGACGAGTGTGATCTTTGGAAGATAAGGATGCAGGCACACTTATCTTCTATCCACGATGACATGTGGTGTATCATCGAGGACGGTCCATTCATCTTCGAGAAGGACAACACTGCAGAAGAGATCGCAGCAGGGAAGCCAGAGAAGATTCCAAAGAAGAGGACAGATCTGACTCCCGAAGAAAGAAAGCTGGCCAATCTTGATAACCGGGCCAGAGATGTGTTATATCAAACTCTTGACAAATCCACCATGGTCAAGATAAAGAACTGCAAGAATGCCAAGGAAATCCGGGACACATTAGCTTTGATGTGTGATGGAACGGAGCTAATCAAAGAAAATAAATTGTCAATCGCTATTCAAAAGTTTGACAATTTCAAAATGAAGAATGGCGAATCTATAGATCAAGTGGACACAAGGTTCACTGAGATTATCAATGAAATCAACTCCCTCAGCAAAACCTATGGCAACAGGGAAATGGCTCTGAAGGTTCTCAGATCTCTCAACCCTGAATGGAGCATGAAGGCCGTGGCCATGAGAGAGTCCAAGGACCTGAATAAGATAAAGATCCAAGAGTCGTTTCTCGATCCAAGGCTTATGAGTTCGAGCTTCCAAGTTCATCCTCAACTGAGCCTGCAGAGAAGGGAATAGCATTTGCAGCCGAGTCCCCCGCCAAGAGCCTATCTGATGTAAAGCCTCCAAATCCATTAGATTTTGAGGAAGAAATGGCGTTTATAATGCAAAGGTTCAGTAATTTTAGAAAGAACTACTCCAAATACAAGAAAAATTATAAGGAGAATCAAAGAAGGAACCAGAAAGCTGGAAGCTGGAAAGTAGAGTGCTACAATTGTCACAAGACAGGACACATCCAAATGGACTGCCCTGATCTCAAGAAGGACGAGAGCAAGAAGGAGGTGAGCAGAAAAGAAGACAGAAGGAAGGCCCTCATCGGAGAAGACCAGGAGCATGTAGAATCAAGCAGCGGATTCTTTTCTGATGATGATGAAGAGTATGACTGCTTAATGGCCAACCTAGCTGATGAAGAGGTTACTTCTAAACCCTCTGGTTTAAATAATAGTTCAGCCATGTCACAAGATATGGATCTGCACGAATCGGTAAATCAGTTATTTACAGATTTTGAAACACTCAAATCTGCACACCAAACTGTATCAGCAGAGAAGACTCAGCTGCAAGATGAGAATAGGCAGCTGAAAAACGATTTTGAAAAACTCAGCCTAGAACTGAATAAGGTTGAGATAACTGCAGCTGACTTTAAAAACTAGGCTGATGTTAATACAGCTGAGATAAACCGACTAACTATTTTACTTAAAGAAAAATCAGCTGCACTTGCTCATGCCAAAGCCGAGTTTACTAAGCTGACTCAGATAAATAAGACTCAAGCACAGGAAATAACCTTCCTGAAGGCGTCTTCAACTCTGGAAGAATTGTGTACCAATAAAAGGTCATTATATTCCAAATCAGGCCTTGTATATGATCCTCACACTCCCTCTAGTTCTAAAAGAAAGTTTATGAAGGGAGAAACAATTATCTCGACTGCTGAGCCTACGTATAAACCGATATTTAAAAATAGGCAACAACCAAGTCACATGTCTAGGCTGCAGTCAGGTTACACAAAGCAGCCACCTAGACAGGCGACTAAGCAATGGCCCAGGCAAAAGCAGCAGCCCAGACAACATGCCCACTATTACCAACAACTCCCTAAAAACAGATTTCAAAATGGGAGGGGCAGATGGAAACCTCAAGGTTATCCCAATTTCCAAAATGAACAAGTGTGGAGACCTCAAAGATTTAATAAATGGTCTCAGCCAAGATTTAGGAATGGCCCACACTATCAAAATTTTGGGAAATATCCACTATACAATCCCAACAGGAGATTCAGACCTCGACCTTACAAACCTTATGAGGGTTATAATAATAACAACTTTCACAATCCAAGGAGAAATCAATTCTCCAGGAAACCAGCTAACCCCAAAGGACCCACACAGATTTGGGTACCTAAATCTCTGCTTGTCTGATTGCAGAAAAGGTGGAAGGACTACAACCACATCTCCACAAGCTCAAATTTTGGAGGTGAAGAATGGTTTGTAGATTCTGGATGCTCGAGGCACATGACCGGGAACAAGAAGATGCTGTCCAAATACACCAAAGAAAGAGGTCCTGATGTAACTTTTGGAGATAGCTCTAGAGGACAAACAAAAGGCTTTGGAGAGCTGCACCGAGGAAATATTGTGATATCCAAAGTTTACTATGTCAAAGGGCTCAAGTACAACCTCCTGAGCATAAGCTAGTTTTGCGACGAAACGAACCTAGTAGTCTTCACCATCTGGAAATGTATGGTGATAGATATCCTGTCTGGAGAAGTGAAGCTCCAAGGTTTCAGAAGGAGAGATGTCTACATGATAGATTGGAACACAGGAACACCTAACTCCTGTTTTCCATCCAAGACAGTAGCTGAGAATGGATGGTTGTGGCACAAAAGATTATGTCACCTGAACTTAAAGCCATCAACAAGATTAGTTCTCAGAAGCTGGTCAGAGGACTTCCAAATGAAGCATTCAAGAAGGAAGCGCCTTGTGATGTCTGTCAGAAAGGAAAGCAGACCAGAGCATTATTCAAGCCAGTCCAGCCTACAACTCTCACAACAAGGATCTTAGATCTACTCCACATGGATCTATTTGGTCCTATCAAGCCAAGGACTTTGAGCGGCCGAAAGCATGCACTTGTTATAGTAGATGATTATTCAAGGTACACTTGGATTATCTTCTTATATAAGAAGAGTGAAACCTTGACCAAGCTACCTGAGCTGCTGAGAAGGATCCAGAATGAGAAATCCCTATCCATCATCAAGATCAGATCAGATAGAGGAGGAGAGTTTCTCAACAAGGCGATCACTGATTACAGATCGAGAATGGGATCCAAAGACGAGCTCTCTGCGGCCAGACTCCCAACAGAATGGCGTTCTTGAAAGAAGAAACAGAACCACGAAGGAAGCGGCAAGGTCCATGATTGCGAGCGGACACGCCAAGAGGTTCAGGCTTAAGTCAACACGGCTTGCCGTACCACGAAACAGGAGTATGATAGTAGGGAGACATGGCAAAACTCCCTATGAGGTTTGGAATAATAGAACTCCTACTGTTGCTTACTTTCATGTTTTTGGTTGTAAGTGTTTCATCCACAACAACGGTAAAACACAACTAAATGCCTTTGATGCTAAAACTGATGACGGTCTCTTTATGGGATATTCACAAAGAAGCAAGGCATATAGAGTTTTTAATAAAAGAACCTTAGTTGTGAAGGAAACACCCCATGTTGTTTTTGATGAATCTACTGTTGAGTACAGGAAGCAAGTTGAGGTAATTGAGAACAAGCTCAAATCAGCAACCCTTGAAGAAGTCATTGTACATGACACTGGAATGGTGGACTCACCTGCAGACCAGCCTGAAGACCTAACTGTAGCTGCTGAAGACCCAACTGCAGATTAGACAGGATCACCAAACCTATCTGATCCAGTTGTTGCTGATGAAGACCCTGCCATAGCTGATAAAGACTCATCTGCAGATCAAAACCAACCTGCAGATGACAAGAAGGTAGCTGATCCAGTTGCAGACCAGAACCCAGCTGATGCAGAAATCCACCCGAGCAATCCAACAGGGGGAACAAACCCAGAAGAAGACGATATCCCCAAGTGGCTCAAAGATAACCCAATCCAGCAAATTATCGGGAAGCTGACTGATGGAGTTAAGACAAGACAGTCAACCCTACCAGCAGGAATGGCTATGTTCTCATGCTTTATGTCACAGATAGAACCTAAAACGACAGAACAAGCCTTAGAAGATTACTCTTGGATAAATGCCATGCAAGAAGAACTGGAGCAGATGGAAAGAAACAAAGTTTGGGAACTAACAGACAGACTTGATCACAAGAAGGTTATTGGTACCAAATGGGTGTACAAAAATAAGAGTGATGAAGACGGATCTATTGTTAGGAATAGGGCCAGACTTGTAGCAAAAGGGTATGCACAGTGTGAAGGAATAGATTTTGATGAAACCTATGCACTTGTTGCAAGATTAGAGGCCATCAGACTATTCCTCGCATATGCCGCATTCAAAGATTTATAAGTATATCAGATGGATGTAAAGAGTGCTTTTCTAAATGGAATCCTAGAAGAAGAAGTCTATGTAGAGCAACCCCCAGGCTTTGTCAAAGGAGACAAAGTCTACAAGCTGTTGAAGGCTCTCTATGGACTTAAGCAAGCACCTAGAGCGTGGTATGAAACATTATCTGTGTTTCTTGAGAAAAATGGTTTTTGCAAAGGGAAGGTGGACAAAACCCTATTCAGAGTGGAGCACGAAGGCAACATATTAATAGTCCAGATATATGTGGATGACATCATATTCGGTTCAACCAATCCAGAGTTATGCGAGAAATTCTCCAACCTCATGCAAGGAGAATTTGAGATGAGTATGATGGGAAAGCTTAACTTCTTTCTAGGACTACAAGTTAAGCAGATGGAAAAAGGAATTTTCATCAACCAAGCTAAGTATACCAAAGATCTGATCAAGGGATATGGAATGGAATCAGCCAAGCCAGCAAGAATTCCTATGAGCACAAGTACTCACCTGGATGCAGACGAGGCAGGCATATCAGTGGACTCAACCCACTACAGAGGACTCATTGGATCTCTTTTGTACCTCACTGCAAGTAGGCCAGACATATCCTATGCCGTAGGAGTTTGTGCACGATTCCAGTCCAAGCCGAAGCAATCACACCTAGATGCAGCCAAGAGGATAATAAAGTACCTTAAGTCTACAGTCAATGTTGGACTATGGTATCCCAAGGATGATAATTTCGAGCTGTCAGGATATTCAGATGCAGATTTCGCAGGATGCAAAATCAACAAGAAGAGCACTAGTGGAACGTGCCAATTCCTAGGAACCAGACTGATATCCTGGTTTAGCAAGAAGCAGGTTTCTAACTCTATCTCCACCACAGAGTTAGAATACCTAGCAGTATTTGTGTGCACATGATTTTATGGATCGGGCATGACTAAGGGATTATAATATCATTGCCAATGAAGTTCCTATCTGGTGTGACAACAATAGTGCTATTGCAATAACCAACAATCCGGTTTTGCATTCAAGGACGAAGCACAGTGATGTTGAGCACCACTTCATCAGAGACCATGTGCTTAACAAAAGAGTTAGAGTTGAAAGAGTCAGCACAGACTATCAGATAGCTGACATCTTTACCAAACCTTTGCCAGAGGAAAGATTTTTGGAGCTGAGCAGAGATCTTGGATTACTAGATTGGGAATCTAGTACTGAAGCAAGCTGAAGCATTTTAGAGGAAGGACGGACCCAGCTGATTAAGGAAATCAGATCCTAGCTGATGCAGACAAGAGGACGAAGGACGTACAAAGGAACCTAGTTGATCAGAATATCAGGCGAGAAGACCATGGAGTCAACTCACCTGATGCAGAGCGGTCAACAGTCAACAAGTCAGACCAGCTAAGTTTTCTAAACTCAACCGACCTCTGAACATTTAATTATTATCTGCCATATTTATAATATTATTATATTAATCTTAGTTCACAAATGGCATTTAAATATATTAATGTTCGATTCACAAGTGGCATTTTAAATACACATGGCAATCGCTTGTTAAATCGACCTCCACGGTGGCCAATCAAAACCAACCGTCAAATTTTAAAATGGACCACCGATTCAAATTTGAAATTTAGAAGAATCTCAAAATGCGTACCACCGTTTCAAATATATAATAAATTAATCCATACGTCTTTTCATCTTCTTTATAAGGAAAGAAACCCCTTCACTTTACCTTTTACGCTTACCCTAGATCTACAGAGCAAAAATTTACAGAGCAAAAAATTCTTGAACTCCAAATACACTAAAAATCCTTTATTTGCAGAAATGGAATCGTACTTCGAAGGCGTCAACCTGAAGGCGGTCAAGGACCAGATTATTTTCTCGCTGGTCGTCAATTTCGAAGGCTTATTGGAAGCTAATCTGGAGAATTACGACGTGCTTGACCTAATCCGCTCAATGAAGCTCAATGGGATCTACCCATTCCTGGACATCAACCCTCAACATTTGTACAAGGAGGATGTTATCGCGTTCTATCGCGAAGCCTGTTTGATTCAAGATGGAATTCGGAGCACAGTTGGTGGAAGACAAGTCGACATATCGCGTGATTCGATTCGCACAGTTTTCGGTATGAAGCACCGCGGTATAGCTGTCGAAGCTCTCAAGCAGTCCGCCGCCGAAACCTGGAATAAGATCAAGGTGGAGAATTTGCCGGAAAAGCTGAAACTCACTGCTAAAAGGAGTGAGATTAAAAAGGTTTATCGTTTTGCGTTGGATATAACCAACAAAATCATCATGGGGATGGCCGGCAGTTATGATCAACTGTCGTCGGCGAAGTTCATGGTGCTGGGAGCACTAATTCAAGATGAGGAAATTGATTGGGCAGATTACATATTTAGGCAACTCGTTCGAGAAGTCAACAAAGCCGAATGGCTTGTTGATGAGAAGAGATTTAAAACAAAGCTGGCGTTTGGAACGCAGCTGAGTTGGATGCTGGAAAAGACAGGAATGGCGAAGGGAAGTACTGACCCCTTCCACCCCAACAAAAGACTTGGTCATCTGGACCAAGAGACGCTGAGAAAATTGGGAGGCACAAGGAGAGCAGCCCAGATGTTGAAGGAGCTACCTGACACAAGAACATACCCGAGATATTATTCGTCAGGCGAGTCCGACCGACCTGCAGCCGACAACCCAATTGCCGTCGAGTCAGACTCCGAGTCCGACGACACTCCCATAGCTGTCCGATTTAAGAGAAGGGGACCAGCCCCTGAAGGACCTTCTATCATGCAGTCATCCCCAGAATCCTCTCCCAAGAGGCCCAGGCGACTGCAGTTTAGTGAGGAAGAGCAGTCAGATCATCTTGCCAGCCCTACAGCCAGGTCACCAACTCACCTGGAAGACCAGCCTGCCCCAGGCAGCCTGGAGACTCAGATTGTGGCTGTCCTCACTCCAGCTTACATTCCTGAGGAAGAAGAAGCAGGTCTAATAATCTCAATTCCTGAAGCCAATTATACATTTAACCTGCTAGAAAACAATATTTTCAACCTATCAATCGAACAACTACAGCTTGTTAAGCCACAAGCATTAAAACACTCTTTTATCAATATTTTCGAAGAGTGGAAGTTTTTCAAATCCCTGTCATTTACAGATTTTCAGGCTTATATTGAAACTAGTGGTTGGGGATATCCCCAAGCCACGGAGGATGTACTGATTCATTTTTGTAAAGAATCAGACTTAGTGTTGATCCTCCAGGATAATTGGTTCATGTCTCATTTTAAAAACAACATGGACCAATTCATCCATTCCATTATGCTTAGTATTTTTGATGGTTCCTTTGGACAAGAGGATGAGGAGGAAGATGAGAGAGAAATTAGGATTGAAGAGGTAGATGGAGATGAAGAAGTTGTTGTTTTAGTCGATGAAGAAGAAGAGCAGCAAGTAGAAGAAGAAAAGATTTTAGTTGAAAAACATTCTGAGGAAGTTGAGAAAACAGAAGAGTTGAATGAAGAAGAAGAAGAAGAAGAAGAAGAAGAAAGAGAAGAAGTAGAACAGGAAGATGATGAAGGAGAGAAAGAGGATGATGAAGGTGAAAAAGATGATGAGGATGAAGGAGAAAAAGATGAGAAAAAGGGTGATGATGACAATAATGATGATGATGATGATGATGAAGGAGGAGATAAAGGAGCTGAAAAAGAAAAAGAAAAAGAAAAAATTGAAGAAGAAAAGGAGGAAGAGCAGGAGAAAGAGCAAGAGAAGGAAGAAGGAGAAAGGGAGCCGGAGCCAGAGCCGACACAAGAGGCTGCAGATAGGACTGGGGCACCTGCCCAGTACACCAGCCTAGACGCGGAGTTAGCTGAGGCCTCCAGATCAGGAACCCCCTAGAAGACCCCATCTGGAGTACCAGCTGCAGATAGAAGCTTGCAGTCCAATGCTTCAATTGCAGAAGGATCAGGCGAGCACTCTCCACCAGCTCAGATCTCACCTGCCGTGACTGAGCTGATCAGGCAGATAGTGAAGGATACGATTGGAGAGCTGCTGGCATCTCAGGTCACTCCTGACCTTCAAACCATCAATGCAAAGATTGACACTTTGCTGCAGAGAGAAGTTCCTAAGCCTCCTCCCCCTACCAACAACAGAATGCCATTTGGCATGTCTGACTGGATGAGCAGAATAGAGCAGCAATTGACTACCTTAGTTGATGCTGGCAAAAAGGGGGAAGATAGAATTCAGGGGGAAGGAAATGATCAAGAAGAGATAAGGAAGGAGCTTAGATCGAAGAAAAGGCAGGATGTCCATATGATCACTGCTGGGACATCCTCAGCCAAGAGGAAGGGAGGAACAGATCCAGAAGAACAGGCTGACCAGCCTGAAGGCAAGAAGAGGAGGACTAGAGGAGGTTTTGAGCCTACTCTAGAGTGGGAAGGAAAGGAGTTGTGGTTTGTGGAGGATTTTGTTCCATATGAAGCTCTGGACATGTGGGGATCTGCAAGAAAGAAGTTCATCAGAGACTACTACATCTGGGAAATACTCCAGGATGATAATCTCTCTCCACAGCAGATCTTCATAAATTTCATGGAAGAAGCGCATCCACAACTCTGGGCTATTCTGAAGAAACATGCTGAGAAACTAAATGCTTATCCCATGATCCCTCCATTCAGTGCCAAAGATCCTCCTACTTTGGAAAGAGGAGGTGCGTTGGATGAACTTGCGCTACAGAGGAAAATCAAGAAGTTATGTCTTGAGAATAGATTTTCATCCCAACAAGAACAAGACTTCGCAGCTCTTGTTGTGAAGAGGATGTATGGTCTTGCCCCAGTCAAGACAAGACCAATCGGAGCTAAACCCTTCAGACCTGCCAAACAGCCTATTCGAAGAGGCAGATGACTTTCACTTACTTTGTACTTGTAATGATTTATGTACTTGAAAATTTTCTTGTAAAATTCAGCCATGTACTTGTAAACAACAGAAAATTAATTTGATAATAGTCTTTTTGAATGACAATTCCCAGTTGTCTCAAAAATTAGACTGACTTTAGTTTGTGTCTTGCACTTAAGTGCAGACTTGATCATTTGATAACTTGTTTAAAGTTTTGCCATCATCAAAATAGGGGGAATTTGTTAGGAATACTTGTTAGATTTTGATGATGTCATCAGTATAAATTCAAATGTTTATTACTTGGCAAAAATGTAAAGAAGAACCAAATGAGTATCTTCCATAGGCCAAATATGTTAAGTACAAAACTTGGCAAAATGTAAAGAAGAACCAAATGAGTATCTTCTATAGGCCAAAAATAAGTTAGGCTAAAAATCGGCTAAGTAACTAAAGTACAGCTAAGTCCATCAGAGAGGATCAGCCGAGTCAAGTCAGAGTAGTTCTGGCCAATAATAATTATCAGGGATGTTTGACCAGACTGCAGCCAAGGTACCTCAGACAAGTCACCTGATCAGTTAAGTCATAAACAGTGAACATCAGAGAGGTCCAGACTGCAGAGAAGTTAACTGCTCATCAGCTTAGTCGAGATCAGCCAAGTACTCCAAGTCGACGTCAGCATGCGTTGAAAAGTCAAGTATTACGGAAAGTCACATGCAACGTGAAGAGACAAATTGGAGAGATTCCCGCAAGAGATATGATTTAAATAAATCATCCAGACCCACCTTGAAGACTTTAATCGTTTTATATTCAAAAGATTCGGTGCATCACATGCAAAGTCTTCACAACGGTCGGAAGAGAGATTAAAATATGGGAATCCAGCCTTGCAACGTTCAGAAAAGATTAAACAAAGAAGTCTCCCTCCAACGGACGGATTTGTTCAAAAGATTTGCAACGGATATAAGGAAAAGCTCAGAGATCGTGACCTATATATATCCGAAGATTTGAAGCTGAGCAAATACCATACTTTATGATAACAACTACCGGTGCTAACATACTTTTAAGCGATCAAAGCATTCAAGCTATCAAAAAGCGAAATACAGCATTGAGAAAAGAGCGGTTCTAAGAGTTCATACTTAAAGAAGCTCTTAGTTGGAGAAGACAAAAACTCTTGTCTATAATCCTGAGTTCGGGGTACTTCACTGGTTGAAGTTAAGAGACTGTAAAGGCATCCAAGGATCGAGGATCAAGAGGTGCAAGGCAGTCAAGTGTGGTACAACGGCACGGATTTCCACTGATTGGAAGCTGTTGTAGTTTTGTTTGAATCACTGTAATATTTATCACTGGTTGAGAATTATAGTGAATTCAACTCCAACAGGTTTGGAGAAAAGTGGATTAGTAGAGGATTACCCCACCTCTGATACCACTATAATTGCCTGCGTTCTTTACTGTTTTATTGCATCATACTTTAACTGCTGCATTCATTGTTAAGTGTTTCATTAGTTGCTTTCTATTCGTCATCAGCTGACTTCCGCATATATTAAAGAACAAACGACTCCAAGTCATTTGTTTACATATCAGCTGAAGAAACTCACTCTTCGTGAAAAAGAGTTTAAGAGTTTCAACAAGTCTATTCACCCCCCCTCTAGACTTGTTCCTGGACGACTTGTGACCTACAGTGCCGTGGTTAATGTGCTGAGTCTTAAAACAACATAAGAAATTATGTTGGCCGGCATGTTGTCGAAACTAGAACTACAGAGGGATATCATGAGGAAATGTATCGAAGTGTGGGTACATGTCGATAGGGTCAGTTGTGTACTGTCTATTTTTACCAACACTGATAAACAAGATTTCTTTAGCGCAATTCTAGGTTCCTTAGTTTCGAGAACTGGTAGCAATGCAGCGAATGAGTCACTGAGAATTTCAAAATCCAAGTGGTCTATTAAGATTCAAAAATTGGTTATTTATTCCACCTAACGATGAATTGAAGTAGGCAATCTTGACAAAGGCACATTTTACTCATTACTCTGTTCATCCCGGGGTGAGTCAAATGTACAAAGATCTACATGTAAGTTACTGGTGGAAGAATATGAAGCAGGATGTTGCAGAATTTATGGCATGATGCATAACATGCCAGCAAGTTAAGATTGAACATCTAAGACCGGATGGAATCATGAAATTGCTTCCTATTCCCGAGTGGAAGTAGGATAGTATATTGATGGATTTTCTTATCGTTTTGCCTGTCATGAAAGGAGAAATTAACACAATGTGGGTTTTTATCGACAAAATCATCTTATTTCCTCCTTATCTAAAAAATAAGGAGATTAAAACAGTTGGATACAATTTTTGTATAGAAAATTATACGATTACATGGTGTACCCACATCAATCGTATGTGATTGAGATGTATAATTTGTTTCCCAATTCTAAAAGGCTGTCCATCAGGCTATGGGAACTCAATTCAAATTTAGTATGGCTTGCCATCCACATATAGATGAACAAACAGAGCATACTATTCAGATCTTGGAAGACATGTTGAGAGCCTGTGTGCTTGATTAGGTAAGAGACTATGTAAAGCATCTCGATTTAATCGAGTTTTCTTATAATAACAGTCGGAATGTGAGCATTGGCATGGAACCTTTAGAGGGCTTATAGGGGAGGATATGTCATTCAACAGTGTGTTGGGATGACGCGTCAGACATGGTTGCAATCGAGCAAGATTTGATCAAAGAGTCGATTGAGAAGAGAAATATCATTAGAAAGCACATGATGGTGGCTCAGAACCGACAAAAATCATATGTTGAGAATCGACAACATCCTATTGAGTTTTCAAATCCAATCACGTCTGGATCAAGGTATCACCAATGCATGGAGTTCTTCAATTTGCACGAAAGGGTCAATTCGAGATTCTGGATCGGGTTGGGAACCTCGCTTATCATGTAGCATTACAGCAATCGCTAGATGGAGTACATTATTTTTTCATGTCTCTTAGTTAAGGAAGTATGTTTATTATCCGATCCATAAACTCAACTTTGAAGATGTCGAAATTTCTAATGATTTTACTTTTAGATAGGTGCTGATAGAAATTTGGACCAAGATAAGAAAGCATTGAGGAATAAGGTTATACCACTCGTTAAAGTTCAATGGTCTCATCACGATGTTGAAGAGGAAAACTAGAAAATTAAATCGAGTATGAAAGAGAATTATCCTGAGCTATTTTCTTCGCAGTTTTAAGACGAAACTAATTTTAAGGGGGATAGTATGTAATAGCTCTAGTTATTACAGTATGTTTTGATGTATTTACTATGTACTTTGTGTTAAATATCTTGATATTTATTATGATATTTTGCTTATGGGTCGTATTATTATACGTATCACGATTAATGAATAGTGCTTTTTGATTTTATATGTTTTTACCTTATGTGAATATTATAACAACTTGATCAAAGATGTCAGTTAATATTCTCTAAATCCTTTAGATAATTTTCAGTGTGAATAAGGCGGTGGCCAACGTGATGTTACGGTAAATTATTTGATGGAGGTTAGATAAATTATATTTAATATAATTAAATAATGGAGTAATTAATGGTATTATTATTATATTTAAAACGAACTAATGTGTATCTATTGGACTAGACACATGAGGGTCTGTTCCATGGATCGAAACGGACCAACCTCTCAATTATCACTCATGGCCCCCATTTTGATATTTATATCGTAAGTTTTGTCATGGTGATATAAATGTATACAATATGGGGTTGATATTCTGTATTAACAGTGTAACACTCCTAGAGCCAACCGGGCATATTACAGCGCAGTGGGCCCCGAAACGGAACCCACAAGGCTGAAAAAAAGATTTACAAACATTTTAAATACGCCTAAGCGACGATGACGGTAACATCTTTTAAATATTCGAAGACTTTATAAAACCCATTAAACAATACCATCGAAAAACTCTCATTTGAATGTACAAGGCTAAACAGTCGAAACTCAATAGTTCCAAAAGTACACGTTAAGCCACTGCTTACACGTATCGACAAAATAGTTTAGAAAAACGATTTTCCAAAATAAACCTAAGTTCTCAAAATACTTGCAACCCATTTTCAAACATACTCGCAGCGGATATAACAATTGACTAAGAAATACTATTGCAGCGGAAAAATGACAACTAGTCAAAGTACTCAATTCACAAACACACGTCTTAGCCAGTAACCTCCGGGAAGCTCATCTCTTCACGACCGCTACAAGTTCAATATCCCAAGAACCTAAAAACAAAGCCCACAATGGGATCAGCCATAATATCCAACAATGATAACGATCACATCACGTCAATATTACATATCAATGAAAATACTAAGGATACTACCAATGTAATCTTACTACCATAACTTTACCAACTCGTGATAAACCTTACCAAAGTCCACATCTCTTATCTTCAACAACATAATAAACTCATATCCAAACAGCTGTACTGTATCTCAAGCAATAACCAAGGTTCTCAAAACATCATAACTCACCGATGTGAAATATACCAACTCTGACCAATTCAATCCATCGGATATCATTATCCAATCTCAACACGAAAATCGATTGTCCATCAAAGACAAATACCAAAAAGGAAATACGGAACATACCTCAGGACATGCAATGCCACTATGAATCACGTCAGTCTAATCCAAGATCAGACCAATACAACATACGGAGATGGTCCTAACACAAGACCTACAAATGCATACTCACATGACGACATCAATATGCCCACAACAATAACAACAATGTATACTCAATGGAAATTCGATGATCTAGCGCACACATCATAGAATCCAAGATGACCCTGTTAGATCAACACGAGGTGGATAACCAATAATATACGTATACACAACAAAAACACATTGTAATCCAATGATCCAGCGCACACAACATAGATTCCCATGATGATCTCGTCGGACTAACGCATGGTGAAAATACCTATCCAACGATCCAGCGCACATAACTATAGATTCCCATGATGATCCCGTCGGACCAACACATGGTGGACATACGACAACAATGCATAAATGCATATTAACAATAATACACAAATGCATGACAACAACAATACACGAATGTATCACAATATGATCGACACAAAATGACAAAAACGATTAGAGTACTTGCCCCGAGTCCTTCGAGAGTCAAAACCATCACCAACAATTTACTCAATATTCGACGATCCAAAAGTACCATAGACTATAGATAACTCATATCCTCGTCTTTACCATAATGTATTCTCGATACTCAAGTATATCAATAACAACTGTAATGTAATACCCGGTTGTAACTCAGTAATTATCACTCAGTAATTATCATTCAGTAATTATCACTCAGTAATTATCACTCAGTAATTATCATTCAGTAATTGATGCTCAGTAATCTCATTCATCATTGATCATTTGTCACTCATATTCAGTCATGGTATTTATCATTCAGAGTAATTGTATCGTGTATCAATCGTCATTCATCACCAATCTGATTGGAGTTTCGTGCCATGTTTATCATCATTGTCATTTTCGTTGCGAGCTGTGCTTGAGGAGTAGCGCACGCTACATACTCCTTTTAGCGTACGCTAATTGGGTATAGGTAGCGCACGCTAAGGCTACCTTGGCTGCAGTCCAGAAGGTACTGGACTGCAGGTGAGAATATTTGTAGCGCACGCTACGAGTGGTAAGTAGCGCGCGCTAACGGGTTGTAGTAGCGCACGCTATATGTGTGGAGTAGCGCGCTAGGGACGGATCGAGTTGAGTCCGGTGGCTCTTTGGATCGCCGGTTAATTCATAGCGTACGCTATGCATTGTTTTTAGCGTACGCAACCGATATACTAGCGCACGCTAATCGGTTGTTGTAGCGCACGCTATCGAGGTTAGATCAGAGGGCAGACGGTTTTCTGGACTCCAGTACTGGGGGTCGAATATTTCGCTAGCGCACGCTAACTATGGATATTAGCGCACGCTAGTAATATGGCCGTAGCGCACGCTACAAATAGGTACGTAGCGCGCTACCGTGTTCGGACGAAGTCTTGGACTACCTACCCCAATTACACGTTAGCGCACGCTATGCACAAGGAGCTAGCGCACGCTAACACCGGTAGTATAAATTGGACAGTTTAGTCAGAGTTCGTCATTTTCCATCTCATTTCATTCCTTCGGTAGTTTTGGGCGATTTCTAGCGATTCGGAGAGGATTCTTCGAGGTGTAATCATCAATCATCATCTTCAAGCTCATCTTTCGGATTGATCATCATTTCATCATCTTCATCACATCGAATCAAAGGTATTAAACTCTTGGATCTAGAATTTCGGATTTTTGGGTTTTCCTTCCGATTTCTTCGTGTAAGCTTGGATTATCATCGGAATATGTTAGTTATGGATTATCTAACTTGGATAAATATATTCCTACGGATTTAAATGGTCATTTTCGGAATTATTCCAAGAACCCTTGGGGTTGACTTCGGTTAATTGGGGATTTTCCGATTGATGTTGTTGTAATCATGAGTTATGGATTCCTAATGGATTATTGATATCCTTGAAAGTGTTTTGATGGTTTGAAATACTCATCTTGGAGTTGGTTTCGATTCATTCGAGCTCGGATATCGTTGTGTCGATGTTTGAGTCGATTATGATCGTTTTTGATTTGCGTAATGATCGGATTATTGGTAATTGTGTTATTCAAGGTTGTTCGAGCGACCGATATTTCATTTAGGACGTTGTTCGTGGACGGACATTCATCATCGGTATTGTGTAAGTTAATTCTTACTCGGTTAAAAGGATATTCAGTCCTTTTGTCGTGGTTCATTCATAATCATACCTGACTCCTCATGGTATTAAACGTATCAATACTCGTCATTGTCAATTAATCACCTCGATCATAAGGAGCAGCGATTCGATCATTTCATTGAGCTATCATTCATTTCACCATCATTCAATCTTGGTGAGTCATTATTCATTTTCATTGTCACTTTTGTCATATTGTGGCATTCGGGTCATCTTGGCGTGCCGATTGGTATGTGTAGGATTTTCATGTCGGGCACATTATAGTCGTGTGTTGGTTGGTGGCCTCACATTGGGTGTGCACACGAGTCGATTGCTCGTGAGACCGATTAGGTACAAGACCACGCGTGTTTGATCGTTGGTGGCTTGTGCACGGACACATTTCCATCCCGGACGTAGTGTGGCGCCATTCCTTTGAGCCGTCTTGATTAGTCGATTCATATAGCATGTTTGATTGCGTATGTTTGTGAGAATAATTCATAATTTCGGATATATCATGATTGTGTATTTTCAACCCTTGAGGATTGTTGTTACGTATGGCGATTCCGTTGGGGATGTTGTTTTTCGTGTCATGGCAAGGCTAAGGCACGGGAGAGCACGATGACGGCGAGGAGTCCCGTGATACTAGTAGGGGCCCCACTGCTCGATCATTTATTCGATCATTTGTGTTTCCTTTATTTATTCCGCTGCAGACATTCCGTTTGAATGCTCATTTCATTCAGTGTTGTGTATTTTATCGTCATATAAAATACACATGTATTCTATTTTATCCTGGGTGTGTTGTATAAAACTCCTCGTCGGAGTAATTGATGTTGTAATGTGGTTCGGTACTACATTTACCTGTGTAATTCATTCATTTTCATTCGCCTGGTGGGTCCCAGTCGGGGGTCCACGGCACTGTAATATCCGCCTAGTTTGGGGTGTTACAGAGTTGGTATCGGAGCGTGGTTTTGAATACTACCCTCCAAGTCATGTCTCATTTGAAATCATCGTCATCGGACTAGTATCATTGGACTTTCGCGTCACGTGTGACCTGTGCAAATGCCGAGCCAATCAGACCAAGAACTGTAAGATTTCTGATGCCATGGTATAATTTCTGGCAATAATCATTCATTCATAATTCATCAGTTAACAATCCTCATTCATCAATTTCAATTGTGATCAAGTCGATAATGTTAATTCATTAATAATTCAATTCATTTCATTACTCAGTTGTTGATCTTGAAGATCATATCATCGATCTTGTTAAATTGTTCAAGATAATCATTTCAGTAACTTCATCAGATAATCATGTCACGTCAATCAATCATTCATGTAATCGCTGTATTTGGGCGCGTATGCTCATTTTCATCCTTTCACAATATAATCATAATGTGATACTCATGCGAGATATATAATCATCATATGACTTTCCACTTCAGTATGGAAGGGGCTGGCAGAGGACGTGGAGGACGAGGCCGTGGAGCGGGCCGAATCCCGAGAACTCGTGCGAATACACGTGCAAATGCCAGGAACAATGCTAACTCATCGAGCAGTGATGCTGCCACTCATTCACCTGGACGCGATCATTCACTATCGGGGAGTCGTACCCGGGACACGGCTCAGTCAGAGGGTGTCCGGGTTGACCCACTCGCATTTATGCAGGGCATGATGGCCCAAATGACCCAGATGGCTCAGTTGATGGAGACGATGCATAACTCCGTCAATCAAAATCAGCAGGCTCCTCCGCCGCCACCTCAGAGGCAAGAGAGGGGTGTAAGCAATATGATTAGCGATATCTCTCGCCAGCGACCACCTACTTTTGAGGGCTCATCTGAGCCGGCGGATATTGTTCACTGGCTTGAGCATTTTGAGAAGTTATTTGCTATGGTGGATTGCCCCGAAGGGCATAAAGTTTCAGTTGCGGCTTACTATCTCGGTAAGAGCGCTCATTCATGGTGGTTATCGTTGAGGCCCACAGACGGAACATGTACTTGGGATCAGTTCAAGACTCTCATGATGGAGAGGTACTATCCGGCCCCACTCAGGGAGGCCAAGTTGTCGGAATTACTCACTCCCGACCTTTCGGCGGATGATGACGTTCGCCATCGCCGAAAAATTTCGAGAACTTCTTCCGTTCGCCTCATCTATCATTCACTCGAAGCGGACAAGATCAAGTATTTCAAAGAAGAGGTGAAACCCCGTATGAGACTTGATTTAATCATAAGCGTGCCACTGCCGAGTTCATCGAGAAGGCTCTTACTTACGAGCTTACGGCTAAGGAAATTGCTAAGCGGCAACCTTCGTCGCTAGCAAGAAGTCCAAGAACCGTAATCGGTCGACGGAGTCGCCACTTTCAAGAAACCGCGGCGGGCTCTACTTTTTCTCGAGCGACCTACCTGGCGTCTAAACCCGCGGAATCTCGATCGCGAGCGGCGATTCGGCCATCACTGTTTCAACCGTGAGGAACAGGGTCATTTCAGCACCAAGTGTCCGGCGATGCATCACGTGCCACAATCAGGATTGCTGGGCATAGGGCCCGTTTTGCCGTAGGGACTCTAAACCCACTCCGGCGTCATCTCAAGCCCCGTGTCATTCAAGGGTGCGTAATCGGGCCACTCACTCGGCGTCGTTCAAGACGACAGAGCTAAAGGCGGAGCCAAGAGCTATCGAGGCGGAGCATCCGGTTCGGGGCAGCAAGCCCCGAATTTATGAGATGAAGAAGACCGATGATCCCGAGGCCGGATGATCTCAGGTACACTCGATATTCTATCTCAACCTGTGTGTACCCTTTTTGATACTGGTGCATCTCATTCATTCATTTCCGAGTCATGTTTGAGTAGACTACGTCTGGGTAGTGCTACTAGTTGTGAGCCATATGTCATTGGCCTACCTGATGGTAGACGCATTATCGGTAACCGTGAGATTCGTAATTGTCCGATTCGGGCCATGGTCGTGTATGGCCAGCGGACCTAATCGTAGTAGATTTACCGAGGGACCACATCATCTTGGGTATTGATTGGATGGATCGTCATGATGCCATCATTAGTGTCCAAAGCGTTTGGTCACTATCATTTCGCACGATGGAGTTGAATATGTGTTTCGGGGAGGTAATCCCTACTGCTCGCAAAGTCATTAATTTGATGAAAGCAGTAAGATTACTCAATCAGGGATGTGTCGGTTATTGGTGCTATATGGCCAAAACCGAGAAATCATCAGTAATGTTGACGGATATTCCGGTGGTGAGGGAATATGCCGATGTTTTTCCAGACGAGTTACCTGGTTTGCCTCCACAGAGGGATGTGGAATTCACGATTGAGTTGGAGCCTGGTACGTCCCCGATATCGAAGGCACCGTACCGGATGGCCCCGACCGAAATGCAGGAACTAAAGAACCAACTTGAGGAGTTGTTCGAGAAAGGTTATATCCGACCGAGTGCGTCCCCGTGGGGAGCACCAGTGTTGTTTGTCAAGAAGAAGGATGGTTCATTCCGCTTATGTATTGATTATCGGGAGTTGAACAGGGTGACGATCAAGAATAAGTATCCCTTACCCCGTATTGATGATCTCTTAGATCAACTTCAGGGAGCTTCAGTATTCTCCAAGATCGACTTAAGATCTGGATATCATCAGTTGCGAATTCGAGAGTCGGATATCGCGACGACGGCGTTTCGAACACGCTATGGTCATTATGAGTTTGTGGTTATGCCGTTCGGTTTGACTAATGCACCTGCGGTATTCATGGAGTTAATGAATCGGGTCTTCATCGACTTTTTGGATCGGTTTGTTGTTATCTTCATCGATGACATTTTGATTTATTCCCGTGACCGGGAGGAACACGAGTCTCACCTTCATCTAGTGCTCGACGTGTTGAGACGAGAACAACTTTTTGGGAAGTTTTCCAAATGTGAGTTCTGGATGTCCGAAGTGACTTTTCTCGGACATGTAATTTCATCAGACGGAGTTCGTGTCGATCCTCAGAAGACGGAGGCTATTCGGGATTGGCTACCTCCGAAGAACGTTAAGGAAATCCGAAGTTTTCTCGGATTAGCGGGTTATTATCGGCGGTTTGTGGAAGGATTTTCTAGAATCGCTCAACCCTTAACGAACCTTTTGCGGAAGGATAAGAAATACACGTGGTCCGATGCGTGTCAACGGAGTTTTGAGGAGCTCAAGAGCCGGTTAATATCAGCACCTGTACTTTCCTTGCCGCAGGGGACGGAAGGATTTGTGGTCTATAGTGATGCGTCCGGACAGGGTCTCGGATGTGTACTCATGCAGAACGGGAAGGTTATTGCCTATGCATCACGGCAATTGAGACCTTACGAGGTTAATTATCCGACCCACGACCTGGAGCTAGCAGCCGTGGTGTTCGCTTTGAAAATTTGGCGTCATTATCTTTATGGCGTTACCTGTCAGATATTCACCGATCATAAGAGCTTAAAGTATATATTTACTCAGAAGGAGTTAAATATGCGCCAGAGACGGTGGTTGGAATTAATCAAAGATTATGATATCGAGATCCTTTACCACCCGGGCAAGGCGAATGTTGTCGCCGACGCCTTGAGTCGTAAGTCCGTTCAGGAGCAGATGCTTGCCGTTTAACAATTCGAAGGAACTTCAAGAGAATTCCTTAGACCCGAGATCGAGGTCCGGCGAGTTCGGGCGGCTTTGTATGTTAGAGATTTCATCGTCACTCGAGGAGGAAATCCGAGAGAATCGTGGTTCGGACCCATCATTGTTGCGCATCCGAGAGGATGTGGCTCAGGGAAAGCCCTCGGATTTGTGGTCCACGAGGATGGACTTTTGAGGTTTAAGAATCGGTTGTGCGTGCGCGAATGACGAGTTGAAAAACTCGATTTTGAAAGAAGCTCATGCTACCCCTTATTCTGTGCATCCGGGGTCTAGTAAGATGTACAAGGACTTGAAACAAAATTACTGGTGGAGTAATATGAAGCGAGAAGTCGCAGAATTTGTTTCGAGATGCTTAACCTGTCAACAAGTTAAGATTGAACATCAGCGACCGGCGGGTATGCTGAAACCTCTTCCTATTCCCGAGTGGAAGTGGGAAGACATTTCTATGGATTTCATCACGAGTTTGCCGACGAGTCGTCGTGGCATGAACACGATCTGGGTGATCGTGGACCGCTTAACCAAATCAGCTCATTTCCTTGAGATCAAGGATACGTGGGGTCCCGAGAGACTTGCCCAGTTGTTCATTAAAGAGATAGTCAGACTGCACGGTACTCCTAAAAGTATCGTTTCCGATCGTGACGGACGGTTTGTGTCGCACTTTTGGAAATCAGTTCATCGCGCTATGGGAACCCAGCTTAATCTCAGTACCGCTTTTCACCCTCAGTCCGACGGACAATCAGATAGGACGATTCAGACCTTAGAGGACATGTTGAGGGCATGCGTCCTCGATTGGAAAGACGATTGGGAAGCCCAACTACCATTGATCGAGTTCACGTATAATAATAGTTGGCATGCTTCGATCAAGACGGCACCGTACGAGGCCTTGTATGGTCGTCGTTGTCGATCTCCGTTGTGTTGGGACGACTTATCAGAATCATTGGGCACCGAGCCCGATATGCTTATAGCCGCCCGTGAGAAGGTAGCTTTGATCAGGAGTCGTTTGTTGACAGCTCAGAGTCGACAGAAATCATATGCAGATAACCGTCGTCGACCATTAGAGTTCGAGGCTGGTGACCACGTGTTGGTCAAGGTATCCCCGAGTCGTGGTATCTTCCGTTTTGGGAAGAGAGGGAAGTTGAGTCCGAGACTCATTGGACCGTTTGAGATTTTTGATCGAGTAGGCGAGTTAGCTTATCGATTGGCTTTACCTCCGGCGTTGAGCCGAATTCATAATGTGTTTCATGTCTCTCAGCGGCGGAAGTATGTTGCCGACCCGAGTCACATACTTCAGTTCGACGAAATCGAGATCGCCGACGATCATTCATATGAGGAGCGTCCTATACGAGTTTTAGAGCGACGAATCAAACAGTTGAGGAATAAGACGATTCCTTTGGTTAAAATTCAGTGGTCTAGACACGGAGTCGAAGAGGCTACTTGGGAAACCGAGGATAGTATGCGGGAGAGTTATCCCGAGTTGTTTGACCCTTAGTTTCGGGGACGAAACTCTTTTAAGGGGGGGTGTATGTAATACCCGGTTGTAACTCAGTAATTATCACTCAGTAATTATCATTCAGTAATTATCACTCAGTAATTATCACTCAGTAATTATCATTCAGTAATTGATGCTCAGTAATCTCATTCATCATTGATCATTTGTCACTCATATTCAGTCATGGTATTTATCATTCAGAGTAATTGTATCGTGTATCAATCGTCATTCATCACCAATCTGATTGGAGTTTCGTGCCATGTTTATCATCATTATCATTTTCGTTGCGAGCTGTGCTTGAGGAGTAGCGCACGCTACATACTCCTTTTAGCGTACGCTAATTGGGTATAGGTAGCGCACGCTACCGCTCAGCTTTAGCGCACGCTAAGGCTACCTTGGCTGCAGTCCAGAAGGTACTGGACTGCAGGTGAGAATATTTGTAGCGCACGCTACGAGTGGTAAGTAGCGCGCGCTAACGGGTTGTAGTAGCGCACGCTATATGTGTGGAGTAGCGCGCGCTAGGGACGGATCAGGTTGAGTCCAGTGGCTACTGGACTGCACTGGGTTAATTCATAGCGTACGCTATGCATTGTTGTTAGCGTACGCAACCGATATACTAGCGCACGCTAATCGGTTGTTGTAGCGCACGCTATCGAGGTTAGATCAGAGGGCAGACGGTTTTCTGGACTCCAGTACTGGGGGTCGAATATTTCGCTAGCGCACGCTAACTATGGATATTAGCGCACGCTAGTAATATGGCCGTAGCGCACGCTACAAATAGGTACGTAGCGCGCGCTACCGTGTTCGGACAGGGGGTACTGGACTACCCAAATTACACGTTAGCGCACGCTATGCACAAGGGCTAGCGCACGCTAACCTGGACTGAGTATAAATTGGACAGTTTAGTCAGAGTTCGTCATTTTCCATCTCATTTCATTCCTTCGGTAGTTTTGGGCGATTTCGAGCGATTCGGAGAGGATTCTTCGAGGTGTAATCATCAATCATCATCTTCAAGCTCATCTTTCGGATTGATCATCATTTCATCATCTTCATCACATCGAATCAAAGGTATTAAACTCTTGGATCTAGAATTTCGGATTTTGGGTTTTCCTTCCGATTTCTTCGTAAGCTTGGATTATCATTGGAATATGTTAGTTATGGATTATCTAACTTGGATAAATATATTCCTACGGATTTAAACGGTCATTTTCGAATTATTCCAAGAACCCTTGGGGTTGACTTGATTAATTGGGGATTTTCCGATTGATGTTGTTGTAATCATGAGTTATGGATTCCTAATGGATTATTGATATCCTTGAAAGTGTTTTGATGGTTTGAAATACTCATCTTGGAGTTGGTTTCGATTCATTCGAGCTCGGATATCGTTGTGTCGATGTTTGAGTCGATTATGATCGTTTTTGATTTGCGTAATGATCGGATTATTGGTAATTGTGTTATTCAAGGTTGTTCGAGCGACCGATATTTCATTTAGGACGTTGTTCGTGGACGGACATTCATCATCGGTATTGTGTAAGTTAATTCTTACTCGGTTAAAAGGATATTCATTCCTTTTGTCGTTGTTCATTCATAATCATAACTCACTCATCATTGTATTAATCGTATCAAAACTCGTCATTGTCAATTAATCACCTCAGTCATAAGGAACGATGGTTCCGATCATTTCATTGAGCTATCATTCATTTCACCATCATTCAATCTTGGTGAGTCATTATTCATTTTCATTGTCACTTTTGTCATATTGTGGCATTCCGGGTCATACTGGCGTGCCGATTGGTATGTGTAGGATTTTCATGTCGGGCACATTATAGTCGTGTGTTGGTTGGTGGCCTCACATTGGACTGTGCACACGATTCGATTGCTCGTGAGACTGATTAGGTACAAGACCACGCGTGTTTGATCGTTGGTGGCTTGTGCACGGACACATTTCCATCCCGGACGTAGTGTGGCGCCATTCCTTTGAGCCGTACTGATTAGTCGATTCATATAGCATGTTTGATTGCGTATGTTTTGACAGAATGATTCATAATTTCAGATATATCATGATTGTGTATTTTCAACCCTTGAGGATTGTTGTTACGTAACCGGCCCGTTGGGGATGTTGTTTTTCGTGTCATGGCAAGGCTAAGGCACGGGAGAGCACGATGACGGCGAGAGTCCTGAGTGATACTAGTAGGGGGCCCGATGCATTCGATCATTTATTCATCATTTGTGTTTCCTTTATTTATTCCGCTGCAGACATTCCGTTTGAATGCTCATTTCATTCAGTGTTGTGTATTTTATCGTCATATAAAATACACATGTATTCTATTTTATCCTGGGTGTGTTGTATAAAACTCCTCGTCGGAGTAATTGATGTTGTAATGTGGTTCGGTACTACATTTACCTGTGTAATTCATTCATTTTCATTCGCCTGGTGGGTCCCAGTCGGGGGTCCACGGCACTGTAATATCCGCCTAGTTTGGGGTGTTACATGTAAATCATATACATTATGATTTAAGTCCCAAAATCAGAAAACAACGTGCAGTCCCAAATCTTTGAGTTCACAATTATAATCATTGCTATACGAATTATAAACGAATGAAGATGGAACCATTCATTAAATATTGTAAACTGTGCAAGTAATAACTTGCCTCAATACCGATACGATGATAGTGAAGCCGTTACCAATTTCCTTGCCTTTATCTACAATCTTCTTGGACCTGGCTAATGCAATTCACAAACATCCTCGAACACGACTGCAAAGCACTGTTCTAACCAATGATCAATTATCATAACCTATTGCAATAATCAATTAAACCACAATCCGATAACAATCAACGACCGACATAACCAATCAACAAACCCAGCGGTTCTACAATATCTCGATTAAACACACTCTGAACAATTATACTCAAATAATCACGAATTCATAACCACAGATATACTACACTGTCTGTATACTTAGCGCACGTTAATCACATAACGTAGCGTGCGCTTATAGTCACCAGTTAGCATGCGTTAGCCGGTAATTTTGCATGCGCTAATGACATGCAGTTGCATGCATTCCAAGTACCGACTAACACCTTGCGATTACGAATACGAATGTAAAGGAAATCATACTCCAGGATCAATCATAACCTTTCCAAATTCAATCTCATCATCACGATCCTATCTTATCAGGAACATACGAAATCGACCACTATAATCAACATAATATTAGTTCTAAATATCAAATCCATGTTTATATCCAAAACCATTCATATCTTATCACATATCCTTCTATGATGTGATGTACCAAGAACATCATGATTCCATAATCATGTTCATAAGAAAACAACATAATTCAAGATATATATATATATATCATATCATCATCTTCCGCAACCCAAACTCCATGAAACACCAAGAACCATAACAACACTTCCAGAATCTATCATTACAAGGAGTAATCATCAACAATAACATCAACATCGGAAAATAAGGAGAAGGATTAACCAACATATCTCAAGAAGACGAACAACACAATTCAAACAACAAGAATCATATCAATATCCATATATCAACAACAAGGTCAACATAATTTGGAAATCTATCTCATAATCATACTAGTCAATTCACACATGCGATGATTATCAATTCAGGAACACCAACATTCAATCCAAGATGAAATCACGAAGTGAAGAGTAATTACCTTTTCGAAGAAATGGGTTGATTCTCAAGGTTGAATCCATTTGCAATTGATTCCAAGCTTAGTATTGTTAAAGATGATCAACTCCATAATTAATCAAGTGTTTGGAACCTCAAAGTATCCTCCAAGAACTCTCTCTATCGGTTGAAAGGAAGAAATGGACGAAATGAAGAATAATGCCCAACTGCACACACACACACACACACACACACACACATATATATATATATATATATATATTGCACCTTACTAGCGTCTGCTACTCTCATAAAGTAGCGTGCGCTACTGGCCATAGCGTGCGCTAACTGACTTTGTTAGCATGCGTTATCGTATCCAGAGGCTACTGCCTTACTTCGTAGAATGATTTACGTAAGCAATGCCCATGCAATAACATACGTAAATTCTCTGTTTAGCGTACGCAAGTGTCCGACCATAGTGTGCGCTACGCATAGTTGACTTTTTTGTCTGCATTTACTCTGAAGATGCCTGGGTCCTACCCACCGAAAGTAACCAATAAAGCCAAGATTCCCTTTTGACCAATCTACATTTAGCGTGCGCTAATCCTTATGCTTTAGCGTGCGCTAATCCTTCATAGAACATCCATTGACCTTATTGGAACATGCGCCTAAAGTAGCCGGGTCCACACGTACATTCCCAGTGATCTGTTCTACACTAGCGTGCGCTATCCTTCGCCTTTAGCATGCGCTAAGCCTGCACATTAGCGTGCGCTATGTCCTTCAACTAGCGTACGTTAATCAGGCTATACTTAGCCATTTCCAATTGTTCCTGTCTGTCGTCTCGACATACTAGATAAGTATACATGACATGCTGAATACACATACTCCTTCCAATAATAATCTCATTTAATACACCTGACACACAGTATCTTCAAATGCAATTGTTGACCAAGTGATACAGATGTCTCAATCCTTCAATTGTTTTATCCCTACTGTACAGATTCCACACTGTGCAGTATAACTTGGATAAGATAACATTAAACAACTATAGTAGAAATTCAGGATATTACAAATAGCGAGGCATGATTATGATAAATTCACAAGTCTTGTTTTGTTTTGTAAGACGAGGACAGAGGGGGAGGGAGAGAGAGAGAGAGAGAGAGAGAGAGAGAGAGAGAGAGTAAGAGAGAGAGAGAATTGAGGATGATGATAAAGAGAGTTGTCTTCAAAATTTAAAGGATTTTATCAAGTCTTGGTTTTGAAGGGAAAAACATCAAGAAAATTTAGAGGAAAATATATCCTTATATTCATTCCTTATAGCCTTCGACCGTGGAGGCTTAATGGTGGTAGTCTAATTTTTTATGCACATATTCTTATGTGCATTATGTAGAGGCATGGTATTTTTGTAGCTCGGGATTTCCACAAGCTTCACAAATTAGAACTGTGTTCCTCATCAACAAAATTGGACAGTATTTTCGTTGATCAGGGTTTCAAACGACTATAAGAATATGATTTCGATTGTGATATTTCATCATACACCCGTATATATGATTTTGAATGCATTTCGAGTGTATTTTTATGTTGAATGACCACTTGGTATTGGTTCAAAAAATTGGACATGTCATCGTCAGTATTTTTAATTTTTGTCATAGTTATATATTCCGTAATGTTACATTAAAACATAAAATTGTGATTATTTGGAAAAACCAACGTGGTAGGGACAAAACAAACCAAGCACTTAAGTGGCATATTAGACTTGGTCATGTTGGTCAGACCAAGGTTCATAAAATGGAGAAAGATGGGCTTACTAGTCCATTAGGATCGTATACCTATCCAACCTGTGGATCTTGTTTTTAAGGCAAAATAACTAAGTTACCCTTCAAAGGGACTTCTGAAAGAGCTCCTGAAAAACTTGGATTGATCCATACCGACGTATGTGGCCATTTCAAAGTGGCACGAGATGGTTTTCAGTATTTCATTACATTCACTGATGACCATACTAGGTATGAGTTTGTGTACTTTTTGAAACATAAATACAAAGAATTTGATAAATTCAAGAAATTAAAAGAACTAGTTGAAAACCAAACAGGCCATCATAGTAAAAAACTTCGGTCGGACCGAGAGGGCGAGTATATGAGTACCGAGTTTGACGAATTCTAAAAGGAACTACGAATAATTTCATAATTTACTCCTCTATCTGCTTCATTATTAAATGGGGTGTCAGAAAGGAATAGAACTTTATTGGATATGGTTTGGTCCATGCTTAACTATATTGAGCTACCAATTTATATGTGGGGTTATGCGCTCCTTACTGCTACACATATCTTGAACAGATATCCTTCCAAATCCATTCCCAAGACTCCACATGAGATGTGGAGAGGTAGGAAGCCATGTCTTAATCATATTAAGATTTGGGGATGTACTGCTTATGTCAAGAAGACTAAAGTAGAGAAGCTGGAAGCCAGGTCTGTGAAGGGTCGTTTCATAGGATATCCAGGGGATTCCATGGGATGTCTATTCCACATGCACGAAGATCATAGGATCATCATTGCTTCCTTGAAGATGAGTTCAACCCGGAAGGAGGCGCATGTAGAAATATTTCTTTAGAAGAAATAAAAGAAACACCAAATGAGACACTTGTATAAGATATTGGAACAGAACCTTCTGAAATACAAACACAACCTCATAGGTCTAGTAGAGCTTCTCATTTACTGTAAAGGGATGACTATCTGCATCAAGAGGAACTGGGTCCTCATGAGATGATAGAAAGTAGCCAAGGGAATGATCCCTCTACATATGACCAAGCGATGGTAGGTGTAGACTCTGCGAAGTGGGGAGAGGCTATAGAAGTTGAGATGGCTCTATACATGCTAATCAGGTATGGACTAAAGAAAATTAATAAAAGACTAAACAGTAAAAACGATCGCTTGAAGAAAGAGAATCAAATGATAAATAAGTCTAGGATTCTGAATCCACCTCGGTTTATCCGAATTTACTCTCGATTATCTGAAGTTAATGATTTTCCCAATTTATTGAAGGCGAAGATTGCTAATATACTCTACAGCCTCTCCCGAGGTCAATAGATTTTTCTAAAGGCGAATAACGCACTCTATCCCTAGGTGAATTAATTCGTCAATAGGTAAAAAACATAAAATCTCCAAAAGGCCACGTAGTTCCTATGAGTATATTCCTATCTCACAAGATAAAACGGTCCTCACCAATAGTTCCTCACCAACTCTCCTCTCCCGATTCGAATTGAATGATTAAAACAATACAACTATTGGCCAGATAATTGAAAGCATTAAACACGATTGGGAAAACTCAACAAAAAGGGAATTAAATAGATAATCTCAAGCAAATCCGTCAAAACATAGGTTTCATCAAAATCCTAGATTAGGGTTTTAGCCTGACATGCTGAATGATGAAAATACAGAATTAATAATTAAAAGCATGAAAATCAAACGCAGATGAAGAGCTCGGATTCCTCCGTTCTTCTGGCTTCCGCCCTCCGCCTTTGATCTCTTCTGCTTCTCTCGTATGCGATAGTCTTCTCTGATCCTCCTTTTCCCAAGCCTCCCAAGATCATTAATTAGGGTCTTAAACCCTTATTTATAGCTCTCAACAGTCTCCAAATCGCGTCCGTGTGAGTAGTCGAGAACTGGCTTCAAAACGGCCCAAATCCGCGCGGAGTACACCAAAACCGCCTTGTGTGCCGCGGCTCACTTAATCTGTGCCGCGGCACATAGCGTGTAATTTAAAACCTGGGCGCTGGGTGTTTCTTCTGGGCCGCGGCTCACTGTGTCTGTGCCGCGGCTCAGAGTACAATCTACTCTGGTGCCCGCTGGTCCTCTGCGTGTGCCACGGCCCACTTGCCTTGTGCCGCGGCTCACGGCCAAAATTCGCCATTTTCGCCCGTTTCGCCTCGTTTCAGCTTCCGGACTCCAATCTCCTGACAAACATACAAGATTAAGGCATTGAAAGCTCAGTTATGCAAATTTATTCGCCAAAATAATACAAAATAATGATAAATAAGCGTATAAAAATACGCCTAACAAATACCCCCAAACTTGAGCCTTTGCTTGTCCTCAAGGAAAAAGAATTAATTTCAACAAAAGAATATCGTGAATAATCGTGCAACTCATAGTGCTCAACCTAATCAATACTATCCTGAAATTCTCTCTGAATAATACGAGTATCGTAATAGCGAGCTACACTCAGAACACTGATTCCACAAAGTAACCAAGTTCAGTCCTAATCACTCGTTCATGAAGAAAATCCATCTCAAAGATTAACAAACATGAATCAAATCGACCGTCAATATGAAAGGTTAAAACAAACAAGCTAGTTCGCCCCGTTCCACAGTCTAATGGCAAAATTTTCACGAGTTTCATCAAAAATAACCCTCGGACAGTATTCCCTTATATATATGCTCAAGAAATTGATTCGAGCTGACCACTATGTTCGGATCTCGGGATGTTTCATCGGGATAATCCTAGGGTGGAACTTCCATTCTCATGTATTGGGAAATCGTTTGACGTAAAAGACACTCATGGGGCACATGGATGCTTCTAGTTACTAAGTTCCCCTCCACAGCGGAGAAACAACTCGAATAGCTAATTCCTGCATGTCCGAATCAAGGTCGCTGTTTTACGCGAGAGTAAACAACGGGTCACGCGAGTACCCCCGGTTACTAGGCTCCCTATCATCGGCACATGTGAAATTTCTAAATCACTAGTCTAATCAGGGTCGTCGTTTTACGCGAGAGTAAACAACGGGTCACGTGAATACCCCCGGTTACTAGACTTCCCATCATAGAACAAAAATATCTCGACTTTTGGGAAAAACTGACCGACTCTAAACTCAATCTAAGTGCCAACACGACTTATGTAACTGGACGACTAGCTAACCGAAAAATGTAACCAAACATATCGACGGTGATTTTAAAACACGTATGTATCCTCTCTTATCCGCCAAGACCTCTACAATCATGAAAAAAAATTCGGACCTAAATGAAGACTTAGCAGAAACAGAAATCACTGACTACAACCCGACTAAAACTCGACCATTTCTTCAGAGAGAAAAGCAGTGTCGTAACATCAGTATTACACAAATAGAAGCACGAAAAATTCACGAATAAGAGTAAAATCATGACAAGCAAGGCCATCGACAAAAAGATAACTAAAAATAACAAAAAATGCAACGAAATAAGTACAGCAGTAAATGTAGCAACAGAAAGTAAATCCCCCCAGACTTAGGACGTACATTGACCTCAATGGACAAAATATAATATGCAATAAAAGTGAAAGGTCAAGTACTCCCATCCAGTCCTCTCACGAGCTGGTGCCGGCGTCATCCGACAAGCTTGCACGCTTCTCGACTACTTCATATGGAGCGTGAATAAATGAGCTTGCATCATCAAAGAGGAAGTTAAGTACGAGCTCTCAAGTTTAACATGATGTAAGGGTTGGGGACAATGTAATTGGATAAAATGATTCGTTGCATATAATTTGAAAATGCTTGGCTTACCAATTTTTCATTGCTGCAATTTATCAAACACTTGGTGTGCACAAGTTAAAATGAAGAACAAGAATTTTAATGGTTAACTCCAAATCCCAAAAATAATAACACAGATAAGAGCCATGAATAACGACAACTAACATCACCAATTCGTTCATAATTACCAATTCCATCACAATCAAATACCAAATTCCCCATATTCCAACTCCATTTTAGAGAAAACATTGAAGAACAACTACCAACATATAACTTCAATTCACTTTTCAAATCATGTATCACTTATGATTAAGAGATTGAGATTTACCTGAAGAATTTGAGAAGAAGACTAAGAAAAGGGTATCGACTGACCTTATTGTGCGAAGGAAGGAAGGAAGGAAGGAAGGGACCTTGTGCTGGCCGATCAAATGCATGAAGTATACCTGGGCATTCTCATATTGCGAAGGGGTCCGCGGCACAACATAAGTGAGCCGCGGCCCAGAGTACAGTCGGCCTGGGACTCTTGAACCTTTGGTGTGCCGCGGCTTAGGGAATGTGTGCCGCGGCTCAGTGACCTGGTGTGCCGCGGCACATAGTACAATTTGTTTGGCCATGTTTCATCAACTAGTGCGTGCCGCGGCTCACTATTAGTGTGCCGCGGCCCATCATTAATTTCCTCCCCTGGGGTGATTCCTGCACAGAATTTTTAAACGAAAACGTCAAGACGAGAGGGATAGACGGATCAGAGAAAAATGACGACAAATAAAGACTCTAAAAATGCAAGAAAACAATAAAGATTCTACAACTAATACTCGGGTTGCCTCCCAAGAAGCGCTAAGTTTATAGTCTTCAGCTGGACTTTTTTCGCATTCATCCGGCGGTGGATAAGACGACACTCGTTTTCTGCGTGTCTATTGGATTTCCCAAGTATGCCTTCAACCGTTGTCCATTAACTTTGAATTTTCGGTCATATTTTTGTACTTCTACCACACCATGTGGGAACACTTGAACTACGGTGAACGGTCCCGACCATCGTGAACGCAATTTCCCGGGAAATAACTTTAAGCGAGAATTAAATAGCAACACCTCTTGTCCCGGGACAAACTCTCTCTGCGTGATGTGCTTATCATGACAAGTCTTTGTCCGCTCCTTATAAAGTTTCGCATTTTCGTATGCGTCATGGCGAATTTCCTCCAACTCGTTCAGCTGCAAACAATGCTTTTCACCAGCAGATTTCAGATCAAAGTTTAGTTTCTTTATCGCCCAGTAAGCACGATGTTCCATCTCTACGGGTAAATGGCAACCTTTCCCATAAACCAATCTGTAGGGCGACATTCCGATAGGTGTTTTATACGCAGTCCGGTACGCCCAAAGTGCATCATCGAGTTTAAACGACCAATCTTTTCGAGACGAGTTGACCGTCTTTTCTAGGATCCACTTCAGCTCTCGATTTGATATCTCGACTTGACCGCTCGTCTGAGGATGGTATGATGTAGCAACACGATGAGTGACTCCGTATTTTCTCAAAACCGCATCAAGAAATTTGTTGTCGAAGTGTGACCCACCATCACTGATAATAGCACGTGGAGTCCCAAAACGTGTGAAGATATATTGTTTTATAAACTTGATTACGATATTGGACCCATTCGTAGGTAGTGCCACCACTTCAACCCATTTTGAGACATAGTCTACAGCTACCAAAATATAGAGATTCTTATTTGATGGAGGAAATGGACCCATGAAGTCGATCCCCCATACATCGAACAATTCAACTTCAAGTATGGTGTTCAGCGGCATTTCATGTCGTCTTGAGATATTTCCCATCCGTTGACACCGATCACACGCGGACACAAAGGAGTGAGCATCCTTGAATAATGACGGCCAATAGAACCCCGATTGTAAGACCTTCGCCGCTGTTCTATTTCCACTAAAATGTCCACCGTAGGGTGATGCATGGCAATGGTTTAGCACACTGTGGATTTCCTCATCCGGAATACATCTACGAATGATTTGATCGGGGCGTCTCTTGAAAAGAAAAGGATCGTCCCACAAATAATACTTAGCGTCTGAGATTAGCTTCTTCTTTTGATGGCGTGAGAGGTCGTTTGGAATTGTTTTACTTGCCAAGTAGTTCACTAGATCAGCATACCAAGGCGCGTGCTTTGAACCCAACTTGTAGAGCTGCTCGTCGGGGAAGGTTTCCATGATTTGTGGCTGACTTTCTCCCTTCTCAAGGGAACTCTCTAATCGTGAAAGGTGATCGGCTATAACATTTTCAGTCCCTTTCTTGTCCCGAATCTCCAAGTTGAATTCTTGAAGGAGAAGCACCCACCGAATAAACCTTGGTTTAGCATCCTTCTTCTCCAAAAGGTATTTTATTGCTGAATGGTCGGTCCACACTATCACTTTCGTTCCCAGTAGATACGCCCGGAATTTATCAAATGCAAAAATCACCGCCAATAATTCCTTTTCCGTTGTGGCATAATTTCTTTGGGCATCATCGAGTGTTCGGCTCGCATAGTATATGACATGGAACACCTTCTCTCGTCTCTGCCCCAAAACAGCCCCAATGGCAAAGTCGCTTGCATCACACATTAACTCGAACGGAAGGTCCCAGTCCGGAGCGACTATCACCGGTGCCGTGCTTAGAGCTTTCTTCAATAGATCGAAACTTTCTTTACACGACTTGTCAAAAGTAAATGGGACATCGTTCATGAGTAGATTACACAACGGCTTCATGATCTTCGAAAAATCCTTAATAAATCGGCGATAGAAACCGGCATGTCCCAAAAAACTTCTAATCCCTTTGACCGTAGTAGGTGGAGGCATCTTCTCAATTGTTTCGATTTTCGCCCGGTCGACTTCAATTCCAAGTGAGGATATTCGATGGCTGAGTACTATGCCCTCCTGCACCATAAAATGACACTTCTCCCAGTTCAAGACCAAATTTGTCTCTTCGCATCTTTTCAAGACTTTCTACAAATTTTTCAAACAAATGTCAAATGAATCTCCAAAAACAGAAAAATCATCCATAAAAATCTCAATACACTGCTCTACCATGGCCATCATAAACCGTTGAAAAGTAGCCGGCGCATTACATAATCCAAAAGGCATGCGCCTATAAGCGAAAATGTCGTAAGGACATGTAAACGTCGTTTTCTCTTGGTCTTTGGGGGCTATATAAATCTGATTATACCCCGAATAACCATCGAGAAAGCAATAGAAATCGTATCCGGCTAATCTATCTAACATCTGATCAATAAAAGGTAAGGGGAAATGATCTTTTCTAGTGGACTTATTTAATTTCCTTTAATCTATGCACATACGCCACCCCGTGACAATCCTAGTGCGAATTAATTCATTATTATCATTTTGAACAATCGTTATCCCACCCTTCTTCGACACAACTTGGACCGGACTTACCCACTTGCTATCAGAAATCGGAAAGATCATACCTGCATCAAGGAGTTTTAAAACCTCGACTTTTACCACCTCCTTCATGTTTGGATTCAACCGGCGTTGATGCTCCACGGATGGTTTGTAGTCTTCCTCCATCAAAATCTTGTGCATGCAAATTGACGGGCTGATCCCCTTAATATCCGCAATAGACCATCCAAGAGCAGATTTGTACTCCCTCAAAACTCTCAATAATTTCGCCTCTTGATCCCCCGCTAAAGTGGCCGAAAGAATAACTGGAAGGGAGTCGTCAGGCCCCAAAAATGCATATTTTAAATGAGGCGGCAGCTTCTTGAGTTCCAACTTTGGAGGTTTTTCGATCGATTGGACTGGTCGAGTTAGTGAACTTCCGAGCTCCTCGAATGGTTGACGAATGAAAATTGGCGGGGAAGCATCCATGTGGCGTACGTAGGCTGCATGCTCTGCATTTAGTTGAATGACCCTAATCAAAACGGACTCCAATGGATCGGGTGGATAATTCTCTCGAAAGGTTCTACTCACGCACGAGTCAATGACGTCAACACGAAACAATTTTCAAGATCACTCGGATATTTTACGGATCGAAAGATATTGAACGTTACTTGCTCCTCTTGAACACGTAGAGTCAGCTTTCCCTTTTCCACATCGATCAAAGTTCGGCCGGTTGCCAAAAATGGTCTTCCCAAGATAATTGGGATATCTTGATCTTCCTCCATGTCTAGCACAATAAAATCGGCTGGAAAGATAAATTTGTCAACCTTTACTAACACGTCCTCTATTACTCCCCTCGGATATTTGATGGACCTATCGGCCAATTGTAAGGAGACCGTCGTCGGCTTGGCTTCCCAATATCCACTTTTTAAAAATAGAAAGGGGCATAAGGTTTATGCTGGCTCCGAGATCGCATAGGGCTCTTTCAAAAGACGAATTTCCAATGATGCAAGGGATGGTAAAACTTCCCGGATCTCTCAATTTAGGTGGGAGCTTCTTTTGTAAAATAGCACTGCACTCCTCCGTTAATGCGACCGTCTCATATTCCTCGAGCTTTCTTTTGTTTGACAAGACTTCTTTCATGAATTTTACATAACTCGGCATTTGTTCCAACGCGTCGGCAAATGGAATGTTTATGTGCAATTTCTTGAAGACGTCGAGGAACTTTGAAAATTGCTTGTCTAGTTTTTGCTTTTGGAAACGCTGTGGGAATGGGATTTGAGGAGTGGGCTGAGTAGTCGATACATCCTTTGGCTTGGGCGCCTCATCCTTTTCCTTCTCACTTTGCTCGATCGGCTGCTCTTTGTTATTGATAGGCTGCCCTTTCAACTCCTTTCCACTTCGTAATTCGATTGCTTGCACGTTTTCCTTGGGTTTCATTTCAGTTGCGCTGGGCAATGCACCTTGAGACCGAGAGGACAATAGATTATCAATATGCCCCATTTGTGTTTCTAGGTTTCGGATGGAGGTAGAATGATTTTGGAGGGTCGTTTCGGTGCGGGTCATGAATTGGCTCGTGTTAGCCGCCAATTGAGCAAGAGCATCTTCCAATGATACCTTTGGTGATTGAGGGGGCTGCTGTGGGGCTGCGCGAATTGAGCTTGTGGATGTTTTAAAGCTTGCCCGTTCCTCCACGAAAATTTGTGGTGATTTCGCCACCCTTGATTATAAGTGCTGGGGTAAGAATTATTTTGTCGATTTCCGTTTCCCACGAATTGAGCTTGATCCATCGGATGTTGCTCTAAAGGGTTCCCGACTTGGCACTCCGCGCTAGGGTGAGATCCGTTATACCAATTGCAAGACTCAATGGTAACGGGGGAAGGAGCATGCGAAAATGCTTGAAGCTGCTGCGTTAATGCTGCGACTTCGGCTGACAATGTAGATATCGGGTCATTATTTGAAATTTCCATGACTCGCTTCAGACTAACTCTTTCGGATGGCCATTTATAAGCATTAGCGGCCATAGCTTCCAAAAAAGAATGTGCTTCAGCCAACGTCTTTCCCATCAAAGCTCCACCGGCGGCTGCATCCACGAGAGTGCGTGTGGAAGCACTCAAACCACTGTAGAACGTCTGAATCTGAAGCCAGTCCGGAAGGCCGTGATGTGGGCATCTCCGTAACAAATCTTTGTATCGCTCCCATGCCTCGTGAAGCGATTCCATGTCATACTAACCAAAGGTAGTGATCTCGTTTCTCAGCCTCGCCGTCTTAGAAGGTGGGAAGAATTTGGCAAGGAAGGCTTGCGCTAACTCTGCCCATGTCGTGATCGAGCCCGGCGGTAAGTAATTCAGCCAAAATTTCGCTTTATCCCTCAAAGAGAAAGGGAAAAGCCGTAATCTGATAGCATCGTCGGTGACACCATTGTTCTTGAACGTGTCACAAATCTCGAGAAAAGAAGCAATATGTGCGTTGGGGTCATCATTCGGCAATCCACAAAACTGGCTAGCCTGCACCATCTGAATAATAGCAGGATTGATTTTGAAATTGTTGGCTTAGATTGTTGGACGCCGGATCCCCGAAAAATTAGCATTAATCTACGGCACAGCATAATCTCGAAGTGCTAATGCCGGTTGAGCTTGCTGCACATGGTTATCTCCTCCTAGAATTTCGATATTTTCAGCCATAGTGACTGTTGTCGGTAGCTCTCGTTTCTCCTTCTTCTTTCTCCTAAGAGTGCGCTCGAGTTCGGTATTCAAAGGTAGTAGGCCTTTGTTACCGTGCACTACCCGAAAAATTCCTGAAAGGAAAAACAAATAAATAAATAAAATTAAATACACGAAAATAAGTAAATAAAAACGTTCAAACTAAGACTAGAAATACTGAAATCGATATTAGCAAAAATTTCAGTCCCCGGAAACGGCGCCAAAAACTTGTTGCGATATTTCTTGAACGCAAGTGCACGTTATCGTATACAAGTAATAAAGTGATGAGTGAGTATCGTTCCCATGAGGACTGAATCACTAACTACCGATTTTTATGTATCCCAGTTTTATTTGAACAATCGAACTTTGGGTAGCAATTAATTACTAAAGAAAATTAATAAAAGACTAAACAGTAAAAACGATCGCTTGAAGAAAGAGAATCAAATGATAAATAAGTCTAGGATTCTGAATCCACCTCGGTTTATCCGAATTTACTCTCGATTATCTGAAGTTAATGATTTTCCCAATTTATTGAAGGCGAAGATTGCTAGTATACTCTACCGCCTCTCCCGAGGTCAATAGATTTTTCTAAAGGCGAATAACGCACTCTATCCCTAGGTGAATTAATTCGCCAATAGGCAAAAAGCATAAAATCTCCAAAAGGCCACGTAGTTCCTATGAGTATATTTCTATCTCACAAGATAAAATGGTCCTCACCAATAGTTCCTCACCAACTCTCCTCTCCCGATTCGAATTGAATGATTAAAACAATACAACTATTGTCCAGATAATTGAAAGCATTAAACACGATTGGGAAAACTCAACAAAAAGGGAATTAAATAGATAATCTCAAGCAAATCCGTCAAAACATAAGTTTCATCAAAATCCTAGATTAGGGTTTTAGCCTGACATGCTGAATAACGAAAATACAAAATTAATAATTAAAAGCATGAAAATCAAACGCAGATGAGGAGCTCGGATTCCTCCATTCTTCTGGCTTCCGCCCTCCGCCTTTGATCTCTTCTGCTTCTCTCGTCTGCGATAGTCTTCTCTGATCCTCCTTTTCCCAAGCCTCCCAAGATCATTAATTAGGGTCTTAAACCCTTATTTATAGCTCTCAACAGTCTCCAAATCGCGTCCGTGTGAGTAGTCGAGATCTGGCTTCAAAACGGCCCAAATCCGCGCGGAGTACACCAAAACTGCCTTGTGTGCCGCGGCTCACTTAATCTGTGCCGCGGCACATAGCGTGTAATTTAAAACCTGGGCGCTGGGTGTTTCTTCTGGGCCGCGGCTCACTGTGTATGTGCAGCGGCTCAGAGTACAGTCTACTCTGGTGCCCGCTGGTCCTCTGCGTGTGCCGCGGCCCACTTGCCTTGTGCCGCGGCTCACGGCCAAAATTCGCCATTTTCGCCCGTTTCGCCTCGTTTCAGCTTCCGGACTCCAATCTCCTGACAAACATACAAGATTAAGGCATTAAAAGCTCATTTATACAAATTTACTTTCCAAAATAATACAAAATAATGATAAATAAGCGTATAAAAATACGCCTAACATACGTTTCTTCCTTTGCGTACGTTATGTATTTACCTTGCCTAGTTTAAGTACAATGGACATATCAACGTCGTACGAGTTGACCTTCTAGAAACCTCCAATGGGATGATATTTTATATCATATTTGAAATGCATAGCGGCCGTAATGACATGTTCATAGCATACATTAGTTTTTGCCTATAGCGTACATTATTTGGTTTCGTTGCGTGCATTAACATGCCTGGATGTCATCCTTCGTGTTTCTTCGGTGTAACTCTTGCATACGTTAATATACTTGGTAGCGTACGTTATCTTTGCTTTCTTTTATGCTTTGATTACTTCTGGTTCGTTGCATATCCTCCATAGAGTTTATTATCACGGTCAAAAGTGTCAGTTTGAAATAACCCCTCCACCGACTTTTGCTTTATCAATTTTCTTCCTCTTTTGCTTTAATCATTTCACTAAATTCATTATTTCGTTTTTTCTTTTCCTTTTCTTTTCTTTTCTTTCCTTTTTCTTTTCTTTTGAATTTTTGTCCGACTCGAGTCTTCAACTGTTGCTGTCTAATTGTTATTTTTCTTTGATGATCAACAAATCATCAAAATCCTTTAAAATATTTGTGCAGAGTAAAATGTTCCAACATCCACTGTCAAAGTACCGGGCAATGTCCTCTCCCTGATATCCTTTACACAAATTAAGTTGATTTAGATACCCATTGTGCGTGGATCCTTTGTTAATGGTGATTTTAGGTACCTAGACTTGTCTCATAGTAATTAGTTTAATGTAGATATAACACCCCCAAAACCTTACGGGAATATTACAGCGCCGTGGGCCCCATATTGGAACCCACAAGGCTAAAATCATTTTCGCAAAGGTTTAAAAATGTCAAAAAGCCCTTTGAAAGTACACACACACGCAGCGGATAAAAACACAGTTCAAAGAATACTGAAAGCCATTTTAAATATACACACGCAGTGGATAAAAACACAATTAATTACATTTGCAGCGGAATTAGAAAACCAGAAAAGAATACACAATCCCAACAATCACGCCATATCCAGTATCACCGGAAAGCTCATCCCTTCACGACCTCTACTAGCTCGAACTCCGAGTACCTAAAAATAAAGCCCACGACGGGGTCAGTCATAATACTCAACAATGATAACGATCACATCACAAAAACAATTACATATCAATGTAATCTACAGAGTAAGAACATTCCCCATGTATTTTACCAAAGTAACCTTACCAACCTGTCACAACCATAACAATCGATTCTTACCATATCCCACGCCTCGTGTCCTTAAGTAATGAACGAATTCAAATGTAATCACCTGTACTGTATCCAAAACGATACCAAAATTCCCAAACTTATCATATCTCAATTATAGAATGATCTGGCCAAGACTAACTCTGTCGGCTGGGTCGCACAATCGGATCCCAATCCTGATAAAACCGATATCACACGATACATCTTCAAATCAACTGTCCCGAAACAATGGCAAGTCCCGGATATCAATACAAAGCGTGAATGCTCACACAATCAATAATGATAAACAATCAATACATCACAACGGAATTATCAATGACATGATATTTCCACACAAGATCGACAAAGGATCAACCACGAACGAGAATACAATGATGTGGTAACTCCAACAAGATCAATGACATAATCAATAACCGAGAATACCGACAATACGGCAAATCCCAACAAGATCAATAAAAGGTCGACAACCGAGAATACCGACAATACGGCAAATCCCAACAAGATAAAAAAAGGTCGACAACCGAGAATACCGACGACACGGTAAGGATCAGTGAAGAATCAATAATCGAGAATACCAACGACATGGTAAACTCTAACAAGATCAAAAGAGTCGACAACCAGAAATACCAACGGTACGATCAACCCCAATAAGATCAATAAAGTTCAACAACCGAGAATACTGACGACATAGTAAACTCTAGCAAGATCAATAAGGACCAACGACCGGAAGTATCAATGACACGGTATACTCCAATAGGGATAATAAGGGATCAACAACTGAGAATACCGACGACACGGTAAACTCCAATAACATCAATCAAGGACTAATAACCAAGAATACCAACGGTAAGACAACTCCCAAATGGAATCAATAAGGATCAATAATGAACGAGATTACGAATGATAGGGTGAACTCCAAACGAGATTTATAAAGGATCGATATCAATGAGTTGACCATCGATATGGTAACTCCGAACGAGATTAATAAAGGTTCAATGGTGACGGATACACGAGAGAATAAAATCGTCAACCATATACAAATCATATATATGGGATTTCAAAGACAACCCGAATATCGAACAGATCCAATTATACATGGACTGTGAACGACCAAGCAATAAGACTCAAGATGGACGTCACGATACGCTCGATCCGGACATGTGTCCGTGTACAAGCCAACCACGGGTATTGATCAATACACGTCTGGTCTCGTACCTAATCAGCCTCACGAAGTACGTCTCGTGTGCACGGTTCAATATGAGGTCGAAACCAACATATGCTACACGTACCCGTCCCGAAAATCCTACACATGAACGATCAGAACGTATCTGACTCCAGATATGCCACGATACAACATGACAACAAATCTCAAAGAATCTCATATCCATCGAGGATCAGAAGACCTCCCAAAAGAGCAACAGTAACTCGATCATGAAAGACCGACACGACCACAATGTCGTATTTCCATCAGACAACAGTCCACATCATGCTCAACAATGCCTATAATATTAACACATAAACCCCAAGGCAGCAGCCAAGGGTCACGGAAGCATCTCACAGGAATACCTCGGAACATAGGTGCCATATAGGTCTTATCCCCTAACACAGTTCATGCAATTACAAAATACCCCAAGGTCGCAACCGAGGGTCACAAAAGTATCCACACAGGAATACCCCGGAACATAGGTGCCATATAGGTCTTATCCCCTAACACATCGGCCCAACAGATCACTGCTCACAGGAAGAGCACATTACAAAATGTAACCACGATGGTGCACACTCACCACATGAAATATCAATACACACATGCAATAATGCAATATGATGATTATCATAATCTAACAATATTAATTTACCTCAAGCTGGAGACGCCAACTTTTCCACGACCAACCGCCCTGAACGAATACACGGTTTATCCGACAATCCAAAATGAAGTACAGTCCATACTAATACCAAACCACCATCCCGAATTCAACATCGACACGATAACTAACCTTGATATCCAACTTCTCATGCAATAGACCAAATTATAATTCACGTTCCCATTTCCACTAGACATCCTTAAAATCATATACATTATGATTTATCTTACATACCACCATTCCGACAATTCATATATTCCATAATACCATTGCTATATGAATCATAAATGAAATGAAAACGAAATCATTTATTAACATTATGAACTGAGCAAGCATAACTTGCCTCGATACCAATTCGACGAAGCCGCTATCAATCCCGCCGTCTACGTCTACAAGCTCCGCAGCCCCAGCTCGTCCGCAGCACAACGGTTAACTTCAACGATCACTAAACGCAACCTAATGCAATAATTAATTAACGATACGTTCAATAACAATCAACAACCGAAATGACCAACTAATCAAACTCGATGGTTCAATGATATCTCGATCATATGAAACCAACCCATATCAACTCTTAACAATACGGACACAAGTCGAAATTTGGTGTTCAATTGTCCTAATAATGTCTTCAACATATATACTTCTCATAGCATCATGAATCTCAACAAATTACCAAGAACATCGAGAGTATTGCGATTCCATAATCATAACAACATAATCGAGTCATTTGATCACCAATTCATTATCTTCCCTTAACAAAATTCTCGTAAATACCAAGAATCATCACAACAATATTAATTCAACCATCATTCATACGAAAACGTGTAGAATTTTCCAAGTTCTACTCATTGAGGCATTTCATCGAACACTTTGAAGGCATAATCCAATTTAATCATTTTAACGAAGAAATACTCGAATTTGTTCCACAAAACTTCAAGAGTATTGAATGATTACGAGTATACAATCAAGTTCTATCAATAATCCGAATCAAAATGGAGCAAATCGGCCAAAACACCAAGAAACCTCAAGAACATCCAAAAACCAAAAGTTCATGTGTTCTTACCTTCGATCCGGGTGGAGGATGATGTTAATCCATGATCCCAACTTCCAAAACATGTTGTTATAAGTTGATTATACCCAAAACCATCATATTCGCTGAAGAAATCGCGGAAGAAACGAAGAAAAGTGGAAAATGATAAGGGTGACTCGGTCCAGGCCTTATATAGGCCGAGACCTGCCGGCCAGTTACGTACGTAACCGGCGGGTCCTTACGTACGTAGCCGGACGCGGCCTAACCTTCTGTCCAGTTTGTTCGCACTTTACGCACGAATCGGCAGCTTCCTTACGTACGTAATCGGCTATTACGGCCAGAATCGCCACCGCCTACGCACGTAATCGGCCGCCCCTAGCCCCGAGTCACCGCGACCATGCTCGGCCATCCCAACGAGTCACGTCCGGCCATGCTCGCCATCCAGTCATCTCGGCCACGACTCGGCCGCCTGCAACGCACGTAATAGCTTGTTCCGCTGCGTAATACGACGTTGACTTGCTACAAGATTATACTCAGACATTACGTAATACACCCTGTATAACGTACGTAACTCTTATCCGTTGACTCACCTGTCCACATCCGCGCCGAAAGCTGCCGACACCGGGCCCATCTGTCCGATTCCTCTTGTTACGTACGTAATACCTTACTCATAACGTACGTAACACGTACCACTTAGCGTACGTTATCTCAAAGTCTTAACGTACGTTAACAGATCCATACTTAGCCGTTTCCAGCAATTCCTGTCCAACGTCTCGACATAACAAATATGAACATACGACATACTGAACACATATACGAAATCCCAAAATATTCTCATACGGTACGTCTGACGCACGATATCCTCAATTACAACTGTCGACCAAGTACGGAAATCATACAAATACTCATACGGTATATCCGACATCGAAAACACACCAAGCATGTAATATCCTAGAATCAAAATAACCTCGATAGACATACTGGCACGACTGTCACTGTTTCCAAAATTATCCAGTCATATCGTGTCGGTCCCACTGCAAGACATCCCGAGATAAAATAATGCGAAAAATTCATAGTGAAATTCTAGGATATTACATATACACCCACTTAAATAAGTTTCGTCCTCGAAACTCAACACCTGTCATAATCAGTATCTCAATCCCGAAATATCTCAAAATCACGACACCATACTCAAATAGTCATCATCAAAACTGAAATAACTGAAAGAACATACTTACAGGTCCGTGAAGTCGATGATCTTCCGTGATACCAGCATACGACTCCCATACAAAGTCTCAACACACTAACAACACACCGGCACCGCAAATACAGCAATTTGAAAATATTTCAAAAATTTTGAATTCTCCAAAATCGGTTTGACTCAAAAGTCAGAAAATCATTTTCAAAAGTCACGCTACTACCGCACCAGTAGAGCCACATAACACACACGCCCGGGTTTTACGAAACCCAAGCTCCGATACCATTTTCTGTAACACCCCCAAAACCTTACGGGAATATTACAGCGCCGTGGGCCCCATATTGGAACCCACAAGGCTAAAATCATTTTCGCAAAGGTTTAAAAATGTCAAAAAGCCCTTTGAAAGTACACACACACGCAGCGGATAAAAACACAGTTCAAAGAATACTGAAAGCCATTTTAAATATACACACGCAGCGGATAAAAACACAATTAATTACATTTTCAGCGGAATTAGAAAACCAGAAAAGAATACACAATCCCAACAATCACGCCATAGCCAGTATCACCGGAAAGCTCATCCCTTCACGACCTCTACTAGCTCGAACTCCGAGTACCTAAAAATAAAGCCCACGACGGGGTCAGTCATAATACTCAACAATGATAACGATCACATCACAAAAACAATTACATATCAATGTAATCTACAGAGTAAGAACATTCCCCATGTATTTTACCAAAGTAACCTTACCAACCTGTCACAACCATAACAATCGATTCTTACCATATCCCACGCCTCGTGTCCTTAAGTAATGAACGAATTCAAATGTAATCACCTGTACTGTATCCAAAACGATACCAAAATTCCCAAACTTATCATATCTCAATTATAGAATGATCTGGCCAAGACTAACTCTGTCGGCTGGGTCGCACAATCGGATCCCAATCCTGATAAAACTGATATCACACGATACATCTGCAAATCAACTGTCCCGAAACAATGGCAAGTCCCGGATATCAATACAAAGCGTGAATGCTCACACAATCAATAATGATAAACAATCAATACATCACAACGGAATTATCAATGACATGATATTTCCACACAAGATCGACAAAGGATCAACCACGAACGAGAATACAATGATGTGGTAACTCCAACAAGATCAATGACATAATCAATAACCGAGAATACCGACAATACGGCAAATCCCAACAAGATCAATAAAAGGTCGACAACCGAGAATACCGACAATACGGCAAATCCCAACAAGATCAAAAAAAGGTCGACAACCGAGAATACCGACGACACGGTAAGGATCAGTGAAGAATCAATAATCGAGAATACCAACGACATGGTAAACTCTAACAAGATCAAAAGAGTCGACAACCAGAAATACCAACGGTACGATCAACCCCAATAAGATCAATAAAGTTCAACAACCGAGAATACTGACGACATAGTAAACTCTAGCAAGATCAATAAGGACCAACGACCGGAAGTATCAACGACACGGTATACTCCAATAGGGATAATAAGGGATCAACAACTGAGAATACCGACGACACGGTAAACTCCAATAACATCAATCAAGGACTAATAACCAAGAATACCAACGGTAAGACAACTCCCAAATGGAATCAATAAGGATCAATAATGAACGAGATTACGAATGATAGGGTGAACTCCAAACGATATTTATAAAGGATCGATATCAATGAGTTGACCATCGATATGGTAACTCCGAACGAGATTAATAAAGGTTCAATGGTGACGGATACACGAGAGAATAAAATCGTCAACCATATACAAATCATATATATGGGATTTCAAAGACAACCCGAATATCGAACAGATCCAATTATACATGGACTGTGAACGACCAAGCAATAAGACTCAAGATGGACGTCACGATACGCTCGATCCGTACATGTGTCCGTGTACAAGCCAACCACGGGTATTGATCAATACACGTCTGGTCTCGTACCTAATCAGCCTCACGAAATACGTCTCGTGTGCATGGTTCAATATGAGGTCGAAACCAACATATGCTACACGTACCCGTCCCGAAAATCCTACACATGAACGATCAGAACGTATCTGACTCCAGATATGCCACGATACAACATGACAACAAATCTCAAAGAATCTCATATCCATCGAGGATCAGAAGACCTCCCAAAAGAGCAACAGTAACTCGATCATGAAAGACCGACACGACCACAATGTCGTATTTTCATCAGACAACAGTCCACATCATGCTCAACAATGCCTATAATATTAACACATAAACCCCAAGGCAGCAGCCAAGGGTCATGGAAGCATCTCACAGGAATACCCCGGAACATAGGTGCCATATAGGTCTTATCCCCTAACACAGTTCATGCAATTACAAAATACCCCAAGGTCGCAACCAAGGGTCACGAAAGTATCCACACAGGAATACCCCGGAACATAGGTGCCATATAGGTCTTATCCCCTAACACATCGGCCCAACAGATCACTGCTCACAGGAAGAGCACATTACAAAATGTAACCACGATGGTGCACACTCACCACATGAAATATCAATACACACATGCAATAATGCAATATGATGATTATCATAATCTAACAATATTAATTTACCTCAAGCTGGAGACGCCAACTTTTCCACGACCAACCGCCCTGAACGAATACACGGTTTATCCGACAATCCAAAATGAAGTACAGTCCATACTAATACCAAACCACCATCCCGAATTCAACATCGACACGATAACTAACCTTGATATCCAACTTCTCATGCAATAGACCAAATTATAATTCACGTTCCCATTTCCACTAGACATCCTTAAAATCATATACATTATGATTTATCTTACATACCACCATTCCGACAATTCATATATTCCATAATACCATTGCTATATGAATCATAAATGAAATGAAAACGAAATCATTTATTAACATTATGAATCGAGCAAGCATAACTTGCCTCGATACCACCCGACGGCCGCTATCAATCCCGCCGTCTACGCCTACAAGCTCCGCAGCCTCACCGTCTCCAAAGACAACGGTTAACTTCAACGATCACTAAACGCAACCTAATGCAATAATTAATTAACGATACGTTCAATAACAATCAACAACCGAAATGACCAACTAATCAAACTCGATGGTTCAATGATATCTCGATCATATGAAACCAACCCATATCAACTCTTAACAATACGGACACAAGTCGAAATTTGGTGTTCAATTGTCCTAATAATGTCTTCAACATATATACTTCTCATAGCATCATGAATCTCAACAAATTACCAAGAACATCGAGAGTATTGCGATTCCATAATCATAACAACATAATCGAGTCATTTGATCACCAATTCATTATCTTCCCTTAACAAAATTCTCGTAAATACCAAGAATCATCACAACAATATTAATTCAACCATCATTCATACGAAAACGTGTAGAATTTTCCAAGTTCTACTCATTGAGGCATTTCATCGAACACTTTGAAGGCATAATCCAATTTAATCATTTTAACGAAGAAATACTCGAATTTGTTCCACAAAACTTCAAGAGTATTGAATGATTACGAGTATACAATCAAGTTCTATCAATAATCCGAATCAAAATGGAGCAAATCGGCCAAAACACCAAGAAACCTCAAGAACATCCAAAAACCAAAAGTTCATGTGTTCTTACCTTCGATCCGGGTGGAGGATGATGTTAATCCATGATTCCAACTTCCAAAACATGTTGTTATAAGTTGATTATACCCAAAAACCATCATATTCGCTTAAGAAATCGCGGAAGAAACGAAGAAAAGTGGAAAATGATAAGGGTGACTCGGTCCAGGCCTTATATAGGCCGAGACCTGCCGGCCAGTTACGTACGTAACCGGCGGGTCCTTACGCACGAGCCGACGCGCCTAACCTTCGTCCCAGCTTTGTTCGGCACTTTACGTACGTAACTGGCAGCTCCTTATGTACGTAATCGGCCATTACGGCCAGAATCGCCACTACCTACGTACGTAATCGGCCGATCCTAGCCCTCAACAGTCACTCCGACCATGCTCGCCATCCCAACGAGTCACGTCCGCCATGCTCGGCCATCCAGTCATCTCGGCCACGACTCGCCGGCCGCCGCAACGTACGTAACACTTGTTCCGTTGCGTACGTAATACGTACGTTGACTTGCTACAGTACTATACTCGTATTACGTACGTAATACACCCTGTATAACGTACGTAACTCCATCCGTTGACTCACCTGTCCACATCCGCGCCGAAAGCTACCGACACCGGGCCCATCTGTCCGATTCCTCTTGTTACGTACGTAATACCTTACTCATAACGTACGTAACACGTACCACTTAGCGTACGTTATCTCAAAGTCTTAACGTACGTTAACAGATCCATACTTAGCCGTTTCCAGCAATTCCTGTCCAACGTCTCGACATAACAAATATGAACATACGACATACTGAACACATATACGAAATCCCAAAATATTCTCATACGGTACGTCTGATGCACGATATCCTCAATTACAACTGTCGACCAAGTACGGAAATCATACAAATACTCATACGGTATATCCGACATCGAAAACACACCAAGCATGTAATATCCTAGAATCAAAATAACCTCGATAGACATACCGCACGATCACATCAAGTTTCCAAAATTATCCAGTCATATCGTGTCGGTCCCACTCTGTACAGTACATCCCAGATAAAATAATGCGAAAAATTCATAGTGAAATTCTAGGATATTACAGTAGACTTCTTGGATCTTTTCTTTGAGATCTACATGGGGCGGGCACGTAATCACCATAAGCAGGATATTTGTAAAACTAAGAATTATGGTTCCTATAAACATTATTGTCTCGGGGGAGAAACCATTTCTTTTTGCTTCCTGGATTGCCTCTTGAATCTCCATTTGGTTTCCTAGAGTTGCTGTTGATAATTCTAAGCAGCAGCTTGCTTGCAGGAAGGGCGCCTCGGTTCCTATACCGAGTATTATAGTGTTATATACCTCGATTGATTTTCCATTATTATCGAGGTATGGTATTTATATGTTTATGCCTGGAATGTTGTTGGTATGCGGGAGGGTCATTGCTATTAATATTGTGCACCGCATATTTTGTTCACAGTTCTGTAATCATGTGCTCTCTACTACTTATGCTAAGAGCTATATGTCTGAATAGCAGCCTTTGTTGCTATATTTAAGGCACAGATCTTGGAATCTCTTCGGTCTTTGGGTTATCAGTAGGTTTAGCCCCTTTGACAAATACAGTGTCGGTTTTTCCATCCAATTTGGAGAACGAGTTGTATCATAGACCACATTTATCGTGAACGCGTTGGCCCGTAATTAGAATATCTTCCATCCTCCTGGAGGTTTTCCCAAATTTTTTGAGAATAGTCTCAAGTTCTCCTTCTTGCTTCTCAAGGAGTTGAACATTTGTTTCCAGCAGAGCATAATCGTTTATCTTACTCTGTTCATGGGTTGTTACCTCATTCATTTCAACAATGAGTTGACGATTTCTATCCATTAATTTTTCATGTTCGATTTACTACTTTTGAACTCTAAAGACATGTTTTTGAAATTGATTTTTAGCAAGTTATTATCATCCTTCATCTCTAAGTTAGAAAGTGAGAGTTGTAGGTTTTCTTGTTTTAGATTCTCATGCACTTTTTGAATGGTTTTGAACTCATTCATCATTCTCTTAAAGGTATGAGATGTACTTGCAGGATAATTAACATTAGAAGAGGTTGAGCTTACCTCATCATTATTGTCATTATGTTCTTCCACATTGTCCACCATACCTCTATAGGAGCTGTCTTCAATGGCATCATTAGAGGGGTCGTTGATTACTGTTGGGATTCGGTGCCTAAAACGAAGGCCCAACGGAAGCGGTAAAATGAAAATTAATTAGATCCGAATCCCTACGATAATCGATCGAGATTCGTATATACGAATATTAAACGAAACACAAGATAATACGAGAAACATACCATTGTAGTCCGTTGATTAAATGGATTCCTACTCTTGAGATTTTCCCCAAGCTTTTCCTGTATATCCCTACGATCCAACGTGCTCCAAGCCCTTGGATGATCCAATGTCGAAAATACAATGCCTCTACTTGCCACGCGCCGGAGAAATAACTGGAACGATGATCACCCAATTAACCTCTAAGGTTACGGCTAGAATCAAGTAATGGAAGCTTTCAAATCAAAATTACAACACTCTAAGTGTTTTATCTTTGATCTCTCTTTGATTTCTTGATATTTCTCCAAGAATTATCAAGAACAAGAAATCAAATGAAGAAGAAGACTTTGAGGATGAACTTTTCTCTCTCTTTTCTCTCACCAACCGTATGGAATGCACATCAAGGGTGAAGTGAGGGATTTCAAGTCTTCCTTTTATTCTTCATTTCACAATATAAAACTCCCAACCTAATCATGTCCATGATACTTGTCCCCTGACATAAAGATATTCCAAACATCATGATGTAGACAAGAAGACTCACATGGAGGTGAGTTGGGGTGGGGCGGCCTAGAAGGAGTCGGACTAATTCAGTTCGTTTTGGACTCTCGTGAGTCTAAACAGATAAACTCCAATTTCGTTCCGATGTATTTATATCAATTAATTAATCCAATTAACTAATCATATCAAATACAAAATAAAATAATTAGTTTCTCCAAGAAATAATTATATTTATGAATTGAATTAATCACCCAATAATTAATTTAATTCATTATGCCATAAATAAATTTACCTAATAAATCGTTTTAGACATCCAATGTCCCAAAATTAGTTATCCAATATCTAATATTCATAATGAGAGTATAAGCTCGATTCATTCCGTCGTCAATCCTATTGCGTGACTCGGTAGGACCGTCTCAGTTAGCAATGGGAGGAACCAAATAGTATTAGCACCACATAGCCAGCCTGGCGGCCTACACTGTACCCCAACTAAGAATGAATGATGGGATCATTCAAGAACCATTCTGCCGTGAATACTAGTATACATATAAACCCTTCTTTCAAATGTCCTGATCAAGTTATAGGGTCACAGTCAGTCAAACCCTATCTATATTTGACGCTATGCATGCATTAATGTAAATCGAGATCATCGAGCTCTCGTGTATCAATTGTTAGAACATTTTGTTCCATACATAAATTAATAATGTTTTGATGATTAAAGTTGCTAAACAAAACAAAACAACGAAGAGACGAAGCGAGCATCGAAGGAAAACGAAGTGCAGAATGCTGAAGAAAAACAAAGCTAACGTACGTAACAAAGGCATGTTAACGTACGTAATATGGGCAAGCTAACGTACGTAATAGAAGTTGTATAACGTACGTAAAGGTGTTCAAGCAAGTGAACGTTGGAGAAGTCAAAGTCAGCAAAGCATACAACGGATATATGACGTCATCAGTGATGAAATGTTAACGTACGTAACAAAGGAAAGGCTAACGTACGTAACCCAAAATGACGAAACTCACTGGACTGATTTGTGAAGATGCTAACGTACGTAACCAGGCAGGGTTAACGTACGTAAAGGTGCTTACGTACGTAATGGAATGGATATAACGTACGTAATGAAGGTCCTGGCAGCTAACGACTAGTTTTGATCATGAAGCCTATAAATACCATCCCTATGGTATTGTTTGAGCACAACAACCTTGAGCAAATTGCCTATACTTGTGATATTATTATACACATTCTTGTTGTTGATATTGAGCTTAATTGTAAGTGTTTGAGTGAGAATTCACGAAAACATACACGAGTGGTAAAAGAAAAGATACGATTGGATTCGGTGTTATTAGGATCAAGGATCCGGCATTATTAGAATCGCAATCGATATCTAAGTGAGGTTTATCTAGTACCCATAGAAAGCTAGAGCGGTTGATTCCTTGTCCGATAGAAAAGGAAAACGGTTTAACTTGGACCGACGCAAAGACAAGTACGAGTGGTTTATCACGGACCAATAGAAGACGTGATTGTAAACGGTTATACCTCGACCGATAGAAGAGAGGCGAACAGGTTGCTATCTTTAACCTATTGAAAAAGATAAAGAGAGGACGTAGGCTCATTTATAGCCGAACCTCTATAAATCCTCGCGTCCTTTATTTTCCGCACTCATATTTACGCTTCCGCAAACGGCGCAAATATCCGATCCCGTACCCAACAATTGGTATCGGAGCGGTACTCCAATACGCGGCTTAACATCCGAGGAGAAGATCCAAAATGGCTTTTCAAATGGCTCCCGTCGAAGGCCTTGCTCTCAACCGACCACCATTCTTTGATGGCTCAAATTATTTGACGTGGAAGAAGAAGATGTCGATATTCATCCGAGCATACGACATCGAAATTTGGAAGATTATTTGCCTTGGCCCGAAAGTTCCAATCAAATCCGACGGTACGCTCAAATCTTTCGAAGAATACGACGATGCCGATTGGAAAAATGACCATCTAAATTGTAAGGCTACTCAACTCTTATTTTGTGCCTTAAATCCGGAAGAGGTCAATCGAATCTCATCGTGTGAGAGTGCGAAAGAAATATGGAAAATTCTAGAAATCACACACGAAGGGACGACTCAAGTCAAGGAGACGAAGATAAATATGCTTCTCCATGACTACGAGTTATTCATGATGAAGGGTGACGAGTCCATCACCAATATGCTCGACCGATTCTCGTCATCACCAATGGACTAGCTTCGCTTTGGCAAACCATTATCTAGTAGTGAAAAAGTCAAGAAAATCTTAAGATCACTACCTAGCGAATGGGACGGCACCGTGATCGCAATTATGGAATCCAAAGATCTCAACACACTCGATTTTAGCGCCCTCGTTGGTTCGCTAATTAATTATGAGATCGTGTTAAAATCACGAAGTGTCAAGCCGAAACCGAAAGAAAATCGTTAGCCATGAAGGCTAAGATATCAAGGAAGAAAGAAGAAATCCCGGTGGAGGAAAGCGACGAAGAAGCGGCATATTATGCCAAGAATATTAATAAATTCCAAACCTTATTAAACCGGAGGAAGAAGGATATCTCGAGCGAACGAAGAAGTTCGACAACTCTGCCGACAATGTGGTAAAACTGTGCCACTTTGCTAAAAATTGCCGTGTCAAACCCAAGAAGGAGGTTCTCGTAGCAACATGGAGCGATGAAGATGAAGACGATGATTTCATCAATCAAAATAATCTCGCTCTCATGGCCCGGAGTTCGCTCGACGACGTTGACGCCGAAAGTCGTTAGTACATCCTCCCGTGACGAACTTTTTGATGCATTTGAGTTATTACATACGGATTTCCAAAATGCTTTATCCGAAATAAAATCCCTTAAGTCTAAAATTAAATCTTTGGAAATTGAAAATTCCAAAATTATCGAGAAGGGAAAATTTGTTGAAATCGATCATTCAAAGTGTATTGAAAATGAAAATATTTTGAAGAATGATCTTTTAAAAGTTCAAGATGAACTAAAATCTTTAACAAGAAAATTCTCGTACGGAAACGAGAAATTTGAACAAATGCTTGGTGTTCAAAAATTTACTTTGAATAAAGAGGGGTTAGGATTCAAAACTCGTTTGAAAAACGAATCCATTAATTTTAAGATACCCCATTGCGAAAAGTGTTTAAAAATCGGGCATCATATTTCAAGTTGCAAAAGCCCGAGACGGACGATAAAAATTAAGAAAATTTGGGTTCCTAAAGGAACAATCGTTTCAAATATCGTCTACGTTTCTAAACAAAAACCAACTATAGGTTGGATCCCCAAAATTTGATTTTTGTATTTCACTCAGGGGGAGTATTTTTTTAAGGGAGATATTATTCTCAGGGGGAGTTTTTACCCTTTGTGCAAATATTCATAAATTGTATCATGCATATTTCATATTTTGGTATTATTTATTTCAATTGATATTTTATCCACTTTTTGATGAAAACAAAAAGGGGGAGAGAAAGGAGGAAAATAAGAAAAATGGGATTTACCCTTTAAAGAGAGAAAAGAAGGAGTCGAAAAAGAAATGGGAGAAGATTCTAACGAAACGGACAAAGTCGAAAACTTTGGTCTGTAAAGATATACATATATTTGTATTTTTGCAGGAAAATCCCATTGACGAAGGGTTGTTTTGTAATCATCAAAAAGGGGGAGATTGTTAGAACATTTTGTTCCATACATAAATTAATAATGTTTTGATGATTAAAGTTGCTAAACAAAACAAAACAACGAAGAGACGAAGCGAGCATCGAAGGAAAACGGGCGTAATGTCAAGAAAAACAAAGCTAACGTACGTAACAAAGGCATGTTAACGTACGTAATATGGGCAAGCTAACGTACGTAATAGAAGTTGTATAACGTACGTAAAGGTGTTCAAGCAAGTGAACGTCGGAGAAGTCAAAGTCAGCAAAGCATACAACGGATATATGACGTCATCAGTGATGAAATGTTAACGTACGTAACAAAGGAAAGGCTAACGTACGTAACCCAAAATGACGAAACTCACTGGACTGATTTGTGAAGATGCTAACGTACGTAACCAGCAGGTTAACGACGTAAAGGTGCTTACGACGTAATGGAATGGATATAACGCATTTAATGAAGGTCCTGGCAATTAACGACTAGTTTTGATCATGAAGCCTATAAATACCATCCCTATGGTATTGTTTGAGCACAACAACCTTGAGCAAATTGCCTATACTTGTGATATTATTATACACATTCTTGTTGTTGATATTGAGCTTAATTGTAAGTGTTTGAGTGAGAATTCACGAAAACATACACGAGTGGTAAAAGAAAAGATACGATTGGATTCGGTGTTATTAGGATCAAGGATCCGGCATTATTAGAATCGCAATCGATATCTAAGTGAGGTTTATCTAGTACCCATAGAAAGCTAGAGCGGTTGATTCCTTGTCCGATAGAAAAGGAAAACGGTTTAACTTGGACCGACGCAAAGACAAGTACGAGTGGTTTATCACGGACCAATAGAAGACGTGATTGTAAACGGTTATACCTCGACCGATAGAAGAGAGGCGAACAGGTTGCTATCTTTAACCTATTGAAAAAGATAAAGAGAGGACGTAGGCTCATTTATAGCCGAACCTCTATAAATCCTCGCGTCCTTTATTTTCCGCACTCATATTTACGCTTCCGCAAACGGCGCAAATATCCGATCCCGTACCCAACATCAATTACAACTAGCGCCAATGATTTGGCCAAAGACTTCTGATCTCATCTGCCAATAACTGCATAGGACATCTAACCCGCTCACTAATGGGAGAAAGAATTGTATCTTGGTATTTAGTAGGACCTGCTACTTGCCCGTCAAAATGCACGTCGAGGTTGACTCCCGCCTCCCGGTTTACAGGGCTGAACTACTCTAATGAAAATCTTGACATCACAAGCACATCTCTACTAAATCCTCAAGTCGAAGGTTCACGAATACCTATCACAACCTTTCGATTCCGGAGTGAAATCCGTGTGATGAATCGAGGGTGAGTCAGTTCGAGTATACTAATCCAATTAGCATACCTATAACGTGTGCTCCCACTATCCATTAGTGTTCGACAGGCACTGTCCATGTCAAAGAGCACGTCATACAAGTCTTCACATAAACTTAACGCCCAGTCAAGTTTCATCGACTTGCGAACGATTAAGTATTTGAGCTATAAACCTTTCCAGTGCCTACCCCCTTATCCAATAAGGAGTGGAACGTTTTGCTCTCAAATACACGGACTAGTTTCTATATGTATAGTTACGAGTTAGGAATGCCAGTAACAACCAGTAAATAAAGAAACATTCAATGCTTTATATAAATGATTTACATAATTACAAGTACAATGCCCTCACTCAACATCCTCTGAGTGGTATTCTAGGGCATACTCCCAAAAATCTCCCATTTGAACTCAATGCCACACACTATGGTATCTAATACCCATGTTTTCCAGATGACGCTCCAAGCTAATCTGAGAAAGTGGCTTGGTCAGTGGATCAGCGACGTAGTCAGTTGACTCTACTCTATGTTGCACAATGTATCTCTTTGCGAACAAATTCTCTTACGAGATGATACTCTCTCTCAATATATTTTGTATCATTATGAAACCTTGGCTCCTAGGCCTGTGCTACCGCTCTATTATTATCGTATAAGAACGAAAATAGGCAGTGCAGCACATGGTGTCACATGAAGTTTACCCAGTAACTTCTTAACCCTTCCTTTGGAGGCCTCCGAGGCCGCTTTATACTCAAATTTAACAGTGGAACCAAAGAATGTGCTATACTTGGCACTATACCAAGATACTGCTCCTCCATTAAGAGTAAATGTAGCCAGAAGTAGACATAGAATCGTCTTTCTATCCTTGGAAGTCTAATACAGTGAATCCCACCACATTCAGTTCTCCACCACCATATTTTAAGAACCAGATCTCTAGTTCTTCTAAAGTACTTGAGAACGTTCATTACGGTGGTCTAATGTTCTCTAACTGGGTTAGCCCGAAACCTACTTACCACGCTCCCAGCATGCGCAATGTCAGGTCTCATACACAATAAAGTATAAGGCTACTCAATTTCCGAAGCATATGGTATATTACTCATTTCCTTTCATTGTTCCTCACTATGAGTACACATCTTAAAGGAAATTTTTATTCCATGTCGCATCGGTAGGAAATCTCTTTTAGATAATCCATCTTAAATTGCTTTAAGATTTTATCTATATAGAGGGCTTGGTAAAAACTTATCATTCTCTTCGATATATCCCAGTAGAGTCTAATCCCAAGAATATAGGTTTTTTCTCCCAAGTCTTTCATGGAGAAATTACTCGAAATTTAAGCTTTCACAGAACTGAGCATTCCCACATCATTTCCTATTAGTAGAATGTCATCTACATATAGTACTTAGAATGTGATCTTGCTCCCACTAACCCTCTTGCATACACAAGGTTCCTCTTCATTTTGAACGAAGTCAAACTCTTTGGCCGTCTCGTCAAAATGAAGGTCCCAACTACATTAAGACTGCTACAGTCCATTTCATGGAGTCTACATCCACCATTGCTTGGTCATTTGTCGCGGGTCAGCCTCTTGTTTATCACCTGGAACCTCATGGAAACCAGTTCCTCCAAGTGCATAAAACTATACCTCTCAGGTAAATGAGACACCCTACTAGACCTACGTGGTGGTTGTACTTGTGTTACATAAGGTTCGGTTCCAATTTCTTGCATAGGTGTCTCCTGAGTCTTGAGGAGTTTCATTGTATTCTTCCAAAGAAATATTTCTACCTGCTCCGCCTTCCTGAATGAACTCATCTTCCAGGAAGTGTTCATGCAAAGCAACAATGATCTTTCGATCTTTGGGCATGTAGAATAGATAACCCATCGCCTCATATGGGAATCCAATGAAATGCCTCCTCACGAACCTCGCTTCCATTTTGTCCACCTTAGTCTTCTTGACATAGGCGGGACATCCCCAAACCCTAATGTGATTAAGACTTGGTTTCCTGCCCTCCCACATCTCATGTGGAGTTTTTAGGAATGGATTTGGAAGGACATCTATTCAAGATATATGCAGCAGTCAGGAGTGTATACCCCACAGGTAAATCGGTAAGTCAGTATAGCCCAGCAAGCTTATGATTGAAGGGTTTAAATCGGTAAGTCAGTATAGCCAAGTGAAGGCAGGGTTTGACTTAACCGTGATCCTGAAATTTTTCAAAGGCCTCGGATTTATGTTTCATTAAGTATACATAACCATAACTAGTATGATCATTTGTAAACGTAATGAAATACTAATATCCGTCACGTGCTACTTCCAAAGCACCACATACGTTGGTATGGATTAATCCTAGTTTATCAGCGGCTCTTTAAAAAATTCCTGTGAAGGGGAACTTAGTCATTTTGCCTTTAAGACAAGATTCACAAGTAGGAAAAGGATCTGATCCCAATGGACCCATAAGTCCATCTTTTCCATTTTGTAAACCTTGGTCTGACCAACATGACCAAGTCTAAGATGCCATTTCAAAACATGATTAGTTTCATCCCTACCACGTTTCCTAGTCATAGTATTCACAATGACTTTGTTACTGAGGTTTAGATGATACAATCCATTTAACAATGTCGCAGTACCCACTAGTTTATTTCTGAAATAAATTTTGCAGGAACCATCACTAATGAAAAATGAAAAGCCTTTTCGGTCCATGACCGGAATGGATATAATGTTTTTATGCCTCTTGGACAAAACAAGTACATCTTCTAAAGTCAAAACAAAGCTGGATTCTATACCCAAAAGAAGTGATCCTATGTCGGTTGCCTCGACACGATGCCCGCTTCCGACTGTGATCATAACTTCTCCAGCTCCAAGCTTCCTACTTTGTTCCAGATCCTGATTCACGGTAAAAATATGAGAACTAGCACCAGAATCCAGTATCCAGGAAGTAGAAAATACAGTAGCAGAACAATTTGTTTCCAAAACTAAAAGTTCTGTACCTGAAGCGCCATGAAGAATCGGACAGTCTCTTGCCAAGTGGCCCAACTCACCGCACTTGAGACAAGCGTCCTTATTCTTGCTCTTCGAAATCATTGGGGCCTTGCCCTTACCCTTAAGGTCCTCGACTTGTGGTCCTGTCCGCTTCTTAGTCTTTTTCTTCTTGTTCTTGGACCTCCGAGATCCAGAAAAAATCACAAGGGCAGACTCCTTCATCTGTAGAGTCTTCATTTGAGACTGAGCTGTCTCTAGTTTGTTCATTAGCCTAGCTAAGTTACATGCAATCTCATTGCAGTTGAAATTCATAACAAACTGTGAGAAGGAATCAGGGAGAGACTGTAGGATAAGGTCGGTTTGAAGAGAAGTATCCATGTTAAATTTAAGAGCTTCCAATCCCTCGATCATGGATATCATTTTGAGGACGTGGTCCCCGACCTTCTCATATTCCTTCATCCTTGCACCGAACAGTTGCTTGGATATCTCATATCTAGCAATTCGATTGTGCTCACCATAAAGCTCAGTTAAGTGAGATAGAATCTGCCTAGCACAAGTCATTTTCTTATGAGCTCTCTGAAGCTTATTAGACATAGAAGCCATCATGTAAGAACGGACTTTTACGTCATCCTTAACCCACTTTTCATGATTTTCAATCTCTTCCTGATTGGCTCTTGTCCGCGTCGGAGGTGCCGGAATATCCGTCTCCAAGACGTATCCAGTGCCTCTATACTAAGGACTATCATCAGATTGCGGAGCCAATCCACAAAGTTAGGTCCGTTCAAGGTGTTTTTTTCAAGTAGAATTGCGAGTGGATTCATTGTCATATTGAGAGTTATGTCTGCATTAAGTACGACAGATTAATTAGTGACTTGTTTAATTATGATATGAGTATAGAATTAAGGTCTTTTCTATTCTTGTTACCCACCTCTCACTATTTTTATCGGAATAACACACTACCATGTGAAATCCGGAAGTATCGTCGCTCTACTTCATAGTGGTGATCGTGTTATTTATAAATCTTAATAGAGGGCAACCGAATAGGTTTCTAGTCTATTAATTTTCATAAACTGGTGTCCAACACCAACGCATGTAATGGATGATTCGATTTTCTTTTTCCCCTTGTTCACTCCCCTCAACCTATACAGTTTCTTTGGTTCATGAACAAGTTAAGTTTATACCATCGACGCAAATCAGTTTCACAATTGAATCTTATCCGGCAACCTATCAGGTTTCTAGGGATAAAATTTGCTCCAACCGAAGGCATCCAATGCACTCCCGGTAATTTATCCGGCCTCCCCAAACGACTACCCCGATAACTCGGAAGCATAGCACATCCGGTTTGGATTTTAATTTCCAGAAAGCTCGATGGAGGGAAGGAAAACCTTGAAACCTTATAAACTTAATAATTTGTCGTGGGAGAATTTTCATGATTAATGTTACACTTTGCACATTAATTCATTTAAGCGCGTTTGTGGCATTCATATAATATGAAACAACCATTCACAACCCAGTTGCTACCAACATGTGGTTCATGGACCATTCCTAGAAAACAAAAACTCCGTAATCTAATTACAAGTCTTCATCTTGAATCTTCGTCTTCTCGAAATAGATCTTCCTCCGGTCTTGGGCATTACATAAAAATTTTTACATTGAAAATTGCATCCTAGATACAAATATTTCTAGTAAAATAAATAGGCTCGAAATGGCCTTTACAACCCAATCGAATAAACCGAACGATTCAAAACTAAGTCCACGAACCACATCTCCATTCAAAAGCATTCATCCAATAAATACTATATAAACGGCGGAAGGCGTAGAGATACATTGATCCAATCAACAATACGAACTGATCCAATCAATTCACACAACTGGTAATATGAAAAACGTTCAAATAATTCGGTCACCCATAAATATTCCCTTATGAAATGAAACACCATAAATCATCTTAATCATATTAAATCCAATTTAATATGCAGGAGATTAATTTTAAAGAATACACGAAGAAATCGAGCCGGGGCGAAACTGGACTGCCACGGCTGAGACACCATCGGCAGCCTGCCGGCCAGACACGGCCCGTGCCGAATGGCACGGTCGGGTCATGCCGGCAGTGTCCTAGACATTCCTGCCAGACACGGCCGTGTCAAATGACACGGTTGAGTCACCTCCGGAAGCCTGCCGGCCAGACACGGCCCGTGTCACTAGACACGGCCAGGTCGTCCTGCCTGGCACGGCCCGTGTCACCAGACACGGCCGAGTCTGCCTGGCAGTAGCTTGCAGACTGCCGGACACGGCCCATGTCACCCAGGACACGGCCGAGTCACCCTCGGCCAGATTTGACCCCTTGTCCAGAAAGTCGTCCAACGACGATTCGGGGCTAGATTTTCGGCCGGATATCCAATATCTATATTTTCCGACTTTCATATCTTCAATATAAATCATATTTCCCAGAAATTGAAGATTTATATTTAGACATAAACTTACAAAAAATACAACTATTACGAACGAAAAAAATATACCACGATTATGACTAAAATGATTCCAAATCATTCACCATCTAATCGAGCATTCCAAATGCCAATATCGTATATACGATCGCAAGACCTACACTCCGATACCACTGTTGGGATTCGGTGCCTAAAATGAAGGCCCAGCGGAAGCGGAAAAATGAAAATTAATTCGATCCGAATCCCTACGAGGATCGATCGAGCTTCGTATATACGAATATTAAACGAAACACAAGATAATACAAGAAACATACCCTTGTAGTCCGTTGATTAAATGGATTCCTTACACTACTACAAAATGTACTTTTTACGACGCTCAATTTACATCGGTTTAACGAAAACCGGTGTAAAAATTAAAAATACGGTCAATTTACATCGGTTGTCCAAATAACCGATGTAAAATTATTATATATTTACATCGGTTGTCCAAATAGCCGATGTAAAAACTAAAATTACTATATTTTATATCGGTTGTTAAAATAACTGATGTAAAAAAAATTATATATTTACATCAGTTGTCCAATAGCCGATGTAAAAACTAAAATTACTATATTTTACATCGGTTGTTAAAATAACCGATGTAAAAAAAATTATATATTTACATCGGTTATCCAAATAACCGATGTAAAAATTAAAATTACTATTTTTTACATCGGTTGTTATAATAACCGATGTAAAATTATTATATTTTTACTCGGTTGTTCAAATAACTGATGTAAAATTATTATATTTTACATCGATTGTTCAAATAACCGATGTAAAAACTAAAATTACTATTTTTACATCAGTTGTTCAAATAACGGATGTAAATTATTATATTTTACACCGATTGTTCAAATAACCGATGTAAAATTTATATATTTACATCGATTGTTCAATCAACCGATCTAAAAACTAAAATTACTATTTTTACATCGGTTGTTCAAATAACCGATGTAAAATTATTATTCTTTTACATTAGTTATACAAACAACCGATGTAAAATTTTAAATATTATAATTTACATAAGTTATTCCAAAATCGATATAAAATAAAGTATTAATTTTACATCGGTTATAGAATAAATGATGTAAAAATTAAAAATACGATAAATTTACACGAGTTATTCCAAAATCGATGTAATTAATACTTTTTACATCAGTTTTGGAATAAAAAATAAAAATGGTAAATTTTACATCGGTTTCTCAAAAACGGACATAAAATCCTTTTTTGAAAACATGTATTTTTATTTACGATGATATTTTAAAATATAAAAGAAATGAAAAATAAAAAATAAAAATAAAAAATCATTTTTCGAAATAATACAAAAAGAATAAAATTGACTAATCCAAAACCGATGTATAAAATAGTAATTTTACGTTGATTTTGAATAACTGATGTAAAAATTAAAATTAGGTTAATTTATATTAGTTATTCCAAAAAATGATGTAAAATTAATACTTTTTCATCAATTTTAGAATAACCCATGTAAATAATAAAAAGGAAAAAACTTTACATCGATTTTTCTAAAACCGTCATACAATCCTTTTTTCAAAAATATGTATTTTTATTTACGATGATTATTTAAAATATAAAATAAATGAAAAATAAAAAACAATCTAAAAAATTATTTTTTTCCAAAATAATACAAAAAGAATAAAATTGATTTTTTTATTTTTATTTAAAAGGCAGAGACCAAAATATATTTAAATATAATATAAATATAAATTATTCAAACAAATAACTATAGCCTAGTGGTTGGGACTTGACTCCCCAACCCCAAGGTCGAGGGTTCGAATCATTATGGTGACAAAGTGCAATATATTGTTATTTCAGGTGCGGGTTCGAGTCGGGTCTAAGTGGGTTTCGGGTCGGGCCTCGGAGGATTCGGGTTGGGGTCGGGGTGCCAAACCTTCCATAAAACATAAGACATTTTACATCGGTTCTTTCCAAACCGATGTAAATTTAAGACAATTTACATCGGTTCTTTCCAAAACCGATGTAAATTTAAGACATTTTACATCGGTTGTTAAAATAACCGATGTAAAATGTAAATATTTTTACATCGGTTTTAAAAAGAACCGATGTAAAATGTGAATGTTTTATGACGGTTTTGGAAGAACCGATGTAAAATGTATATTTTTTATGACGGTTTTGGAAGAACCGATGTAAAACCGTCGTAAAATGTGCCCACTTTCTACGACGGTGGATTTTACGACGGTTCCAAAACCGTCGTAGAAACCCTTCCAGAACCGTCGTTAAAACCCCCTTTTGTAGTATCTTGAGCTTTTTCCCAAGCTTTTCTTGTATATCCCTACGATCCAACGTGCTCCAATCCCTTGGATGATCCAATGTCGAAAATACAACGCCTCTACTTGCCACGCGCCGGAGAAATGACCGGAACGACGATCACCCGATTAACCTATAAGGTTATGGCATGACGCTACTGACTCAGGGCGTTCGAGTCGGCCAAGCTAATGCCAACCCGGTTCCGCCTACTGGATCCGGCAATGATAAGTTACTTCAGGACGTGATTCGTATGCGTCCTCCACAGTTTGATGGTACTTCCGACCCTTCCGGTTTGGAGAATTGGCTATTCGAGATGGAGAAAGTATTTGAGGCTGCTAATTGTTCTGATGAGAGGAAGTACCCATTGCTCAGTACTTCCTCGCCAAGGAGGCAGCAATGTGGTGGTAAGCGGTGAAACCGCGTGACCGGGCAGCCACGTGGGCAGAGTTTCGGGATCTGATGGAAGATGAATTTTGTCCATGGCCAGTGAAAGAGGGGAGGATCCGAGCCTTCTTTGAGGCTAAGCCCCAAGATGTTCCTATTTCTCAAGCTATCAAAGACTACAATCAACAGCTGCATTATGTGAGAAACCAAGTCCGAGATGAGCTTGACAAGATCCGCCACTTTGATATGCGGATGAAACCGAGGGTGCGCCACTACATGTCTGGTCTGGGGTGCACGACTTTGAAAGATTATCAGAATAAAGCGATGGCTTATGAGATGTCGTTTTCTGCGACAGAGATGGCAACCGAAGGAAAGAAGCAGAAGACCTCCGGTCAATTTTCGGGAGGCAAGTCAGGAGGGTATCCGAAGGCTCAGGCTGGTTCGCAAGTCTTCGTGAGTCAGTCGCCATCAGTTGGGCGAGGAAACAGTTCTAGGTCTGCTCCTACTAGTGCCGTTCGCGGTCCTACATGCTTCAACTGTAGTCGTCCGGGTCACATGATGAGTGAGTGTGATAGGCCTCTGATTCAGTGTCTTGCTTGTGGTCGGATGGGTCATCGTGCTAAGTTTTGTACGGATGCAGCTCGGGCTCCAGTTACTCAGATATCAGCCCCAGCTGCGGGAGAGCCGAGTGTGAATCAGGCACCGACAGTTCCTCAGCCGCAGCAGAGTTTTGGTAGAGGTCGAGGACGTGGGCAGCCTTCTAGAGGGGGAGCTTCTAGTGCGGGGTCTGTTTCGCCTCGAGTGTATGAGATGGGACGAGCAGGAGATCCTGACACGACGGTGGCTACAGGTACCGTCCACATCCTTGATCATCCCGTTTCCGTATTGTTCGATTCTGGTGCTATGCATTCTTTTATATCTATGGATTGTGTGCGTCGTCTGCATGTTGATTGCCTAGTTGCTTGCGAGCCTTTTGTTGTTAAACTTCCTAGTGGGGATAGCATCGTGGGGGACCGTGAGATTAGAGATTTTTCTGTGAGTATCGCGGGGAGGGATTGGCCTTCTAATCTGATTGCGGTAGATATTAGGGATGAGGATTTCATTCTGGGTGAGGATTGGCTGGACCGTCATGGGGAGATCATGAATTATAGAACGAGAACCGTTTCGATGTTAGCCTCTGACGGTACCGAGCATTCTTTTGTGGGGCGTAATCGGAGTAGCCAGAGATTACTGATCAGCGCCTTGAGGGCGGTGAGACTTCTTCGGGGAGGTTGCACGGGGTATTGGTGTTACGCTTTGAGATCGGGGGAAGGGGGAGTCGAGGTCTCTCTATTCCTGTAGTGTGTGAGTATCCTGACGTCTTTGCAGACGAGTTGCCGGGTTTGCCGCCGGATCGAGAAGTTGAATTTACCGTCGATTTAGAGCCGGGTGCAGCACCGATTTCTAAGACACCATACCGTATGGCGCCTGCTGAAATGATGGAGTTGAAGAAACAGTTGGGGGCGTTGCTGGACATGGGGTATATTCGACCGAGCGCTTCACCTTGGGGCGCACCGGTCTTGTTTGTGAAGAAGAAGGATGGGTCACTTCGTTTGTGTATCGACTACCTAGAATTAAACAAAGTGACCATCAAAAACAAGTATTACTGAAGCAAGTCAACGTACGTATTACGTACGTTATGGAGAATGTGTTACGTACGTAAGGATGTGAATGAAATGATTTAGTGGCACCTGGACCATCATTACGTACGCTACCACGGTCAGATAGCGTACGTAAGAGTGAGTTACGTACGTTAACCTTGGTGTGTTAGGTACGTAACGCGTTACAGGTTTATATAAGTGGACGCCCGTCATTTCATTTCTCTTCGGAATTTCACTTCGTTTTTCGACCTTCAACACCCAGAGAAGGATTCTTGGTCGTTCTAAGTGGATTATGAGCTTAAGGACTTGGATTTGGAGCTTGAGAATAAGAGATATTAATGATTCTTCAAGTGTTGATGGTATTATTCATCTTCAAGAGGTTGCCTTTAGTGATCGTTGATGTTAACCGTTGCGATGCGGTTGAGGTTGGAGAATGCATGAATCGTCTTGGTCGGGGCTGAGGAGCTTGTAGATGAAGACGGCGGGATTGATAGCGGCTTCGTCGAATTGGTATCAAGGCAAGTTATGCTTGCTCAGTTCATAAAGTTTAATAAATGGTTTCGCTTTCATTTCATTTACGATTCATATAGCAATGGTATTATGGAATATGAATTGTCGGGATGATGGTATGTATATTATGATTGGACTAAGATAAATTATAATGTATATGATTTTAAAGATATCTAATGGAAACGGAGCCGTAAATCATATTTGGTCTGTAGTACGAGAAGTTGGATATCAAGGTTAGTTATCATGTCGATATTGAACTCGAGGTGGTGGTTTGGTATTAGTTATGGACTGTACTTCATTTTGGATTTTTCGGATAAACTGTGTATTCTTTCAGGGAGGTTGGTCATGGAAAGGTTAGCGTCTCCAGCTTGAGGTAAATTATTGTTAGATTATGATAATCATCATGTTGCATTATTGCATGTGTGTTGATATTTCATACGGTGAGTGTGCACCATTGTTTGTTACGTTTTGTGATGTGCTATTTCTTTGAGATGTAATTTGTTGGGCCGATGTGTTAGGGGATAAGACCTAAATGGCACCTATGTCCGGAGTATTCCTGAGTAGATGCTTCCGTGACCCTTGGCTGCTGCCTTGGGAGTTTATGTGATATTGTCCAGAGTATTCCTGAGTAGATGCTTCCGTGACCCTTGGTTGTTGATCCCTTATTATTCCTATTGGAGTTTACCGTGTCGTCGGTATTCTCGGTTGTCGATTCCTTATTGCTCTTGTTGGAGTTCACCATATCATTGGTATTCCTGTTTGTTGGTCCTTATAGATCTTGTTAGAGTTTACTGTGTCGTCAGTATTCTCAGTTGTTGACCCTTATTGATCTTATTGGAGTTTATCGTACCGTTGGTATTTCTGGTTGTCGATTATTTATTTATCTCATTGGAGTTACCGTATTGTTGGCATTCCCGGTGGTTGATCTTTCATTAATCTTGTTGGAGTTACCATATCATGGTATTCTCATTCGTGGTTGATCCTTTGTCGATCTTGTGTGGAGTTATCATGTCATTGGTATTCCGTTTTGATGCATTGGTTGTTTATCATTATTTATTGTTCATATTTTGCATTGATATCCGGGACTTGCCATTGTCTCAGGACGGTTGGTTTACAGATGTACCGTGTGATATCGGTTTTATCAGAATTGGAATCCGATTGTGTGATCCCGCGGACAGAATCGGACTTGGCCAGATTATTCCATTTTGGAGATATGTTTATGTTTGAGAATCTTGGTATTGTTTCAGATACAGCTCAGGTGGTTACTCTGAATTCATCCGTCACTTAAGAACGCGAGATGTGATTATGGTAAGGATTGATTTGATATGGATTGTGATGGGTTGGTTAGGTTATGTCGGTAAGACTACATTGGAATTATTCTTACCTTGTAATTACATTGATATGTATTGTTGTGATGTGATCGTTATCATTGTTGAGTATTATGGCTGACCCCGTCGTGGGCTTTATCTTTTAGGTACTCGGAGTTCGAGCTAGTAGCGGTCGTAAAGGGATGAGTTTTCCAGTGATACTGGCTATGGCGTGGTTATTGGGATTCGAGTGTTCTTTCTGGTTTTTATAATTCCGCTGCGAATGTATTTAATTATGTTTTATTCGCTGCGTGTGTATGTTTCTAAATGGCTTTTCGGTATTCTTTTGAACTTTGTTTTATCCGTTGCGTGTGTGTATCTCGAAAGGGCCTTTTGGCATTTTTAAACGTTTGCGAAAATGATTTTAGCCTTGTGGGTTCCAATATGGGGCCCACGGCACTGTAATATTCCCGTATGGTTTTGGGGGAGTTACAGAAGATGGTATCGGAGCTTGGGTTTCGTAAAACCCGGGCATGTGTGTTATGTGGCTCTACCGGTGCGGTAGTAGCGTGATTTTGAAAATGATTTTTCTGACTTTTGAGTCAAACCGATTTTGGAGGTTCCAAAATATTTGAGATATTTTCAAATTGCTATTTGTTATATTGTTGTGTGTTGGCATTGTGCTGTGACTTTGTACGGGAGTCGTATGCTAGTATCACGGGAGATCATCGACTTCACGGACCTGTAAGTATGTTCTTTTAGTTATTTGGTTTTGATGATGATTATTTGAGCATGGTGTCACGATTTTGAGATATTCCGGGATTGAGATATTGATTTTGACAGGTGTTGAGTATCGAGGACGAAACTTATTTAAGTGGGAAGATATGTAATATCCTAGAATTTCGCTATGATTTTTTTCATTATTTTATCTGGATTGTACTGTACAGAGTGGGACTCACACAGTATGGGTGGATAATTTTGGGAACCGTGACAATCGTACCAGTATGTCTATCGAGGTTATTTTAATTCTTGGATATTCCATGCTTGAGGTGTTTTTAGATGTCGGATATACTGTATGAGTATTTGTACAATTGCCGTACTTGGTCGATAGTTGTGTTTAAGGGTATCATGCATCAGATGTATCGTATGAGAATGTTATCGGAACGAGTATATGTATTCAGTATGTCGCGTGTACGTATTCAGTATATTGAGACGACAGACAGGAGCAAAAATGGCCAAGTATGAAAGCCATTACGTACGTTAAGTGATGAAGCTTACATACGTAACTAAGTAAGCTTAACGTACGTTAAGTTGGGTACATAACGTACGTTAAGAAGGGAATCGGACATGATCGAGTCGTGGTCGGCAGGTGGGCCCGGTGTCGGTAGCTTTCGGCGCGAGCGAGTCAACTTCGAGCCTTACGCACGTTAAGGATGTATCATTACGTACGTTAAGAAGGTGTGTTACTGTAGCAAGTCAACGTACGTATTACGTACATTATGGAGAATGTGTTACGTACGTAAGGATGTGAACGAAATGATTCAGTGGCACCTGGACCATCATTACGTACGCTACCACGGTCAGATAGCGTACGTAAGAGTGAGTTACGTACGTTAACCTTGGTGTGTTACGTACGTAATGCGTTAGAGGTTTATATAAGTGGACGCCCGTCATTTCATTTCTCTTCGGAATTTCACTTCGTTTTTCGACCTTCAACACCCAGAGATGGAGTTTGAGAAGAAGAGATATTGATGATTCTTCAAGTTTTTATGGTATTATTCATCTTCAAGAGGTTGCGTGTAGTGATCGTTGATGTTAACCGTTGCGATGCGGTTGAGGTTGGAGAATGCATGAATCGTCTTGGTCGGGGATGAGGAGCTTGTAGATGAAGACGGCGGGATTGATAGCGGATTCGTCGAATTGGTATCAAGGCAAATTATGATTGCTCAGTTCATAATGTTTAATAAATGGTTTCGCTTTCATTTCATTTACGATTCATATAGCAATGGTATTATGGAATATGAATTGTCGGGATGATGGTATGTATATTATGCTTGGACTAAGATAAATCATAATGTATATGATTTTAAAGATGTCTAATGGAAACGGAGACGTGAATCATATTTGGTCTGTAGTACGAGAAGTTGGATATCAAGGTTAGTTATCATGTCGATATTGAACTCGAGGTGGTGGTTTGGTATTAGTTATGGACTGTACTTCATTTTGGATTTTTCGGATAAACCGTGTATTCGTTCAGGGCGGTTGGTCGTGGAAAGGTTAGCGTCTCCAGTTTGAGGTAAATTAATATTGTTAGATTATGATAATCATCATGTTGCATTATTGCATGTGTGTGTTGATATTTCATGCAGTGAGTGTGCACCATTGTTTGTTATGTTTTGTGATGTGCTCTTTCTTTGAGATGTAATCTGTTGGGCCGATGTGTTAGGGGATAAGACCTAAATGGCACCTATGTCCGGAGTATTCCTGAGTAGATGCTTCTGTGACCCTTGGCTGCTGCCTTGGGAGTTTATGTGATATAGTCTGGAGTATTCCTGAGTAGATGCTTCTGTGACCCTTGGTTGCTGCCTTGGGAGTATATGTGCTATTATTATATGCATTGTTGAGCATGCTGTGAACTGTTGTCTGACGGAATACGACATTGTGGTCGTATCGGTCTTTCATGATCGAGTTATTGTTGCCCTCTTGGAAAATCTTCTGATCCTTGTTGGATATGCGTTTCTTCGAGATTTGTTGTCATGTTGTATCGTGGCATATCTGGATTCAGATACATTCTGATCGTTCATTTGTAGGATTTTCGGGACGGGCACGTGTAGCATATGTTGGTTTCGACCTCATATTGAACCGTGCACACGAGATGTACTTCGTGAGGCTGATTAGGTACGAGACCAGATGTGTATTGATCAATACCCGTGGCTGGCTTGTACACGGACACCTGTCCGTATTTGGCGTATCGTGACGTTCATCTTGAGTCTTATTGATTGGTTGTTCACAGTCCATGTATAATTGTATCTGTTCGGAATTCGGGTTGTCTTTGTAATTCCATATATATGATCCATATATGGTCGACGATTTTATTCTCTCATGTATCTGGCGTCGTTGAACCTTTACTAATCTCGTTCGGAGTTACCATAACAATGGTCAACTCATTTGATATCGATTCTTTATTAATCTCGTTTGGGGTTCACCCTGTCATTGGTAATCTCGTTCGTTGTTGATCCTTATTGATTCTGTTTGGGAGTTGTCTCACCGTTGGTATTCTCGGTTATTAGTCCTTGATTGATGTTATTGGAGTTTACCGTGTCGTCGATGTTTTCGGTAGTTGATCCCTTATTATCCCTATTGGAGTTTACCGTGTTGTCGGTATTCTCGGTTGTCGATTCCTTATTGCTCTTGTTGGAGTTTACCGTATCATTGGTATTCCCGGTTGTTGGTCCTTATTGATCTTGTTAGAGTTTACTGTGTCGTCAGTATTCTCGATTGTTGACCCTTATTGATCTTATTGGAGTTTATCGTACCATTGGTATTTCTGGTTGTCGATTCTTTATTGATCTCGTTGGAGTTACTGTATTGTTGGCATTCCCGGTGGTTGATCTTTCATTGATCTTGTTGGAGTTACCATATCATGGTATTCTCATTCGTGGTTGATCCTTTGTCGATCTTGTGTGGAGTTATCATGTCATTGGTATTCCGTTTTGATGCGTTGGTTGTTTATCATTATTGATTATGTGAACATTCATGTTTTGCATTGATATCCGGGACTTGCCATTGTCTTGGGACGGTTGGTTTACAGATGTACCGTGTGATATCGGTTTTATTAGAATTGGAATCCGATTGTGCGATCCCGCGGACAGAATCGGACTTGGCCAGATTATTCCATTTTGGAGATATGTTTATGTTTGAGAATCTTGGTATCATATCGGATATAGATCAGGTGGTTACTCTGAATTCATTTGTCACTTAAGAACGCGAGATGTGATTATGGTAAGGATTGATTTGATATGGATTGTGATGGGTTGGTAAGGCTTTGTCGATAAGACTACATTGTAATTATTCTTACCTTGTAATTACATTGATATGTATTGTTTTTGTGATGTGATCGTTATCGTTGTTGAGTATTATAGCTGACCCCGTCGTGGGCTTTATCTTTTAGGTACTCGGAGTTCGAGCTAGTAGCGGTCGTGAAGGGATGAGCTTTCCAGTGATACTGGCTATGGCGTGGTTATTGGGATTCAAGTGTTCTTTCTGGTTTTTATAATTTCGCTGCGAATGTATTTAATTATGTTTTATTCGCTGTGTGTGTATGTTTCTAAATGGATTTTCAGTATTCTTTTAAACTGTGTTTTATCAGCTGCGTGTGTGTATCTCGAAAGGGCCTTTTGGCATTTTCAAACGTTTGCGAAAATGATTTAGCCTTGTGGGTTCCAATATGGGGCCAGCGCTGTAATATTCCCGTATGGTTTTGGGGTTGTTACAGGAGATCTACATTTTCTCCCATACAGTGCTTCATAAGGTGCCATCCTAATTGTAGATTGGTAACTGTTGTTGTAGGTGAACTCTACTAATGGAAGCTTTGTATCCCAATTTCCCTTGAAATCTAGTATGCATGCTCTCAACATATCTTCGAGTATTTGAATAACTCTTTCTGACTGCCCAGCATTTTGTGGATGAAATGTGGTGCTGAAAGCAAGCTTCGTACCCATTGCATTATGTAAACTTTTCCAAAATGCAGATGTGAATTTAGGGTCCCTGTCAGATAATATAGATACTGGCACCCCATGTAGCCGGACTATCTCTTTAATATATTCCTGAGCATATCCATCCATATTATATGTGGATTTTACTGGAAGGAAATGAGCAGACTTGGTCAATCTATCAATAATCACCCATATTGAATTATACCCACTTTGAGTCCTTGGTAGCCCAAGCACGAAATCCATTGTAATGTGTTCCCATTTCCATTCCGGAATTAGTAAAGGCTTCAATAATCCTTCTGGTCTCTGATGTTCAGTTTTGATCTGCAGACAAGTTAGACATTCTGCAACGAATTTTGCAATATCTTTCTTCATGTTAGGCCACCAATAATGTTGTTGCAAGTCTTTATACATTTTTGTGCTACCTGGATGTATTGAATAAGGACTGGAATGAGCTTCCTTTAGAATGTCCCCTATGATGGTTGTGTCGGCTGGCACGCACAGTCTCCCTTTATATCGTAATATTTTGTCACCAGAGACTTAGAAGTTTGGTAATTTGCCTTCATCAACTTTTTCCCTCAATTTGCCAATGTACTGATCTGCCTTCTGGGTTTCTTTGATAATATCTTGAAGTGCATGTTTCAATATGAGTGCTCATAATGAACAAATCTTCCTTTTGGGCACAATTTCCAGTTCTAATTTTTGCAAGTCTAATAATAGTGGCTTCTGCGCGACTAGAAAGAAAGACATAGACTTTCTACTTAGTGCATCTGCAACCACATTTGCCTTACCAGGATGATAATTGATCTCACACTCGTAGTCTTTCACAAATTCTAACCATCTCTGTTGTCGCATATTCAGCTCCTTCTTTGTGAAAAAGTACTTCAAACTTTTGTGGTCTGTATAGATTTCGCAATTTTCACCATATAGGTAATGCCTCCAAATTTTTAGTGCAAAGACAACAGCAGCCAATTCTAGATCATGTGTTGGATAATTCTTTTCATACTCTTTTAATTGCTTGGAGGCATAGGCAATTACCTTTCCATGTTGCATTAATACAACACCCAAACCATTCTTAGAAGCATCAGTGTAAACTACAAAGCCACCTGTTCCCATAGGAGTGGCAAGGACATGAGCCGTAGTTAATCTACGCTTCAATTCCTGGAAGCTCCCCTTGCAAGCATCATTCCAAACAAACTTTATATTCTTCCTTGTTAACAATGTTAATGGGGTTGCAATCTTCGAGAATCCTTGTACAAATCGTCGGTAGTAGCCGGCTAGTCCTAAGAAACTTCGAACCTCTGATACATTGGTTGGTGTTGGACAATTACTCACCGCCTCTATCTTGTTTCGATCAACTGAAATGCCATACTTGGATACCACATGCCCTAAAAATACCACATGTTCTATCCAGAATTCACATTTCCTGAATTTAGCATACAATCGTTTTTCTTTGAGAATTTGAAGCACAATTCTGAGGTGTCCTTTATGCTCATCTCTATCATGTGCATAGATAAGGATGTCATCAATAAACACCACCACAAATTTATCAAGGAACTCTTCGAATACCCTACCATCGTATCCATAAATGTCCGGAGCATTTGTCAAACCAAAAGGCATCACTAAAAATTCATAGTGACCATATCGCGTTCTAAATGCTGTCTTTTGGATATCTTCTTCTTTGACCTTCAGTTGATGATATCCGGAACGCAAATCAATCTTTGAGAATACTGATGCTCCCTGCAATTGATCAAATAAATCATCTATCCTTGAAAGAGGATATTTGTTCTTGATGGTCACCTTATTCAGTTCCCTATAGTCAATGCATAATCGCAATGAGCCATCTTTCTTTTTCACAAATAAGACAGGCGCTCCCCAAGGTTAACAACTAGGAAGAATGAATCCCTTATCAAGTAATTCTTGTAACTTAGTTTTTAATTCTTTCAATTCTGCTGGTGCCATTCTGTATGGGGTTTTAGAAATAGGGGTAGTTCCTGGCATTACATCGATTGCAAACTCAATTTCTCGATCTGGGGGCAACCCTGGTAGATCATCTAGGAACACCTCAGGAAATTCTCTAACCAAATCTACATCTTCAGGCTTCAATTTCATTTCAAGGGAGGTGTCCAAAACATTAGCCAAATAGCCGGTACACCCCTTATTTAACATCTTCCTAGCTTTCAGTGCAGTTATAATTGGCAAAGAGCACGAATATGAATTACCCTTAAAAATAAACCCTCCTTCATTTACTGGTTGAAAGGCCACAATATTCTTATTACAATCAACATTTGCACAATATTTAGCTAGCCAGTCCATACCAAGGATAACATCAAAATTAGATATTGGTAGGATAACAAGGTCGGTGTAGAGTATCCTCCCGCCAATTCGAACTGTACTGGCCCTCAACATTTGGTCAGAATCTATATTTTCTCCAAATGGAGCAGCCACATTATAACCAACTTTCAAGAGTTCTGGTTTAATGCCCGATTTTCTCATAAATGCATATGATGCAAATGAATGTGTAGATCCCGGGTCTATCAATGTAAGTGCAAAATTTCCTGAGATCAGAATGGTACCTGAGACTACGGAAGCATCTGTATCAGCTTCTTCTCGAGTCATTGCAAAGACCCTTCCCTGAACTTTATTCTCTGTGTTTGGGCAATCTCTCTCCATACGCCATATGTCCGGGCTTCTTGCATCTGAAACAATTATTGGACCCAACAAAACATTCTCCAAAGTGATTTTTCCCACATTTAGTACACTTGGGCTTCTCAGTTGTATTTGGAGCATCTCTCGCTGTAGGATGCTTCTGATTGGCTTTACCTGGTTTTTGCTCCGATTTCTTCCAATGTGCTGAATTTTTTGAAGCAAATGCTTGCCTCTTTTGCTGATAAGACCTTTGTATCTCCATTTCGTTAGCTTCTGCGAGCAGCGCTTTGTCAACTATTTCTCTGAACTCAGTTGATGTAGACATCCTCAAATCTCTTCTAGTTTCAGGTTGGAGGCTTCTTATGAAATGATCCACCTTCTCAGCATTATTCCTAGCAATATAGGGAACATACCTACACCCTTCTTCAAATTTCCGAATATATTCACAAACAGACATATCCCCTTGTTTCAGCTCCAAAAACTCTGTGACCTTGAGAGACTGTGCATCCCTGGTGAAGTATTTATCATAGAATATTACTTTAAATCTCTCCCATGTCAACCCTTCCAAGTTGACTGCAATTTTGGCTCCTTCCCACCAAGTTCTGGCATCCTTTTTGAGTTGAAAGATCGCACAAAGTATCTTCTCAGCATCATCGATGTGCATGTAATCAAAGATAACATCAAGTGATTTGACCCATTCCTCCACAACCATAGGATCAGCCCCACCATGAAAATCAGGAGGTTCCATTTTCCTAAATTTTTCATACACTGCTGGTCCATTATTGTTTCTTGGTGGAGGTTGTCGGTTTTGTTCTTCGTTTCTTTGTTGCATGTTCAGCAATTGTTGCATTTGTTCACCATACATCCTTGTCTGTTGTTGCATCAGCTCAGCCAAATTCTCAAGAAGGTTATGGTTTGTATTTGGATCATCTCTTGTCTTTCTTTTGGGTCCCATCACATCCGTTGTACTGCCCAATCTCTGTTAGGAGTATGCCCTCGAATGCCACTCAGAGGATGTTGAGTGAGGGCATTGTACTTGTAATTATGTAAACTATTGGTATAAGAAAATGAATGTTTCTTTATTTACTGGTAGTTACTGGCATTCCTAACTCGTAAATATACATATACAAACTAGTCCGTGTATTTGAGAGCAAAAATTCCACTCCTTATTGGATAAGGGGTCGGCACTGGAAAGGTTTATAGCTCAAATACTTAAACGTTCGCAAGTCGATGAAACTTGACTGGGCGTTAAGTTTATGTGAAGACTTGTATGATGTGTTCTTTGACATGTAGAGTGCCTATCGAACACTAATGGTTAGTGGGAGCACACGTTATAGGTATGCTAATTGGATTAGTATACTCGAACCGACTCACCCTCGATTCGTCACACGGATTTCACTCCGGGACAGTCAATGACGGAATCGAAAGGTTGTGATAGGTATTCGTGAACCTTCGACTTGAGGATTTAGTAGGGATGTACTTGTGATGTCAAGATTTTCATTAGAGTAGTTCGACCCTGTAAATCGGAAGGCGGGGGTCAACCTCGACGTGCATCTTGACGGGCAAGTAGCAGGTGCTACTGAATACCAAGATAGAATTCTTTCTCCCGTTAGTGAGCGGGTTATATGTCCTATGTGGTTATTGGCAGATGAGATCATAAGTCTTTGGCCAAAGCATTGGAGCTAGTTGTATTAGATACACGAGAGCTCGATGATCTCGATTTGCATTAACGCATGCATAGAGTCAAGGATAGATAGGGTTTGACTGACCGTGACCCTATAACTTGATCGGGACATTTGAAAGAAGGGTTTATACGTATACTGGTATTCACGACAGAATGGTTCTTGAATGATCCCAATCATTCGTTCTTAGTTGGGGTACGATGTAGGCCGCCAGGCTGGCTAGGTGGTGCTACTACTCTTTGGTTCCTCCCATTGCTGACTGAGACTAACCTACCGAGTCGCGCAATAGGATTGACGACGGAATGAATCAAGCTAATTCTCTCATTATGAATATTAGATATTAGATATCTAAATTTGGGACGTTGGATGTTTAAATTGATTTATTGGATAAATTGATTTACGGACTAATGAAATAAATAAATTACTGGGCGATTAATTTAATTCATGAATATAATTATTTCTTAGAGAAATTAATTATATTATTTTGTATTTGATATGTTTAATTAATTGGATTAATCAATCGATATAAATACATCGAAACGGAATCGGAGTTTATCGGTTTGGACTCTCGGGAGTCCGAAACGAACTAAACTCATCCGTTTCATCCTCATGCCCCCCCCTAATATACATGTGTATGTATTGACTTGTCCAAATCATGATGTTTGGAATATCATGTGTTGAGGGGACAAGTATCATACACATTATATGGTGGGGTTAGATTCTCATTGTATGAGTTGTATTCTTGTGAGTTGAAAATGCAGGTGTAATATGACCTGGAGGAGGGTGATCAGGGGTGTCAAAATCCAGCTGTGTGACAAAATCCCACCCCGGAGGAAGCCTGAGAAATCTTATAAAGCTCTCTAGGGCGGCTGGGCTAGTCCTAGATAAAGGATGGGTAGGAAGGACACGCGTAACCCCTATGATCGCCCGGTAACGATCGGCTAAAAGGCCGGTAATAGTCACCTCACCTGAAGAAGGAGGAGACGGAGGATCTAGGATGGAGGTTAGGAGGAATGTCACCTAGCTCAGACCAATCTATATCGCCTAAAGGTTCGTCCCTAAGACAAAGGGAGGAGCCTATAGCTCGCTCCGATCTACTCCCCGAATCCCCATCAGAAGAAGATAAACCTTCCAAAAAGGAATCTATGGCTAATTGACCGGAGATATTTTGGGAACTGGAGGTGGAAGACATCGGCTAAAGAAGAGAAAGGGGGAGAGAAAGGTAAAAATATATATAATAAAAGGGGGGGGCAGTGAAAGGTACTCAGATAGACATACCCATGAAATTGGGTGGAAGGAAGATCGCCGGAGGAGAGCAAGCGCGTCGCCGTAAGCGGATAGCTTTGATCGCTAGTGTCGCCTGTAAATTTACTGAATAGCAGTCGTAAGGTAATTCTTAATTAGATACTGGTGGTAAGGTAACAAGAATAATGGCCATATGATGACAAAATGAACAATAATTTTTTTTGATGATTTCTATCCCTTTTCAATGACTATTTCGTTGTATTTATGTGGATATGCAATATTAAATATAATCAACATGTCCCATAACTAAATTCATATTTATAAAATCAAATTATTCTTCGGGCATGGTTTTGTAAAATGTCTACCAATTGTTCTTTTGTAAAAACAAATTGGAGATGAATATTTATATTTTGGAGATGATCATGAAAAAAGTGATTACGAATTTCAATGTGTTTGTCCTGCTATGGAAAATTGAATTTTTACTCAATTAATGGCACTAGTATTGTCACAAAAATAGTGTACTCTTAAGAGTAATGTATAATCCAGTAATCGATTCTTAATCTACATATTCGGCTTCAGCTGTGGAAGGTACACTAGTCTATTTCTTACTACCCCAAGATAGTAAGCAGGAGGCCATGAAATGACAAGTCCCAACTGAGGCTTTTTATTTCGATTTTACATCCACCAAAATCAGCTTGAGGTGTTTTTCGATGTCGGATATACTGTATGAGTATTTATACAATTGCCATACTTGGTCGACAGTTGTGTTTAAGGGTATCGTGCATCAGATGTATTGTATGAGAATGTTATCAGAATGAGTATATGTATTCAGTATGTCGCGTGTACGTATTCAGTATATTGAGACGACAGACAGGAGCAAAAATGGCTAAGTATGAAAGCCATTACGTACGTTAAGTGATGAAGCTTACGTACGTAACTAAGTAAGCTTAACATACGTTAAGTTAGGTACATAACGTACGTTAAGAAGGGAATCGGATAGGACCGAGTCATGGTCGGCAGGTGGGCGCGGTGTCGGTAGCTTTCGGCGCGAGCGAGTCAACTTCGAGCCTTACGTGCATTAAGTATGTATCATTACGTACGTTAAGAAGGCGTGTTACTGTAGCAAGTCAACGTACGTATTACGTACGTTATGGAGAATGTGTTACGTACGTAAGGATGTGAACGAAATAATTCAGTGGCACCTGGACCATCATTACGTACGCTACCACGATCAGATAGCGTACGTAAGAGTGAGTTACATACATTAACCTTGGTTTGTTACGTACGTAATGCGTTAGAGGTTTATATAAGTGGACGCCCGTCATTTCATTTCTCTTCGGAATTTCACTTCGTTTTTCTACCTTCAACACCCAGAGATGGATTCTTGGTCCTTCTAAGTGGATTATGAGCTTAAGGACTTGGATTTGGAGCTTGAGAAGAAGAGATATTGATGATTCTTCAAGTGTTTATGGTATTATTCATCTTCAAGAGGTTGCGCTTAGTGATCGTTGATGTTAACCGTTGCGATGCGGTTGAGGTTGGAGAATGCATGAATCGTCTTGGTCGGGGCTGAGGAGCTTGTAGATGAAGACGGCGGGATTGATAGCGGCTTCGTCGAATTGGTATCAAGGCAAGTTATGCTTGCTCAGTTCATAAAGTTTAATAAATGGTTTCGCTTTCATTTCATTTACGATTCATATAGCAATGGTATTATGGAATATGAATTATCGGGATGATGGTATGTATATTATGCTTGGACTAAGATAAATCATAATGTATATGATTTTAAAGATGTCTAATCGAAACGGAGAGGTGAATCATATTTGGTCTGTAGTACGAGAAGTTGGATATCAAGGTTAGTTATCATGTCGATATTGAACTCGAGGTGGTGGTTTGGTATTAGTTATGGACTGTACTTCATTTTGGATTTTTTGGATAAACCGTGTGTTCGTTCAGGGCAGTTGGTCGTGGAAAGGTTAGCGTCTCCAGCTTGATGTAAATTAATATTGTTAGATTATGATAATCATCATGTTGCATTATTGCATGTGTGTTGATATTTCATGCGGTGAGTGTGCACCATTGTTTGTTACGTTTTGTGATGTGCTCTTTATTTGAGATGTAATCTGTTGGGCCGATGTTTTGGGGGATAAGACCTAAATGGCACCTATGTCCGGAGTATTCCTGAGTAGATGCTTTCGTGACCCTTGGCTTCTGCCTTGGGAGTTTATGTGATATTGTCCGGAGTATTCCTGAGTAGATGGTTCCGTGACCCTTGGCTGCTGCCTTGGGAGTTTATGTGCTATTATTATATGCATTGTTGAGCATGCTGTGAACTGTTGTCTGACGGAATACGACATTGTGGTCATGTTGGTCTTTCATGATCGAGTTATTATTGCCCTCTTGGAAAATCTTCTGATCCTTGTTGGATATGCGTTTCTTCGAGATTTGTTGTCATGTTGTATCGTGGCATATCTGGAGTCAGATACGTTCTGATCGTTCATGTGTAGGATTTTCGGGACGGGCACGTGTAGCATATGTTAGTTTCGACCTCATATTGAACCGTGCACACGAGACGTACTTTGTGAGGCTGATTAGGCACGAGACTAGACATGTATTGATCAATACCCGTGGCTGGCTTGTACACGGACACCTGTTCGGATCGGGCGTATCGTGATGTCCATCTTGAGTCTTATTGATTGGTTGTTCACAGTCCATGTATATCGTATCCGTTCGGAATTCGGGTTGTCTTTGTAATTCTGTATATATGATCCGTATATGGTCGACGATTTTATTCTCTCGTGTATCTGTCGCCGTTGAACCTTTAGGAGTCACCATATCGATGGTCAACTCATTTGATATCGATTCTTTATTAATCTCGTTTGGGGTTCACCATGTCATTGGTAATCTTGTTCGTTGTTGATCCTTATTGATTCTGTTTGGGAGTTGTCTCACCGTTGGTATTCTGTAATATCCGGATTTATTACAGTGTATTTCATCTGTATTCAAACCATGTATTATTCGGAATGGTGATTTTGATTATTGGAGTATGATATTTCGTGCATTAATATCATTATACATAAGTATAGAATCATGCAAAATTGATCATGCAACCTCGTGATAGCGCACGCTAAGAATGTATCTTAACGCGCGCTATCGGGCCATTATTAGCGCACGCTATGCACGTAGGAGTAACGTGCGCTAAGGACTCAATTATTGAGCGACAATGAAGACATGCGCCACGGACCATGGGTCCGGATAAGATTCTCATGACGCACGGACAATTTTGAAGTCAACCATTATTAGCGCACGCTAAGGGATGCTTAGTAGCGTGCGCTAACTTGTTAATAATGCGTAATATTATAAATGGGACATCAACCGCTTTGGCTTTCATTTCTTTCGCCTTTCATCATCCTTGAGAGTTCGAGAGTCGTAGTAATACTTCTTTACACTTAGAACACATATTGTTAGTGTTTATACATTGGTTATCACTTGGGAATGTTCATGGAAGTGGAATAGCACCTTGGAGTGGCATACAACCAACCGGAGTTGGATTCTACCTTACGGTTCAGTGATTTTCATCATTTTAAGGTATGTTCAATCTATCTCCAGACTTAGAGTTGGATTCTAACGATTTGGATGATCATGTTAACAAAATATGGATTTTCATAGATGAATTATCCAAGTATATCATGTTTGGAATAGTGAGATGAATAAGCCTTAAATACCTTGATTTTAATCATCATGATTCGAATCTTAGTACACTGAATATGTGAAGAGAAGCTTCTATCATTGGTGAACCGAATCTAATAGATGATTTCATAGTAATCTTGGACTAGACGTTAACATCCTTATTGTTAGATAAATCTAAAGGTTTGATCATGGAAGGATTTATCTAGTATAGATAGAACGTTTATCAACTTCAGCATGATAATATGGATTGATATAGAGGTGTTGATATCAACCGTTAAGCTTTTCGAATTGTCGTATGAAGATTTGAAGTCGGAATGGAATATGGTTTTAAATTGGTATGCATATCCTTGAATCCGAAGTTGTCTTTATCCGTAAAATCATTCATAAGGGTGTGAACATGGTATTCATGGAAGTAACATGAATTATCACGCAAGATTTCGTTGTTTCAATCATGGCAAGAACAGTTTACTGCTCAGCAGTAAACTGCCATGCATAGATAGCGCACGCTATGATATGAATGTTAACGTGCGCTATCGAGCACTAGTTAGCATGCGCTACGTTTGGTACGTAACGTACGCTAGACCATCAGACGAGTCAGTTGGCTGGTCAGTGAAGTACTGACCATGCATCGTTAGCGTGCTCTAGGCTTTGTTGTTTGCGTGCGCTATCGAGCAGACTTAACGCACGCTACACATAGTACTTAGCGTGCGCTAAGCAGTTCGGGCAGATTGCATTTTATGAACTTTTGGCCGTGAATCGAATTGTTAAACATTTGTACGACGTGAGATAAATCATATATCATTTCTTTTATTAAGGTTTGGTCTCGTTACGTGATTGATTGAGGAGGACGATCTTCGAGTGTTCATTTTCTTGGAATCGAGGCAAGTACCTTAATTGTTTTACGTATTGTTGTTATACATATTGTCGTGCATGTATGTCGTTATTGTATGTCCACCTCGTGTTGGTCCGACGGGATCATCGGGGGATCTATGCTAGCGCATACGGATCATCGGATGGGTTTTTCCACCACGGGTTGGTCTGACGGGATCATCGTGGGTTCTAGGCAGTGAACGCTGGATCGATGGAATTACCATGTGTATGTATTGATATCATGTTGTGATTATCAGTTGTGTATGTTATGTTTGAGTTTCTCGTAGGAGAAGACTCGTTGGTATTTTGTCGTTTACGCTATTATTATTCTTCGTGAGATACGAATAATATGCTGTGGTACTTGTACTAGCATCGTTGTGCTAACCCCTTCGGGGGTGAACATTTTGTTTGTGTTCAGGATCCAGGAGAGCGGGGAAACAACCACTGGAACTGTATGACGACGAGGGTGCAGAGTGATGTCCCGACCGGGTTTATTTATCTGTTGTTTATTCGTTATTTCAATAAGTACTCGAGTACGAAGTCATTTGTGATGGGTTTGAATTTGGTGATGTATTATTGAGTTCTGTTGAACAATTGTACTATTTCTGTATTTGGTCAGAACTGATGTACTGTAATTCCGTTATTTCCATTCGTTAGTACCTTTTTATGCTTGTTCAATTCTTCAGCCTTGTAAATCCTTATGTAAAGGATTTACGGCGCTGTAATATTCCCGAATATATTGGGGTTGTTACAGAATATGGTATCAGAGCTAAGATTATGGATATCTTGGCCGTTGGGTTAAAATAGGGGTCATTTATGTCTTTTGGGGTAACCGGCCGTGAATGACGTCACTGCACTGCCTACGTCTTCATGCGAACAGTGGTTGTAAGTTCCTAAACCCTATCTTGTTCTTTACATGTTGTGTCTCTTTATACTCGAATATTAGAACGATGTTATTTCCTGTATATTGAGTATTTATGCTTACAGTATGTTGAGAGGCGGACGTGGACGTGGTCGCGGTCGTGGACGCGGACGGAGAAATGCCGAAAGGGAAGCGTCGCCTTCTAACCAGGCCTGTCATAGCTCAAAGTAGCCGCAACAATCTATTAATAATGAACCAGATCCTGCTGTACAGAGATCCTTCGTCAAGTGGTGAACCAGATGACTCGGGCCGCCAGTCGTGGACCGAATGCAAGTGGCGGTGGGACTACAGCAGGGAGAGAGACAGCAAGGGATCCCAGACATGGGAAATCGAGGTGACCGGTGGCTGCAAGAGGTGGCGAAGATGCAACCACCCAAATTCGACGGTATTTCTGAGACTCCCACCTGGGATCATTGGTTGAAAGAACTGGAGAAAATCTTTGCCGGAATTAACTGCCCAGACGACCGGAGAGCCTCTATCGCTCAATATTTTCTGATAGGGAAAGCGTCCGAATGGTGGGAAGCCATCCGGCCTGTAGACTATGATGTCGATTGGACAGAGTTTAGATTGATGATGGAAGCTCAGTATTGCCCTCGTCCTGTGAGGGAAGCCAAAGTTCGGGAGTTTTTCTCCGCTCAGCCTTCTGATGTGCCAGTATCCCAGGCGATCAAGACGTTTAACCAACAACTGGCATTTGTTTGACATCTGGTCAGAACAGATGCAGAAATGATGATCCATTTCGATATGAGAATGAAACCAGAAGTTCAGAGGTACATGTCCGGATTCGAATGTACCACACTCCGCCAATACCAGGATAAGGCGTTGGCGTATGAGATCAAGGAAGCAGCTCTGGAGAAATTTTCAGAATCCAAGAAGCAGAAAGTCTCTGGTACTTTTACAGAGCACAAAAACAGTGGGCCCCGTAAAGCCCAGTCATCTTTTCACTCTTTCAAGAAACCTCCACACCCAGCTAGGAGCGGAAAGAACTTCGGAGCGACATCAGCTATTACTGATGTTACCAGGAAATGCTTTAACTGCGCCCAGACGGGGCACTATCGACGGAATTGCCCCCTTCCTGCCGTGACTTGTTTTGATTGTGGACGAGAGGGACATCGGGCGGTGTTTTGTGAAGAGGCTGCAAAGTCTTTTAGAGCACATACACCACAGCCGATCCGAAGGAGGCCAAGATTCCACGACGCAGCAAAGTGTTCGATGCCTCGGAATTTTGGCCGCGGGCGAGGCAGAGGACAATGGGAACGAAAGGGGACATCGAGTGCCGGATCTGCTCCCCACGTGCATGCGAGATGAGGAGGACAGACGATCGTGATGTCTTTGCCGCGTCAGTCTTGTCCAGATCCTTTCCCAGCCAGTTAGCATTTTATTCGATACAGGAGCTACACATTCTTTCATATCTTTGTCTTGTGTAAATCGTTTGAATATTTCCGGTTTTCTTGCTTGTGAACCTTATGTTGTTGGTTTACCGAGTGGAGAGAGGATTGTCGGAAATTTAGAAACTAGAAATTTCCCTGTATCATTTGGGGGCAGAGAGTGGCTCTCAAACCTGATCGTGATAGAAATGCAAGGAGACGACCTGATACTCGGAGACGATTGGCTTAATCGATATGGAGCAATTGTGAACTACCGAAAGAGGAATATCTCGCTGATCGCTGACGATGGTTCCGAAATATTGTTCGAGGGGTGGAAACCAGGAAGCTCAGGGAAATTGATCAAAGCGATGAAAGCTGTCAAATTGTTGAAACAGGGCTGTACCGGGTACTGGTGTTACGCAATGAAGAAAGAAGACGAAATTGTGGAACTTTCATCCATTCCTGTTGTGAACGAATTTCCAGATGTATTTCCTGACGAGTTACCTGGGCTACCTCCACGAAGGGATGTAGAATTTACCATTGAGCTGGAACCCGTAGCTACACCGATTTCCAAGGCGCCGTATCGTATGGCACCTACTGAGATGTACGAACTGAAGAAGCAGCTGGAGGATTTACTGGACAAGGGCTATATTCAGCCAAGCGTTTCACCCTGGGGAGCGCCAGTTCTTTTTGTCCGAAAGAAGGATGGATCGCTCCGACGGTGTATTGACTATCGAGAGCTGAACAAAATGACGATTAAGAACAAGTATCCGTTGCCACGGATTGATGATCTGTTTGACCAGTTGCAAGGGGCAACAGTATTTTCTAAAATTGATCTGAGATCAGGATACCATCAACTGAGGATTAAGGAATCTGATGTTCCGAAATCAGCATTCAGAACTCGCTACGGGCATTATGAGTTCGTAGTGATGCCGTTTGGTCTCACTAACGCACCTGCTGTATTTATGCAATTGATGAACCGTGTGTTCATTGAATTTTTGGATAAATTTGTGGTCGTGTTTATTGACGACATCCTGGTGTATTCTAAGAGTCCGGAAGAACATGCGCAACATTTGCGGATTGTATTGGAACTTTTGAGAAATGAGCAATTGTACGCCAAACTTTCTAAGTGTGAATTCTGGTTAAAGGAAGTAATGTTCCTCGGCCATGTGGTGTCAGCTAAAGGAGTCCGAGTATATCCTCAGAAGATCGAAGCAATATTGGATTGGAAGCCTCCAAAGAATGTGAAAGAGGTCCAAAGCTTCTTGGGACTTGCTGGATACTATCGTCGATTCGTGGAAGGGTTTTCGAAAATCTCCCGCCCACTTACTCGACTCCTGCAGAAAACTCAAAAGTTTGAGTGGAATGAATTGTGTCAGATTAGCTTTGATGAATTGAAGAAGAGGTTGACGACGGCGCCGATTCTATCACTTCCGCAGGGAACTGGAGGATTCATAGTTTACAGTGATGCTTCGAACCAAGGACTTGGGTGCGTGTTGATGCAGAATGATAAGGTGATCGCTTATGCGTCGCGACAACTGAAACCTTATGAAGTGAACTACCCGACACATGATTTGGAGCTAGCAGCAGTGGTTTTTGCCTTGAAGATCTGGAGGCATTATCTGTACGGGACTCACTGTCAGATCTTTACGGATCATAAGAGTCTCAAGTACATATTCAGTCAGAAAGAGTTGAACATGCGGCAAAGAAGATGGTTAGAACTGATTAAGGACTATGACTTGGAGATTTTATATCATCCAGGCAAAGCGAATGTAGTGGCCGATGCACTTAGCCGCAAGCCTGTCTCTATTCAGATGCTGGAGACACTGACCTCCCAACTTAGCCTTCAGCGAGAGATGATTCGTGAAGGGATTGAAGTGTGGTTACAGAGAGTCCAAGGACAACTGTGCGTGATGGAGATAACTTCATCTTTAACCGAAGAAATCAAATCTAGACAGGCATATGATCCTCTGATGATTCGGTTACATGATGAAGTGATCAGAGGAAAGGCCCCCGGATTCATAATTCATGATGATGGGGTTTTGAGATTTCAAAACCGACTCTGCGTTCCCGATGATGATGTTCTGAAACAGACAATTATGAAGGAAGCTCATAGTTCGCCCTATTCTATCCACCCGGGCACCAGTAAAATGTATAAGGACTTGAAGCAGAATTTCTGGTGGGGCAACATGAAGAAAGACGTAGCGGACTATGTTTCGAAATGCTTGACTTGTCAGCAGGTTAAGATCGAGCATCAACGGCCTGCTGGAATGTTGAAGACGCTTCCGATTCCTGAATGGAAGTGGGAGGACATATCGATGGACTTTATCACTAATATGCCAAAAACCAGGACAGGAATGAACATGATTTGGGTGATAGTTGATCGTTTAACCAAATCGGCTCATTTTCTAGGTATTAAGGATACGTGGGGACCAGAGAGGTTGGCACGAGTATTTATTTCGGAGATAGTTCGATTGCATGGTACACCGAAGACCATTATTTCTGATCGAGATGGCCGTTTTGTGTCTCACTTTTGGAAAGCAGTTCATAAGGCCTTGGGGACCGAATTGAACTTCAGTACAGCTTATCACCCGCAAACTGACGGACAATCTGAGAGAACTATACAAACGGTGGAAGACATGTTAAGGGCCTGTGCCTTAGATTGGTCAAACGATTGGGAAGTTCATCTACCGTTGATTGAATTTACCTACAACAATAGCTGGCATGCTTCTATAAGATGGCACCGTTTGAGGCATTATACGGAAGGAGATGCAGATCGCCCCTATGCTGGGACGATTCATCGGACTTGATCGGAACAGAACCAGAGTTGATCGAGCAGACTCGAGAGAAGATAGCCTTGATTCGTGAAAGGCTGTTGACTGCCCAGAGTCGCCAGAAATCCTATGCGGACGTACGCCGTCGCCCATTGGAGTTCCGTACTGGAGATCACGTACTTTTGAAGGTTTCTCCTACTTGGGGAATCTTTCGTTTCGGAAGGAAAGGAAAGCTGAGTCCGAGATACATCGGACCATTTGAGATCCTCGAGAGAGTTGGGGAGTTGGCATACAGATTGGCATTGCCGCCGTCATTGTGCCATGTTCATAACGTGTTCCACGTATCCCAGTTACGGAGGTATATACCAGATCCCAGTCATATCATTGATTTCGGCGAGATCGAAGTCGATCAGGATGGGACGTTTGAAGAAAGACCAGTCAAGATACTCGAGAGTCGAGTTAAGCAACTGAGGAACAAACCAATCGTTTTGGTCAAAGTTCAGTGGTCACGTCACGGAATGGAAGAAGCCACCTGGGAAACGGAAGATGATATGAAGTCTAGATATCCCGAGTTATTTTCGTCTTGAGTTTCGGGACGAAACTCCTTTTTAGTAGGAGAGTATGTAATATCCGGATTTATTACAGTGTATTTCATCTGTATTCAAACCATGTATTATTCGGAATGGTGATTTTGATTATTGGAGTATGATATTTCGTGCATTAATATCATTATACATAAGTATAGAATCATGCAAAATTGATCATGCAACCTCGTGATAGCGCACGCTAAGAATGTATCTTAACGCGCGCTATCGGGCCATTATTAGCGCACGCTATGCAGGTAGGAGTAACGTGCGCTAAGGACTCAATTATTGAGCGGGACAGCTAGCACATGCGCCAGCCGGACCATGGGTCCGGATAAGATTCCCGCGGACGCACCCGGACAATTTTGAAGTCAACCATTATTAGCGCACGCTAAGGGATGCTTAGTAGCGTGCGCTAACTTGTTAATAATGCAGAATATTATAAATGGGACATCAACCGTTTTGGCTTTCATTTCTTTCGCCCTTTCTTCATCCTTGAGAGTTCAGAGAGCTGTAGTAATACTTCTTTACACTTAGAACACATATTGTTAGTGTTTATACATTGGTTATCACTTGGGAATGTTCATGGAAGTGGAATAGCACCTTGGAGTGGCATACAACCAACCGGAGTTGGATTCTACCTTACGGTTCAGTGATTTTCATCATTTTAAGGTATGTTCAATCTATCTCCAGACTTAGAGTTGGATTCTAACGATTTTGGATGATCATGTTAACAAGATATGGATTTTCATAGATGAATTATCCAAGTATATCATGTTTGGAATAGTGAGATGAATAAGCCTTAAATACCTTGATTTTAATCATCATGATTCGAATCTTAGTACACTGAATATGTGAAGAGAAGCTTCTATCATTGGTGAACCGAATCTAATAGATGATTTCATAGTAATCTTGGACTAGACGTTAACATCCTTATTGTTAGATAAATCTAAAGGTTTGATCATGGAAGGATTTATCTAGTATAGATAGAACGTTTATCAACTTCAGCATGATAATATGGATTGATATAGAGGTGTTGATATCAACCGTTAAGCTTTTTGAATTGTCGTATGAAGATTTGAAGTCGGAATGGAATATGGTTTTAAATTGGTATGCATATCCTTGAATCCGAAGTTGTCTTTATCCGTAAAATCATTCATAAGGGTGTGAACATGGTATTCATGGAAGTAACATGAATTATCACGCAAGATTTCGTTGTTTCAATCATGGCAAGAACAGTTTACTGCTCAGCAGTAAACTGCCATGTATAGATAGCGCACGCTATGATATGAATGTTAACGTGCGCTATCGAGCACTAGTTAGCGTGCGCTACGTTTGGTACGTAACGTACGCTAGACCATCAGACGAGTCAGTTGGCTGGTCAGTGAAGTACTGACCATGCATCGTTAGCGTGCGCTAGGCTTTGTTGTTTGCGTGCGCTATCGAGCAGACTTAACGCACGCTACACAGAGTACTTAGCGTGCGCTAAGCAGTTCGGGCAGATTGCATTTTATGAACTTTTGGCCGTGAATCGAATTGTTAAACATGTGTACGACGTGAGATAAATCATATATCATTTCTTTTGTTAAGGTTTGGTCTCGTTACATGATTGATTGAGGAGGACGATCTTCGAGTGTTCATTTTCTTGGAAGTGTTGTTATTGTCTTCAAATCGAGGCAAGTACCTTAATTGTTTTACGTATTGTTGTTATACATATTGTCGTGCATGTATGTCGTTATTGTATGTCCACCTCGTGTTGGTCCGACGGGATCATCGGGGGATCTATGCTAGCGTGCGCTGGATCATCGGACGGGTTTTTCCACCACTGGTTGGTCTGACGGGATCATCGTGGGTTCTAGGCAGTGAACGCTGGATCGATGGAATTACCATGTGTATGTATTGATATCATGTTGTGATTATCAGTTGTGTATGTTATGTTTGAGTTTCTCGTAGGAGAAGACTCGTTGGTATTTTGTCGTTTACGCTATTATTATTCTTCGTGAGATACGAATAATATGCTGTGGTACTTGTACTAGCATCGTTGTGCTAACCCCTTCGGGGGTGAACATTTTGTTTGTGTTCAGGATCCAGGAGAGCGGGGAAACAACCACTGGAACTGTATGACGACGAGGGTGCAGAGTGATGTCCCGACCGGGTTTATTTATCTGTTGTTTATTCGTTATTTCAATAAGTACTCGAGTACGAAGTCATTTGTGATGGGTTTGAATTTGGTGATGTATTATTGAGTTCTGTTGAACAATTGTACTATTTCTGTATTTGGTCAGAACTGATGTACTGTAATTCTGTTATTTCCATTCGTTAGTACCTTTTTATGCTTGTTCAATTCTTCAGCCTTGTAAATCCTTATGTAAAGGATTTACGGCGCTGTAATATTCCCGAATATATTGGGGGTGTTACATATTCTCGGTTATTAGTCCTTGATTGATGTTATGGAGTTTACCGTGTTGTCGGTGTTCTCGGTTGTTGATCCCTTGTTATCCCTATTGGAGTTTACCGTTTCGTCGGTATTCTCGGTTGTCGATTCCTTATTGCCCTTGTTGGAGTTTACCATATCGTTGGTATTCCCGGTTGTTGGTCCTTATTGATCTTGTTAGAGTTTACTGTGTCGTCAGTATTCTCGGTTGTTGACCCTTATTGATCTTATTGGATTTTATCATACCGTAGGTATTTGTGGTTGTCAATTCTTTATTTATCTCGTTGGAGTTACCGTATTGTTGGTATTCCCGGTGGTTGATCTTTCATTGATCTTGTTGGAGTTACCATATCATGGTATTCTCATTCGTGGTTGATCCTTTGTCGATCTTGTGTGGAGTTATCATGTCATTGGTATTCCGTTTTGATGCATTGGTTGTTTATCATTATTGATTGTGTGAACATTAATATTTTGCATTGATATCCGGGACTTGCCATTGTCTCAGGACAGTTGGTTTACAGATGTACCGTGTGATATCGGTTTTATCAGAATTGGAATCCGATTGTGCGATCCCGCGGACAGAATCGGACTTGGCCAGATTATTCCATTTTGGAGATATGTTTATGTTTGAGAATCTTGGTATCGTTTCGGATACAGCTCAGGTGGTTACTCTGAATTCATCCGTCACTTAAGAACGCGAGATGTGATTATGGTAAGGATTGCTTTGATATGAATTGTGATGGGTTGGTAAGGTTATATCGGTAAGACTACATTGGAATTATTCTTACCTTGTAATTACATTAATATGTATTGTTGTGATGTGATCGTTATCATTGTTGAGTATTATGGCTGACCCCGTCGTGGGCTTTATCTTTTAGGTACTCGGAGTTCGAGCTAGTAGCGGTCGTAAAGGGATGAGCTTTCCGGTGATACTGGCTATGGCGTGGTTATTGGGATTCGAGTGTTCTTTCTGGTTTTTCTAATTCCACTGCGAATGTAATTAATTATGTTTTATTCGCTGTGTGTGTATGTTTCTAAATGGCTTTTCGGTATTCTTTTGAACTGTGCTTTATCCGCTGCGTGTGTGTATCTCGAAAGGGCCTTTTGGAATTTTTAAACGTTTGCGAAAATGATTTTAGCATTGTGGGTTCCAATATGGGGCCCACGGCACTGTAATATTCCCGTATGGTTTTGGAGGTGTTACAGAAGATGGTATCGGAGCTTGGGTTTCGTAAAACCCAGGCATGTCTGTTATGTGGCTCTACCGGTGCGGTAGTAGCGTGATTTTGAAAATGATTTTTCTGACTTTTGAGTTAAACCGATTTTGGAGGTTCCAAAATATTTGAGATATTTTCAAATTGCTATTTGTTATATTGTTGTGTGTTGGCATTGTGCTGTGACTTTGTATGGGAGTCGTATGCTAGTATCACGGGAGATCATCGACGTCACGGACCTGTAAGTATGTTCTTTTAGTTATTTGGTTTTGATGATGATTATTTGAGCATGGTGTCACGATTTTGAGATATTCCGGGATTGAGATATTGCTTTTGACAGGTGTTGAGTTTCGAGGACGAAACTTATTTAAGTGGGAAGATATGTGAGATCCTAGAATTTCGCTATGATTTTTCGCATTATTTTATCTGGATTGTACTGTACAGAGTGGGACTCATACAGTATGGGTGGATAATTTTGGGAACCGTGACAATCGTACCAGTATGTCTATCGAGGTTATTTTAATTCTTGGATATTACATGCTTGAGGTGTTTTTCGATGTCGGATATACTGTATGAGTATTTGTACAATTGCCATACTTGGTCGACAGTTGTGTTTAAGGGTATCGTGCATCAGATGTATCGTATGAGAATGTTACCGGAACGAGTATATGTATTCAGTATGTCGTGTGTACGTATTCAGTATATTGAGACGACAGACAGGAGCAAAAATGGCTAAGTATGAAAGCCATTACGTATGTTAAGTCATGAAGCTTACGTACGTTACTAAGTAAGCTTAACGTACGTTAAATTGGGTACATAACGTACGTTAAGAAGGGAATCGGACATGATCGAGTCGTGGTCGGCAGGTGGGCCCGGTGTCGGTAGCTTTCGGCGAGCGAGTCAACTTCGAGCCTTACGTACGTTAAGGATGTATAATTACGTACGTTAAGAAGGTGTGTTACTGTAGCAAGTCAACGTACGTATTACGCACGTTATGGAGAATGTGTTACGTACGTAAGGATGTGAATGAAATGATTCAGTGGCACCTGGACCATCATTACGTACGCTATCACGGTCAGATGGTGTACGTAAGAGTGAGTTACGTATGTTAACCTTGGTGTGTTACGTACGTAACGCGTTAGAGGTTTATATAAGTGGACGCCCGTCATTTCATTTCTCTTCGGAATTTCACTTCGTTTTTCGACCTTCAACACCCAGAGATGGATTCTTGGTCATTCTAAGTGGATTATGAGCTTAAGGACTTGGATTTGGAGTTTGAGAAGAAGAGATATTGATGATTCTTCAAGTGTTTATGGTATTATTCATCTTCAAGAGGTTGCGTTTAGTGATCGTTGATGTTAAACGTTGCGATGCGGTTGAGGTTGGAGAATGCATGAATCGTCTTGGTCGGGGCCGAGGAGCTTGTAGATGAAGACGGCGGGATTGATAGCGGCTTCGTCGAATTGGTATCAAGGCAAGTTATTCTTGCTCAGTTCATAAAGTTTAATAAATAGTTTCGCTTTCATTTCATTTACGATTCATTTAGCAATGGTATTATGGAATATGAATTGTCGGGATGATGGTATGTATATTATGCTTGGACTAAGATAAATCATAATGTATATGATTTTAAAGATGTCTAATGGAAACGGAGAAGTGAATCATATTTGGTCTGTAGTACGAGAAGTTGGATATCAAGGTTAGTTATCATGTCGATATTGAACTCGAGGTGGTGGTTTGGTATTAGTTATGGACTGTACTTCATTTTGGATTTTTCGGATAAACCGTGTATTCGTTCAGGGCGGTTGGTCGTGGAAAGGTTAGCGTCTCCAGCTTGAGGTAAATTAATATTGTTAGATTATGATAATCATCATGTTGCATTATTGCATGTGTGTTGATATTTCATGCGGTGAGTGTGCACCATTGTTTGTTACGTTTTGTGATGTGCTCTTTCTTTGAGATGTAATCTGTTGGGCCGATGTGTTAGGGGATAAGACCTAAATAGCACCTATGTCCGGAGTATTCCTGAGTAGATGCTTCCGTGACCCTTGGCTGCTGCCTTGGGAGTTTATGTGATATTGTCTGGAGTATTCCTGAGTAGATGCTTCCGTGACCCTTGGCTGCTGCCTTGGAAGTTTATGTGCTATTATTATATGCATTATTGAGCATTCTATGAACTGTTGTCTGACGGAACACGACATTGTGGTCGTGTCGGTCTTTCATGATCGAGTTATTGTTGCCCTCTTGGAAAATCTTTTGATCCTTGTTGGATATGTGTTTCTTCGAGATTTGTTGTCATGTTGTATCGTGGCATATCTGGAGTGAGATACGTTCTGTTCATTCATGTGTAGGATTTTCGGGACGGGCATGTGTAGCATATGTTGGTTTCGACCTCATATTGAACTGTGCACACGAGACGTACTTCGTGAGGCTGATTAGGTACGAGACTAGACGTGTATTGATCAATACCCGTAGCTGGCTTGTACACAGACACATGTCCGTATCGGGCGTATCGTGACGTCCATCTTCAGTCTTATTGATTGGTTGTTCACAGTCCATGTATACTCGTATCTGTTCGGAATTCGGGTTGTCTTTGTAATTCCATATATATGATCCGTATATGGTCGACGATTTTATTCTCTCGTGTATCTGTCGTTGTTGAACCTTTACTAATATCGTTCGGAGTTACCATATCGATGGTCAACTCATTTGATATCGATTCTTTATTAATCTCGTTTGGGGTTCACCCTGTCATTGGCAATCTCGTTCGTTGTTATGTCGGTAAGCCTACATTGGAATTATTCTTACCTTGTAATTACATTGATATGTATTGTTGTTATGTGATCGTTATCATTGTTGAGTATTATGGCTGACCCCATCGTGGGCTTTATCTTATAGGTACTCGGAGTTCGAGCTAGTAGCGGTCGTAAAGGGATGAGCTTTCCGGTGATACTGGCTATAGCGTGGTTATTGGGATTCGAGTGTTCTTTCTGGTTTTTATAATTCCACTGCGAATGTATTTAATTATGTTTTATTCGCTGCGTGTGTATGTTTCTAAATGGCTTTTCGGTATTCTTTTGAATTGTGTTTTATCCGTTGCGTGTCTGTATCTCGAAAGGGCCTTTTGGCATTTTTAAACGTTTGCGAAAATGATTTTAGCCTTGTGGGTTCCAATATGGGGCCCACGGCACTGTAATATTCCCGTATGGTTTTGGGGGTGTTACAGAAGATGGCATCGGAGCTTGGGTTTCGTAAAACCCGGGCATGTGTGTTATGTGGCTCTACCGGTAGTAGCGTGATTTTAAAAATGATTTTTCTGACTTTTGAGTCAAACCGATTTTGGAGGTTCCAAAATATTTGAGATATTTTCAAATTGCTATTTGTTATATTGTTGTGTGTTGGCATTGTGCTGTGACTTTGTATGGGAGTCGTATGCTAGTATCACGGGAGATCATCGACTTCACGGACCTGTAAGTATGTTCTTTTAGTTATTTGGTTTTGATGATGATTATTTGAGCATGGTGTCACGATTTTGAGATATTCCGGGATTGAGATATTGATTTTGACAGGTGTTGAGTTTCGAGGACGAAACTTATTTATGTGGGAAGATATGTAATATCCTAGAATTTCGCTATGATTTTTCGCATTATTTTATCTGGATTGTATTGTACAGAGTGGGACTCACACAGTATGGGTGGATAATTTTGGGAACCGTGACAATCGTACCAGTATGTCTATCGAGGTTATTTTAATTCTTGGATATTACATGCTTGAGGTGTTTTTCGATGTCGGATATACTGTATGAGTATTTGTACAATTGCCGTACTTGGTCGACAGTTGTGTTTAAGGGTATCGTGCATCAGATGTATCGTATGAGAATGTTATCGGAACGAGTATATGTATTCAGTATGTCGCGTGTACGTATTCAGTATATTGAGACGACAGACAGGAGCAAAAATGGCTAAGTATGAAAGCCATTACGTACGTTAAGTGATGAAGCTTACGTACGTAACTAAGTAAGCTTAACGTACGTCAAGTTGGGTACATAACGTATGTTAAGAAGGGAATTGGACAGGATCGAGTCGTGGTCGGCAGGTGGGCCCGGTGTCGGTAGCTTTCGGTGCGAGCGAGTCAACTTCGAGCCTTACGTACGTTAAGGATGTATCATTACGTACGTTAAGAAGGTGTGTTACTGTAGCAAGTCAACGTACGTATTACGTACGTTATGGAGAATGTGTTACGTACGTAAGGATGTGAACGAAATGATTCAGTGGCACCTGGACCATCATTACGTACGCTACCACGGTCAGATAGCGTACATAAGAGTGAGTTACGTACGTTAACTTTGGTGTGTTACGTACGTATCGCGTTAGAGGTTTATATAAGTGGATGCCCGTCATTTCATTTCTCTTCGGAATTTCACTTCGTTTTTCGACCTTTAACACCCAGAGATGGATTCTTGGTCCTTCTAAGTGGATTATGAGCTTAAGGACTTGGATTTGGAGATTTAGAAGAAGAGATATTGATGATTCTTCAAGTTTTTATGGTATTATTCATCTTCAATAGGTTGCGTTTAGTGATCGTTGATGTTAACCGTTGCGATGCGGTTGAGGTTGGAGAATGCATGAATCGTCTTGGTCGGGGCTGAGGATCTTGTAGATGAAGATGGAGGGATTGACAGCGGCTTCGTAGAATTGGTATCAAGGCAAATTATGCTTGCTCAGTTCATAATGTTTAATAAATGTTTTCGCTTTCATTTGATTTACGATTCATATAGCAATGGTATAATGGAATATGAATTGTCGGGATGATGGTCTGTAGTATGAGAAGTTGGATATCAAGGTTAGTTATCATGTCGATATTGAACTCGAGGTGGTGGTTTGGTATTAGTTATGGACTCTACTTCATTTTGGATTTTTTGGATAAACCGTGTATTCGTTCAGGGCGGTTGATCGTGGAAAGATTAGCAACTCCAGCTTGAGTTAAATTAATATTGTTAGATTATGATAATCATCATGTTGCATTATTGCATGTGTGTGTTGATATTTCATGCGGTGAGTGTGCACCAGTGTTTGTTATGTTTTGTGATGTGCTTTTTCTTTGAGATGTAATCTGTTGGGCCGATGTGTTAGGGGATAAGACCTAAATGGAACCTATGTCCGGAGTATTCCTGAGTAGATGCTTCCGTGACCCTTAGCTGCTGCCTTGGGAGTTTATGTGATATAGTCTGGAGTATTCCTGGGTAGATGCTTCCATGACCCTTGTCTGCTGCCTTGGGAGTTTATGTGCTACTATTATATGCATTGTTGAGCATGCTGTAAACTGTTGTTTGACGGAATACAACATTGTGGTCGTGTCGGTCTTTCATGATCGAGTTATTGTTGCCCTCTTGGAAAATCTTCTGATCCTTGTTGGATATGCGTTTCTTCGAGATTTGTTGTCATGTTGTATTGTGGCATATCTAGAGTCAGATACATTCTGATTGTTCATGTGTAGGATTTTCGGGACGGGCACGTGTAGCATATGTTGGTTTCGACCTCATATTGAACCGTGTACACGAGACGTACTTCGTGAGGCTGATTAGGTACGAAACCAGACGTGTATTGATCAATACCCGTGGCTGGCTTGTACACGGACACATGTCCGTATCGGGCGTATCGTGACGTCCATCTTGAGTCTTATTGATTGGTTGTTCACAGTCCATGTATAATCGTATCTGTTCGGAATTCTGGTTGTCTTTGTAATTCCATATATATGATCCGTATATGGTCGACGATTTTATTCTCTCGTGTATCTGTCGTTGTTGAACCTTTACTAATCTCGTTCGGAGTTACCATATCGATGGTCAACTCATTTGATATCGATTCTTTATTAATCTCGTTTGGGGTTCACCCTGTCATTGGTAATCTCGTTCGTTGCTGATCCTTATTGATTCTATTTGGGAGTTGTCTCACTGTTAGTATTCTCGGTTATTAGTCCTTGATTGATGTTATTGGAGTTTACCGTGTCGTCGGTGTTCTCGGTTGTTGATCCCTTATTATCCCTATTGGAGTTTACCGTGTCGTCGGTATTCTCGGTTGTCGATTCCTTATTGCTCTTGTTGGAGTTTACCATATCGTTGGTATTCCCGGTTGTTAGTCCTTATTGATCTTGTTAGAGTTTACTGTGTCGTCAGTATTCTCGGTTGTTGACCCTTATTGATCTTATTGGAGTTTATCGTACCATTGGTATTTCTTGTTGTTGATTCTTTATTGATCTCGTTGGAGTTACCGTATTGTTGGCATTCCCGGTGGTTGATCTTTCATTGATCTTGTTGGAGTTACCATATCATGGTATTCTCATTCGTGGTTGATCCTTTTTCGATCTTGTGTGGAGTTATCATGTCATTGGTATTCCGTTTTGATGCGTTGGTTGTTTATCATTATTGATTGTGTGAACATTCATGTTTTGCATTGATACCCGGGACTTGCCATTGTCTCGGGACGGTTGGTTTATAGATGTACCGTGTGATATCGGTTTTATTAGAATTGGAATCCGATTGTGCGATCCCGCGGACAGAATCGGACTTGGCCAGCTTATTCCATTTTGGAGATATGTTTATGTTTGAGAATCTTGGTATCATTTCGGATACAACTCAGGTGGTTACTCTGAATTCATCCGTCACTTAAGAACGCGAGATGTGATTACGGTAAGGATTGATTTGATATGGATTGTGATGGGTTGGTAAGGTTATGTCGGCAAGACTACATTGGAATTATTCTTACCTTGTAATTACATTGATATGTATTGTTTTTGTGATGTGATGGTTATCATTGTTGAGTATTATGGCTGACCCCGTCGTGGGCTTTATCTTTTAGGTGCTCGGAGTTCGAGCTAGTAGCGGTCGTGAAGGGATGAGCTTTCCGGTGATACTGGCTATGGCGTGGTTATTGGAATTCGAGTGTTCTTTCTGGTTTTTATAATTCCGCTGCGAATGTATTTAATTATGTTTTATTCGCTGCGTGTGTATGTTTCTAAATGGATTTTCGGTATTCTTTTGAACTGTGTTTTATCCGCTGCGTGTGTGTATCTCGAAAGGGCCTTTTGGCATTTTTAAACTTTTGCGAAAATGATTTAGCCTTGTGGGTTCCAATATGGGGCCAGCGCTGTAATATTCCCGTATGGTTTTGGGGGTGTTACAGGAGATCTACATTTTCTCCCATACAGTGCTTCATAAGTTGCCATCCTAATTGTAGATTGGAAACTGTTGTTGTAGGTGAACTCAACTAATGGAAGCTTTGTATCCCAATTGCCCTTCAAATATAGTATGCATGCTCTGAACATATCTTCGAGTATTTGAATAACTCTTTCTGACTGCCCATCACTTTGTGGATGAAATGTGGTGTTGAAAGCAAGCTTCGTACCCATTGCATTATGTAAACTTGTCACTGTCAGATACTATAGATAGTGGCACCCCATGTAGACGGACTATCTCTTTAATATATTCCTGAGCGTATCGATCCATATTATATGTGGATTTTACTGGAAGGAAATGAGGAGACTTGGTCAATCTATCAATAATCACCCTTATTGAATTATACCCAATTTGAGTCCTTGGTAGCCCAAGCACGAAATCCATTGTAATGTGTTCCCATTTCCATTCCAGAATTAGTAAAGGCTTCAATAATCCTGCTGGTCTCTGATGTTCAGTTTTGATCTGCTGACAAGTTAGACATTCTGCAACGAATTTTGCAATATCTTTCTTCATGTTAGGCTACCAATAATGTTGTTGCAAGTCTTTATACATTTTTGTGCTACCTGGATGTATTGAATAAGAACTGGAATGAGCTTCCTTTAGAATGTCCCCTATGATGGTTGCGTCGGCTGGCACACACAGTCTCCCTTTATATCGTAATATTTTGTCACCAGAGACTTAGATGTTTGGTAATTTGCCTTCATCAACTTTTTCCCTCAATTTGCCAATGTACTGATCCGCCTTCTGGGTTTCTTTGATAATATCTTGAAGTGCAGGTTTCAATATGAGTGCTGATAATGAACAAATCTTCCTTTTGGGCACAATTCCCAGTTCTAATTTTTGCAAGTCTAATAATAGTGGCTTCTGCGTGACTAGAAAAGAAGACATAGACTTTCTACTTAGTGCATCTGCAACCACATTTGCCTTACCAGGATGATATTGATCTCACACTCGTAGTCTTTCACCAATTATAACCATCTCCGTTGTCGCATATTCATCTCCTTCTGTGTGAAAAAGTACTTCAAACTTTTTTGGTCTGTATAGATTTCGCACTTTTCGCCATATAGGTAATGCCTCCAAATTTTTAGTGCAAAGACAACAGCAGCCATTTCTAGATCATGTGTTGGATAATTCTTTTCATACTCTTTTAATTGCCTGGAGGCATAGGCTATTACCTTTCCATGTTGCATTAATACAGCACCCAAACCATTCTTAGAAGCATCAGTGTAAACTACAAAGCCACCTGTTCCCATAGGAGTGGCAAGGACAGGAGCCGTAGTTAATCTACGCTTCAATTCCTGGAAACTCCCCTCGCAAGCATTAGTCCAAACAAACTTTGTATTCTTCCTTGTTAACAATGTTAATGGGGTCGCAATCTTCAAGAATCCTTGTACAAATCGTCGGTAGTAGCCGGCTAGTCCTAAGAAACTTCGAACCTCTGATACATTGGTTGGTGTTGGCCAATTACTCACCGCCTCTATCTTGTTTGGATCAACTGAAATGCTATCCTTGGATACCACATGCCCTAAAAATACCACTTGTTCTATCCAGAATTCACATTTCCTGAATTTAGCATACAACCGTTTTTCTTTGAGAATTTGAAGCACAATTCTGAGGCGTCCTTTATGCTCATCTCTATCATGTGAATAGATAAGGATGTCATCAATAAATACCACCACAAATTTATCAAGGAACTCTTCGAATACCCGGTTCATCAGATCCATAAATGCTGCTAGAGAATTTGTCAAACCAAAAGGCATCACTAAAAATTCATAGTGACCATATCGCGTTCTAAATGCTGTCTTTTGGATATCTTCTTCTTTGACCTTCAGTTGATGATATCCGGAACGCAAATCAATCTTTGAGAATACTGATGCTCCTTGCAACAGATCAAATAAATCATCTATCCTTGAAAGAGGATATTTGTTCTTGATGGTCACCTTATTCAGTTCCCTATAGTCAATGCATAATCGCAATGAGCCATCTTTCTTTTTCACAAATAAGACAGGCGCTCCCCAAGGTTAACAACTAGGAAGAATGAATCCCTTATCAAGTAATTCTTGTAGCTTAGTTTTTAATTCTTTCAATTCTGCTGGTGCCATTCTGTATGGGGTTTTAGAAATAGGGGTAGTTCCTGGCATTACATCGATTGCAAACTCAATTTCTCGATCTGGGGGCAACCCTGGTAGATCATCTGGGAACACCTCAGGAAATTCTCTAACCACATCTACATCTTCAGGCTTCAATTTCATTTCAAGGGAGGTGTCCAAAACATTAGCCAAATAGCCGGTACACCCCTTATTTAACATCTTCCTAGCTTTCAGTGCAGTTATAATTGGCAAAGAGCACGAATATGAATTACCCTTAAAAATAAACCCTCCTCCATTTACTGGTTGAAAGGCCACAATATTCTTATTACAATCAACATTTGCACAATATTTAGCTAGCTAGTCCATACCAAGGATAACATCAAAATTAGATATTGGTAGGACAACAAGGTCGGTGTAGAGTATCCTCCCGCCAATCCGAACTGTACTAGCCCTCAAAATTTGGTCAGAATCCATATTTTCTCCAAACGGAGCAGCCACATTATAACCAACTTTCAAGAGTTCTGGTTTAATGCCCGATTTTCTCATAAATGCATATGATGCAAATGAATGTGTAGATCCTGGGTCTATCAATGTAAGTGCAGGAATTCCTGAGATCAGAATGGTACCTGAGACTACGGAAGCATCTGTATCAGCTTCTTCTCGAGTCATTGCAAAGACCCTTCCCTGAACTTTATTCTCTATGTTTGGGCAATCTCTCGCCATACGCCATATGTCCGGGCTTCTTGCATCTGAAACAATTATTGGACCCAACAAAACATTCTCCAAAGTGATTTTTCCCACATTTAGTATACTTGAGCTTCTCAGTTGTATTTGGAGCATCTCTCGCTGTAGGATGCTTCTGATTGGCTTTACCTGGTTTTTGCTCCGATTTCTTCCAATGTGCTGAATTTTTTGACGCAAATTCTTGCCTCTTCTGCTGATAAGACCTTTGTATCTTCTTTTCGTCAGCTTCTGCGAGCAGCACTTTGTCAACTATTTCTATGAACTCGGTTGATGTAGACATCCTCACATCTCTTCTAGTTTCAGGTGGCAGGCCTCTTAGGAAATGATCCACCTTCTCAGCATTATCCCTAGCAATATAGGGAACATACCTACAGCCTTCATCAAATTTCTGAATATATTCACAAACAGACATATGCCCTTGTTTCAGCTCCAAAAACTCTGTGACCTTGAGAGACCGTGCATCCCTGGTGAAGTATTTATCATAGAATATTACTTTAAATCTCTCCCACGTCAACCCTTCCAAGTTGACTGCAAGTTTGGCTCCTTCCCACCAAGTTCTGGCATCCTTTTTGAGTTGAAAGATCGAACAAAGTATCTTCTCAGCATCGTTGATGTGTATGTAATCAAAGATAACATCAAGTGATTTGACCCATTCCTCCACAACCATAGGATCAGCCCCACCATGAAAATCAGGAGGTTCCATTTTCCTAAATTTTTCATACACTGCTGGTCCATTATTGTTTCTTGGTGGAGGTTGTCGGTTTTGTTCTTCGTTTCTTTGTTGCATGTTCAGCAATTGTTGCATTTGTTCACCATACATCCTTGTCTGTTGTTGCATTAGCTCAGCCAAATTCTCAAGAAGGTTATGGTTTGGATTTGGATCATCTCTTGTCTTTCTTTTGTGTGCCATCACATCCATTGTACTGCCCAATCTCTATTAGGAGTATGTCCTCGAATGCCACTCAGAGGATGTTGAGTGAGGGCATTGTACTTGTAATTATGTAAACTATTGGTATAAGGCAATGAATGTTTCTTTATTTACTAGTAGTTACTGGCATTCCTAACTCGTAAATATACATATAGAAACTAGTCCGTGTATTTGAGAGCAAAACATTCCACTCCTTATTGGATAATGGGTCGGCACTGGAAAGGTTTATAGCTCAAATACTTAAACATTCGCAAGTCGATGAAACTTGACTGGGCGTTAAGTTTATGTGAAGACTTGTATGACGTGTTCTTTGACATGTAGAGTGCCTGTCGAACACTAATGGTTAGTGGGAGCACACGTTATAGGTATGCTAATTGGATTAGTATACTAAAACCGACTCACCCTCGATTCGTCACACGGATTTCACTCCGGGACAGTCAATGACGGAATGGAAAGGTTGTGATAGGTATTCGTGAACCTTCGACTTGAGGATTTAGTAGGGATGTACTTGTGACGTCAAGATTTTCATTAGAGTAGTTCGACCCTGTAAATCGGAAGGCGGGGGTCAACCTCGACGTGCATCTTGACGGGCAAGTAGCAGGTGCTACTGAATACCAAGATAGAATTCTTTCTCCCGTTAGTGAGCGGATTATATGTCCTATGTGGTTATTGGCATATGAGATCATAAGTCTTTGGCCAAAGCATTGGAGCTAGTTGTATTGGATACACGAGAGCTCGATGATCTCGATTTGCATTAACGCATGCATAGAGTCAAGGACAGCTAGGGTTTGACTGACCGTGACCCTATAACTTGATCGGGACATTTGAAAGAAGGGTTTATATGTATACTGGTATTCACGACAAAATGGTTCTTGAATGATCCCAATCATTCGTTCTTAGTTGGGGTACGGTGTAGGCCGCCAGGCTGGCTAGGTGGTGCTACTACTCTTTGGTTCCTCCCATTATTGACTGAGACGGACCTACCGAGTCGCGCAATAGGATTGACGACGGAATGAATCAAGCTAATTCTCTCATTATGAATATTAGATATTGGATATCTAAATTTGGGACATTGGATGTTTAAATTGATTTATTGGATAAATTGATTTACGGCCTAATGAAATAAATAAATTATTGGATGATTAATTTAATTCATGAATATAATTATTTCTTGGAGAAATTAATTATATTATTTTGTATTTGATATGTTTAATTAATTAGATTAAATAATCGATATAAATACATCGAAACGGAATCGGATTTTATCTGTTTGGACTCTCGGGAGTCCGAAACGAACTAAACTCATCTGTTTCATCCTCATGGCCGCCCCCCTAATATACATGTGTATGTATTGACTTGTCCAAATCATGATGTTTGGAATATCATGTGTTGAAGGGACAAGTATCATACACATTATATGGTGGGGTTAGATTCTCATTGTATGAGTTGTATTCTTGTGAGTTGAAAATGCAGGTGTAATATGACTTGGAGGAGGGTGATCAGGGGTGTCAAAATCCAGGTGTGTGACAAAATCCCACCCCGGAGGAAGCCTGAGAAATCTTATAAAGCTCTCTAGGGCGGCTGGGCTAGTCCTAGATAAAGGATGGGGAGGAAGGTCACGCGTAGCCCCTATGCCCGCCCGGTAACGATCGGCTAAAAGGCCGGTAATAGTCACCTCACCTGAAGGAGGAGGAGACGGAGGATCTATGATAATAAAAGGGATGCCATAGGGGAGGTTAGGAGGAATGTCACCTAGCTCGGACTAATCTATATCGCCTAAAGGTTCGTCCCTAAGACAAAGGGAGGAGCCTATAGCTTGCTCCAATCTACTCCCCGAATACCCATCAGAAGAAGATAAACCTTCCAAAAAGGAATCTACGGCTAATTGACCGGAGATATTTTGGGAATCGCAGGTGGAAGACATCGGCAAAAGAAGAGAAAGGGGGAGAGAAAGGTAAAAATATATATAATAAGGGGGGGCAGTGAAAGGTACTCAGATAGACATACCCATGAAATTGGGTGGAAGGGAGATCGTCGGAGGAGAGCAAGCGCGTCGCCGGAAGCGGATAGCTTTGATCGCTAGTGTCACCTGTAAATTTACTGAATAGCAGTCGTAAGGTAATTCTTAATTAGATACTGGTGGTAAGGTAACAAAAATAACGGTCGTATGATGACAAAAGAATAACGGCCCTTTTCAATGACTATTTCGTTGTATATATGTGGATATGCAATATTAAATATAATCAACATGTCCCATAACTAAATTCATATTTATAAAATCAAATTATTCTTCGGGCATGGTTTTGTAAAATGTCTACCAATTGTTCTTTGGTAACAACAAATTGGAGATGAATAATTATATTTTGGAGATGATCATGAAAAAGTGATTACGAATTTCAATGTGTTTGTCCTGCTATGGAAAATTAAATTTTTACTCAATTAATGGCACTAGTATTGTCACAAAAATAGTGTACTCTTAAGAGTAATGTATAATCCAGTAATCGATTCTTAATCTACATATTCGGCTTCAGCTGTGGAAGGTACACTAGTCTATTTCTTACTACACCAAGATAGTAAGCAGGAGGCCATGAAATGACAAGTCCCAACTGAGGCTTTTTATTTCGATTTTACATCCACCAAAATCAGCATCACTATATGTAAACAGTTCAAAATCAATGCTTGGGGGATACCGTAATCCCAAACCAGTAGTACCTTTCAAATAATTAAAAATTCATTTACAAGACATTAATGTGATTCTATGGGATTAGCTTGAACTCTAACACATAAACATGTTGCAAACAAAATATCAGGTCTGGTGGCAGCTAGATAAAGTAGGGATCTTATCATACCTTGATATTTTTTCTGATTGACGGATTTACCTTTCTCATTTTTCTCAAGTTTCAAGTTAGACAACATAGGGGTAGATATATCCTTGCATCCTTCCATCTTGAATATCTTCAACAACTCGTTGACGTACTTTGTTTGATGAATAAATATTCCATCTTTCAGTTGGTTTATTTGAAGACCGCAAAAGAATTTTAATTCCCCATCATGCTCATTTTTGAATTCTCCTTTTGTGAGATTTGCAAATTCTTGGGACAGAGAATCATTAGTAGCACAGAATACAATATCATTGGCATATGGCAAACGAGCATATCATTATCAGAGATTTCGATGAAGAGAGTATTATCTACATATCCTATAATATATCTATTAGAAATAATAAAATTACTTAACCTTTCATACGATGCTCTCAACACTTGTTTTAATCCATGAAGAGTTTTATGGAGCTTGTACACGTATTCCGGATGATCATAATCTTCAAAATCCAGTGTTTGCTTGACATAGACTCATTGTTGAAGAACTCCATTCAGAAATGCACTTTTTCACATCCATTTGGTGAAGTTTAATCTTTATATGAGACGCGAATGCACATAGGAAACGAATTGCCTCAAGACGAGCAACCGGTGCAAAGGTCTCCTCATAGTCTAGTCCTTCCTATTGGTTGTACCCTCTCTCATCGAACAAAACAATCTTGACAAAGCAATGAACGGTGCATTGCTATGCAAGAAGAGCATAATCAATGTAAAAGAAATGAATATGGGAATTGGTTCCGACACCCACATAAAAAACTATCATCGGAACTAAATGGGTTCACAAAGTGAAGAAATATGATAATGGTCTTCCAATCATAAAAAAATCAAAACTAATCACTCAAGGGTACAACCAAGAGGAAGGACTAGACTACGAGGAGACCTTTGCGCCAGTTGCTCGTCTTGAGGCAATATATCTCTTATGTGCTTTTGTGTCTCATAGAAAGATTAAATTTCACCAAATTAATATGAAAAGTACATTTCTGAATGGATTATTCAAGAAAAAAACTTCATTTGCTGGAACCATACCGGCATCATCATCAAACACAACCTTTCACGGGTGTGAAACTGTATCATTGAATTTTACATGAATAGGCTTTTCCACCTCACCTTAACTACAGTTAAAACTCGATAAGCTTTACTATTTAAGAAATATCTGAGAAATATACCAACATCAGATTTAGAATCGAATTTACCAAAATTATGTTTACCATTATTGTGAATGAACAATTTGCAACCAAATGATGAAGATAAGTCAATCAGGCTTTTTACCTTTATATATTTCATCGGGCGGCATCATCTTACTTCTTTGAAGGTGAACCCAATTTGTGACATAATAAGCGATGTTGATAGCTTTAGCCCAAAAATATTTTTGAAGCCTGTATTTATTAAGCATTATATGGCTCATTTCTTCCAAGGTGCGGTTTCTGGGGTGCCAAAAAGTTATGCTCAATGCCATATTTGTCAATACCATCCTCAAAGTCTTTTGAATGGGATTCTCCACTAGATCAGTTTTAATGGTGATAGTTGGTAAATCCTTTTGTTTCCGTGTTAGTTTGCACCACTTAACAAATTCGTTAAACGCATCACTTTTATTTGCTAAAAATTTAACCCATGCAAATCTGGAAAAATCATCAATAATGACTAAAGTATAGAGTGTTCCACTTAAATTAGCATGATGGGATGGTCATATAAATCTATATGAATTAATTCGAGGATTCTGCTTGTGGAAATTTTCATTTTTGGTTTAAATGCACCTCTGGCATGTTTGCCTTTGATACACGCTTCACATATGTGATCTTTTCTAAAATTTAAATTGGTAGACCACGAACAATATCATGGTTAGTTAATTTTGAATGTCAGGATAGGGAAGCGTGCCCTAACTTTTGATGCCAAATTACTGCATTTTCATCGTGCAAAATTAAATATTTTTCATTAAAATAAGATCATCTTGTAAATCTACAACATAAATATTTCCATATCTTAATCCAATATACACTATTTTATCTTTTCTCATTGTAGTGTAATGAGTGATTTCAAAAATCAATTTTAGTCCAATATCACATAATTGAAAAACACTAAGTAGATTATGAAATAGACCATCAACAAAAAGAACATTATCGATAGTGGTAAAGGTTACATATACTATTTATTTTACATCATTTATTATCACCGAAAGTGACTAATCCTCGTTCTTCCATTTCGAGCACCATGAAGAGATGTTCATTTCCACTCATATGGTTTGAGCATGTGTTATCAATCTATCATTTATTTGATGGTGCACTCATCCTTGCTTGGACCTATGAACTTAATGGCACCCAGGCTAGTTTGGGTCTTGTAGAGTTAGACATATATACTCTATTCGGAACGATTATTTCTTTAGAAATCCATATTCCTTTTAATTTGATGGTTTGTCTAGGACTAGCACAAAAAGTTTCAGTATACATATTTCTAAATATTTTGGGCATGCCAGATTTTAATTTTGGCGAATCCGTTGACTTTTTCATTGGGGAAAAATTATAACCCAGTCCTTGTTTTGATAACGAAAATGTTTTTGTGTTTTTTGCAAATCTTCTCTCAATTTTTCTCGGTTTCAAGGCGAGAGGAACGATCGATTAAAATAATTTTGCCTTTATTTATAATTTTAAAATTTTCATATTCCAGAATTTTTCTTTTCTTTTTCAAATCTTTATTTATTTTGCAAACTTCTTCAAATTCATTATTTAAAAATTCAAATTCATCAGGAGGTTCTTCATGAGATGAGTCACTTACCTCACTTTTCGGGTCACTATTTAGAGTTTTGCAAGCCATGAAAGTTAGGTTGTTTTGCTCGTGTGGTTCCTCATCATCCTCATTGTCACTTCATCTGGCGACATACACATCCTTATATTAGTTTGTGCTAATGCGCGATTGAGATCCTCAATGGGTGTGGGATCCTGTGGAGGAATGGGGTTCCTAGCAGGGTGGGATTCCCTGTTTGGAGAGGGACTCCCAATAGGGGTGGGTTCTCTATGGGGAGAAGTAGCTATAGGCTCCAAAAGGGCAGTCGATTCTCTAGTTCCGTTGATCTTATTGAGCACTTGGGCATCTGTTATTGCTGCGGAAGGCCCAAGATCTGTTTTAGGAACAACAATGAGTTTCTCAATAGGTACAACTTCAGTGGGATTGGCCTCTGTAGGGATGGCCATAGTTTGGACATTCTTAGGAACTTCTCTAGTCGGTGAGGGAGCTGTAAAAATGGGATTATACGGTGGAACCTAAGGGAGTCTGTAGCTGGCTGAGAAGTTGTAGGATCAACTTTCATTTTTGAAAGCTGAGGGTGAACTGGGACTTGGTGCTTGTTTTTCTTATTCTCGATAGCTGAGGGTGAACTGCTGTCGGGAATAGTCCTTTTTTTACTTGAAAATGTTTCTTATTTTCTTCTCCTTCCTTAGTCTTTGTAGATTGTTCACTGGCATTTCTTGGATCACTCGACTTTGACGTCGGTTCTCAATTAGAGTTTCCTTATTGTATAGGGTAGACTTGGTTCCACCTAGAAATTTCCCAGTAAGAATCTTGTTTGTGGAAGGGGATTACTGAATTCCAAAATGAGTCAGAATGTAATTCAACAACAGAACAAATGATTTCTTGGCAGTGTCTGACTTTTCTGCTTCATTATAAAGTATTTGGAACATGATCTGGCACCAATTCATATCTCCAAAGCTCCTGTACGATTCTCAATGACCCTGCAACAAAACTGGTGTAAATAAAAGTAAGACAAAGTGGAGTGCTTATTGTGGCAAGAAAGATGGTGTTTCACGGCATGAAGGTTGCTAGTGAATAACTTCTAGTAGGATCCGATAAGGTCATCCCTGAAAGTTTCAAGGTCTTCCAGCATGAGACCTTCAGCAAGAAGCTTGTACAATTGCTCCAGAAGTGCAGGAGTGATCTTTACTTTCTTGTCCTGCACATGGCTTATAATTTCAGTTAGAGAAGAGCCTTTCTTGGAATTTGCAAACTGGAACTCAATAACTATGTAGAACTCGTCGACAATGGATTCATCATAATTCTCCTAGTGCAGGCTTCTTAGCCTGTATAAACCTTGTTGTTTCGCCCTTGTGATGTCAGAATTCATTGATTTCATATCTTTATATTCAGACTTAATCCTCTCTTGAAAGGCAGAACTAGGGAAGATTCGGTCATCAATTATCAGTGAGTCCTTCTTCGTTATAGTTTTGAATGAGGTGGTATGAGAAGATGCCATTGATAGTAGTTGAAGAAAGGAAACAAATCTTAAGTATATACTCTGTATGCTTGTTAGGAATATGCCCTCGAATGCCACTCAGGGGATGGAAAAGTGTAAGCATTGTATTGTAATTTTTAACATCAATTGAATAATGGAATAATAGTTCTTGCATTTGAGAGCAAACATTTTGTCACGCCCCCACACCGGGGTTGTACGAGAACGCAACAGTTAACGTAATAAATAACGTCTGTGATAATACATTCTAGTAAAGCATGCATATGCCAGATCTCAGCCCGGTGAACTAAGACTGGTTACTTCATAGAAAAGAAATATTCAAGAGTACAGCGGAATTATTACATCAAGTGCAAAAGAGTACATCGAAAACCAAAATACATTATGACACAGGAATAAAAAGAAGCGTTAAATCAGCATCCTAATTCCTACGTCTTGGTAATACTTTGAGGACGGTCTTCAGAGGTCGTCAGCATCTGTCTCTTCTTCTTCTTGGTTCTCTTCATCTAGTGGGGTTTTAGAAAACAATTCAAAATGGGGTGAGAATAATGGATTCTCAGTGAGTTGGGTTTGGGTATTTAATGAGTTTATTATTTAATAAACATTATGTTTCTCCCACTTTTGAAAAATAGTGTTGTTAAAAAATTGGTGCAAGTTTTAAAGAAGAATATTATGAATTATGACATGAATGTTTAGTCAATCTCCGTAGATTGCGGTTGAGTATGAAGAATGTGCGGCGTCGAGCGCCCAATGAGTATTTAGCTTTGGGAGGTCATCTACATGACTAATACCTTAGCCTCTTTATAACATCTTAGACTGTTATCAGTGTTTGATCTTCGACTATCGCCACGACCTTTGGTTTGATAATCGTAGCCTTGGGCGTTTGTCGGACCATCACTATAACATTGGCCTTTGAGCTTTATCGCTCTCAGGCTTGGTGACGTGCTGCCTTATCTCTTATTTGGGCTCGATATGTCCTTAGCTTGGTTCTATGCCCGGATCATATCATAATCGCAACTATACCCGAATTCTACGACCCAGTCACTTTAGGATCACTCCGTCCTTCGGCTTCAAGGGAATAGGATACGACGGTAGCTTTGCCTAGAACCGCAGCCACGCTGCTCGATTCATGAATTAGACTAACTGCCCCTCATGCATATAATAGAAAAAGGGACTCTAGATGTACTCGTTCGGACTCTAGCGGTGGCTTCCGCCTGAAGGTCGTAGCACTTAGCTCCGCACAGCACTTACTCCGATTTCAATTGAATAACAATTATTGTCGTGTTTAACAGTGGTTATGCATATTGTATGATATCAATATGATTATTTGATAGTATATGGACTTGGATAAGCTAGAGGAATTAGTTCATCCGGTTGATGATTAAATTGCTATTGTGCGAGTCTTAGCATAATCTTATAATAAATTCATAACCTTGAATAGTTCGGTACGGATTGATTATACATCCGAAAATTACAAACTTTATTGCGAAAAGTCCGTTATGATATGAGGATTGAAGGTCAGAAGTTGCATGAAAGTTTTACCCTTCGGAAATTACAATTCTGCTCTTTCGTCTTTTAAGTACTATCATTATTTTTACTAAATTTTATAAATTTGGATAATTCGGTACGGATTGATTATAAGTCCGAAAATTACGAACCTTATTGCGAAAAGTCCGTTATGATATGAGTATTGAAGGTCAGAAATTGCATGAAAGTTTTACCTTTCGAAAATTACAATTCTGCCCTTTCGTCTTTTAAGTACTATCATTATTTTTACTAAATTTTATAAATTTGGATAATTCGGTACGGATTGATTATAAGTCCGAAAATTACGAACTTTATTGCGAAAAGTCCGTTATAATATGAGGTTCTGAGATAAGAAGTTGCATGAGGTTTTTCCTCCCATAAATTACAATTCTACCCTTTCGAGATTATAGTACTATTATTATCATTTTTATTTAGTTTTATCTTATAATTTTGATTAATTCGTTTGGATTCATTTAAACTCCGAAAATTATGAATCCAGTTGCGATTTGAACCTTACGACTTGTAATTTTAGATTACGTTCAATTTTAATTTTATTCTTTTATAATTTACGATTTCACCCCTTTGTTTTGTCTTAATCGACATTTTAGTATTCGGGTCATATCTTTTTCGTTTCTTGTCGGATTGAACTCAAATTTTCGCGGTAGGCTCTTTATATTATTATGAGTACAGAGAGTTCAATTTTTCTGGAAATTTTACTTTCAAAACAGTAAGTTTCTGTAAATTACAGTTTTGGCCCCGAATTCTTGAAATTTACATTTTTGCCCCAATTTTCTATTTTAGTAAATTCCGATTTAGGTGAAATTTTATAGAGAACTTACTTTTGATATTTTAAGACTTAATTTTAAGACATAAGACCAGAATTTTGGATCTTAACCATTTTACCTCAAATTTGACTTATTTAAACTATTTTAGTTTATCCTTCGAACTTAGGTTCGAATTATCAAATCTTCCGGTGACTAATTATCCTCATACCATAGTCCAATATATATACTCATATGTTTTTGGGATTTTAATCCCCATGGTCAGATTTGTCATACTCAACCAATATTTCCATCAATAAATTAATTTGCACATATGATTAAAATATGACAAACAAAATTCAACAAATATCAAGACCATTACATGCATGGTAATGAATGTCAATCAAGTATAGATTACCAAAGTTTTAATATTTGCATGCACCATATATTTAGCTTGTATAAATTTTTAAATAAGAGAAAAGAAAGAAACAATTTTACCCACCTCGATTTCTTGTCGGAAGTAAATGGTTCTAGGTCTCGGAAGTGGAAGAAAACGATCTCCCTTCTTGAACTACATGGTTCGGCCAATTCAAGTATCCATGCATCCATGATGCATATTTTGTTTGCATGTTTAGATATTTGAGTTAGATTAGGGTAATTTGGATGATAACTAATATATTGAAATATAAGAAATGAGATTACCTATTCTCTTGTTGAATTTTTCTTCTTCCTCCTTCTTTCTTCTTCTTGGATCGGCCCTCTCTCTCTCTAGTCTCAATTTTCAGATTTTTTTGATTTGCATGTAATATAAGGTTAATGTGGTGTATATTTTAAGTGTTTAAAAAGAGGTGGTCAAGTATGGGGAAAGGAAACACAAGACACAAGATCATGTCTTGCATGAGGAGGACATGAAGACTCTAGGTGTCCTCCCCCTCTCCACTTGGCCGCCCATTTGGTGTGTGTGTGTGTGTGTGTATATATATTTTTTTTGTATTTTAAGTGTGTAGAATATTGATATAGTTAGTTGGGTATTTGTTTAATTGTAAATGGATTAAGTAGTTGGGTTGGGCTTTCAATCATAATTTCAAGACTTATAAATTTTATTAAGTTGGGTTTGAGTCCATTAGTGAGTTTATATTAGTAAATGTTGGTACACATAGCGCATTAGGTGAATCAATGTTCTACTTTAACTTTCAATTAATTTATTATTTAAGAAACAATCAAGTAAATAAAACGAAACTAGATATATGTTATATTATATTATAACAAATGTTATTAAAATTACATCACGATATAACAAACCGTACATGTACTGAGTTGTCGAATTTAGGGGGTTCTACATCCTCCCCTCCTTAGAAGAATTTGGTCTCAAAATTCCTTCTTAAACAACTCGGGATATGATTTCTTCATTTCTTCTTCAGCTTCCCATGTAGCGTCTTCCTCTCTACTGTGATTTTTCCAAACGACCTTGACCAATGGTATTTTCTTATCTCTTAGTTCACGCACTTGTTGATCCACGATCCTAATCGGCTTCTCGATATAAGTTAAATCTTTCTTGATTGGCGGTATGTCATGCGTGATAACATGTTCAGGATCTGGATGATATTTCTTCAATCTTGAGACATAAAATACGTCGTGCATTCCGGAAAGATCGGTTGGTAGCTCGAGACGATATGCTAATTTTCCAATTCGTTCTAGGATTGTAAAAGGTCCGACATATCTAGGGCTAAGCTTCCCTCCCTTCTTTGGGTTGATCAATCCCTTACGTGGTGATAAACGAAGGAATACTTTGTCGCCTGTGTCGAATTCTAAATCACTCCTCCTCTGGTCTGCATAACACTTCTGTCGGCTCTGAGCAGTGCGAATTCGATCCCGAATGATTCGAACCTTATCCATGGCATCTTCTACTAGATCAACTCTCGCTATCGGGTTTTGGTTCTGCTTACCCTTTAGTGTCCATCGGTCGTCAATCTCCTAATGTATTGGCGATCGGAACTTTCTTCCGTATAATGCTTCATATGGAGCCATCCCAATCGTTTCCTTGTAGCTGTTGTTATAGGCAAACTCAGCTAAGGGTAGGTGGTGACTCCAACTCTTTTGAAAATCCAGTGCACATGCTCGCAACATATCCTCAAGGACTTGTATCGTTCTCTCGGATTGTCCGTCAAGTATAGGGAGAATAATTAGGTCGGCAGGAAAACAGTGACCTTTAATGATCACTTCACAATCTCTAAATACTAAATCTATTTCTCGGCTCGTACCCATATATGTGGATACTTCTAAGTTTACGGGTAGTGATTATTGAAGTGAGTGTTAATTAAGATGCTTGCATTCGGTTGTTGAGTATCAAGAAATGTTATCATTATTCAACATTATTATTACATTCGCAATGTTGTTTCATGAAAAAATACAGCATTGGATAGGGGAAAGTAGGTTTTCCTTACCAACTATCGATAGTAGATAACATCTCAAAGAGACAGCTCATAGGACGGAAATACACAGATAATTATTAAGGAAATATGTCTTAATAATTCAAATCAAACTGTAAGTTTTTGCAAGGTTTGGATTTCGCCCCATTCGGATGGGTCGAATATTTTGAAGAATCCCTTGCAATATTAGCGTTACGCCTTCTAAACGAATAACGTTGCTAAGTTGACTACAATGTACGCAGCAACACGGAACTTTAATAAGTTGAAATTAGTCATCACTATTCCAAATGAATAGTATAGCGACTTAATTAATTTAGACAATGCCAATTGGCGACGCTTACTCTGAATGAATAGCAAATGGATTGGAATATCTAATAATAAAACTCTATTAAGCATGAATTATCATCAAGGCTGTGAACTTAATGAGTCAATAAATATGCTTATACGACACCAGCGACTAAGAAATAATAATACCCCATTTTGAAAAGTAATGAGGTTTAGTGGAGTCCAGAGGATCTAATAAGCTATGTCCGTTTCAAGTATCTTGGCCAATAACTTAGAAAATTTGAAATTGACTAGGCATATTCTAAGTGAATAGCGATAAGTCGAAAGAGATCTTAATGAGAATTGACTCGAGAAATCTACATTAGGTCTCATTTCTATGGTTCACTTCACCCTAGGTGGAATTCCCATCTAAGTCCGAAGAATCTTACCCTGGAAAAGCTCGTTGTAAGTGTCCTTCTTACAAACCGAGCTCTGATACCACTCCTGTCACGCCCCCACACCGGGGTTGGACGAGAACGCGACAGTTAACGTAATAAATAACGTTTGTGATAATACATTCTAGTAAAGCATGCATATGCCAGATCTCAGCCCGGTGAACTAAGACTGGTTATTTCATAGAAAAGAAATATTCAAGAGTACAGCGGAATTATTACATCAAGCAAAAGAGTATATCGGAAATCAAAATATATTATGACACAGGAATAAAAAGAAGCGTTAAAGCAGCATCCTAATTCCTATGTCTTGGTAATACTTTGAGGACGGTCTTCAGAGATCGTCAGTATCTGTCTCTTCTTCTTCTTGGTTCTCTTCATCTAGTGGGGTTTTAGAAAACAATTCAAAATGGGGTGAGAATAATGGATTCTCAGTGAGTTGGGTTTGGGTATTTAATGAGTTTATTATTTAATAAACATTATGTTTCTCCCACTTTTGAAAAATAGTGTTGTTTAAAAATTGGTGCAAGTTTTAAAGAAGAATATTATGAATTATGACATGAATGTATAGTCAATCTACGTAGATTGCGGTTGAGTTTGAAGAATGTGTGGCGTCAAGCGCCCAATGAGTATTTAGCTTTGGGAGGTCGTCTACATGACTAATCCCTTAGCCACCTTATAACATCTTATACTGTTATCTGTGTTTGATCTTCGACTATCGCCATGACCTTTGGTTTGATAACCGTAGCCTTGGGCGTTTGTCGGACCATCACTATAACATTGGCCTTTGAGCTTTATCGCTCTCACGCTTGGTGACGTGCTGCCTTATCTCTTATCTAGGCTCGATATGTCCTTAGCTTGGGTCTATGATAGGATCATATCATAATCGCGACTATACCCGAATTCTACGACCCAGTCACCTTAGGATCACTCCGTCCTTCGGCTTCAAGGGAATAGGATACGACGGTAGCTTTGCCTAGAACCGCAGCCACGCTGCTCGATTCATGACTTAGACTAACCGCCCCTCATGCATATAATATAAAAAGGGACTCTAGAGGTACTCGTACGGACTCTAGCAGTGGCTTCCGCCTGAAGGTCGTAGCACTTAGCTCCGCACAACACTTACTCCTGATTTTAATTGAATAACAATTATTGTCGTGTTTAACAGTGGTTATACATATTGTATGATATCAATATGATTATTTGATAGTATATGGACTTGGATAAGCTAGAGGAATTAGTTCATCCGGTTGATGATTAAATCGCTATTGTGCGAGTCTTAGCATAATCTTATAATAAAGTCAAAACCTTGAATAGTTCGGTACGGATTGATTATACGTCCGAAAATTACGAACTTTATTGCGAAAAGTCCGTTATGATATGAGGATTGAAGGTCAGAAGTTGCATGAAAGTTTTACCCTTCGGAAATTACAATTCTACCCTTTCGTCTTTTAAGTACTATCATTATTTTTACTAAATTTTATAAATTTGGATAATTCGGTACGGATTGATTATAAGTCCGAAAATTACGAACCTTATTGCGAAAAGTCCGTTATGATATGAGGATTGAAGGTAAGAAATTGCATGAAAGTTTTACCTTTCGAAAATTACAATTCTGCCCTTTCGTCTTTTAAGTACTATCATTATTTTAACTAAATTATATAAATTTGGATAATTCGGTACGGATTGATTATAAGTCCGAAAATTACGAACTTTATTGCGAAAAGTCCGTTATAATATGAGGTTCTGAGATCAGAAGTTGCATGAAGGTTTTTCCTCCCATAAATTACAATTCTGCCCTTTCGAGATTATAGTATTATTATCATTTTTATTTAGTTTTATCTTATAATTTTGATTAATTCGTTTGGATTTATTTAAACTCCGAAAATTATGAATCCAGTTGCGATTTGAACCTTACGACTTGTAATTTTAAATTACATTCAGTTTTAATTTTTATTCTTTTATAATTTACGATTTCACCCCTTTGTTTTGTCTTAATCGACATTTTAGTATTCAGGTCATATCTTTTTCGTTTCTTGTCGGATTGAACTTAAATTATCGGGTAGGCTCTATATGTTATTATGAGTACAGAGAATTAAACTTTTCTGGAAATTTTATTTTTGAAACAGTAAGTTTCTGTAAATTACAGTTTTGGCCCCGAATTCTTGAAATTTACATTTTTGCCCCAATTTTCTATTTTAGTAAATTCCGATTTAGGTGAAATTTTATAGAGAACTTATTTTTGATATTTTAAGACTTAATTGTAAGACATAAGACCAGAATTTTGGATCTTAACAATTTTACCTCAAATTTATCTTATTTAAACTATTTTAGTTTATCCTTCGAACTTAGGTTCGAATTATCAAATCTTCCGGTGACTAATTATCCTCTTACCATAGTCCAATATATATACTCATATGTTTTTGGGATTTTAGTCCCCAAAGGTCAGATTTGTCATACTCAACCAATATTTCCATCAATAAATTAATTTGCACATATGATTAAAATATGACAAACAAAATTCAACAAATATCAAGACCATTACATGCATGGTAATGAATGTCAATCAAGTATAGATAACCAAGGTTTTAATACTTACATGCACTATATATTTAACTTGTATAAATTTTTAAATAAGAGAAAAGAAAGAAACAATTTTACCCACCTCGATTTCTTGTCGGAAGTAAATGGTTCTAGGTCTCGGAAGAAAACGATCTCCCTCCTTTAACTACATGGTTCGGCCGATTCAAGTATCCATGCATACATGATGCATATTTTGTTTGCATGTTTAGATATTTGAGTTAGATTAGGGGAATTTGGATGATAACTAATATATTGAAATATAAGAAATGAGATTACCTATTCTCTTGTTGAATTTTTCTTCTTCCTTCTTCTTTCTTCTTCTTGGATCGGCCCTCTCTCTCTCTAGTCTCAATTTTCAGATTTTTTTTGCTTTGCATGTAATATAAGGTTAATGTGGTGTATATTTTAAGTGTTTAAAAAGAGGTGGTCAAGCATGGGAAAGGACATGAAGACTCTAGGTATCCTCCCCCTCTTCACTTGGCCGCCCATTTGGTGTGTGTGTGTGTGTGTATATATATATATATATATTTTTGTATTTTAAGTGTGTAGAATATTAATATAGTTAGTTGGGTATTTGTTTAATTGTAAATGGATTAAGTAGTTGGGTTGGGCTTTTAATCATAATTTCAAGACTTAGGAATTTTATTAAGTTGGGTTTGAGTCCATTAGTGAGTTTATATTAGTAAATGTTGGTACACATAGCTCATTAGGTGAATCAATGTTCTACTTTAACTTTCAATTAATTTATTATTTAAGAAACAATCAAGTAAATAAAACGAAACTAGATATATGTTATATTATATTATAACAAATGTTATTAAAATTACATCACAATATAATAAACCGTACATGTACTGAGTTGTCGAATTTAGGGGGTTCTACACATTCCACTCCTTATGCCCTATATATGCTTGTACTGCATCATGATTTGGTATATAGAATAATAGTCCTTGTATTTGAGAGCAAACATTACACTCCTTATGAAGATAATGAGAAAGACAGTGGAAGTATTTAGGGCTCGAATGTTTAACTGGTTCACAAGTCGATAAAACTTAACTGGGCATCAAGTTTAGACAAGACTTGTATAACGTGTACTTTGACATGGAGAGTATTTGTCTTCACTAAGGGTAGTGAGGGCATACGTTATAGGTATGCTAATAGGATTAGTATACCCGAACTCGACTCACCTTAATTCGGTCACATGGATTTCACTCTGGGATAGTCAATGACTGAATCGAACGGTTGTGATAGATATACATGAACCTTTAACTTAAGATTCAGTAGGAGATGTGTTTCTGACATTAAGATGTCAATATAGTAATTCGATCCAATCACCGGTTGGTAGGGTCAACCTCGAATTGCAACTTGGTGGGCAAGTATCAGTCTCTACTAAATACCAAGATAAGATTCTTTCTCCTGTCAACTAGTAGAAAATGAGATCATAAGTCTTTGGCCAAATAATCTAGAGCTAGTTTCATTTGGTACATGAGAGCTCGATGATCGCGATTTGCACTAACAAAAGCATAGAGTCAAGTTACAATAGGATTTGATATTGCCGTGATCCTAATACTTGATTGGGACATACGATTGAAGGGTTTATACATATACGGTATTCATAACGTAAATATTTTGGAATGATTACTATCATTCGTTCTCAGTTGGGTTACAGTGTGAGCCACGGGACTAGCTAGGTGTTACTCACACTCTTTGGTTCCTCCAATTGCTGACTGAGATGAACCTCCCTAGTCGCGGCACATGATAGACGACGGATTAAATTAAGGACCTTCTCTCTTAATGAATATTTGACATTAGATGTCTAATTTATCTTATTGTATAAATGCTAAATTTAATTTATTGGATAAATTAAATATGTCAAGTAAATTAATTAAATTACTGGGTCAATAATTTAACTATATTCTTAGATAAATAATTTGATATAATTAATTGGATTAATTAATAAAATACATTTGAAACGTACCAAAGTTTATCTACCGGTTTGGACACAAGAGGGTTCGATTCACAGACTAAGTGGTTGGACCACCCAGTCCACGTACACATGTTGGCCGCCCCTTGTCCATCCTCTTCCTCTCACATTCCTCTCATTTGTCTTCTACTTTGAATACTTATCTTTCCATGTGTTTGATAGTCCCACTTGATTTACAAGACAAATAGACATGACTTATATCTTCTATATATTAATGAAGGGAAGACTTCATCAACTGAGACTTAATTATTCAGCACATTGAGCTTCCATACATTGAGAAGAGATAGTTGAATGAGGATTTTATTTGCTATTTTTTAATACACTCTTAGAGAGAGAGAAAATAGCAAGAGAGATAAAGTCTTATAATAGAGTGAAGAAATTAATTATCTCCTTATCGTCTTGCACCAGCCGTCGGCCTTGGAGGTCACCCTAGGTAGAGAATGAATTTTTCGTATCATATATCTGATGCGTAGTGCGTAGAGGCATGGTACTTTTGGTGCTCCAGAATTTTGCAAAGCTTCACAATTTGGAATTGTGACCAATGTCAAAATTAATCAAAGTCTTCAAGGGTATAATTTCTAAATTCATACTCTGTATTTTATATTCGTATATACGATGCTTGATCGATCTTATTTAGGGGTTTCGGTTCATCGATTGGATCAATTATATTATTCCACTACGCCTTCGATTTTAGGCCCCGTATCCCAACATACTATAGGCTATTACTATTGCAAAGAGCAGTAAAGAGTCTTTAGATCAGCATATGTGCCTTTTATAGGTGTTGGAGGTCAAGGTTACAGTGAACGGTCAGATTTAATGGATGAGAAAGGTTTTAGAATGAATGAGCAGGATGGATTTGGACATAACTGGTACGTCTTATCCATCAATATTCAGAATTAATTTCCGGTCCCAACTCTAGCACATTACAGCATCCACTATGCACGATTAAGTGGTTTAGAAATTTGAAATTGCGGGTTTCAAGGCTTTAAAGTCCATATGCCATTTTGAGAGTAAATATTCAATCCTCTTTAAATTCAGACACCGCATGTGGATTACGATTTTGAAAAAGTTTAGTATGTGGAATTGGATATGATTAAAATGTTAATTGAGATACTACAGTATATTTGCTATATCCTAAAAACTATAACATTCCCCCTTGACTAATATATATAAGATTCTTACGACAATTGATGATTAATACTGTATTTCGGGGTCATCCAGTGTTCCATGTTGATTAATGTACACTACAGCTGTAGGAAAGGAAATGTATCATTTTCTTTCTATAGTGAAGGTAAGAATTGTAATATCCGCATTTTTTTCTTCTTTTCCCAGTACTTTCTTGATTTGGTACTTTTCTTGTCTTGGTGGCTCGTGTGTGACCGTATGTGTATCTCGAGAATACTTATTTTTGGATTTATTTTACTCAATTTCGCAATTGCTAACTTCTCTGTCGCTTATTGATCCGATTCTCGTAATTGTTGTTCGGAACCGCCGTTTCAGGGTTGCCGTGAATCCACTGTATGTTATTATGCGTATTGTGTTGTTCCGTTTGATGCTTCGGTTGTGTTTCGGTGTTTAGGACCGTTGTTACCCTGTGCCTAACACGCGCTAATATTATTGTATAGCGCACGCTAAGCATCCTTCAGTAGCGCACGCTACGCTTGTTGGTTGCGCGCGCTAGCGAGTTGAGCCCTGGCAGTGGCAGTGAGCCTATTTCTGATCTCAGTCCTCTGGACTAACGGCCTAGCACACGCTACGTTTGTTCTAGCGCACGTTATTGTCGAGGACTAGCGCGCGCTAGGTGTCCGGTAGTGCGCGCTAACGCGGTAGTCCAGTACTAGACAGTTTACTTCTGGACTCGGCTAATGTCCAAGTAGCGCACGCTATGGCCCGATAGCAAGCGCTACCGAGAGGCAGTTAGCGCACGCTAACACCTGATTAGTGCATGCTATCGGTCCAGAACTTTAGGTCCTGGACTGGGGTGTTAACTTTCTGGACTGGGATTTCGCCCGTTAGCGCACGCTAACTTTTAAAGATTAGCACATGCTAACGCTCCCTGGCTATAAAAACTAGGGAGTTGACCCAGAACAGTTCACTTTTTATTCTTTCCTTCTTCCTCCGCGAGCTGGGCGATTCGTGCGACTTGGGCAATTGGAGTGGGGCGATTTTCATCATTTATTCAAGATCTTGAGTCTCTAACACCAGATTATCATCATTTAATCATCTTCTACCTCTTGAATCGAGGTAAATCTTCTAGAACCCTATTTTAGGGGAGATTTGGGGTATTTCACGTTTTGTTTCGTTCCGTTTTGTTGGTTAATTCATGATGAATATGATTAATCTTGTTGATATCCTTAGTTTTCCTACGGATTCATGGTATATTTTGTGGTTTTGCGTAATCGAGAGGGTTTGGTTGTGGTCCGACCTCATTGTTATTTTTATACGAATATACATGAATCGTAGTCGGGTTTTTGGGAGTATTTCAATTCTGTATTCGTTTGGAATTAGTTGTGATCGTATTCTTCGAATCTTTAGGTTCGGTTTCGTTGGTTCCTAGCGTTCGTCGGTGATTTTCCTTTCTGTTCGTTGCGTCGTCTATTATTCAAGGAAAGTATTTTCGGAAACCTTTACGCTTAACATGAAATGGTAATGTATATTGTGTGTGCTTTGCTCACCTCGGGAGGGCTCGACGGGGCCTCGAGGGAATCTATGACTTCACTCTGGATTCACGAGTTTGTTTCGCTAGCCAGCTCGGGAGGGTCCTGAGAGGCCTCGAGTGGGATTTGTGGCTTCGTCCCGGTCCTAGGCGATGCATGTGCGTGATTTGTTTTCTGATTGTGGCCAGCTCGGGAGGGTCCTTAGAGTCCTCGAGTGGGATTTGTGGCTTCATCCCGGTCCTAGGCAAAATGTGATTGACTATTTGTTTACGGAAAAGACATGTCTGGTTTTTGGCTTTGAAATGAATTTGGTGCATTGTACTATGAACTATGTAAGCGAATGGTTTGCCTTGATTACTTGTACTAGTGTAATTGCTAACCCCTCTGGGGACCCGTTTGTGGGGAAATTCTTGTTTTGGATTTCAAGTTATGATCATTCGGACGAGCGGGCGCTGGGACAGTACGAAGATGCTGGCCAGGGTCGTTGACATGTGCATTTGAGTCCTTTTATTTCCGTTGTTCCCTTCGATATGGTTGTTGTCTACTTTATAAACTTATAGATTGTACTCGCGAGTACTTAGGTTTTTCTCCTCGTATTATGATTCGTATTCATTGAAGTCATTTATGGTTGCTGATGTGGATTATTCCGCCGGATGTACCGGGCGTGTTATATGATTTTCATCTGGATGATGTGTGATTTTACTGTGGGAATTTATATTTAGCCTGGTGGGTCCCATGTAGGGGTCCACGACACTGTAATATACCTTGAATATCTCGGGGGTGTTACAGAAAATGGTATCGGACCCCAGGTTTATGGATACCTAGGATTGTTGGTTATCTGGGTCTAGTTGCGTTTTGTGTTGCACATTGTCACACCGCTGCCAGCATCTCGGTACTTCCAGTGCTCGTAAGTTCTCTTTACTCGATTCTTTGTTTTCTCGTAATGTAATTCCATTTCTTGAATTGTGGATGTTTTTCCTCTCTTACTTATCATCGAGTTGCTTTTGCTACCTCTTAACACCAGTATGGATGCTGGAAGAGGCCGTGGTCGTGGTCGTGGATGCGGCCGGGGACGTGGGGCAGCCGGTGGGGCGGCTACGTCGCATTCTTCGGGAGCAGGCAGCACTGGTGACTGACATAGCCATGCTTCTTCTCAATATGGCGCTGACCTTGGTGTTGCGGCTGTTATGCAACAAATGGTGAACCAAATAGCAGCGATAGCCCAGGCGGTTCAGAATTCGACCCATGCTGCTCGGGATGGAGCTGGCCGTTGGCTTCAGGATGTCATCAAGATGCATCCTCCTCAGTTCACAGGAGCCTCAGACCCGATTGGCTGGGAAGGGTGGATCAAAGAGATATCCAAAGTCTTCGTTGCCACCAACTGTCCTGAGGACTGCAAGGTCCCTATTGCCTAGTATTTTCTCACTGGGGACGCTACTGATTGGTGGGAGGCCGTTGGGCCTAAGGATCACGTTGCTTCATGGGCAGAATTTAAGGACCTGATGGAGACTGAGTATTGCCCGTGGCCGGTTAGACAGGTTCGAGTCCATGCCTTCTATGATGCTCAATCGCGGGATATTCCTGTATCCCATGCTATTGCCGATTTCAACAAGGAGTTGGGCTATGTGAAGACCCAAGTTGTCGAGGAGAGCGACAAAATTTCACTTTTCCAGATGGATGAAACTGTCAATTCGGGACTATATGTTTGGGCTCGTCTGTACTACTTTTAAGGATTATCAGAGTCGAGCTCTTGCCTATGATATGTCTGTGACGGCCAGTGCGGCGGTTCGGGAGAGTAAGAAACAGAAATCCACTGGAAATTTCTCGGGTCACAAGGGTGGAGGCCAGCAGAAATCTCAGTCAGCAAATATTCCTGGGGGTGGTTCGGCTCGTTTCTATGGAGGCTATCGAGGTACTACCAGTGCCTCCGTTCGGGAGGCCAAATGCTTTAACTGCGGCAAGTCGGGCCATCAGAATCGGGAGTGTCCACGTCCGCCTTTGACTTGTCATACTTGTGGTTGGTCGGGCCACAAGGCTTTCTTTTATGAGCGAGTAGGACAGCTTCTTGGTGCTCAGACTTCTTTTCCAGAAACTAGAGAGCCGAGTGTGAACCCGGGCTCATTTGCTCCGCAGTCTCCATCGAGTGTCGAGGGAGAGGTCGGGGTCAGCCCGCTAGAGGGGGATCTTCCAGTGTCGGCTCCGCCCCTCCACGTATCTATGAGATGAGGAGGGCTGATAATCCAGCGGCCACCATGGCGACAGGTACCGTTCACATCCATTCTCATTCTGTCAGTGTGCTTTTTGATTCGGGTGCTATGCATTCATTCATTTCTCTGGAGTGTGTGTGCCGTTTGAGCCTTGACTGCTTATCGCCTTGCGAGCCTTTCATCGTTAATCTTCCTAGCGGTGATAGAATCGTTGGTGATCGAGAGGTCCGAGATTGTTCTGTATTTATTTGTGAGAGGGATTGGCTCTCTAATCTTATTGTTGTGAGTATTGAGGGTGAGGATTTGATTCTTGGGGATGACTGGCTCGAGCGGCATGGTGCAATCATGAACTACCGCACGAGGATCATTACCATGCTAGCCGAGGACGGCACCGAGCACTCTTTCACGGGGCGAAAGAGAAACTAGAAGTTCGTAATTAATGCCCTGAAGGCGATGAGACTCCTGCGGAAGGTGTGTACTGGTTATTGGTTCTACGTCTTGGAGGCAGAGAGTGGTGGAGTCGAGCTTTCATCGATTCCAGTGGTTAATGAGTTTCCTGACGTCTTTCCTAACGAGTTACCGGGGTTGCCACCGGACCGTGAGGTAGAGTTTGCTATCGAGTTAGAGCCGGGTGAATCTCCGATTTCGAAGGCGCCGTATCGCATGGCACCTTCAGAGATGGCCGAGTTAAAGAAGTAGTTGAGTGAGCTTCTTGAATCGGGGTATTTTCGACCGAGCGCTTCGCCTTGGGGCGCACCGGTTTTGTTTGTTCGGAAAAAGGATGGTTCACTGCATTTGTGTATCGACTATCGCGAGCTAAACAAGGTGACCATCAAGAACAAGTATCCTCTGCCGAGGAATGATGACTTGTTCGATCAGTTGCAGGGAGCTGCAGTATTCTCGAAGATCGACTTGAGAGCGGAGTACTATCATCTTCGAGTGAAGGAGTCCGATGTGCCGAAAACAGCTTTTCAGACGAGATACGGACATTATGAGTTCGTATTTATGCCTTTCGGGTTAACTAATGCGCCGGCGGTGTTCATGCAATTGATGAACAAAGTCTTTATCGAGTATTTGGATAGGTGTGTCGTCGTCTTCATTGACGATATCCTTATTTATTCGAGGAACGAGGAGGAACACGCCCATCATTTGCGTGTGGTGTTAGACATTTTGAGGACCGAGCAACTCTATGCAAAGTTCTCGAAATGCGAGTTCTGGATAAAGGAAGTGATGTTTCTAGGTCACGTGATTTCAGCCGAGGGAGTTCGTGTGAACCCGCAGAAGGTTGAGGCAGTGTTGGACTGGGCACCGCCTAAGAACATGAAGGAGGTCCGTAGTTTCTTGGGCTTGGCTAGCTACTACCGTAGGTTCGTCTACTTACACTGTTGCTCCAGAAGTCCGAGAAGTTCGTCTGGAATGACGAGAGATAGTCGAGTTTTGAGGAGCTGAAGAGACGTTTGACTTCAGCCCCGATTTTGGCGTTTCCATGTGGTAACGAGGGTTTTTCCGTTTATAGTGATGCTTCAGGTCAGGGTCTTGGGTGCGTATTTATGAAGCACGGCAAGACTATTGCATTTGCTTCGAGACAGTTGAGGCCATATGAGCTTAACTACCCTACTCATGATTTGGAGTTATTGGCAGTTGTTTTTGCGCTCAAGATTTGGCGTCACTATCTTTTTGGCTCTGCATGTTAGATTTTTACCCATCATAAAAGTCTGAAGTACATATTTACTCAGCGGGAGTTGAATATGAGGCAGAGTAGGTGGTTAGAGTTGATTAAGGATTATGACCTCGAAATCCTTTATCATCCGGGCAAGGCGAACGTCGTGGCCGGCACCTTGAGTCGAAAACCGGTCTCGTTGCGGACACTTGAGATCCTTACATCTCAAGCCGAGCTTCAGCGGGATTTGATTGAGTTGAGTGTTGATATTTCTTTGCCTGGAGCCGTAGGGCAAATTTGTGCTTTAGAGATTTCGTCATCTCTGATCGATGAAATTAAACTGAAGTAGCTGGGAGATCCGATGATTATTCAAATCCGAGAGAATGTTCTTAAGGGAAAGTCTCCTGGGTTTGTGATTCATGAAGATGGGGTATTGAGATTTCAGAGTCGTCTGTGTGTGCCGAACGACTCGGAATTGAGGCAGAATATTTTGTGTGAGGCCCATGCTACGCCTTACTCTGTTTATCCGGGTTCGGGTAAGATGTACAAGGACCTAAGGAGGAATTTCTGGTGGAATGACATGAAGGGAGAGGTCGCACAGTTTGTAGCGAGATGTTTGACTTGTCAGCAGGTGAAAATCGAGCATCAGCGACCGGCAGGGTTATTGCAGTCACTTCCCATCCCGTAATGGAAATGGGAAGATATATCGATGGACTTCATCACGTGTTTGCCGAGATAGAGGTCGGGTATGAACATGGTTTGGGTGATTGTTGATCGTCTGACCAAATCAGCACATTTTCTGGGCATCAAGGATACTTGGGGCCCGGAAAAATTGGCTCGTGTGTTTATTGTGTAGATTGTGAGGCTTCACGGTACTCCGAAGTCTATTGTTTCGGATCGGGATGGCCGTTTTATATCGCACTTTTGGCAGGCGGTGCATAAGACATTGGGTACTCGTTTGCGTTTGAGTACCTCTTTTCATCCTCAGTCAGATGGACAGTCTGAGCGCACTATCTAGATGTTCGAGGATATGTTGCGTGCTTGTGCCCTCGACTGGAGTAGTGACTGGGAGGAGCATTTGCCATTGATCGAATTCACGTACAACAATAGTTGGCGTGTGTCGATTCGGATGGCACCGTAGGAGGCGCTTTATGGGCGGCGTTGTCGATCGCCGATTTGTTGGAACGAAGCGTCCGATTTGGTTGGCACCGAACCGGATATCGCTTTAGAGACGAGGCGAATGGTGGAATTGATTCGGGAACGGATGTTGACTCCTCAGAGTCGACAGAAGTCATAGCCCGACGTCCGTCGTCGACCTTTGGAGTTTGAGGTGGGAGACCACGTTTTGCTAAAGGTGTCGCCGACGAGTGGAATTTTCCGTTTCGGAAAGAAGGGAAAGTTGAGTCCGAGATTTATTGGACCCTTTGAGACTCTCGAGCGAGTCGGTGATTTGGCATACCGTTTGGCACTACCTCCGGCCTTGAGTCACGTTCATAACATTTTCCATGTTTCTCAGCTGAGGAAATATGTTCCGGATCCTAGTCACGTCATCGACTATGGTGAGATCGATGTCTTCGAGGATAGCATGCATGCTAGGTACCCGGAGTTGTTTGTTTCTTAAGTTTCGGGACGAAACTTATTTTTAGAGGGGTAGATTGTAATATCTGCATTTTTTTTCTTCTTTTCCCAGTACTTTGTCGATTTGGTACTTTTCTTGTCTTGGAGGCTCGTGTGTGACCGTATGTGTATCTCGAGAATACTTATTTTCGGATTTATTTTACTCAATTCCGAAATTGCTAACTTCTCCGTCACTTATTGATCGGATTCTCGTAATTGTTGTTTGGAACCGCCGTTTCGGGGTTGCCGTGAATCCATTGTATGTTATTATGCGTATTGTGTTGTTCCGTTTGATGCTTCGGTCGTGTTTTGGTGCTTAGGACCGTTGTTACCATGTGCCTAACGCGCGCTAATATTATTGTATAGCACACGCTAAGCATCCTTTGAGTAGCGCACGCTATGCTTGTTGGTAGCGCGCGCTAGCGAGTTGAGCCCTGGCAGTGGCAGTGAGCCTGTTTCTGATCTCAGTCCTCTGGACTAAAGGTTTAGCGCACGCTACGTTTGTTCTAGCGCACGTTATTGTCGAGGACTCACTACCAAAATTCACACTTTAGCCGACGACTTAAAGTGGTCGGCTAAATCCAAAGTCGTCGGCTAATCACGCCAGCCGTCGGCTAAAGAACCATCGGCCGATATTCATCGGCCAATGTTTAGCCGACGACTTTTTTGGTAGTCATCGGCTAAAGTTCAAAGTTTAGCCGACCACTACAGCAAGGCCGTCGGCTAAAACCTATTGAAAAAAAAAATAGCTGACGACCTTATCGAGTTGGTCGGCTAAAACCTGATTATTAAAAAATAAAAAAAAAAAAACTTTAGCCGACGACCTTATCAAGTCGGTCGGCTAAAACCTGATTATTAAAAAAATAAAATAAAAAACTTTAGCCGACGACCTTTACATAAGTCGTCGGCTAAAACCTGTTTTAAAAAAAAATACACTTTAGCCGACGACCGTTTTATATGTCGTCGGCTAAAACCCTTTTTTAAAAAAAAATAGATTACTTTAGCCGACGACCTTTGGAAAGTTGTCGGCTCAAACCTAATATAAAAAAAAATTCAGATATTGGGATCCCAAAACCTGTATTTTTTGCACCTGCAATTTTTATACACCAGCTCCCATTATCAACAACAATCAACGCGCAACACATTCAACTAATACCGTCAATAATATGCCCAACATTATATGCAACACAACGCACAACACATTCAAGAACATTAATTTCATCAACATACTAGTAGCGTCAACAAAATCACTTACACAATTGTAACACAAATATAAATATACAAGAGTACTACAACAACACAACTACAATCCACTACCAAAATCATCTAAATGTCGAAATGTAGTAGTAGAAGGATTACCACCATCCCCTAGATCCTCGTCACGAGGCTGTGAAGATGGGGTCTATCCGAAGAGAGAAGGTGGTGGAGCAGGTGCCTACAGTCCAGCCTGAGTAATGGTCTGAGTCAGCGTCATCATATAGTCCATCATGGCCTGCTGCTGTCTCTGGAAACTCTCTAACCGCGACTCAGTCCTCTACTCGCTCTCATGTAACCGCGTTTGAGTCCTCCTTTCATTCTTAGCTCGAAGCTCCCTCTCCGCCCTCAACTGCTCCTCGAGATAGGCAGTCCGTGCATCCCGTCCGCGAGGGCGCTGGAAGCCGGGGGTATCTTTCAATACATGGTGACCCTCGGCTCCCATTATCTTAGTGCGGTACCGACTACCTCTAGGAGGGTAGACGGTACCCCACACCCTAGCGCGAACATAAGGATCGGCCTGATCGATATGTCCAATGGCAGAATCGAGGTCGGTCTCCGCTAAGTCCGGATACTGCTCCCGAGCAATCTCAGCAAGCATCCTCTGAGACTCCTCCCGCACACGCTCCTAAGTTAATATGAAAAAAAAAAAATTCAATATCAATAAAAGTATGATACAAAGGCATTTATTTTATTACCAAAATAAAATAAAAAAAGACTTACATGCTCCTCGGGACGGTTCGGATATGCTTTCTGAGTCACGTAGGCAAATGCGTCCAACGAATCAGAAGAAATGGCCTCTGAGACTCCTTTTTTTAAAAAAAAAAAAACTTTAGTCGACCGTGTCAGGAGACACGGGCCGTGTCGCACCTGCCCAGAAAGTGAAAACACACTGTATGCCTGACCCGACCGTGTTAGACTACACGGTCGGGTCATTGTTGGGGTTTAGCCGACGACTATCTGAATGTCGTCGGCTAAAGTATAATATTTTTTTTTAAAAAAACTTTAGCCGACGACGTAGATCTTGTTGTCGGCTAAACCCCCCGATTTTTTTAATAATATTATTAATATTATATTAATGTTATGATTATTATTATTACTATTTTTTAATTGTATTTAACATATGAAAATATACATCTACTAAATTTATGGCTCATAGTTTGAGTCATCACTACAGTCTGTCTCATTATCTGAGTTGATATACGGCAACATATGCCTCAAGTCGTCCACATTATCATCATCAGAATTTTCAAGTAATTCGTTTGTATCAACGTCAACGTACCCGCGAGCATCACCACAGAGTCAGACGACTCGTCCTTCAGGAACATTATTCATTATAATTGTCGTTGATGGTGGAATATTTGCTATATTTGGATCTTGATAAGCATCATCGTCATCAGTACCTGTTGTTTCTCCCAGTGTAGCAGCACTATAAATATTCCTTGTTGTCACAACGTTCACTATCTTCCATGTGCCTTTCTTCACCAAGTCGTCCAAATAATACACCGACTTTGCTGATGTAGCAAATACAAAAGGATCACTTTCATACCATGAAGTGGAAGTGTCAACAGATAACAGCCCGTAGTCGTCTTGCATATCGGTTCCAAGACTGGTGTCGTACCATCGACACTTAAACAAGTAAATTGTCATGCCTTCCCCGTAAATTAGTTCTACCACTTCCAAAAGAACACTGTAATATCCACCATAAGAACAGTGGTACCTAGCACAATCTGCATTCAAACACACTGGACAACCTCTATATCTGCTAATAACAGATCCAGACAGCATTCCATATGCAGGAAAATCACTAATAGTGCCGATACACATGGCATGCAAGTAGAACGTCTCGAATGAATAACTGTCGTACGTGGGATGACCTTGCTCCCACAACAATTTCAGCTCCTCTATCAAAGGTCTTATATACACATCGATACACTTTCCCGGATATCTCGGCCCTGGGACTAACAAGGTCAACATATTATACTCCTTCCGCATACACATCCACGGAGGAAGATTGTAAGGAATCACTACAACAGGCCATATGGTATATGAAAGACTCATGTTACCAAAAGGATTGAAACCATCAGATGCAATCCCGAGCCTCACATTTCGGATATCTGTAGAAAAATTCGGATACTCCCTATCTATATGCTTCCACGCCTCTCCATCCGAAGGGTGTATCATAGTATCCTTGTCATTAGTGCGCGGCTCGGCATGCCATCTCATTGCTTTTGCCGTGTGAGGAGACATAAAAAGCCATTCCAACCTGTCCTTCAGTGGAAAATACCAAAGTACCTTCACCGGTTTCTCTTTTCCAGAAGGAGTGATCTTATATCTCTCTGTATCACATATAGGACATCTCGTGAGGTCTTCATTAGGATGCCCCCAGAATAGAACACAATCATACATGCATACGTGGATCTTAATGTAGGAAAGACCAAGATCTTTCAAAATTCGTCTCATTTTTGTATATGTATTAGGAAGATGATGACCCTGTGGAAGCATATTACTCGTAAGCTCCAAGTAATCATCTACAGACTTGATGGATGATCTGTTTTCCACCTTTAATCTCATCGTTTCCATGACACAATCAAGAACAGTCATCTTACACCCTGGGTATAGAGGGGTCTGTTGGAGTTGAATTAGCTTGTTGTACCTGTCAAGCCCAGCAGTATTGCAAGGCAACGTTCTAAGGGGTCGTGGGATTGGCTCAGTTGGTATAAACATCTCGGAAAAACCAAACACATCATCAATCAACCTCTTCTTCGGATCAGTGAACCCGTCGTTACCACTAAATTATCCGTGATCATACGGAATAACAGAATTCGGTGCTTCACCGTGGTATATCCAACATGTATATTTACTCCAAAAATCATTCTTCTTTAGGTGTTCCCAGACCTCATCAAATGGAAAACGAAACATATCACTGCGACATCTACATTTATTACACGGACAGTAGTGCAACGTATTACCACTGTTGTGCTCTTTTACAAATCTCATAAACTGCTTCATCCCATCCATTACACTTGGATCCCATTTTCGTAACCCAATCCAACTCTTGTCCATCCTGGAAATGTATAAATTTTCCAATATTAATCCAACTAACTAATATTGTTCAAATTATAAATGAAATCACAACAAACAATTAATCATAATGATTATCATCATAAAACTTAATCGTTATACATAAAAGCTTTCGAATATACAACATGAATAATATAAAGTTTCGAAATCATAATAAAAAATACAATAAAATACGTACCTTAATCGAAATGGTGATTATAACAACCGGTAGAAACCTTCGTCACTCCAGCTAGCACAACTCAAAGTAGCAACTCACAAGCTTTTTCGGGAATAACTGACAGGATCGGGAATAGAAATGTGCTCTTTAGCGGGGAGAGGGGAAAGATTGGGTTGGTGTTCTGTGAACTATATATAATTTTCACTTGGAGGTTCAGCCGATGACTTGATCTAGTTTTTTTTTTTCCGTCGGCTAAACATTATCTAGGTCGTCGGCTAAACCTCTTTACTATAGCCGACGACTATGTTGTACTTTAGCCGACGAACTAGATCAAGTCGTCGGCTAAAACTGTTTAGCCGACGACACTTTAAAGTCGTCGGCCATTTTTTTTCGGGTCGTCGGCTAAAGTCCTTTTTTTGGTTGTGACTAGCGCGTGCTAGGTGTTCGGTAGCACACGCTATGACCTGATAGCGCGCGCTACCGAGAGGCAGTTAGTGCACGCTAAGACCTGATTAGCGCACGCTAACGGTCCAGAACTTTAGGTCCTGGACTGGGGTGTTAACTTTCTGGACTGGGATTTCACCCGTTAGCGCACGCTATCTTTTAAAGGTTAGAGCACGCTAATGCTCCCTGGCTATAAAAACCAGGGAGTTGGCCCAGAACAATTCACTTTTTCTTCTTTCCTTCTTCCTCCGTGAGCTGGGCGATTCGGGCGACTTGGGCGATTGGAGTGGGGCGATTTTCATCATTTATTCAAGATCTTGAGTCTCTAACACCAGATTATCATCATTTAATCATCTTCTACCTCTTGAATCGAGGTAAATCTTCTAGAACCCTATTTTGGAGGAGATTTAGGGGTTTTCACGTTTCGTCCGATTCGTTTTATTGGTTAATTCATGATGAATATGATTAATCTTGTTGATATCCTTAGTTTTCCTACGGATTCATGGAATATTTTGTGGTTTTGCGTAATCGAGAGGGTTTGGTTGTGGTCCGCCCTCGTTGTTATTTTTATACGAATATACATGAATCGTAGGCGGGTTTTCGGGAGTATTTCAATTCCGTATTCAGTTTTGTTGGTTCCTAGCGTTCGTCGGTGATTTTTCTTTCCATTCATTGCGTCGTCAATTATTCAAGGCATGTATTTTCGGAAACCTTTACGCTTAACATGAAATGGTAATGTATATTGTGTGTGCTTTGCTCACCTCGGGAGGGTCCGATGGGGCCTCAAGGGAATATATGACTTCACTCTGGATTCACAAGTTTGTTTCGTTAGCCAGCTCGGGAGGGTCCTGAGAGGCCTCGAGTGGGATTTGTGGCTTCGTCCCGGTCCTAGGCGATGCCTATGCGTGATTTGTTTTATGATTGTGGCCAACTCGGGAGGGTCCTTAGAGGCCTCGAGTGGGATTTGTGGCTTCATCCCGGTCCTAGGCAAAATGTGATTGACTGTTTGTTTCCGGAAAAGACATGTCTGGTTCTTGGCTTTGAAATGAATTTGGTGCATTGTACTATGAAATGTGTAAGCGAATGGTTTGCCTTGATTACTTGTACTAGCGTAATTGCTAACCCCTCTAGGGACCCGTTGTGGGGAAATTCTTGTTATGGATTTCAGGTTATGATCATCTGGACGAGCGGGCGCTGGGACAGTACGATGATGCTGGCCAGGGACGTTGACATGTGCATTTGAGTCCTTTTATTTCCGTTGTTCCCTTCGATATGGTTGTTGTCTACTTTATATACTTATAGATTTTAATCGCGAGTACTTAGGTTTTTCTCCTCGTATTGGGATTCGTATTCATGAAGTCATTTATGGTTGTCGATGTGGATTATTCCGCCGGATGTACCGGGCGTGTTATTTGATTTTCATCTGGATGATGTGTGATTTTACTGTGGTAATTCGTATTTAACCTGGTGGGTCCCATGTAGGGGTCCACGGCACTGTAATATACCCTGAATATCTCGGGGGTGTTACAAGAATTCTGAGTTCGTGTACAATTAACAATTTTGGACATTGTAGGCATGGGTCTTACATTAGTCCCCGTGAATTTGATGAGTACTAAAGTAAACACTTACATAGGTTTAATCGAGAGGTAGTATTCCCAATTCCTAATTGAGCATATAGAACCTTGTTGTGCTAAGAGGCTTTATTAATATGTCGATGATCTGGAGGTATATATGGATATTCTCGATCTGAACATCTTTGTTCTCCACATGATTTTTAATGAAATGATGTTTCATGTCAATGTGTGTAGTCCTTGAGTGCAATACAGGATAATGCATGATTGAGATTTCACTCATATAGTCACACATGATTAGGGTTGCTCTGGCCTCAATGCCATAGTCCTGTAGCTTTTGTTGCGTCCAACGGATCTGCATACAGCAGCTTCCAGCAGCATAATACTCTGACTCAGTTGTAGAAAGTGAGTTGGCCAATTACTTCTTATTGAACCACGACACAAGTCTTGGTCCAAGTAAGTGACAAGTTCCTCTTGTAGTCTTCTTATCTAACTTGCAGCCTCCTAGATCCGAATCGCTATAGCCTAGTACATCAAATCATCCTTCCTTAAGATACCATAATCCTACATTGATTGTCCCTTAAATAGCACTTAAGGATTCATTTGGTTGTGGTGAAGTGTGACACTTTAGGTGCAACCTGATATCGTGCACACACTCCTACAATAGATTGAATATCGGGCCTGCTCGTTGTTAGGTAAAAGAGTGAGCCTATAAGCTTCATGTATAGTGATTCATCTATTATCTTTCTAGCTCCGTGCTTATCTGTGTGCAAATTTTCATCGGAGTTGATGAGGACTTTGAGGCGTTCACTTCTAACTTATTGAGCAACTCCTTGATGTATTTATTCTGGTTGATAAATATACCTGTAGGCAATTCTTTTACCTTCAAACCTACACTATTGCAAAATATGCCTTTAACATAGGTTCTGGAGGCCTTTTAACAGCATTTCGTAGCACTTAAGGATTCATTTGGTTGTGGTGAAGTGTGACTCTTTAGGTGCAACATGATATCGTGCACACACTTCTACAATAGATTGGATATCGGGCCTGCCCGCTGTTAGGTAAAAGACTGAGCCAATAAGATTCATGTAGAGTGATTCATCTATTGGCATTCTAGCTCAGTGCTTATCTGTGTGCAAATGCTCATCGGAGTTGATGAGGACTTTGAGGCGTTCATTCCTAACTTATTGAGCAACTCCTTGCTGTATTTCTCCTCGTTGATAAATATACCTATAGGCAATTGTTTTACATGCAAACCTACACTAACATCGGTTCTGGAGGCCTTTTAATAGCAGTTCCAGACCCGCTGTACCGATGTTAAATTTGACAGTGGTTCGAACAAACTGTTGTTAACATGTAATTTAACATCAGTTGTAGGCGTTTTACAAAGGTTCCAAATAATTGTTATATGTCAATTTGAAGATCGGTTAGCTGACAACCGATGTTGTTTTTTATCTTTAAAAGCGGATTCTAGCAACCGTTGTTGTGCTGGAAAAAAATGTAACAGCGGTTTCTCTAGAACCGCTATTAAAACTTTATTTCAAAAAAAATCTGGAAATCCTGTTTCCCAACCTGCTACAGCCATTTAGCCCAAAATTCAACAACATATACTTATAGCCATAATTTTATGCAATTGAACAATACAACAATTTTATTACATTCAGCAATTACAAATTTCATCAACCGACACAAAAATGCAACATACAGAATCTTACTAAAGTAAAAATATGAAAAACTTATGATGCTACAACTGACAAAAGTATAACGTGTTGTGTGCAACTTTAAGATGGTTCCTAACCTCCAAGAAATATTGTGCACATTCAGTTCGAATTTTATCAGTAGTCTCCTTAGGAAGTGCTGTAACATCACCGAACATCTGCACATATAAAAATAATATCTCAAAAATACAAATAATAATTATGTAGTATCACAACACCTGCATAATTCACAAATTGAAATAACATGTTGCATAATAAGTTAAATTACATAATCAGAAGAGATTTTAAGAATTCACCCAAGTCATACTTTAAATTTAGATTAGATTTCATATAAATTAAAAATCAAAAGGTCAGTTAACTCAGTACCTCCATCCAACCATCGATAATATGTGCTCAGACTATGGTCCACATCCAACGCATCACGTAATTCCCACACTCCCAACTTCCGACTTGTTTACTACACTAAAAAAACATTGTGAAAAGGTAATTTTATAAGAACATCAGCAAATATCTAAATGTAACTATATTATATTACTTAGTTTGAGAATTATTCAACTAACCACTGATTCGATTTGCTTGTATGCATACCACCCATCATCCTAAACAGTGATGTTGTTTGAAACATAACACTAGTTGAGATGATAATGTACGATTTAACAAGTAAACATGCTACAAATTAAAGCTTACCCATGGACTACGACTTTAATGCGAGCGTCGGGCTCACAATGTAGTGAGCAAAACCAAACGACAACCCTTTGTAGGTATAATAACCAAAAGTTGCCACTAATCTCTGCTTTAATAAACATTATTACAAGCAAATATACAAATAGCTCTAGTTTAGCGTGATGACAAAAACAATCCAGTTATCTTGCAAATCTACAACCTTCATAAAAGTATATAAGTTTACATCGAATACACGTACACATTTTACACACACACACACACACACACATATATATATATATATATATATATATTGTAACACCCCGAGATATTCAGAGTATATTACAGCGCCGTGGACCCCCACATGGGACCCACCAGGCTACAACAAGAAAACTCCACTCGACTAACCATCCCGGTTAGCGAGGACACACATTTAATTATAAGACATAAAAAGTTACGCCCGGAGCAACCGGCGAAATGATCATCAACCAACAATGTAACAATTTAAAAGTAGTACAACACGGAGTTTGAATTTGAAAAGCCTAAGTACTCGCGAGTACAGTCTATCAGTTTATAAATATAGGAAACAACCATATCGAATTAGACACAGGAATTAAGACGACCCAAATGCACATGTCAACGACCCTGGCCAACGTCCTCGCATCGTCCTTGCTCGCCGTCCGGATAATCATAACTCGAAATCCATAACAAGAATTTTGCCAAATCGTGTCCCCAGAGGGGTTAGCAATTACGCTAGTACAAGTAATCAAGGCAAACCAATCGCTTACACATTTCATAGTACATGCACCAATATCATTTCGAAACCAAAACCAGACATGTCTTTTCCGGAAATAAACAGTCAATCACATTTGCCTAGGACCGGGACGAAGCCACAAATCCCACTCGAGGCCTCTAAGGACCCTCCCGAGATGGCCACATTTATAAAACAAATCAAGCACCACACGTCACCTAGGACCGGGACGAAGCCACGAATCCCACTCGAGGCCTATAAGGACCCTCCCGAGCTGGCTAGCGAAACAAACTCATGAATCCAGGACGAAGCCATAGATTTCCTCGAGGCCCCGTCGGACCCTCCCGAGGTGAGTAAAGCACACACAATATACATTACCATTTCATGTTAAGCATAAAGGTTTCCAAGAATTACTTGCCTTGAATATTTTGATGACGCAACGAACGGAAAGGATAATCACCGACGAACACTAGGAATCAACGGAACCGAACCTAACGATTCGAAGAACATAATTACAACCAATTCTAGCCGAATACGGAAATGGAATACACCCGAAAACCCGCCTACGATTCATGTATATTCGCACAAAAATAACAACGAGGGCGGACCACAACCAAACCCTCTCGATTCCGCAAAACTATGAAAATATACCATGAATCCGTAGGAAAACTAATGATATCAACAAGATTAATCATATTCATCATGAATCCACCAACAAAACGAAACGAATCGGAATAAAATGCCAAAACCCCCAAATTAATCGAAAATAGGGTTCTAGAGATATTACCTTTGGAGATTCAAGTACTAAGATCCGTAGAACACGCGTTGGATTGATTGTCCGGGCTTCACAACCGAAGAAAAATGTTAAAAATCAACCCCTCAATTGATAAGGATGAGAAGCTCTCCTCCTCTCTCACTCTCTCTCGCGTCAATGGAAGAAGGAAGAAGGAAATGAGCTGTTTACGCTCAAAACAACACAATTATAGAGGGTTGACCGCATTGTGTGCCGCGGCACACCGAGGTGTGCCGCGGCACAGACAAAAATTTACTCCTGTGGTTCGGCGGTGCCGCAGACGGCTCGCGTGCCGCGGCACCCGGTACAGTCGGGTTTTGGTCGCAGATGTCACACGAGTGTGCCGCGGCACCGGATGGGTGTGCCGTGGCACACAGTACAGTTCGCTCGACCAACAACTGAAGAAATTTGTGTGCCACGGCCCACACCCCCTTTGGGTCCCAAAATGATAAAAATGATCCGGAAAGAGAATAAAAACGATAGGAATCAATATTTGGGAACCAATAACACGAAATGGATCCACGGCAACCCCGAAACGGCGGTTCCGCACAACAATAACGAGAATACAGTTCAACAGTTGACAGGAAGGACACACTGAAAGGTACACGAGGGTCACTACGATCGAGAAATACACCAAAAATGAAAATAGAAGGGAAAGAAAAATGCGGATATTACATTCTACCCCTCTAAAAATAAGTTTCGTCCCGAAACTTAAGAAACAAACAACTCAGGGTACCTAGCACGCATGCTATCCTCGGTTTCCCAAGTTGCCTCCTCGACACCGTGTCTCGACCACTGCACTTTGACCAAAGGGATGGTCTTATGCCTCAGTCGTTTCTCACGATGCTCCAAAATCTTCAAAGGACGCTCCTCAAAAGTAATATCTTCGTCAATATCAATCTCGCCATAATCGATGACGTGACTAGGATCCGGGACATATTTCCTCAGCTGGGAAACAGGAAAAATGCTATAAACATGACTCAAGGCCGGGGGTAACGCCAAACGGTATGCTAACCCACCGACTCGCTCGAGAATCTCAAAGGGTCCAATAAATCTCGGACTCAACTTCCCCTTCTTCCCGAAACGGAAAACTCCTCTCGTCGGCGAAACCTTCAGCAAAACGTGGTCTCCCACCTCGAGTTCTAAAGGTCGACGACGGACATCGGCATATGACTTATGTCGACTCTGGGCCGTCAACATCCGTTCCCGAATTAATTCTATCTTCCCCCTCGTCTCTAAAACGACATCCGGCTCGGTCCCGACCAAATCGGACGCCTCATTCCAACAAATCGGTGATCGAAATCGCCGCCCATAAAGTGCCTCGTACGGTGCCATCCGAATCGACGCATGCCAACTATTGTTGTACGTGAATTCGATCAATGGCAAATGCTCCTCCCAGTCACTACCCCAATCGAGAGCACAAGCGCGCAATAAATCCTCAAACGTCTGGATAGTGCGTTCCGACTGTCCATCTGACTGGGGATGAAAAGAGGTACTCAAATGCAAACGGGTACCCAACGCCTTATGCACCGCCTGCCAAAAGTGCGATACGAAACGGCCATCACGATCCGAAACAATAGACTTCGGAGTACCGTGAAGCCTCACAATCTGTGCGATAAATATACGGGCCAACTTCTCCGGGCCCCAAGTGTCCTTGATGCCCAGAAAATGTGCCGACTTGGTCAGACAATCAACAATCACCCAAACCATATTCATGCCCGAGCTCGATCTCGGCAAACTCGTAATGAAATCCATCGATATATCTTCCCATTTCCATTCCGTAACGGAAGTGATCGCAATAACTCACCCGGCCGATGCTCGATTTTGACTCACGACAAGTCAAACATTTCGCTACAAACTGCGCGACCTCCTCCTTCATATCATTCCACCAGAAATTCCTCCTTAGGTCCTTGTACATCTTACTGGAACCAGGATGAACGGAGTAAGGTGTAGCATGGGCCTCGCGCAGAATACTCTGCCTCAATTCTAAGTCATTCGGCACACAAAGCCGACTCCGAAATCTCAAAACACCATCTTCGTGAATCACAAACCCAGGAGACTTTCCCTTAAGAACGTTCCCTCGGATTTGAGTAATCATCGGATCCTCTAATTACTTCAGCTTAATCTCATCGATCAAAGACGACGAAATTTCCAAAGCACAAAGTTGCCCGACAGTTCCCGACAACAGAACCTCAACATCTAACTCGATCAAAGCTCGCCGAAGCTCAGACTAAGACGTAAGGATCTCAAGCGATCGCAACGCAATCGGTTTCCGACTCAAGGCGTCGGCCACGACGTTCGCCTTGCCCGGATGATAAAGGATTTCAAGGTCATAATCCTTAATCAGCTCTAACCACCTTCTCTGCCTCATATTCAATTCCCGCTGAGTAAATATGTATTTCAGACTTTTATGATCGGTAAAAATATGACATGCAGAGCTGAAAAGATAGTGACGCCAAATCTTGAGCGCGAAAACGACTGCCGCTAACTCCAAATCATGAGTAGGGTAGTCAAGCTCATATGGCCTCAACTGTCTCGACGCAAAGGCAATGGTCTTGCCGTGCTGCATTAATACGCACCCAAGACCCTGACCCGAAGCATCGCTATAAACGGCGAATCCCTCGTTGCCACATGGCAACGCCAAAACCGGAGCTGAAGTCAAATGCTTCTTCAGCTCCTCAAAACTGGACTGTCTCTCGTCATTCCGCATTTAACTTCTCGGATTTACGGAGCAATCTGGTAAGTGGCCGAGCTAGTTTTGAGAAACCTCGGCGAACCTACGGTAGTAGCCACCAAACCCAAGAAACTACGGACCTCCTTCACACTTGTGGCGGTGCCCACCCAACACCGCCTCAATCTTCGCAGATCCACTGAACTCCCTACCGAAATCACGTGACCCAAAAACATCACTTCCTTCAGCCAGAACTCACATTTTGAGAACTTCGCATAGAGTTGCTCGGCCCTCAAAATGTCTAACACTATCCGCAAATGATGGGCATGCTCTACCTCATTCATCGAATAGATCAGAATATCGTCAATGAAGACGACGACACACTTATACAGATACTCGATAAAGACTCTGTTCATCCATTGCACGAACACCGCCGGCGCATTAGTTAACCCGAAAGGCATAACTACAAACTCGTAATGTCCGTATCTCGTCCGAAAAGCTGTTTTCGGCACGTCGGACTCCCTCACCCTGAGCTGATAGTACCCCGATTTTAAATCGATCTTCGAGAACACCGCAGCTCCCTGCAACTGATCGAACAAGTCATCAATCCTCGGCAAAGGATACTTGTTCTTGATGGTCACTTTGTTTAGTTCGCGATAGTCGATACACAAACGTAGTGAACCATCCTTCTTTCGCACAAACAGGACCGGTGCACCCCAAGGCGAGGCGCTCGGTCGGACATACCCTGACTCAAGAAGCTCACTCAACTGCTTCTTCAACTCTGACATCTCTGAAGGTGCCATGCGATACGGCGCCTTCGAAATTGGAGCCGCGCCCGGCTCTAACTCTATAGCAAACTCGACCTCACGATCCGGTGGCAATCCCGGTAACTCGTCAGGGAAAACATCAGGAAACTCACTAATGACTGGAATCGACGAAAACTCGACTCCACCATTCTCCGCCTTCAAGGCGTAGCACCAATAACCAGTACGCCCCTTTCGCAGGAGTTTCATCGCATTCAGGGCGTTAATAACAAACTTCTGGTTTCTCTTTTGCCCCGCGAAAGAGTGTTCAGTGCCGTCCTCGGCTAACATGGTAATGATCCTCGTGCGGTAGTTCATGATTGCACCATGCCGCTCGAGCCAATCATTCCCGAGAATTAAATCCTCGCCCTCGATACTCACGAAAATAAGATTAGAGATCCAAGCCCTCTCACAAATAGACACAGAACAGTCCCGGACTTCTCGATCACCGACAATTTTATCACCGCTAGGAAGTTTAACGATGAAAGGCTCGCAAGGTGACAAGCATTCGAGACTCAAACGGCGCACACACTCTAGAGAAATGAATGAATGCGTAGCACCCGAATCAAAAAGCACACCGACAGGATGAGAATGGATATAAACGGTACCTGTCGCCACAGTAGCCGCTGGGTCATCGGTCCTCCTCATCTCGTAGATACGCGGCTGGGCAGAGCCGACACTGGAAGCTCCTCCTCTAGCGGGCTGACCCCGACCCCTACCTCGGCCGGCACTCGGTGGAGGCGGCGGAACAAATGAGCCCTGGTTCACACTCGGCTCCATAGGTGCTGGGTGAGAAGAACGGGCGCCGCAACCGTCTCGAGTTTCTCGCAAAGAAGCCTTGTGGCCCGACCGACCACAAGTATGACAAGTCAAAGGTGGACGAGGACAATCTCGGTTCACGTGGCTCAGCGTGCCACGCTTAAAGCATCTGGGGTCCCGGACGATTCCGCGGCACTCCAAAGCTCCCAGTAAACGAGCCGAACCGCCCGTAGAAATATTTGCACTGAGATTTCGCTGGCCTCCACTAGGACCAGAAAAATTTCCGACCGACTTCTGCTTCTTGCTATCACGAGCCAAATCGCTAGCCGTCACCGACATATCATAAGCAAGAGCTAGACTCTGATAATCCTTCAAGGTAGTACAGACGAGCCCAGACATATAGTCCCGAATGGACAGTTTCATCCTCCTGGAAAAATGGAAAATCTTGTCGCTCTCTTCGACAACTTGGGTCTTCACATAACCCAACTCCTTGTTAAAGTCGGCAATGGCCTGAGATACGGGGATATCCCGTGGTTGAGCATCATAGAAAGCATGCACTCGAGCCTGTCTGACCGGCCACGGACAATATTCAATCTCCATCAATTCTTAAAATTCGGCCCATGAAGCAACATGATCTTTGGGACCAACGACCTCCCACCAATCCGTAGCATCTCCCGTGAGAAAGTATTGAGCAATAGGGACCTTACGGTCCTCGGGGCAGTTGGTAGCAGTGAAGACTTTGTATATCTCCTTGATCCACCCTTCCCAGCCGATCGGGTCCGAACTCCCGAAAACTGAGGAGGATGCATCTTGATGACATCCTGAAGCCAGCGATCCGCTCCGCCCCGATTAGCATGGGCCTGATCGGGGTTCTGGACCACCTGAGCTATAGCCGCCATCTGGTTAACCATTTGCTGCATAACAGCCGCAATACCAAGATCGGCGCGCTCCTGAGAAGAAGCATGACTGTGACGATCACCGCATCGCGGCCTCGAAGAATGCGACGTGGACGCCCCACCGGCTGCCCCACGTCCTCGGCCGCGTCCACGACCACGACCACGACCATGACCACGGTTTCCTCCGGCATCCATACTGATGTTGAGAGATAACAGAAGTATATCGATGATGAGTAAGGGAGGAAAAGCAACTACGATTCAAAAGTGGAAATACAATGCAAGAAACAAAAGAGCCGAATAAGAAAACTTACGAGCACTCGAAGTACTGGGATGCTGTCAGCGGTGTGACAATGTGCAAAACAAACACGACTAGACCCAAATAACCGACAAGCCTAGGTATCCATAAACCTAGAGCTCCGATACCATTTTCTGTAACACCCAGAGATATTCAGAGTATATTACAGCGCCGTGGACCCCCACATGGGACCCACCAGGCTACAACAAGAAAACTCCACTCGACTAACCACCCCGGTTAGCGAGGACACACATTTAATTATAAGACATAAAAAGTTACACCCGGAGCAACCGGCGAAATGATCATCAACCAACAATGTAACAATTTAAAAGTAGTACAACACGGAGTTTGAATTTGAAAAGCCTAAGTACTCGCGAGTACAGTCTATCAGTTTATAAATATAGGAAACAACCATATCGAATTAGACACAGGAATTAAGACGACCCAAATGCACATGTCAACGACCCTGGCCAACGTCCTCGTACTGTCCCGGTGCTCGCTCGTCCGGATAATCATAACCTGAAATCCATAACAAGAATTTCCCCAAAACGGGTCCCCAGAGGGGTTAGCAATTACGCTAGTACAAGTAATCAAGGCAAACCAATCGCTTACACATTTCATAGTACATGCACCAATATCATTTCGAAACCAAAACCAGACATGTCTTTTCCGGAAATAAACAGTCAATCACATTTGCCTAGGACCGGGACGAAGCCACAAATCCCACTCGAGGCCTCTAAGGACCCTCCCGAGCTGGCCACATTTATAAAACAAATCAAGCACCACACGTCACCTAGGACCGGGACGAAGCCACGAATCCCACTCGAGGCCTCTAAGGACCCTCCCGAGCTGGCTAGCGAAACAAACTCATGAATCCAGGACGAAGCCATAGATTCCCTCGAGGCCCCGTCGGACCCTCCCGAGGTGAGTAAAGCACACACAATATATATTACCATTTCATGTTAAGCATAAAGGTTTCCAAGAATTACTTGCCTTGAGTATTTTGATGACGCAACGAACGGAAAGGATAATCACCGACGAACACTAGGAATCAACGGAACCGAACCTAACGATTCGAAGAACATAATTACAACCAACTCTAGCCGAATACGGAAATGGAATACACCCGAAAACCCACCTACGATTCATGTATATTCGCACAAAAATAACAACGAGGGCGGACCACAACCAAACCCTCTCGATTCCTCAAAACTATGAAAATATACCATGAATCCGTAGGAAAACTAATGATATCAACAAGATTAATCATATTCATCATGAATCCACCAACAAAACGAAACGAATCGGAAGAAAATCCCAAAACCCCCAAATTAATCGAAAATAGTGTTCTAGAGATATTACCTTTGGAGATTCAAGTACTAAGATCCGTAGAACACGCGTTGGATTGATTGTCCGGGCTTCACAACCGAAGAAAAATGTTAAAAATCAACACCTCAATTGATAAGGATGAGAAGCTCTCCTCCTCTCTCACTCTCTCTCGCGTCAATGGAAGAAGGAAGAAGGAAATGAGCTGTTTACGCTCAAAACAACACAATTATAGAGGGTTGACCGCATTGTGTGCCGCGGCACAGCTGAGGTGTGACGCGCACGTGCCAAAAATTTACTCCTGTGGTTCGGCGGTGTGCGGCACGGCTGCAGCCGCGGCACCCGCATACCGGGTTTTGGTCGCAGATGTCACACGAGTGTGCCGCGGCACCGGACGGATGTGCCGCGGCACTGTGCCGCGGCACCGGATGGGTGTGCCGCGGCACACAGTACAGTTCGCTCGACCAACAACTAAAGAAATTTGTGTGCCGCGGCCCACACCCCCTTTGGGTCCCAAAATGATAAAAATGATCCGGAATGAGGATAAAAACGATTGGAATCAATATTTGGGAACCAATAACACGAAATGGATCCACGGCAACCCCGAAACGGCGGTTCCGCACAACAATAACGAGAATACAGTTCAACAGTTGACAGGAAGGACACACTGAAAGGTACACGAGGGTCACTACGATCGAGAAATACACCAAAAATGAAAATACAAGGGAAAGAAAAATGCGGATATTACATATATATATATATATATATATATATGCGAATATAATTTAGATAAATTTTGTAAATTTATACTTACTCGTTATTGTAAAGTCCAAAGTATATCTGTTTCTTTGAATCACACATATGCTTAGAGATGTATCCTGAGACGTCTTCTCCATTATTTTTCATATTTTGTATGGATTGAGAATCAAGATATCCGAACAGTTCTTCGTTCATCGTGCCCACGTTCAATTTAAACAAGTATTTAGTTTGTAAAGCAAAGATATTTAATAGCAGTTTCAAAGCAAACTATGAATTTTGATAATTACAGCAATATGCATGTGAGAAAGTGACATACAAAATCCAAAACTAAGCTAAGCCACGTATTGCTCTGAACGATCTCCAAAAGATCATTGTGACTTATGTATAATGGAACATTACCAACACAGCCAAAGGTAGATATACCCCACGGCACTTGTAGCGGGTCATCAAAAAGACTCGGTGAAACAATAAACAACTCTTTGATGATGTCATCATTGTGCCTCGACCCATCATTGTGACGAGCCTGTTTCTTAGGTTGCTCAGGTCGCTCAATATCTTCTTTAATATATAGGAACGTAAACAACCAGATATCACTAATAAATTCTTATGTTTGAATGGAAAATATCGTGGAAGAATCGGAGGAACACAAACAATTAACAAATCCATATACAAATTCAAAAAGAAAATAATTATAACAAAAATTATTTTGGAAGACACCAAAAATTATTAAACAAAATTCATAATTTTCAAACATTTTCCAATCAAACACACAATTGTACTCCTCATATCTTAATATTTATTTCTTTTAATAATTGAAAAATACATAAGAAACATGTACCTTGGTATAATTGGCAATGACAAGATTTTTTGGCCATACAATAAAGCCACCTAAAGCTTCCCCCACCAAACTTACCTCTTCAGTGGGCACAGGGATTTCGGCACTGGCATTACATCCTCCTCAATCACTACCTTAAGCAAATGAACATGTAAAGAGGCACAACGTAGGGTACAATCTCCCTCATGAACTCTCCCGATAGCTACTAGACGGAGAGAATGCTCGTCTATATAGAACCCAAATCGATCACTATCTCTAGTCGGAATCCCCTCGGCCAACGGACCAGAAGCCACATCAGCACAACTTCCTTTCATGCTGACACGGGTAACATGCTCGGGTGTACCTTTATTGATATTAGGCTGCTAGGAATGAGAACCTGAAGAATCTAATATCTGGCCGAATTGTTTAATCAAGTTTTGCGTGACATCTAGTGTTACCTTCTTCCTCACAAATTAATGATGACGATCCATGTGAAGATCGTCCAAAATAATCCCGAACACCTACACCAAATCCAATGCCACAAACACAGCCTGGGTTTTCCGGTCTCTCAATGGCAGTGGCCAATATATCCTGTCGTCTCTTAGGAATGGAGGTACCCTGCATATGTTGCTGCTCCAACTCATTCTACAAAATAAAGATTTGCATGTTTAAATAAAATTTAATACTTAAAATATGTTTTTTATTGAATTCAAATATATTATTTTTATTTTTACTTTAAAACGTACTTTCTATATATTTTGGTATTGAATTCAAAATTATATAATTAGGTACTTTAAATATATTTTTTTATGTGTTACAATATATTTATTTTTACATTAAAGTGTACTAAATATATTTTATTTTGCTTTAAAATGTACTTTAAATTCATTTTGTTATTTGAGTTCATATATATATATATATATATATATATAGACACGCTTTAAAGTGTACTTTACATATATATTTTGTCAATTGAGTTGTTCTAATATATTTCACTTAACTTTAAAATGTAAAATGCTCATAATCTTATCAACAATCTCCCGTGCAGCATTTGATGAGATTACCCCAGATTTCTTCGTGTGACCAAGCTTCCACTTTTGATGACGTAAAGGAGGAGATGGAGGATCAATACGGTATCTTCTCCAGATTTTGATGCTTCTTGTTGACGCTCCTTCATCTTCCTCTCCATCTCAGGTACTTTCACCAGGTCATATCCTCCTCGAGCCATATTGAGGGGAGCATTATTCATTTTTGCTATCTCTTGTTTCTTCTTTTTTCCCGTGAAAAATAGTATGTAACAATAAGATTACATAATAATGAACTTGTTAAAGATTCCAACAAACAACTGTTACATTGTCAAAACATAGAACATGTTTATGGAGAACATGTTTTTCCCTCCAAAATAGAGAACATTATCATTTTCTAAAATAGTACGTGCGATCAAGAGGTCAACAAGAGATATAGAGATTGGTATCTAACATATTTTGTTTGACTTGTAAACTTTTGAATGCTTCCTTCAGTAGTCAAGTTAGGAAACAACAACTACCCCAAAGTTACCAAGACTGGTGTGTAATGTTTTTTACTTTTTTTACTTATGGTCTTAGCTACCAAAATTAAAGGTAATTGATATTTTTACCTCCCAAGCAGGGTCCTAACGAATCCTTTTGAATTCGCTCCACTCGTTCTCTGAGATACCATACTTCTCCCACGGATATTGCTCTTTATATGGACCATATATATATAAGTTCCGGTCAAATCAGTCTTCAATTGCCTTCACTTCAGGCCCACCGACTGCTCGACTTCTTTTGAAAATAGGCAAGATTTGTAATCTGACTAACGACAAAGTTAGCCTGCATTGACAGTTCAAATTGAAGAGTTTGCAAAAGACACTAATTATGATATACCATTTATATCTTAAAACTTTTTATCATATTTTGGGTAATTAAGACATTCAATCACCATAAAATATGATACCAAATATATAACATATAAAATAATAGACGTACCAATATATCCTGCCAAATCATTTCCTTATCCGTCTTGTTAGGTACATGATCCCACCTATCTTATAGTATATAAATATGATCTTTCGCAAGTTTCCCCAAATAAGAACTTAACTTTAAGTTATGTTGGTGCTTCACTTTCCCTCTTACTGAATCGATGTTGTTGTTACCCAAAATATTATTCGGAGATGATATTGCTGGAATGGTCGAGTAACAAACAAATGCGAGAACACTTCCGTGGGAAAATAAATAACACAAGGTTTGTCGGGGTTGTTAATCCCGGGCTTGAATGCTCTCGCGAGATGTGATTAATATAGATACTTTAGAGTACAAATATTAATGTTAGAATCTATTACAATGAGTGTAAAGACTTCTAGTTATCTAAGCTATAGAGTGTGTAGATTGCCGGAAGAACCAGATATGAAGCTCTCTGAGTTCTAGCTTTAGATGTTCTGTAAGTGTGTATGAATATCACTATGAATGTGTAAGGAATTGCCAGATGAGTCTTTTTTCTCTCTCTGTGCGTTTTTCACTGCATTCGAGATTCTTTTTTGGCCACTGTAGTAAGCCTGCTATTTATAGGAGACAAGATTGCTGGGTCTTCTCCGGCGATCACGGGCGACCGCCGTATTCTATATTAGAATAATGTGGGCGATCGTCCTATCACGTGGGGCTGTTTCCTTAAAGTCCGAGGCTGCTGCTGGCATCCAGCTGTGCGAGCCAATGGGAAGCCTGCACGCGTCCTGAGTTGCTGTCCGGGGAGGACCCACTTTGTACCTTTCGGCGGGCCTGTCGGTAGGTGAGGTAGGTGACAGGCTGGGGTCAAAGGCCTTATCTTGCGGCGCCTTTTGTGGATCTACACGTGGGTCTCCGTCCAAGATTTGGTCTTTGACGTCTTTGACGGATGTTGGATTCATATGTAGCACGAGACGATCGTCTATGGTCGGATATCAAAGACGATCGCCATTCACCAAAAGACGATCGCCATGGGTGCCGACTGCTGGGTGTTTGCCCAGCGTATGTCTTCTATGGTTGGCTCTCAGACCACTATGCCGATCGCCATCGGGGCGTATTAATCGCCGCACAACAGATGTCAAGAGGTAGCTTTTTCTATCTACACGCCATTTGGACATACTTCTGCAATGTGTGCGTTTTATCAATGTATAAGTAGTCTGTGGATGGGACTGAGGTGAACGAGGGGAATGAGAAGGAGAACGAGGGGATTAGAAGGAGAATGAGGCGGCGAAGCCATGTGCCTATGTGAATAAATAAAATTAATTGTCAAACACAATACACTGCAATACTATCAAATGGAAAAAGGTATTAAAATTTCGAATATACTAGAAAAGAATGATAAATTGATGTACCAATCATGTATCACTAATAATATGTGAAATACTGCATGGGCTAATGAACAAGCTAACCACAGTCGGGTATTAGATGAATACTAGGGTTAAGGAGTCTCGTCTTGTGATTTCCTTCGAGCCCCAGAGGTCAAATACAAGAAGAAAAATAACAAAAAACAATTTGGGCCTAAAGGGGGGATCGATAAGGGCAAGGCCAAGGCCCCAATAATTTTGAAGAGTAAGGACGACAAGAAGACAGATGTTTGCCTCAACTACGGTGAGCTGGACCACTAAAAGAGGTAGTGTCCAAAGCTTGACGGTAAGAGGCCTACAGGTGCAGAACTCTTAGTTTGGAATATAACTGTTCTGCAACTGCATTTTCTACTTCATGGATTATTGATTCTGAGGCTAGTTCTCACTTATAAATCAGGATCTGGAAAGAAGCAGGAAGTTTGGATTTGGGGAAGTGATAGGAATCGTGGAAGCTGGCGTAACTTTTGACATTGGTCCCTTCTTTTAGATTTAGAATCTTATTTTGTTCTTATGTTAGAAGATGTACTTGTTTTGCCCAATGAACATAAAAAATATTGTTTCTATATTGGTTATGTGCTAGAAAGGATTTCACTTTTTATTGGTGATGGTAGTTATCGTATTTACTTTAGAAATAAATTAGTTAGAACTGCTAGTTTTTTGAATGACCTCTATCGTTTAAACTTACATAATAAAATTGTAGTAAATACTGTGACGAAGAAGCATGGAAGGAGAAGACACAAACCAAACACTTAAGTGACATGTTGACTTGGTCGTATCGGTCAGACCAAGTTTTACAAGATGGAGATTGATGGACTCGTGGGTCAATTAGGATCGGATCCCTATCCTACTTTTGAATTTTGACTTAAAACCAAAATAACTAACTCACCCTTCAAAGGTACTTCCAAAAGAGCCATTGAAATACTTGGGTTAGTGCATACCTACGCCTATAGTGTTGTGGAAGTGGGATGAGATGGATTTCAGTATTTCATTACGTTCACTTATGACCACATTAGGTATGGTTTTGTGTACTTAATGAAACATAAATTCAAAATCTTTGAAAAATTCAAGGAATCTAAAGCCCTAGTTGGAAATCAAATTGATCATCATACTATGGAACTTCGGTTGGACCGAGATGGTGATTATACGAGTATCGAGTTTGATGAGTTCTTTAAAGAACAAGGAATAGTATCATATTTTAAACCCTAGGAATTCAACAATTAAATGGTGTATTAGAAAGTAGGAACCAAACGTTGTTGGACATGGTTTGCTCCATGCTTAATTATACTGATTTACCTACTTGCCTATCACGTTCCTTACTCCTACTCACATCTTGAATCGATGTCCATTGAAATCTAAAACTCCACATGAGATGTGGAAATATAGAAAACAAAGTCTTAATTACATTAGTATTTGGGGATACCCCCGCCTATGTCAAGAAGACAAAGGTGGAGAAAGTGGAAACTAGGTCCATAAAGGAACATTTCATAGGTTACCTAGAGGATTCGATAGGTTATTTATTCTACCTGTACGAATATCACAGGATCATCATAGATTTACAAACATACTTTATTGAAACGAGTTCAAAAATATGGTGTAGGTAGAAATATTTCTTTGGAAAAATAAATGGAAATTTCCCAGGAGACACCTAAACCGGAGACAAGATCCGAACTCTTTGAAACATAACCACCACCATGTAGGTCAAGTAGAGTTTCTAATTTACTTGATAGGTATGACTATGTGCACCAAGAGGAGTTTGGACTCCACGGGATGTCAGAACATAGCCAGAAGAATGATCCCACTACATATGATGAAGCAATGGTGGACATAGACTCTCCGAAGTGATTTGAGGCTCTAGAAGCAGAGATAGACTCAATATTTGCTAATCAGGTTTGGGATATAGTAAATCGACCCTAAGGGTATAGTGCCCACTGGTAATAAATAGATCTACAAGAGAAAGACTGATGCACATGGCAAGGTTGACACCTATAGGACCATACTTGTGGCAAAGGGTTATACCCAAATGGAAGTAATCATTTACCAAGAGACCTTCTCCTATGTAGCTATAATTAAGTCGATTCGTTCGATGCTTGCCATAATATCCAACTTGAAATATGAGATATGGAAAATGGATATGAAGACGACATTCCTAAATGGATCTCTCATGGAGAAATCCTATATGGAACAACCTAAAGTCTCCATGACCGAATCCAATATCTATAAGTTGTGCAATCGTTATGGTGCCATTTATGGGCTGAATGGAGTAGGAATCTTTGATTTTACAAGGTAGTCAAAAAGTTTGATTTCGTCAAGAATAAGGATGAGCCCTATGTATATAAGAGGGTTAGTGAGAGCAATATTGCATTCTTATTACTACATGTGGATAACATTCTACTTATAGAAAATGGTGCACACATGCTCAATTCTATCAAAGCTTTGTTTTAGAGTATGTTCTCCATGAATGACTTGGGAGAAGCGACCTCTACTCCTGGAATTCGATCCTATTGGGATAGAGCATAGAGAATGATAGTACTTTCCCAAGCCCTCTATATAGAAAACAAAAAGGTTTAGGATGGAAGATTTTAAATGAGGGTTCCTACCTATGAGATATGGAATACGAATTTCCAAATTTATGTGTCCTCAAAGTGAGGAGTATAAAAAGAAATAATTCAGGTACCCTATGCTTCGGTGGTGGTATCACCATGTACGCAATCTTCTGCACGAGACTGAATATCACATACAATGTGAGCGTAGTCGGTGGGTAAAGAACATTGGATAATCGGGAAGAGCATTCATATATAACTTAGACGGACTAAATATTTGTTCCTTACAGTGTTCGAGAACTGAAAGTGGATGGTTACACGAACTTAGACTTCTAGGGCGAAGTGGATGATCAGAAGTCCAGTTTAGGGTATATTTTCACTCTGAAGGTGGAGCAATATCTTGGAAAATTTCCAAGGAAAGCATGCCTCCATATTCCACCGTACAACCTAGTATCAGGTGCCTCGGAGGCTGCAAAAGGAGTTGTATGGATCAAGAAGTTTCTTAAAGAGCTTCAAGTGGTACCTAGCATAGAGCTGATCATGCCGCTATTCTGCTACACTAACAGAGCGGTTTCAGAGGCTAAGGATCTAGGTCTCACCATAGGACTGGACAAAATTTGAGAGAAAGTATCACATCGTCAATGATATGGCGAAGAAGGGATATGTTACACTGTAGAGAGTAGCCTCAGCGAATAACGTTGGTGACCTGATGACCAAGCCATTATTTTAGATGGGCTTAGAGAAATATGTGGATAAGATGCGTATTGGATAACATAGTTTGTGGCATTGAGTGAAAGTGAGAGATTGTTAGGATATGCCCTTGAATGCCACTCTAAGGATGAGTGAGTGCATTGTATTTATAATTGTGAATCTATTTATGTTAGGATTTGGTGCCTAAAATAAAGGTGTATCGGAAGAATTATATTGATCCAATCAATAAACTGAACTCCTAAACAAGATTGATCAAGCATCATATATATGAATATAAAAATACAAATGATGGAATTAGAACTAATAAACTTGAAGACCATTGATTAGATTTGTGAAATTCCCGAGGACTAAAAACACCATGTCTCTACGTATCACGCAGCGGAAAGATGACCAGAATAAATTTCTATCTTATTGTTCTCCAAGAATAGGATTGAAAGTAGATAGAAGGAGCTCTCTTTGATTTATTTTGAACATTCTAATTGTATTATCAAACTTTTCTTCAAGAATACATCTCAATATATGTGTATAGAAAACTTGAAGAAAAAATCACCTTTTCTCTTTTCGAAAATCTCTCACGGCCGAAACTAACTTGTGTGATGGAGAGTTCATCTTGAAGAATAATATAGATGATATATAATATAGTCATCCCATCACTACCAACAGAAATTTCATCATAAACAATACACTTAAATATACACCTAATGTATATTACACACTCACACAACAGAATGCCTCCACAAAGATAAATGACATGAAATCATGTGGGTGGGTGGGGGTGGGCGCAAAAGAAGAAATAATAGGAGTTGGTTCATTTCGGTTAATAAACAGACCGTTGTGTATTTAGTCCGATAGACACATCTTGATATGTTTGAAGATTAATACAATTAATTAACCTAATTAATTATATTAAATATAATATCTCTAAGAAATAATATATATTAAATTTAATTACACAATAATTTATTTAATGCACTAGACCGATTTAATTTATCTAATAAATTAAATTAGACATCTAATATCCGATATTCATTAAGAGATAATAAGCTCAATTTAATCTGTCGTAGATCTTGTGCGCGCAACTCGATAGGTTCTTCTCAATCAGCAATGAGAGGAACCAAAGAGTGTGAATAACATCTTGCTAGTCCTGTGGCTCATAATGTAACCCAACTGAGAACAAATGATAGGGATCATTCCAAAATCTTTACTTATGAATACCGTATATATATAAACCCTTCAATCATATGTCCTGATCAAGTATTAGGGTCATGGCAATGTCAAACCCTATTGTAATTTGATGCTTTGCATATGCCACTGCAAACCGGGATCACCGAGCTCACATGTATCAAATACAACTAGATCTAAATGCTTTGGCCAAAGACTTATGATATCATTTGCCACTAACCGCATAAGACATTGACCTGCTCCCTTACATGAGAAAGAGTCATATCTTGGTATTCAATAGAGACTACTACTTGCACATCAAGTTGCAGTTCGAGGTTGACTCCATGAATCTGTGTATGGATCGAACTACTCTAGTAACTAACTTAATGTCACAAGCACATCTCCGACGAAATGCTTAAAATCAAAGGTCTACATATACCTATCACAACCGTCCGACTCAGTCATTGACTATCCAAAAGTGAATCCATGTAACCAAATCAAGGTGAGTCGAGTTCGAGTATACTAACCCCATTAGCATACCTATAATATGTGCTTCCACTAACCCTTAGTGAAGACAGACACTCTACATGTCAAACTATACGTTATACGAGTTTTGCCAAAATTTAATCTCTACTTAAGTTATATCGACTTACGAACCAGTTAAGAATTTGAGTCCTAATCACTTCTAGTGCCCATCTCCTTACTTATAAGGAGTGGAATGCTCGCTTTCGAATGTAAGAATGGTTATTCCATATACCAAATCATGATGCCAATTATATGTAATAATATAACAATAATAAATACCTTATATGAGTAATGTTCATAATCACAATATGATGCTCCCACTCTCTTATTCCTGAGTGATATTCTAGGACATATTCCTAACAATCTCCCATTTGCACTCAATGCACACACTATGGTATCTAATGTCCATACTCTTCAGATGTTGTCCTAAGACTATCTGAGATAGTGGCTTGGTTAGTGGACCACTGACATTAAGTCAGCTGAGTGTACTCTCTGCAGTACATCATATCATTACGAACCATCAGGTTTGGTATTTTGGCGAGACCCAGTCTCCTTTGCCCGCACCAACAGTTGTGCGCTAGGGATCACCTGAAGTTCTCCAAGAAACTTCTATATCTAGAAATTCTTCCACGAACTCCTCTGAGGCATCATATTCAGATGGACATGTGGAATCTGCAGTCGTGCTTAGCTTGGTACTATTCCAAGATATTGCTCCATCGTTCAAAAAAATATGCACTCTAAGGTGTACATATTATGGTCTATGTTGCCCTGTAAGTGTATAAACCTCTATTATCAATTTTCCACCATCATATATAAGAATCAAATTTGTAGTCCTTTTAAGGTACTTTAGGAATATTCTTTATGGTAGTCCAATATTCTTTACTTGAGTTTGCCTAAAAACCGATTAATTACACTCAAAGCATAAGCAATGTCCGATCTTGTAAATATCATAGCGTACACATGGGTTGACCACAACTGAGGCACAGAGTTTTGAACTCAACCCCTTTTTATATTCCTTACTTGGAGGACACATAGATCTAGTTAGTTTTATATCATATCTCATAGTTAAATGAACATCTGTTCAAGATTTGTGCTCCTAACTATGAGATATGATATGAAAATAACTAGATATGTGTGCAGCAGTAAGGAGCGCATATCCCGACAGGTAAATTGGTAAATCAGTATGGTTAAGCATGGAGTGAACTATGTCAAACAAGGTTCGATTAATTTTTTCTGACACACAATTTAATTATGGAGTGGCTGGAGGGGTTGGTTGTGACACTATTCCTAGTTGTTTCAAGAACTCGTCAAACTCGGAACTCATATACTCACTATTTTGGTCCGAGCAAAGTACTTTAATATAACGACTAGTTTGATTTTTAACTAGGGACTAAAATTCCTTGAATTTATTAAATGTTTTAGATTTATGTTTCATTACGTACACAAACTCATACCTAGTATGGTCATTAGTGAATGTAATGAAATACTGAAATCCATCCCGTGCTGCTTCAAAAGAGGCTATATAGGTAGTATTGGCTAATCCAAGCTTTTCAGTGGCTCTTTCAAAGTCCCCGTGAAGGGTAACTCAATTCTTTTGCCTAGAAGGCAAGATTCACAAGTTGGATAAGGATCCGATCTCAATAGGCCTATGAGTCCATCTTTCTCCATTTCGTGACCCTTTGTCTGACCAACATGATCGTCATTTAAGTGCTTGGTTAGTTTAATGTGTACCATGCTTCCTAGTTATAGTGTTTTATAGTATATATTCTTTAGTTTTAAATGGAATAAACATTCAATAATTTAGCAGTACCAACAAATTTATTTTTAAAATAAATAAGGTAAGATCCATCTTATATAAGATAGATATCCTTCACGGTCTATGATCGGAATTGATACAATAATTGTATTATGCCCTTTTGGCAAAACAAGTACTTCATAAGAATAGATTCAGATTCTAAATCTAACACACAAGTGATACAGCGTCAGTAGTCTTGACCTTATGCCCGCTTCCGACTGTTACTATCACTTATTCAGCTCCAAGCTTCCCACTTCATCCCAGATGTTGTACAATTGTAAAAATGTGAGAACTTGTACCAGAATCCAGTATCTAAGAAGTAGAATATACAGTTACAGAACAATTTTGTTTCCACAACTAACAATTCCATAGCTGATGGCATATTAAGGTCAAATTTTAGACAGTCTCTCGTAGTGCCCCAGCCCACCGCAGTTGAGACATTCATCCGTTTTCTTGTCCCCCTTACTCTTTTCAACCATTGTGGCCTTGCCCTTACCCTTATTGATCTTACCTTTTAGAACTAGTTGTTTCTTGTTCTTTTTCTTCTTATTCTTGGACTTCCAAGTCCCAAAAGAAATAACAAATGCAGCCTCTTTTCCCTTTATCTTCATTTGAGACTGACCAATCATCAATTTATTCATTAGCCCAGCCAAGTTATACGAAATCTCATTGCAGATAAAGTTCATGAGAAATAGGGAAAAAGAGTAAGAAAGTGACTACATGATAAAATCTGTCTGGATAGAAGCGTGCATCAGAAAATCAATAGTTGTAATCTCTCAATCATGGAGATCATTTTGGGACATGGTCCCCAACTTCCTCTCATTCCTTCAATCTCGCACTGAACAGTTGCTTGGATATCTCATATCTAGCAGTTCGACTATGGTCACTATAGAGCTCAATCAGAAGCCCTAAGATGGCTCTCGAAGATGTCATCTTTTCATAGGCACGTTAAAGCTCATTAGTGATTGAGCCTAACATATACACACGCTCTTATGTCATCTTTCACCCATTTCTCATAGGCGTCAACTTTTTCCTGATTGGCTTGGGTCCTTGCAGGAGCCATTGGGATGTCCGCCTCCAAAACATACCTTGGCATTTGAATCACAAGGACAATCTTCGAGTTCTGCAGCCAGTCCACAAAGTTTGGACCAGTCAGGGTGTTATTTTCGAGTAATATTGATAGCGGATATAAAGTCACACTGAGAGTTTGTTCGCTTTATTGCAGAGGATAATACAAGATTTGTTAGGTATGATCCAAGTATAGAATTTAAGGACTTTCTATATTCATTAACTAGGCTCCCTCTATTTTATCGGCACTACACACTCCCCTGTGGAATCCGAAAATCATGGTGGGCAGTCTCAGTGAGCGGCGTACCGGTACGTGAGCATGGTGAGGCGGTCGCTCCCTCAGGCTACCCACCGAAGCAGCTAACTGAAATCTCGGTCGAATAATTACTAGGAAATGCCCACAAGCGATGGGGCACCGCTTTACCGAACCCACCGAGCAATTTCCGAACATGCATCTAATCGCAGAACATGGCAGCCCACTACGATGTTTTGCCCCAACAAGCGACCGCCTCACCATGCTCGTCCGACGACCCAATAGGTTATCAAACGCTCACGTACCGGTACGCCGCTCACTGAGACTGCCCACCCAAGCAGCTTACCAAACTCCCGTTCGAGACAATGCCAGAAAAAGCCCACGAGCGGCGGAGGTTACCGCTCGACCGAACCAACCAACTCACGGACAGCATCTCAAATACAAAATCTAGCTTCTCTACTGCGATGTTTGCACAAGCAAGCAACACCCGCACCATGGTCGCCCGAATACCAGGTTGGTTATCGAACGCCCACGTTAGAGAATGCCGCTCGCCCACACTACCCACCGGAGCAAGTCGCCGGAATCTTGTTCTCGACACTGCCGGAAAACTTTCTTGTGTGTTTCTTTGGAGGGCCGCTGCTGCACTCGGCCCTTGGAAGTTACTCGCAAGTAAGCAGCCAGCTCGCTGACACCCTCTCAACACCATCCGAGATTTCAGTTAGCTGCTTCGGTGGGCAACCTATCCGGCTTCTGTTCTATTATTCTTTACAAAGTGGTGCCTAATGTAACACCCCCAACCCACTCGGGAATATTACATGCCGTAAACCCTTCTCTCAAGGATCTACCAGGCTGGTAACATAATTAAACATCTCAACATCATCTTTAAGGCTAAAAAATGATTCACTAGACTGATTTGGTCTTTCAATCAATACATACAACTCAATCTCAATACATACCCACGCAGGGGTCAAAATACAACACACTCCGTACAATGGGCAAAATACTGCAGCGGAAATAAAGTACAACTAAACTAATATGACATCGTATGGATCCTCATGTGATTAGTACCGATCGTCATTCATCATCCTTCGTACCAACCCTGTGTTATGCTCCCCAAGGCCCTGCACGTACCTGAATGTAAGACAGACATCCACCCCCCGATTACTCGAGGGTTAGCAAAATCCCACTGTTTTCCTAGTGCAAGTACATAATCATACGAAATGTAATAATCAAATAGAAATCACGAATCGGATATGACAATTAACTACCGAAGCCTTCCCGAGAGGTTTTATTAATTAGAAAGCAACCAATGAAGTGTTTGAAAATAAATTCCTCATCTCGGGGATTTTAAAAGTAGAAACCTCATTGGACCTAAAGTCCTTAGTTGAAAAATAACCATCTCAAGTCGAATGGGTCTCGGCCCAAAATCACTTTCCGTAAAAACGACCTTTACAAAACCAATGGGATCTCAACCCAATTCCCATCAAATCACAGTACACGAGAACAATAGCAAGGTCCATTTTCCAACATCAAAACCCCACAACTGAAGGACTAAACACATACGACAAATATTCTAGTGCCATCCTAGCCAAGTAGGCCAAATGAACAACTTACCTCTTACACATTTAGTCAATGCATGTAATCATGAAATCACCGTTCAAAAACACTCGTTTCCGGAAACACCATAACCCATAACACATTTATAAAATGCATCACAATTAACTGCGGATCCACGCCTCTGTGGACCCCTACCGAGACCCCATCGGATCTAACCCGTAGTGGTTAAAAGCCAAGCTCGTGGATCCACGCCCCTGTGGACCCTATCGAGACCCCTTCGGATCTAACCCGTAGTGAGCATACACACACCCATCACTCATGCAACACTAATATGCTAAGAATGTAAGTTCATGAAGAATACTTGCTAGAAATGGCCACTTAGCCGACACAATTATCATATTCATCACAATACCTTCATCATGAACAATCAATCACAACACAACAACACAATTAACACAGAATACACGATTCCAAAACATTAAACAAGCAGGGGTATCCTTAAAGCCCTCAACATTCAAAATAATCAAATCATAATCAATTCACACTAATCATATTCACGAGGGTAGACCAACCATCGTAAATCCAATATGTAAACTCTATTTGCAGGACACAAATCGTATAAGAAAAATACTTGCCTCGAAACTACAATCGAAAAGAGACGATGAATGGGATGTGGTCGGGCGGCCCCGCACTCCTGAACATAATCAAGAATACAATAGCACCGCGAACACTACGAGAATAACACCACACGAATTACCGACACAAAACGGAGATCAACTCGAAATCCTCGAGCACTTATAATCATCCAGAAGAAACAACAAAAACATGATTACGACGAGGATCAAGACCAAAAACAACGGAGATCACATTAAACTATCGAAGGAAAACTCATTCGAACATTACTCGAACATTATGTTCACTACACCTCAAGAACACCGAAATCACACTTCGGGTTGAAACAAACCGAAGATATGGATATACAATCCATAAAACATGTATAACAACAACATCTAAGACAAAACGATTCATCTAAACCGGATTGGATTCAGAATCAAGAACAAAACTCCCAAAAAGTCAACTCTAGGGAATCAAGAAAATTACCTCGATCCGGAGCAATGGATTAAATGATGTTAACACACATAAATCCATCCCAAGATGACGCTTGATGATGAAGATCGCCCAAAAACGCCCGAAATCGCCCAAACAATCGCCCACAAAGAGAACAAAAGAAGAAGAAATGAGAGGAAAATGAAATCCTCTCCAAATCCCGCTGATAAAAGGACATGCTGACTCGCGTGCCGCGGCGCAGACTGGGTGTGCCGCGGCCCACGGCTAAAATCCACGATCAGGCCTTCAGGCCGTGCCACGGCACATAACATAATGTGCCGCCATGCACAGTACAGTCGCCCCAGCTCGAATCTTAGAAAGGGGTGTGCCGCGGCGCACATTCCCTTGTGCCGCGGCACACACTGTTTGTGCCAAAAAGTGTCGAAAAACAACCCACGAACATGATACACTAGAACAACGTATAGTCCCGACCATTCAGAGGCCTAGATGGACGACCACAAATCCTGGTTTAGTGACTTCACGTCAAAACAGTCTGCCCTAACACGATGGTAACATCAAACGACCCGGAAAGAGAATCAATGTAATAGAACCCAAAACTTTGGAATATTACGGAATGACCCAACACGATACTCGATCGAAACACCAATAAAAGTTCACAACCTCTATAATAACATGAAATGGATTTGCAGGAACCCCAAAACGGCAGTTCCGAACAATGATTACGAGAATTAAACCCAAAAACGACAAAAATGACATTAAATGCGGAATTGAGTAAAATAAGTCCGAAACAAGCTCAAATGATAAAAAGTGCAGAATTAGTCATTCTCAGAATAACGAAACGGTCACAAGCGAGCCGTTAAAATAGACTCCTGCTAAAAAGAAATTTACCGAAAATCAAAAATCGCGGATATTACATACTACCCTCCTTAAAAGAAGTTTCGTCCCGAAACTTAAAAATAAGTAGGGAGGAGGAATATCCCACCAGGAACATCTCAACAAGGTACACAAGAACCACATAGCTTACGCCATCGATGAGATGTTACAAGAATGCAAAAGAACATACAGCGTGGAAACACGCTCAACGACAACCATCCTAATGCCACAAGTAGGGGCATAACACAATCATCAAGTGCCAAGCATCACAAAACAGATAACGCAATCAAGTCAATTGTCCGAACAATCACAAAACAAAAGTACCTATTATAAGAAAACACGCATAGTCGAAAAATAGAAAATAAACACACAACGATCTGCGAGGGTAACCATGAAGAACTCCGACCACGCCGAAATTCTCGAAAACCACCTAGGCACTCCGTGTTCTTTCGGAGCAGAGACCCCAAACTCGATCCCCAAACCTTTCAGCTGCCGTCTTGCAATGCACGGCTTGGTGTCCCAAATGACTGCAATCGAAACAGCTGACCAATGGTTAACGACAATTCTTCACAGTACGAGATCAGAAAATAACAATCGGACAACCACGATTGAGAAACAATGATTGAACAACAACTATCGAACAATAATGATCGAACAACAACGATCGAACAACAACAATCAAACAACAACGATCGGACAACAACGATCGGACACCAGCGACCGAACAACAATGATTGAACAACAACGATCGAACAACAATGATTGAACAACAACGATCGAACAACAATGATCGAACAACAATGATCGAATAACAACGGTTGAACAATGACTCTGAAGTTCACACTTCAACTGAAGATATTAAAAAATACTTGTAGAAACTAAAGGACATTAATTTCGAACAAGATTCACAAGAATCGAACCGAACTCGGAGAAGTCACAATGATAAACAGATTGATCCGAAACAAGGTCACAACCCGTTTGAACGATAACAACCGAGATACCGAAAAAGTTCAAAAAGTATCAATGAACACTTGAGAAAGAGAAAATGTAGAAGTCAAAAATAATACGGGTATTACATTTAATCTCTTTTAAAAGAAGTGTCGTCCTCGAGACTCACAACAATGAAAGCAAGGTAACAACAGAACAATCAACCGACAGAAACATCTTTCAAGGGCCTCTCAGAGCCGATCCTGATATCTGTGCTGAAGTTCGTACCCCGGAAGACTCGGTAACTAACTCGCAAAACTGGATTCTATGTCCCTCGAGTCCACACTTGTAATGCGTTACTGGCGAGAAGGACAATTTGTACGTACATGCCCCAGCACATTACAGTTGAATCACCTCGGCATACCGAATATACAACTGCTAGGTATAATGGAATATAACATCGCAAAACAACATACCAGAGATGCCAACTCAGTACAATATATCAACGTAAGGCAACCCACATACACAGAATCATAGGAACGACGACATACATTTGGCAATTTCAATGGCCCGAACGATAACCAGCACACAATCACAAAACATCATGAAACAATCACAGGTGTACATAGTCATGCAAACCCAAGCTCTAACAGCTCGCACAGGTGCGATAACACGCAAATCACCATGAAACGACAACATTAAAGATGAACAACACACCTCTCACAGAGGGCTAACACAACAAATGCATGGCGAATGACTCAATGCTCACACCACCAATTCAATCACAACTCGGTGACTAACACCCTAACAAAAATGCGAACATCATACATACATTCCCGGCCTGCAAACGGGAATGATAGGTTATAAAAACGAAAACCACCTTTTTTAAAAATAATTTTGGGAACACCAGTTGATCTTGAGTATCATATATCGAAAAAGTAACACAATCATCGTTATCGAGATTTTGAAAAACCATCTTGCGTTTGCTAAAAATGAGGACACCTTTCTTTTAGTTAAAAACTTTCATAAATATTCGACCTTTGGATCTAAGTAAATGCGTTTTCTTCATTATTGAGAATATCTCAGAGTATTTTGGTCCTCAAAGTGGAATAATTTTTTAAACATACAGTGGCACTAGTGGGCACCTTGAAAATACCGCGAAAATATAATCCATTTTAAAAGTACGTCTCGAAATTTATTTTATAAGGTACTCAAGGTTCTAAAAAAAATCCATTAGGCCAGAATGCCCAAAACTCCCATGTATCGACATTCGCTTATACATCTCATAGTACACGCATCAACTCGCTCAAACTCGAGACATGTCCTTTCCCAGAAAACAAGCAGTCAAATATCACAGTCGAAAACCACCTAGGATCGGGGCAAACCCACTGATCCCATTTGAGGCCTTTAAGGACCCTCCCAAACTGGCTAGAGAAACAAGCTCGTGAATCCGGAGTGAAGTCACGGATTCCCCTGAGGCTTCGTCGGACCCTCCAGGAGTTAGAAAATCAAACACATATAAGCACAGTCCATATTAAGCACAAAGGTTTCACAAGAATACTTGCAAAATGAGCAAATCAATTTGAAAATCATTAGCAGCGGACAAAACAACGGTCGAAAAGACATAAGCAGCGACAATACTCCTCATAAAAACAAACTATGAGAGTCAAATAAACACGTATCATGACATCAAAATGCACAGAAGCATTCCATCACTTAACAAATAATCATACAATCACATGAGGCACAACACAAAGAAGGGAGACTTACATCCACAGGTTGCATGAATATGATGATCGACCCATGATACTAATCACTGTTGGAGCAAGATTGGTCGGTATCGCCATTTGGAGTTAGAGTTATACAACTCTTTCACATTGTGGAAGCGATTTAAATAACGGGGCAGAAAATATTTCGACACAGGATTTATAGAGGTTCGGCAAAACGTGCCTACGTCCTCTCTCAGTATCTTTTTCTATAGGCTAAAGATAAACCTCTGTACCTCTCTTCTATCGGTCGAGGGATAACCGTTACAAGCTCGTCTTCTATCGGTCCGAGTAAACCGTTCAATCACTTGTCTTTATGTCGGTCCAAGTTAAACCATTTTCCTTTTCTATTGGACAAGGAATCAAACAATATAGCTTTCTATGGGTACTAGATAAACCTCACGTAGATATCGATTGCGATTCTAACAATGTCGGACCCTTGATCCTAGTAACATCGAATCCAATCGTATCCTTTCTTTTACCTTTCGTGTATGATTTCGTGTACAACACTCAATCACTAAACAATATAATCTCAAATACAACAACTAGAATGAATACAATGATATCTCAAGTATGAATTCTTTTCTCAATGTTGTTGTGTGGTTTGATACCAAGTGGTTTGGTATTTATAGGCATTTCCATCCAACTAGCCGTTAGTCCCTTTTGACTTGCTAGCGTGCGCTAGCCTTTCTCAGTAGTGTGCGTTATCCTCTGTAGCGTACGTGTAGCGTGCGCTATTGCATGTTACGTACATTGATATTAGCTGATTGCGTACGTTAACTGCTTGCAACTTCAGTCCAGTGGCTACTGCCTCTATCCGTTACCGTGCGCTAATATCTTTGTGTAGCGTGCGCTAATAACACATCACTGCATGCGTCATATATCTATTTGTAGCTTTTGACTTTACTTAAGAATCTCCCAACGGATTGATTATCTTTGAATTCAAACACTTTAGCATGCGCTATTCCTCAACTTTAGCGTGCGCTATGGTTTCGTCATTGCTTGCGTCATATTGTGTTTGAAATTCTTCACAACGGTCATATTCCTTCGATAGCATGCGTTATGCTTCAGGTGTAGCATGCGCTATCTTCATCAGGTGACTTTGTCTTCAGGTAGCTTTGAACTCGTATGATCTGCAGACAGGTATCGTTAGCGTGCGCTAACCTTCAATACTAGCATGCGCTAGCTTTGCAATTTGATTAGCTTTTTGCGTCTTCAACTCCTTCGTTGTTTTTGTTTGCTTCTTTGTTGTTTTCCTTTGTTTATCAACTTAATCATCAAAAATCTATTAATGAATATTTGGAATAAAATATTCCAACAATCTCCCCCTTTTTGGTGATTACAAAACAACACCTTCAATTGGTTAAAACCTACAAATTAAAATATATGTATACTAGTATAGATCAAAGTTTTCGACTTTGTCCATTTTGTTAGTTTCGTCTCCCAGCTTTTCTTTCTTTCCTTTTCGACTTCTTCTTTTCGTTTTTTAACGTCTTCGTTTATTTTTTTCTCCCCCTTTTTGATTCGTACAAATATTTATTTTTCTCTCCACCTTTTTACTTTTACTTTTCTTCGTCATTCTTCCATGACGCTTTTTATCCATTCAACTCTTTTCTCCCCCTTTTTGTTATCAGCAAAATGTATAAATAAAGGATACCAATAAAATGATAAAATATGATATTATAAAATATGCATAAAAGGGTATAACTCCCCGGACAAAAATCTCCGTTTAAAAAATAATACCCCCCCTGAGTAAAATACTAATGATGAAAATTAATTTTTATTTTTGGGGATCCAACCGATAGTTGGTTTTTCTTTCGAGACATAGACGATATTTGGAATAAAAGTTCCTTTTGGGATCCAAATCTTTTTGATGTTTATCATCCGTCGTGTGCTTTTGAAATTCGTAAAATGATGCCCAATTTTTAAATATTTTTCACATCAGGGTACTTTGAGATTTAAGGATTTGTTTTTCAAATGCAGTTTGAATCGTAACCCCTATTTGTTCAACGTAAATTTTTGAACTGAGAGCATTTGTTCAAATTTTTTGTTTCCACACGAAAATTTCTTCGTTAAATTTTTAAGCTCAGTTTGAACTTGCAAAAGATCATCCTTTAAAATATTTTCATTTTCAATGCATTGAGAATGATCGGTCTCGATAAATTTCCCTTTTTCAAGAATTTTTGAAATTTCAATTTCCAATAATTTATTTTTAGATTGGAGGGATTTTATTTCGGATAAAGCATTTTTGAAAATTTGTATGTAATAATTCGAATGCTTCAAAAAGTTCATCCTGAGAAGATGTACTTACTTGACTTTCGACGTTGCTATCGTCCAATGAACTTCGTGCCATAAGAGCGAGGTTATTTTGATTGATGAAATCTTCATCCTCATCTTCATCACTCCACGTGGCAATTAAAACTTCTTCTTTTGGATTTGCTCGGCAATTTTTCGCGAAGTGGCCTGGTTTACCACAGACTCGACAGTTATTGTCAAATTTCTTATATTCGCCCATCTTGATGTCTTCCTTTCTCCGGTTTAATAAGTTTTGGAACTTATTAATATTCTTGGCATAATATGCCGATTCTTCGTCGCTTTCTTCCATCGGGATTTCTTCTTTATTTCTCGACATCATAGCCTTCATGGATATAGTTCTTTCCTTCGGCTTCAGTTTGGCATTCCGAGGTTTTAGAACAATCTCGTAGTTTATAAGTGAACCAACGAGAGCACTAAAATCAAGATTGTTTAAATCTTTTGATTCCATTATTGCTGTCACCGTTCTGTCCGATTCTCGAGGTAGTGATCGGAGGATCTTCTTAACTTTTTCACTACTCGAAAGAGGTTTTCCATAACATGCCAATCCATTCGTAATGACTGAAAATCGGTTGAGCATAATTGTAATGGATTCTTCTTCTTTCATTTGGAATAGCTCGTAATCGTGAAAAAGCATGTTGATTTTTGTCTCCTTAACTTGAGACGTTCTTTCATGTGTGACTTCAAGCATTTTCCATATCTCTTAGGCACTTTCACATGATGATCTCTAGTTGTGTTCTTCCGGATTTAATGCACAATATAATAATTGCGTGGCTTTGCAATTATAGTGATCGTTTTTCTAATCCGCATCATCATACTCTTCAGAAGTTTTGAGAGTTCTGTTCGAGTTCGTTGGAATTTTGGGACCAAGACAGATTACTTTCCACAATTCGATGTCGTAAGCTCGAATGAATATTGACATGTTCTTCTTCCATGTCATGAAGTTAGATCCATCAAAGAATGGTGGTCGGTTAAGAGCAAGACCTTCGACCGGGACAAGTTGAAACGCCATTTGGATCGACTACTCGGATGTTAAGCCGCTTATAAGAGGTACCGCTCCGATACCAATTGTTGGAGCAAGATTGGTCGGTATCGCCGTTTGGAGTTAGAGTTATAAAACTCTTTCACGTTGCGGAAGCAATTTAAATAACGGTGCATAAAATAAATCGACATAGGATTTATAGAGGTTCGGCCAAACGTGCCTACGTCTTCTCTCGGTATATTTTTCTACAGGCTAAAGATAAACCTTTGCACCTCTCTTCTATCGGTCGAGGGATAACCATTACAAGCTCGTCTTCTATCGGTCCGAGTAAACCATTCAATCACTTGTCTTTATGTCGGTCCAAGTTAAACCATTTTCCTTTTCTATTGGAAAAGGAATCAACCAATCTAGCTTTCTATGGGTACTAGATAAACCTCACGTAGATATCGATTGCAATTCTAACAATGCCGGATCCTTGATCCTAATAACACCGAATCCAATCGTATCCTTTATTTTACCTCTCATGTATGATTTCGTGTATAACACTCAATCACTAAACAATATAAGCTCAAATACAACAACTAGAATGAATACAATGATATCTCAAGTATGAATTCTTTGCTCAACGTTGTTATGTGGTTTGATGCCAAGTGGATTGGTATTTATAGGCATTTCCATCCAACTAGCCGTTAGTCACTTTTAACTTGCTAGCGTGCGCTAGCCTTTATCAGTAGCGTGCGTTATCCTCTGTAGCGTACGTGTAGCATGCGCTATTGCATGTTACGTACGTTGATATTGGCTGATTACGTACGTTAACTGCTTGCAACTTCAGTCCAGTGGCTACTGCCTCTATCCGTTAGCGTGCGCTAATATATTTGTGTAGCGTGGCTAATAACACATCATTGCATGCGTCATATATCCATTTGTAGCTTTTGACTTTACTTCAGAATCTCCCAACAAATTGATTATCTTTGAATTCAAACACTTTAGCGTGCACTATTCTTCAACTTTAGCGTGCGCTATGGTTTCGTCATTGCTTGCGTTATACTGTGTTTGAAAGTCTTCACAACGGTCATATTCCTTTGATAGCGTGCTTTGTGCTTCAGGTGTAGCGTGTGCTATCTTCATCAGGTGACTTTGTCTTCAGGTAGCTTTGAACTCGTCTGATCTGCAGACAGGTATCATAAGCGTGCGCTAACCTTGAATACTGGCATGCGCTGGCTTTGCAGTTTGATCAACTTTTTGCGTCTTCGATTCATTCGTTGTTTTCTTTGTTTCTTTGTTATTATCCTTTGTTTAACAACTTAATCATCAAAAGTCTATTAATGAATATTTGGAATAAAATGTTCCAACAATCACGACCAACAAACTCAGACGACGCATCGTGACACGACTCAATCAGATAAAATCTTGACGAGACAAAACTCAACAGACACAACTTGACCCGACAGCCTAGGTTTCCACAAAAAAAGCTCCGATACCATTTATGTAACACCCCCAATCCACTCAGGGATATTACACGTCGTAAACCCATCTATCAAGGATCTACCGGTCTGTTAACATAAATAAACATCTCAACATCGCCTTTAAGGCTAAAAAATGATTCAGTAGACCGATTTGGTCTTGCAATTAATACATACAACTCAATCTCAATAAATTCCCACACAAGGGTCAAAATACAACACACTCCCGTACAATGGGGAAAATACTGCAGCGGAAATAAAGTACAACAAAACTAATACGACATCGTATGGATCCTCATGTGATTAGTACCGATCATCATTCATCATCCTTCGTACCAACCCTGTGTTATGCTCCCCAAGGCGCTGCACATACATGAATGCAATACAGACATCCACCCCCCGATTACTCGGGCAAAATCCCATTATTTTGCTAGTGCAAGTACATAATCATATGAAATGTAACAATCAAATAGAAATCCGAATCGGATACGACAATTAACTACCGAAGCCTTCCCGTGAGGTTTTATTAATTAGAAAGCAATCAATGAAGTGTTTGAAAATAAATTCCTCATCTTGTGGATTTTAAAAGTAGAAACCTCGTTGGACCTCAAGTCCTTAGCTGAAAAATAACCATCTCAATACGAATGGGTCTCGGCCCAAAATCACTTTCCGTAAAATGACCTTTACAAAATCGTTAGGATCTCAACCCAATTCTCATCAAATCACAGTACACGAGAACAATAGCAAGGTCCATTTTCCAACATGAAAACCCCACAACTAAAGGACTAAACACATATGACAAATATTCTAGTGTCATCCTAGCCAAGTAGGCTAAATGAACTTACCTCTTACACATTTAGTCAATGCATGCAATCATGGAATCACCGTTCAAAAACACTCGTTTCTGGAAACGCCATAACCCAAAACACATTTATAAAATGCACCACAATTAACCACGGATCCACACCTCTATGGACCCCTATCGAGACCCCGTCGGATCTAACCTGTAGTGGTTAATAGCCAAGCTCATGGATCCATGCCTCTGTGGACCCCTATCAAGACCCCATCGGATCTAACCCGTAGTGAGCATACACACACCCATCACTCATGCATTACTAATATGCTAAGAATGTAAGTTCATTAAGAATAGAAATGGCCACTTACCCGACAAAATTATCATACTCATCACAATACCTCCATCATGAGCAATCAATCACAACACAACAACATAATTAACACGGAATATACGATTCCACGACATTATACAAGCAGGGGTATCATTAAAGCCCTCAACGTTCAAAATAATCAAATCATAATCAATTCACACAAATCATATTCACGAGGGTAGGCCAACCATCGTAAATCCAATATGTAAACTCTATTTGCAAGACACAAATCGTATAAGAAAAATACTTGCCTCGAAACCACGATCAAAACAAGACGATGAACGAGATGCGGTCGGGTGGCCCCGAACTCCTGGACATAATCAAGAATACAATAGCACCGCGAACACTACGAGAATAACACCACACGAATTACCGACACAAAATGGAGATCAACTCTTATCCTCGAGCACCTATAATCCTATGGAAGAAACAAAAAATACATCATTACGACGAGGATCAAGACCAAAAACAATGCAGATCACATCAAACTATCGAAGGAAAACTCATTCGAACATTTAATCGAACATTAAATGTTCACTACACCTCACGAACACCGAAATCACCCTTCGGGTTGAAACAAACTGAAGATATGGATATACAATCCATAAAACATGTTTAACAACAACATTTAACACCAACCGATTCATCTAAACTGGATTGGATTCGGAATCAAGAACAAAACTCCCAAAAAGTCATCTCTAGGGAATCAAGAAAAATACCTCGATCCGGCGAATAGTAATAGATTAAATGATGTTAAAACACACAAATCCATCCCAAGATGACGCTTGATGATGAAGATAACCCAAAATCGCACGAAAATTTCCCAAACAATCACCCACGGAGATAAAAAAAGAAGAAGAAAGGAGAGGGAAATGAAATCCTCTCCAAATCCCGCTGATAAAAGGACCTGCTGACTCGCGTGCCGCGACGCAGACTGAGTGTGCCGCGGCCCGCGGATAAAATCCACGATCAGGCCTTCAGGCCGTGCCGAGGCACAGAACATAGTGCGCCATGACGCACGGTACAGCCGTCCCCATCTCGAATCTTAGAAAGGGTGTGCCACGGCGCACAATCCCTGGTGCCGCAGCACACACTGTTTGTGCCAAAAAGTGTTGAAAAACAACCCACGAACATGATACACTAGAACGACGTATAGTCCCGACCATTCAAAGGCCTGGATGGATGACCACGAATCCTCGTTTAGTGACTTCACGTCAAAACAGTCGATCCTAACACGACGGTAACATCAAACGACCCTGAAAGAGAATAAACATAATAGATACCAAAACTTTGGAATATTACGGAATGACCCAACATGATACTCGATCGAAACACTAATAAAGTTCACAACCTCCATATAACATGAAATGGATTTACGGGAACCCCAATATGGCGGTTCCGAACAATGATTACGAAAATTGAACCCAAAAGCGACAAAAACGACAATAAACACGGAATCGAGTAAAACAAGTCCGAAACAAGCTCGAATGATAAAAAAAGTGCATAATTAATCATTCTCATAATGATGAAACGATCACAAGCGAGCCGTTAAAACAGACTCCTGCCAAAAAAGAAATTTATCGAAAATCAAAAATCGCGGATATTACATCTAACAACAACCCATCAAATGAGTGATTCGGTCTTGTTTTACCCCTAATTTGGTTGCCCTAAACCCATATAATTTATGTGGTTTACTGAACTATCCAACTTTAAACCATCAACTCCTATCAATCTGACAACTGAATCTTACCCGACACCCCATACGTCTTCTAGGGGTTCAATTTGTCACACCGAAGGCATCTAATGCACTCTAGAAATTTATCAATCTTCCCAAAACACTACCCCAACATACTTTGAAGAATAATATTTCGAATTAGATTTCAATTTTCCATGAGTTTGACGGAGGGTATAAAACCTCGTAACCTTTATAACTTAGTGTTTGTAAGTGGGAGTATTATGCGATTTAATGTTATAATTTGCACATGGATCATTTATAAGTGCTGTTTGTCGGTTTGTTTGTCATACAATATAAAGTCACCCACAACCTAGCATCTACCAACATGCAGTTCATCAATCGTTCCCAAGTACCGGGTCATCAACGACCCGGTAAAATACAAGTAATCAAATTATATGCCTTGAATTTTCATCTTCTTGGTAGTTCATCTTCGGCTCTTCGTCATTGCTGATTTATTACATCATTGAAAAATTGCATCCTAATCAAATTTTGTAGTAAAAATAAATTAGCTCAAAACGGTATTTACAATCCCGTGAATAAAGATTCAAAAACTAAGTTCATGAACTACATCACCATCACATAATAAATGCAATAAGTACATTAAAGTAAGTGCAGTAAATAGTCAATTTAATATATTGATCTAATCAATATAAAATCTAATTTGTCTAATAGAATTATTCCAATTAATTCACACAGTCGATAATTTTAATTTATTCCGGACGAAAATAAGTATTTCATCAAGTTAATTCCCTTAGAAAATAAAAATACCATATTTTTATTTTAACCAAACGAAATCTAATTTAATTTACGAGAAATTAATCTACCGAACACGAAATAAAACAGAGTCGGAACAACTTCCTGGGCCAAGCCCACGACCCGGCACCATAGCCGGGCCTTGGCTGAGAGAGTCCTAAGCTCTCGGTCGCTGCCTGCCGAGAGCAGGCAGCTTCCTAGTAGCCCCGAGCTATTAGTTCCGGCTCATCTTTTCATCCCGAATCCAAAAATAATATTTTTCTAATTTTTAAATTACACATATAATCAGTTTTCAAAGAAAAATAGATTTATATTGTAACATAAAATCATGAAAATAAATTTTTAGATGAACAATTAAACATTAACGATTAAACCAAATATGATTCCAAATCATAAAAACATTCAACCATGAATTCTAAATGCAAATATCGTTTATACGATCGTATAGACCTTGATTCAATGATACTGTTGGGATTCAGTGCCAAAAATGAAAGCACAGTGGAAGAATTATATTGATCTAATCAATAAATTGAACCCCTAAACAATATTGATCAAGCATCATATATACGAATATAAAAATACAAAGGATGAATTTCGAAATCACACCCTTGAAGACCTTTGACTAAAGGTTGATGTTGATCACAATTCTAAAGTGTCGAAGCTCTGCGAAATTCTCGAGCACCGAAAACACCGTGCCTCTACGTATCACACATTGAAAATATGACAGGAATAAATTTCTATCTTCTTGTTCTCCAAGAATACAGTTACAACATATGAAAGAGCTCTCTTTGATTTATCTTGAACACTCTAAGTGTATTATCAAACTTTTCTTCAATAATACATCTCAATATATGTGTATAGAAAACTTGAAGAAAAAAAATCACTTTTCTCTCACTTTGAAAATCTCTCACGGCGAAAAGACAAATGTACCACTAGAAGGGGGATTGAATAGTGGTATTACGGATAATGAAACATTCTCGCGAAGGAAAAAATAGATTGTGCATCAAGTAAAAGACACAACGATGTATAGAGCTTCGGCAACTTGGCTACGTCCTCTCTCTGTTTTCTTTTTCTATTGGCTCAAGAAAAACCACACACAACTTTGCCTCGTCTTCTATAGGTCCGGGCACAACCGTTACAATGCTTGTCTTCGATTGGTCCAAGCACAACCAAACACACAATATAAATTTTCTTATCTAGTGTTCTATAGGAACTAGATAATCCTCACTTACGATCGTCAGAGTATAATACTAACAATGTCGGATCAAGGATCCTAATAACACCGGATTAAGAACTCTTGATTCGTTTCTCTCAAGCTCGTGAAGGAGTGATGCCACACTTACAACAATCAAAGAAGATACGAAATATATAAGATATTACAATATGTGAACAACACTCGTATCTTTTATCGTCACAACTTAGTATGAAATAAATAGCAATAATCTGAGCTCAAGTGCGTTTGTATGCTTGAAGCTGTGTGTCTTAGAAGTCCTCCAAGAGTAGGTATTTATGGCAATTGAGCCTGACTTCTGTTTTGGAAAAAGCCTTAATTAGCATGCGCTAATAAAGGTAGTAGCGTGTGCTATCGATAATCTCAACTTTTGACTTTATCAAATGGAACGGTCCGCTCTAACAGTCATGTTCTCATTAGCGTGCGTTATGCATACCCATAGCGTGCGGTGGCCGATATTCAACCCTGAAAATCTGGACTCACGTGGACTTTGGTGTAACGTATATAATTCTAACGTTCACAAAGTTTAACGAACATATTTTAAATTTAGCGTGTGTTACCGTTCACTGTACCATTTGTTAATTCCTCCATCAAGTGTCCATTATTTTTCTATTAGCGTGAGTTTCCTGTTTTAATGGTTGAATTCCAGAGCCGTCTGTCTTGTGGCTCTAGCGTGCGCTATGAAGATATTTGTGTGCATTATCAGCTTAACTTTAGCATGCGGTATTAAGCCTAATGCGTGCCCTTCCTGTTCCATATCTGAGTTCCAGAGCCTTCTGTCTTGCTGCTTTAGCGTGCGTTATAATGATAGTTGCATGCGTTACCAGCATGACTTAGCGTGCGCTATTCTTTGTAAGTTGCGTGCGCTAAGTATCATATGAGATCTGCAGGTAACTTCTTCAGGCGACTTTTTGGCTGCAGGCAACTTTCCGTTAGCGTGCGCTAACACTTATGTATAGCGTGCGCTGAGTTCCTCTTTGAATCTTTTTTGATTTAAATGTTTTGTCTAAAATACATCATCAAAATTTATTTGTCCAACAATCTCCCCCTTTTTGATGATGACAAAACATTTGACAAATTATACCTGCCAAAAATTTTGTCGAATCAAGGTTTATGCCTTTTTTCGATTTTGTTAGTGACATTTCAAGCCGATTGTCTTACAAGAATGATGTTGAAGTTCATAATTTGCATCTTTCTTTCCCTTTTTGTCATAATCAAAAAATTTGACAAACATCAAGCCATAAGAAAATTATCACCCTTTCTCTCCCCTGAAAGGGAGCTTACGTAAATCAAGCCATAAGCTAGAAATACATTCTGAAATAGATATTTAAAAATGCAAGCATAAAAACAGAGTACATTATCACCAAATCAAACATCCATAAAACAAGTTTGACGAACTAGCATAAGAAAATTTATCAAGATACACATCATTAATATTTGTCTCAATGAGAAATCAACATAGGAGATTTCAAAGGTTAGGATTGGATTGAATTGAGTGAAGAGGAAATGACGGATGAGAGAATCGAATAAAATCCTCTTGAAGTGTTTTGACACCTAGAACTTCGGATCGAATATTCCGAACATCCTCACGAATCTCGAGTTGCACGGTTTCGAGGCCACGCATCCGAGCAACGAGGTCCACTTCGTCCCTATCTTCTATGCTCACCTTTCTCTTCCCTTTGGCTTGAGCTTTGCGCTGAAATCCTCCAGTTTGTAATTCCCGTAATGTCTCTGGTCCTCTTCGAGTGATCCTTTCCTCGGGTGTTGGAAGGCGTGTTCCCTTTGGCACCTGGTCATCTTCAATAAGGTAGGAAAATAGAACCCATCCTCGATTAAGGGTTTTGACATAGTACATTGCCTTCAGTGAGGAGTCTGTGATCTCGTGACCTCGAGATACTGGGATAGACAATTTGCCTTGCATGTTTATTTTATGGAATTTGAATATTTCCGTTAGGATGCAACCAAACGGCATGCCGGATTTTCTTGTCCTAAAAGCATAGTTTTTATAATGAAACAAATCTCCCTTAGCCATCATCCGGTTGAATACTATAGCGGCAAAGTGTTGGGATTCGGTGCCTAAAACGAAGGCCCAGCGGAAGCGGTAAAACGAAAATTAATTCGATCCGAATCCCTACGAGGATCGATCGAGCTACGTATATACGAATATCAAAACGAATAACAAGAGATATAGAAACTTACCCTTGTAGTCCGTTGATTAGATGGAAACCTTCTCTTGAGCTATTCCCCAAGCTTTAGGCGATCTCCTTTCAATTCAATCCGCTCCAAGCTCTTGAATGATCCAACGCCGAAAGCACCGCGTCTCTACTTGCCACGCGCCGGAGAAACGACCGGAACGACGATCACCTTGCTATCCTCCGAGGATACGGCTAGAGCTAAGTGATGAAGCTTCCAATATGAAATTATAACACTCTAAGTGTATAACTCACAATCTCTCTTTGAATTCTTGATTTTTCTCTAAGAAAAACTCTCAAGAAATAGATGAAGAAGAAGACTTTTAGAAAGAACTTTTCTCTCTCTCTCTACACTTAAACTCACGTATGAAAACAATCAATTAGTGTATGAGAGATTGAAGTCTTCTTATCTATATTCTCCTTCCACATGTTACAACTCATTCACATGAGAATATTGCCCCACAAGTCATTTTCCTTGCATTATCATCAAATAAAAATTGGAAAGAAAAGACAATGGGAAGGTAGGTGGAAGGGGGTTGGCCATGATGAAAAAACGGATGAGTTCGGTTCGTTTCGGACTCACGTGAGTCCAAAACAGATAAACTCCGATTCCATTCCGATGTATTTATATCGATTAATTAATCCAATTAATTTTATCATATCAAATACATTATGACATAATTAATTTCTCCAAGAAATAATTATATCCATGAATTAAATTTATCACCCAGTAATTTATTTAATTCATTAGGCCGTAAATTAATTTATCCAATAAATCAATTTAAACATCCAATGTCATGAATTAGATATCCAATATCTAATATTCATAATGAGAGAATTAAGCTTGATTCATTCCGTCGTCAATCCTAATGCGCGACTCGGTAGGTCCGTCTCAGTTAGCAATGGGAGGAACCAAAGAGTAGTAGCACCACCTAGCCAGCCTGGCGGCCTACACTGTACCCCAACTGAGAACGAATGATTGGGATCATTCAAGAACCATTCTGTCGTGAATACCAGTATACGTATAAACCCTTCTTTCAAATGTCCCGATCAAGTTATAGGGTCACGGTCAGTCAAACCTTATCTGTACTTGACGCTATGCATGCGTTAATGCAAATCGAGATCATCGAGCTGTCGTGTATCTAATACAACTAGCTCCAATGCTTTGGCCAAAGACTTATGATCTCATCTGCCAATAACCGCATAGGACATATAACCCGCTCACTAACGGGAGAAAGAATTCTATCTTGGTATTCAGTAGGACCTGCTACTTGCCCGTCAAGATGCACGTCGAGGTTGACCCCGCCTTCCGGTTCTGTGGTCGAACTACTCTAATGAAAATCTTGACTTCACAAGCACATCCCTACTAAATCCTCAAGTCTAAGGTTCACGAATACCTATCACAACCTTTCGATTCCGTCATTGACAGTCCCGGAGTGAAATCCATGTGACGAATCGAGGGTGAGTCGGTTCGAGTATACTAATCCAATTAGCATACCTATAACGTGTGCTCCCACTAACCAATAGTGTTCGACAGGCACTCTCCATGTCAAAGAACACGTCATACAAGTCTTCACATAAACTTAACGCCCAGTCAAGTTTCATCGACTTGCGAACGATTAAGTATTTGAGCTATAACCTTTCCAGTGCCGACTCCCTTATCCAATAAGGAGTGGAACGTTTTGCTCTCAAATACACGGACTAGTTTCTATATGTTTATTTACGAGTTAGGAATGCCAGTAACTACCAGTAAATAAAGAAACATTCATTTGCCTTATATAATTGGTTTACATAATTACAAGTACAATGCCCTCACTCAACAACCTCTGAGTGGCATTCGAGGGCATACTCCTAACAATCTCCCACTTGCACTCAATGCCACACACTATGGTATCTAATACCCTTGTTCTCCAGATGACGCTCTAAGCTAATCTGAGAAAGTGGCTAGGTCAGTGGATCAGCGACGTAGTCGGCTGACTCTACTCTATGCAGCTCAATGTATCTCTTTGCGAACGAATGCTCTTACGAGATGATACTCTCTCTCAATATGTTTGGAACTATTATGAAACCTTGGCTCCTAGGCCTGTGGTACTGCTTGGCGGCAGCACAGTGTCACGTGAAGTTTACCCGGTAACTTCTAAATTCTTCCTTTGGAGGCCTCGAGGCCGCTTTATGCTCGGCTGACAGTGGAATTAGCGATCACGCTATTCTTGGCACTTTGCCAAGATACCGCTCCTCCATTAAGAGTAAATGTAGCAGTAGACATAGAATCGTCTTTCTATCCTTGGAAGTCCAATACGGTGAATCCCATCACATTCGGTTCTCCACCACCATATATAAGAACCAGATCTCTAGTCCTTCTAAAGTACTTGAGAACGTTCTTTATGGCGGTCTAATGTTCCCAATAGGTTGGCCGAAACCTTCTTACCACGCTCCCGGCATGCGCAATGTCGTGTCTCGTACACAATAAAGCATATGTGAGGCTACCCACTGCCGAATCATATGGTATATAACTCATTTCCTTTCATTGTTCCTCACTATAAGGACACATCTTCAAGGTAAGTTTTATTCCATGTCACATCAGAAGGAACCCTCTTTAAGATCTAATCTATATAGAGGGCTTGGGAAAAACTTATCATTCTCTTCGATCTAATCCAGTAGAATCGAATCCCAAGAATATAGGTTGCTTCTCCCAAGTTTTTCATGGAGAAATTACTCAAAACCAAGCTTTCCCATAATCGAGCATTCCCACATCATTTCCTATTAGTAGAATGTCATCTACATATAGTACTTAGAATGTGATCTTGCTCCCACTAACCCTCTTGTATACACAAGATTCCTCTTCATTTTGCACGAAGTCAAACTCTTTAACCGTCTCATCAAAATGAAGGTCCCAACTACATGAAGACTGCTACAGTCCATTTCATGGAGTCTACATCCACCATTGCTAGGTCATTGGTCGTGGGTCGGTCTCTTGTTTATCACTTGAAACCTCGAGGAAACCCAGTTCCTCCAAGTGCATAAAACTATACCTCTTAGGTAATTGAGACACCCTACTAGACCTACGAGGTGGTTGTACTTGTGTTTTAGAAGGTTCGGTTCCAATTTCTTGCACAGGTGTCTCTTTAGGAGTTTCATTGTATTCTTCCAAAGAAATACTTCTACCTTCTCCGCCTTCCGAATGAACTCATCTTCCAGAAGTGTGCTTGTAAAGCAACAACGATCTTTCGATCTTCGGGCATGTAGAATATATATCCCATCGTCCCAGACAGAATCTAATGAAACGTCCCTTCGCAGACCTAGCTTCCAACTTTTCCACCTTGGTCTTCTTGACATAGGCGGGACATCCCCAAATCCTAATATGATTAAAACTTGGTTTCCTTCCTTCCCACATCACATGTGGAGTTATAGGAACGGATTTGGAAGGACATCTGTTCAAGATATACGCGGCGATCAGTGCATACCCCCACGTAAATCGGCAAGTCAAGATAGCATAGCATGGAACGGACCATGTTGATAGGGTCGGTTCCTTCTTTCGACACACCATTTAACCGAGGAGTACTGGAGGTGTTAGTTGTGAAACTATTCCATGTTCCTTAAGGAACTCGTCAAACTCCGTACTCATATACTCGCCACCTCGGTCCGACCAAGTGCTTTGATATGATTACGGTTTGTTTCTCGACTAGGGCCTTGAATTCTGGAATTTCTCAAAGGCCTCGGATTTATGTTTCATTAAGTATACATAACCATACCTAGTATGATCATCGTAAACGTAATGAAATATTGATATCCGTCACGTGCTACTTCCAAAGCACCACATACGTCGGTATGGATTAATCCCGGCTTATCGGCTCTTTCAAATGTCCCCTGTGAAGGGGACTTAGTCATTTTGCCTTTAAGGCAAGATTCACAAGTAGGAAAGGGATCCGATCCCAATGGACCCATAAGTCCATCTTTTTCCATCTTGTAAACCTTGGTCCGACCAACATGACCAAGTCTAAGATGCCATTTCAAAACTTGATTGGTTTCATCCCTACCACGTTTTCTAGTCATAGTATTCACAACTACTTTGTTCTTTGAGATTTAGATGATACAATCCATTCAACAATGTAGCAAGATCCACTAGTTTATTTCTAAAATAAATTTTTAGAACCATCACCAATGAAAAATGAAAAGCCTTTTCGGTCCATGACCGAATGGATACAATGTTTTTGTGCCCCTTGGGCAAAACAAGTACATCTTCTAAAGTCAAAACAAAGCCGGATTCTAAACCCAAAAGAAGTGATCTATGTCGGTCGCCTCGACACTATGCCCGCTTCCGACCGTGATCATAACTTCTCCGGCTCCAAGCTTCCTACTTTGTTCCAGATCCGATTCACGGTACAAATATGAGAACTAGCACGAGAATCCAAGATCCAGAAGAAGAAAATACATGGCGAGAACAATTTGTTTCCAAAACTAAAAGTTACAGACGAAGTGCCATGAAGAATCGGACAGTCTCTAGCCCGGTGGCCCGACTCACCGCACTTGAGACAAGCATCCTTCTTCTTCTTGTTCTTGAACCATCGGGGCCTTGCCCTTACCCTTAAGGTCCTTAGCTTGTGGTCGGTTTGCTTCTTGGTCCTTTTCTTCTTGTTCTTAGACCTCCGAGGTCCGTAAGAAATCACAAGAGCGAGACTCCTTCATCCATGAGTCTTCATCGAGACCGAGCGGTCACAAGTTTGTTCATTAGCCCGGCTAAGTTACATGCAATCTCATTGCGGTTGAAGTTCATAACAAACCGTGAGAAGGAATCGGGGAGAGGCGTAGGATAAGGTCGGTTTGGAGAAGTATCCATTTTAAAATCAAGAGCCTCCAATCTCTCGATCATGGATATCATTTTGAGGACGTGTTCCCAACCTTCTCACCTTCCTTCATCCTTGCACCGAACGATTGCTTGGATATCTCATATCTAGCGATTCTGCTGTGCTCACCATAAAGCTCGGTTAAGTGAGACAGAATGCCTGGCGAAGTCATTTTCTCATGAGCTCTCGAAGCTCATTAGACATGGAAGCCATCATATAAGCACGGACTTTCACGTCATCCTTAACCCACTTTTCGTGGTTTTCAATCTCTTCCGATTGGCTCGGGTCCGCACAGAGGCGCCGGAATGTCCGTCTCAAGACGTATCCCGGTGCCTCTATACCGAGGACAATCATCGACATGAGCCAATCCACAAAGTTAGGTCCCATTAAGGTGTTCTTTTCGAGTAGAATTGCGAGTGGATTCATTGTCATATTGAGATTTGTGCGCATTAAGTATAGCAGTTAATTAGTGACTCGTTCAATTATGTTCGGAGTATAGAATTAAGGTCTTTTCTATTCTTATTACCCGACTCCCACTATTTTTATCGGAATAACACACTCCCATGTGAAATCCGAAGTATCGTCGCTCTACTTCATAGTGGTGATCGAGTTCTTTATAAATCTTAATAGAGGGCAACCGACAGTTTCTAGTCTATTAATTTTCATAAAGTGGTGTCCAACACCAACCCATCTAATGGATGATTCGATCTTCTTTTCCCCTTGTTCACTCCCCTCAACCTATACGGTTTCTATGGTTCGTGAACAAGTTAAGTTTATACCATCGACGCAAATCGGTTTCACAATTGAATCTTATCGGCAACCTATCGGGTTTCTAGGGATAAAATTTGCTCCAACCGAAGGCATCCAATGCGCTCCTGTAATTTATCCGTCCTCCCGACGACTACCCCGATAACTCGGAAGCATAGCACATCCGGTTTGGATTTCAATTTCCGAAAACTCGATGGAGGAAGGAAAACCTTGAAACCTTATAAACTTAATTATTTATAGTGGGAGAATTTTCGCGATTAACGTTACACTTTGCACATTAATCATATTAGCGCGTTTGTGGCATTCATACAATATGAAACAACCATTCACAACCTAGTTGCTACCAACATGTGGTTCATGGACCGTTCCTAGAAAACAAAAACTTCGTAATCTAATTACAAGTCTTCGTCTTGAATCTTCGTCTTCTCGAAATGGATCTTCCTCCGGTCTTCGTCATTACATATAAATTTTACATCGAAAATTGCATCCTAGATACAAACATTTCTAGTAAAATAAATAGGCTCAAAACGGCCTTTACAACCCAATCGAATAAAACGAACGATTCAAATCTAAGTCCACGAACCACATCCCCATTCAAAAAGCATTCATCCAATAAATACTATATAAATGGAAAGCGTAGAGATACATTGATCCAATCAACAATACGAACCGATCCAATCGATTCACACATTGGTAATTTGATAACGTTCAAAATAATTCGGTCGACCATAAATATTCCAATTAATCAAATTTCCCTTATAAAATGAAATACCATAAATCATTTTAATCATATTAAATCCAATTTAACATGCGGGAGATTAATTTTCAAGAATACACGAAAAAATCGAGCCGGTGAAAACGGCCAAGCATGACCGAGTCACCTCGGCGACTCTACCGGCATCACGCTGGCTTGGCCGAGTCACTCTCGGAAGAATTGCCAGACACGACCGAGTCCTAGGACACGGTCGGGTCGCTGGCGATGACTTGGTAGATCGCTGACACGACCGTGTCATCCAGACACGGTCGAGTCACTTCGGCGGACACGCCCGTGTCTCGACACGGCCGGTCTCCCAAGCTGGCCTCGCCACATCTGCTGACACGACCGTGTCACCAGACACGGTCGAGTCATCCTCGGCCAAAATACCCTTTTTGTCCAAAAAGTCGTCCGACGACGATTCGGGCTAGATTTTCGAATAGGATATCCAATATCAATATTATACGACTTTCATATCTTCAATATAAATCATATTTCCCGAAATTTAAGATTTATATTTAGACATAAACTTACGAAAAATACAATTATTACGAACGAAAAACATATACCACGATTATGACTAAAATGATTCCAAATCATTCACCATCTAATCGAGCATTCCAAATGCCAATATCGTATATACGATCGCAAGACCTACTCTCTGATACCACTGTTGGGATTCGGTGCCTAAAACGAAGGCCCAATGAGCGGTAAACGAAAATTAATTCGATCCGAATCCCTACGAGGATCGATCGAGCTACGTATATACGAATATCAAAACGAATAACAAGAGATATAGAAACTTACCCTTGTAGTCCGTTGATTAGATGGAAACCTTCTCTTGAGCTATTCCCCAAGCTTTAGGCGATCTCCTTTCAATTCAATCCGCTCCAAGCTCTTGAATGATCCAACGCCGAAAGCACCGCGTCTCTACTTGCCACGCCACGAGAAACGACCGAACGACGATCACCTTGCTATCCTCCGAGGATACGGCTAGAGCTAAGTGATGAAGCTTCCAATATGAAATTATAACACTCTAAGTGTATAACTCACAATCTCTCTTTGAATTCTTGATTTTTCTCTAAGAAAAACTCTCAAGAAATAGATGAAGAAGAAGACTTTTAGAAAGAACTTTTCTCTCTCTCTCTACACTTAAACTCACGTATCAAAACAATCAATTAGTGTATGAGAGATTGAAGTCTTCTTATCTATATTCTCCTTCCACATGTTACAACTCATTCACATGAGAATATTGCCCCACAAGTCATTTTCCTTGCATTATCATCAAATAAAAATTGGAAAGAAAAGACAATGGGAAGGTAGGTGGAAGGGTTGGCCATGATGAAAAAAGCGGATGAGTTCGGTTCGTTTGACTCACGTGAGTCCTAAACAGATAAACTCCGATTCCATTCCGATGTATTTATATCGATTAATTAATCCAATTAATTTTATCATATCAAATACATTATGACATAATTAATTTCTCCAAGAAATAATTATATCCATGAATTAATTTTATCACCCAAGAATTTATTTAATTCATTAGTAGTAAATTAATTTATCCAATAAATCAATTTAAACATCGATGTCATGAATTAGATATCCAATATCTAATATTCATAATGAGAGAATTAAGCTTGATTCATTCCGTCAATCCTAATGCGCGACTCGGTAGGTCCGTCTCGATTAGCAATGGGAGGAACCAAAGAGTAGTAGCACCACCTAGCCACTGGCGGCCTACACTGCACTTAACCGAGAACGAATGATTGGGATCATTCAAGAACCATTCTGTCGTGAATACCGGTATACGTATAAACCCTTCTTTCAAATGTCCCGATCAAGTTATAGGGTCACGGTCGATCAAACCTTATACATGCTTGACGCTATGCATGCGTTAATGCAAATCGAGATCATCGAGTCGCCGTGTATCTAATACAACTAGCTCCAATGCTTTGGCCAAAGACTTATGATCTCATCCGCCAATAACCGCATAGGACATATAACCCGCTCACTAACGGGAGAAAGAATTCTATCTTGGTATTCGATAGGACTGCTACTTGCCCGTCAAGATGCACGTCGAGGTTGACCCCGCCTTAGGTTTACGTGGTCGAACTACTCTAATGAAAATCTTGACTCACAAGCACATCCCTACTAAATCCTCAAGTCTAAGGTTCACGAATACCTATCACAACCTTTCGATTCCGTCATTGGGTCCGAGTGAAATCCATGTGACGAATCGAGGGTGAGTCGGTTCGAGTATACTAATCCAATTAGCATACCTATAACGTGTGCTCCCACTAACCAATAGTGTTCGCGGGCACTCTCCATGTCAAAGAACACGTCATACAAGTCTTCACATAAACTTAACGCCCGGTACCAAGTTTCATCGACTTGCGACGATTAAGTATTTGAGCTATAACCTTTCCAAAGGCCGACTCCTTATCCAATAAGGAGTGGAACGTTTTGCTCTCAAATACACGGACTAGTTTCTATATGTTTATTTACGAGTTAGGAATGCCAGTAACTACCAGTAAATAAAGAAACATTCATTTGCCTTATATAATTGGTTTACATAATTACAAGTACAATGCCCTCACTCAACAACCTCTGAGTGGCATTCGAGGGCATACTCCTAACACAAAGTTCACCGGTTCCTCATTCAAAACATGATAGGCAACTTGTTTATAAATACCAACAAGTTTGTGTTGGGATTGATTTTTGGCATGAGACATTTGGTAAGAGAAACGAGAAGCAAATGAATATTAACCCCGAAATCATTATTTTCAAAAACCTCGTCAGTGATATTAATCACAACTTTTGATCTCAGAAACTCGCGAATGACAAGATCAGTCAGATTCGATTCTTCATCTTCTAGAGTCGACCCAGTGCACATGAATCCATCACAGTTAAGATCAAAGATTTATTTTAAAATTTCATACGACATGATCAACTTAGTACCACATACCAGAGAAAACAGAACAGATGATTTTGAATAAGAATGAGTTCCAATATGTAAATTCGCGTAGAACTCATGCATCAATTATGGGTAAATCAGCCCTTTCATCTCAACGAATTTCACAATTCCCAGTTTGTCAAAATATTCATGAATCTTTAACCCTGCTCAGTCTAAACTAGCAAAGTTGAAATAATAACAATCGGTAACCTGCTCTTGCGGTATTGTTTGATAGTATACCTCTTGACACACCAGAGAATAAAATCTGGAGCTGTCGAGTTCCTCTATTGGCGGACGCTTGGAACCCTTATATTGCATCTTCATCGGTGATTTAGATCCACTTGACATTGATAGAAATTTGATACGATCGATTTTAGTAGAAAATTGGAGAGATAGAGATGGTCGGAAGTGCAGAAATGTTTTGAAGGTTTGGCGGCCTGTGAAGGAGGTGAAGGAATATGAAAGGGTTGACCTGATTAGGTTTAAGTATTGATCTAAGCAGTTTCGATAGCATGTGCTATGATTTGTCCTAGCGCGCGCTATAATAAAATAGGTTCTGAGGACAGAGGATCTAAAAGAGGTTTTCAGGTTTAAAAAAAATCGATAGCATGCGCTATCCTTGAGATGTAGCGTGCGCTGAAGATTCGGACTCCGTTTAATTTATACGATAGATTTCTAAAAATTGTCGAGGTGACCCATACCGAGTTGCAACCGAATAGAATTGGAAGATTCCTCAGGTAGGGGTTTTGTAAATATATCTGCAAGTTGATCTTTTGTACCGGGAAAAATTAAACAGATGTCTTTCTTTTGAATATGATCGCGCAAAAAGTGGTGTCTAATATCAATATGTTTAGTTCTACTATGCAAAACAGGATATTTACTCAGATTAATAGCACTGGTGTTATCACATAAAATGGGGGTATTTTCAAAATAGATTCCATAGTCGCGGAGTTGATTTTTGATCCATAATACCTGCGCACAGGCGCTCCCTGCTGCGACATACTCGGCTTCAGCTGTAGACAAAGCTACGCTTGTCTGCTTTTTACTTCCCGAGGAGATTAAGCATGAACCAATGAAATGGCATGTACTGCTAGTGCTTTTCTTGTCAATTTTACATCCGTCGAAATCAGCGTCACTATATGCAATTAAATTAAAATCCAGACAAGATGGATACCATAGTCCTAGACCAACAGTCCCTTTCAAATACCGAAAAATACATTTACATGCAGTTAAATGGGATTCCTTAGGATTAGATTGAAATCTAGCACATAAGAAAGTAGCAAATATTATATCCGTTCTAAAAGCAGTTAAATATAATAGAGATCCGATCATACCTCGATATAGTCTTTGATCCATGGATTTTCCATTTTTCATCTTTGTCTAATTTTAACGTGGAAGACATTGGAGTTGAAATTGCTTTGATACTTTCCATTTTGAATTTCTTGAGGAGATCGTGAGAATATTTTGTTTGATGGATAAAAATCCCATCTTCACATTGTTTGATTTGAAGCCCGAGGAAGAATGTTAATTCTCCCATCATACTCATTTCGAACTCTCCCTTCATGAGATTAGAAAAGTCTTGGCAAAGAGATTCGTTAGTAGCACCGAAAAAAATGTCGTCAACATATATTTGACATACAAGTATATCATTATCTAAAATTTTCACAAATAAGGTATTATCGATTTTACCTCTCGTATAGTTATTTTCAATTAAAATTGACTTAAACGATCATACCATGCCCGAGGTGCTTGCTTCAAACCGTAAAGAGCTTTGTTGAGCTTGTAGACATAATCTGGAAATTGATGATCTCCAAAACCAGGAGGTTGTTTGACGAACACTTCTTCTTGAATGAAGCCATTTAAAAATGCACTTTTCACATCCATTTGATATCGCTTGATTTTCTTGTGAGCTGCAAATGCACATAACAAACGAATAGCTTCGAGACGAGCTGCAGGCGCAAAACTTTCTTCATAATCAAGACCCTCTTCTTGATTATAACCTTGTGCGACCAAACGAGATTTATTTCTTATTGGATAACCGTCTTTGTCACACTTAATTTTGTGCACCCATTTAGTTCCGATAATTGTTTTATCTTTAGGAGCGGTAACTAAATTCCATACTTTATTGCGTTCAAATTGAACGAGCTCTTCTTGCATTACCATCACCCAACTTTCGTATCAAGAGCTTCGGATACATTCTTGGGTTCAATCTCGAATACAAAAGCACAATGAGCAATATACTCGGTGGTTCTCCTTCGCGTTTGAACACCATCTTCAATATTCCCAATAACAAAGTCTCTTGGATTATCTTTGTATGCTTCCAATCTTTTGGTAAATCATCGATTATATTATTCTGAAACTCCGACACACTCTCCATTTCGCTTGAGGGATGAGAGACCGGAATAATACCTGCATCATCAAAACTTTCTTCCTTTCCCGGCGGTGAGATTATATCATTGAATTTGACAGGAATAGATTCTTCAACTTTATTAGTTCAAATTTTATACAAACGAAAAGCTTTGCTATTTGTAGAATAACCAAGAAATATCCCGGAATCGGATTTGGCATCAAATTTGCCCAAATTTTCTTTACCATTATTTAAGATGAAAACATTACAACCAAATGGTTGAAAGTAAGATATGTTCGGCTTTTTGCCCTTAAAAATTTCATACAGGGTTTTAATTAAGGTTCTACGAAGATGAACCCGGTTGATCACATAACATGCCGTGAAACTAGCTTCGGCCCAAAAATATTGCAGAAGATATATTAGATCGTTCGAAATTCTGGAACGAATTGAAGAATTAGCTTACCGTTTGGCTTTACCCCAAAACTTTCGGTCGTGCACAACGTTTTTCATGTATCGTTGTTTAGGAAGCATGTGCACGATTCCAGCCACATCATCAACTATACTGCCATGGAGATGAACAAAGATCTTACTTATGAAGAACAATCAGCAGTTATTCTCGACCGATCAGCCCGGCAGTTGAGGAACAAATAGAAGGTGTTTGTCAAAATTCAATGGCGTAACCACAGTAAAGATGAGGCCACTTGGGAGCGCGAAGAGGAACTTCAAGCTCGTTATCCAAATTTCTTCAATCAAGGTATGTCATTTATTTTCGAGGACGAAAATTTTTCTAAGAAGTGTAGGATGTAATATCCGCCATTTCATAATATAATATTATTATTTATAATAATATTAATAATACATTTTCATTTAATTTAGTTCTCATTATATTTCATTTATCACCGAGTGGGTAATTACTGTACAATTATTTTCACTTCATGTACAAGTCAATTTATCAATTTAATTTAAGCAGTATTTAATATTAGTCACTGTTATTAATATTAGTATAATTATTAAAGGTATTAATAATAATAATAATATATTATAACAAAGAGCAGTATTAATACTAATGGTACTAATATTAGTGTTAGATATCATTATAAATTATTTCAAGTCCAATAAATTTTAATTGGAATTCTTTTCTTTAGACCAATAGGCCCAACAGATTATACACCTTGTATCCCAGCTCTCTTTGATTCTTCCTGCAGCGAAACCCATCATCTGATACTCTCAATATTATGCTATTCCATCCCCCAGCATTCCGTCTGGAGCAAAGCGTCACACACAATTTTGCAAATCCCTTTCCTTCTCTCTATCCTCTCCAGCAGTAAACTCAAATCTTTTACTGTCAGTTAGTCTTATGTTTTTTTTTTTTTTGTCGGAAGTCAGTTAGTCTTATGTTTAGTATCAAATATTTTAATAAACTAGAATTTTCAATAGAACCATTAACATCAAAATCCCACGCCCCAAATCGATTCAATGATTAAACCAGAAATCAAAACCAACATCTCACCTGATATTCGCAACCCACATAACCCAACCCCGGTCGAGTCCAAACCACCACCACCACCATTAATGGCAGCCAAACCACCCGAACTGATTCGAAATCAACAACCCAGACTTGCTATTCTCCGAGCCATGAACAACCTCTTCAAAATACTGATTCTAAATGGGTGCGGCCCGAACCCGCGAATATAGCCCGTATAAGGAACTGATTGCCCATATCAAAACCCAGAACCATCGCGGGACCTGTATCTTGGTCGTGAGCTGCCAGCCGAGCCTCCGCACTGTCAAATTGTCTCCACCGTTACTGGACATTTGTTGTGTGATGCGGACTTCATGTGTGTGTGTAGTCGACCCAGTGTGTGACCTGTGTATATCGGTGTATGTGTGTGTGCATCGATTCTTTTGTATGTGTGTGTGAGAGAGAGATCTGTCGAGAGAGTTAGAGACCTGAGAGAGAGTAGTAAGAAATGAGAAGTAATCGGGCGACATATTGATAGGGTTTTTATACCCTTTAGTTTTAGGGTTAATTCAATTAAAGCCCTCAATTTTCAATAATCATTCAATTTCACCCACACCTTTTAGTTAATCCAGTTGACCCCAGACAACTTATAATACATTCAAATTCAGGCATATTTTGACCCATGAGATTAACAATGTTAACTCTTTAATTAATATTAATAATCACTTCAAATTTTGTGCATTATATTTTTCTTTTCAGTCATTATATAATAATATTTTCTAATGATTAAAATTTTTATTATATGTGGACATTAACAAGGATATACGGGCTTAGGACTTTGAGTCAAGCATCTTCATATTCAAGTTCAAGCAGCAACATTTTATTCAGGTGGGAATTCTCACTACCACTTTAGTTGCTTTACTTGGACTGCTATGTGATATTCTATTTATGTTTAAAATTAAGAATACATGTTGTAAATCAGGCTCACTGTGTACGTGTAAAGAGGCTATCTTAAGATATATGTTGTGCGGGGACACCTGCACAACCTCAATATTTACATACGTGCTAGATCCATGTTATATGTGATATTGTGTGTATCTATTTATGTTGGGAAAAATATTGTTGATAGAATAATCATTTAATTGCTTTCCACAAATTTATTTATTATTGTGATATGTGTGATTTCCACGAGCGGAAGGAAGCTCACCCCCACCTACATTGATCTCGCAGGTTAATCCGAGCTGGATGGACGAAGAAGTGAGCTGAGAGGACATATGATGATATTTTTATTAAACAATGTTTTTTTTGTCTTATGCTTTGAAACATATATTGTATTTGGGGAAATTTCGATTGGTAATAATAGTTTTTAAATTTCTTCAGCCACAATTATGACCTCTTATTTATGACATATCGTTGCCTTAATTAATAGGCATTCATTTTAGTCAGTGTAGTGACTCGAATTTGTAGGCGAGAATTTTAATATTCTCAAAGAAATTTATTTTTCATCAAAATTCACCTTTTTACTTATTTTTCCCCTATAATTATTCCTAGAGAGTTGGAGCGTTACGACATAGTTCCTCGAAAATGAAGGTGGAGAACTGGTGAATCAATCGATCAAACAAAAATAGTTAAAGATAGTCCAATTGAATCTACAGAGCCCAGTTCTTCAATAAAGATTGTTACAAAAATTGCAAACTTGGAAAATATTAAAAATCCTACAAGTTATTGCAGTGAAACATGGAGTCGACATGAAAGGATCATTGGCAATATTGTTGCATTCTCAATAGCTGAAAAAATAATGAACAATGATTATGATTGTGAACCACGCTCCATAATAGATTGTCGACAGAGGCATGACTTGCATAATTGGGAAGATGCAATAAAATCTGAATTAGCTTCCCTAGAAAAATGCAACGTGTTCGAACCAATCAGTCGAACCTCAGATAATATAAAACTGGTGGTATATAAATGGTATTTTGTTCGTAAAAGGAATGAGAAAAATGAAATTGTGAGATATAAAGCTCGACTTGTAGCTCAAGGTTCTTCCCAGAGACCTGGGGAAGATTATGATGAGATATATTCACCAGTAATGGACACAATCACTTATCTTTTTCTCATGGATGTCGTAACAGCATACATATATGGTTCACTAGATATGTATGTGTGTGTGTATATATATATATATATATATATATGTGTGTGTGTGTGTGTGTGTGTGTGTGTGTGTGTGTGTGTGTGTGTGTGTGTGTGTGTGTGTGTGTGTGTGTGCGTGACAATTCCTGAAGGATCTAGAACACATATAGTCGGCATACCTCGCGAATTGCATTCAATAAAACTATAGAGACCATTGTACAGTTTAAAGCAATCCGGACCAGTGTTCTAAAAATCTCTGCCTAAACCTATTAATCCTCCGATTAATCCCTAGAAGATCCTCTACCATTCTGATTATGGCATATGCTCTTGTGCTGGGCATTTGGGTGACGAATCAGTCGTCTAGGCTGCTGGGTGGGGGCCTATGAAGGCAAGATAAGATACTATGGACTACTCTATACTTATATCAATGTTTCAAATTCCTAGATACATGGGCGAGTAGGTGGATGCCTAGGCTGTTATAATTTTTTGTTTTTTTGTCTTGTTCTAATAGTTCTATAAATTCCTAATCTCGGATATTATGGATATTATAGACTCCATTTTATCTATATCAATATTTCAAAATTTTAAAATATAGTTGATTATAAATCTTTTAAATGGTTAAATTTCAATTATTTTTAGTTATTTTACAAATATATAATTTTTTATATATAAAAATGATCAAAATATAATAACAAAATAAACCTGCCTAGTCCGACTAATCCGCAATTAATGCCCGAGTAATCTTCTGGGTGCTAAGCGTTAGCAACCGAACGCCTAGCGTCTAGCGTTTTTTAGAATCATGATCCGGACGCATGTGGTATCATAGACTAAGTGAATACCTTATAAAAGAAGGTTACAAGAATGATCCTATTGGTCAGTGTTTATAAAAAGAACAATCACCGGATTTGCTATTATTGCTGTTTATGTGGATGACATGATCTGCTTCGCACTCCTGAAGAGTTGGCCAGTGCTGCTGAATATACAAGAAAGAATTTGAGGTCAAAGATCTTGGAAAAACTGAGCTTTGCTTTGGTCTTGAATTAGAGCATAGAGATAGTGGAATACTTGTCAACCAGTCTACTTATACTTAACGACTGCTCAAATGATTTAATATGGATAAGGCTCATCCTTTAAGCACTCCAATGGTTGTCCGCAGTTTAAACATAGAAAGAGATCCATTCAGACCAAAATAATCTAATGAAAATATAATTGGCCCTGAAGTACCATATCTTAATGCTATTGGAGCATTAATGTATCTAGCCAAATGTAATAGACCAGATATCTCTTTTGCTGTAAATGTACTCACAGATATAGTTCCAATCCAATACGAAGGCGTTGGAATGGAGTTAAACCAATTTTTCGTTGCTTTCGTGGCTCTACAAATATGGGGTTATTATATTCAAAGCAAATCACTAACCCAGGGTTAGTTGGTTATGCTGATGCAGGATATAGGTCCGACCCGCATAAAAATCGCTCACAAACTGGTTATGTATTTTGCTGCAATGTAGGATCATGAGTGTTCTCGAAAATATATTTGAGATCTGGATATCACCAACTGAGGATTAAGGATGATGATACCCCGAAGATAGAATTTCGACTCAATATGGACACTACGAGTTTATAGTGATGCCATTTGGTTTGACAAGTGCGACAACAGTACTAATGGACCTCAAGAACCGTGTATTACAACCTTATTTGGATAAGTTTGTCATTGTGTTTGTAGATGACATACTTGTGTATTCAAAGAGCAAGGTTGAACATGAGCAACATCTTAGAATAGTATTGGAGTAATGCGCAAGGAGAACTTGTATGCCAAGTTCAACAAGTGTGAATTCTGGCTTAACCGAGTTTCATTTTTTGGACATGTGATCACTTCTAGAGGAATCGAGGTTGACCTAGTTAAGGTAGAGGCAATCAATGATTGAAAGGTACCGAGTAATGCAAATGAAGTTCGCAGTTTCTTGGGTTTAGTTGGTTATTATCGAAGATTTATCGAGGGATTTTCGAAGATAGCTGCACCAATGACTCGATTGACAAGGAAGGGAGAATCTTTATTGTGGAATGAGAAGTGCGAAAAGAGTTTCCAAGAACTTACGCGAAGGTTGACTACAGCACCAGTTTTGACCATCCCCGATTCGACAAGAGAATTCATCATCTACAGTTATGCATCCAAGCAAAGCTTGGGATGTGTATTGATGCAGCAGGGCAAAGTAGTTGCCTATGCTTCGAGACAACTAAAACCGCACGAGCTAGAATACCTTACCCATGATTTGGAATTAGCAGTGGTAGTTCATGCCTTGAAGATTTAGAGGCATTACCTGTATGGAGGTAAGTGTGAAATTATACAGACCACAAAAGTCTGAAATATATTTTCACACAAAAGGAATTGAATATGAGGCAATGCATATGATTATAGTTGGTCATGGACTACGATTATAAAATTCATTACCACCCCAGTAAAGCAAATGTAGTTGCTGATGCACTGAGCCGTAAGGCTAGAGGAGACCTAGACTCTATGTCGACCAAAGAGGAGAGCTTAGTCAAGGAATTTGCAAGAATGAACCTTGAAATAGCTACACCATAGAATTCGGTTGAGTCGTTATTGGCTAGTTTGGTGGTACAACCAACCTTGAGGAAGCAGATCAAACAAGGTCAAGGATAAGATGACTTTTCGGTCAAAATAAAAGAACGTACTCTTTCAGGTGAGGATAAGGGCTTCAGCATGTCCGATGATGGCACGGTGTACTACGGTCGCCCACGATACTAATCTCATCCAACAACATATCCGACACATTGTGACTACGCACAACTCAACTGGTCACCTGACGACTCGAACGACAAGACAACACATTACTCGACAAATCACGACTCGACTCGACCCGACAGTCTAGGTTTCCGCAACCTAAGCTCTGATACCATAAATGTAACACCCCCAAAACCGTATGGGAATATTACACGCCGTAGACCCTTTCCACAAGGATCTACCAGGCTAAACATCCATAAACAACCAAATGCTTGCCCGGCCAGGGTCAAACAATATAATAATACAGACCGTTAAGGTCACTTACACATGAATACACAGACCGATGACGTCACACATCTCCATCAACAGAACTGACTAAAACAACATTACCCACACAGGGGTCGAAACACAATACAGCGGAAGACTGAAATCAACTCTAACAATACAACCAAACTCTACCAACTCTCGACTCTTGATTAGTATCGCAGCTCGTCATCCTCTTGTGCCAATCCTATGACTGCTCCCCTGAACCTGCATGTACCTGGACGAAAAACAGACATCCACCCCCCGATTACTCAGGGGTTAGTAAAACTCCACTGTTTTACTAGTGCAAGTATAATACGATACGAAATGCAACAAGTAAATAGCAACTACGAATTTAATACGGAAATCAATTATCAAAATGTTCCCGAGAAGTTTTAGAATTTCGAACTCGAGCAAGAGATATTTGAAAAGGAACACATCATCTCGGGGATTTTTAAAGCAGAAATTGTTTTGGACCTCGAGTCCCAATTTACAAAACCTTTTCGTAAACATTAGGGCCTTAGCCCGATTCTCGTTTCAAAACACACTAGATAATATATCATTACGAGTCTGAGACCCGTATTTAAAATGTTACCCAAACAATCACTATTATACGATCATTGTTCGTACACATCTACCGAACTCCGGAGGCCTCGACGGACCTTACCCGGACCACACACACTGTTCGTACACATCATGTACCAAACTCCGGAGGCCTCGATGGACCTTACCCGGACCACACACACTGTTCGTACACATCAGGTACCGAACTCCGGAGGCCTCGACGGACCTTACCCGGACCACACATACTGTTCGTACACATCATGTACCGAACTCCGGAGGCCTCGACGGACCCTACCCGGCCACAAACATCGTTCGTATACATCATGTACCGAACTCCAGAGGCCTCGTCAGACCCTACCTGGATCACACCTTGTTCGTACACATCATGTACCGAACTCCAGAGGCCTCGTCAGACCCTACCTTGTAATATCCGCAATTTCGGATTTCCGATAATTTTCTTTTTGTGGCGGAGGTCCATTTTGACGACTCGTTTGGGACCGTCTCATCATTCTGAGAATGATTAATTCTGCACTTTTTATCACCCGAGTTCGTTTCGGTATTGTTTTGTTGAGTCCCGTGTTTTCTTAACGACTTTTCCGCACTCGAGTTCGATTCTTGTGAATCTCGTCCGAAATTACTGTTTCGAGTTTCCCGTAAGTCCGTTTAACTTTGTTAGCCGTGTTGTGAACTTCGGTTTGGTTATTCGATCACGTATCGTGATTTTCGGACGTTTTGGGCCATTTTCGTAATTTCCCAAAGTTTGGGGTAATTACCTTCCGTTGTCGAATTTCGAGCCTTCGGGTGGTCGGAATCGTGTGTTCTCTTATCTCTTAGATTCGTCTTTGCGAGTACTTCGTGACCGTATCTTCGATTCGTATTCAGGTTTGGGTTTCGGTGTCGTTTTCTTGAGTTCAGTGTTATTAAACGACTTTTCCAAGTATGAGTCGACTTTGTAAAATCACCATAAATTCTTGGAAACTCCAAAGATTTTGAATCTTTTCAATATTATAGAGCATCAAGTTAGCTTTCCAATGGTTCAAACTGTGAGTCAATCGGAGTCCGGACGAGAGAGTTATGGTCGAAATAGCTTAGACACTCATTTTCCAGTTTTGGCCGAGCAGCCTGTACCCTGTGCCGCGGAACACTTAGGCTGGGCCGTGGCACACAGTCCAGATTAGCCTATTTCTGCGGATTTTGTGAGATGAATGCTCATTTCATCTCTTCCTTCATTCCTCCTCCTCTTGGGCGATCTTGTGGGCGATTTTTGGGCGTTTTGCATCATCAATCCCAGAGAACTTCATATTCTTCAAGTTCTTGGTGTGGATTAACAACTCCAACAATTGTTCTTCATCATTAATCCAAGGTAAATTCTTGAAACCCTACTTTTGGGGATTTTGGGTATTTTGTTCGATTTCGTCCGTTTAATCCGATTTAACTTAGGATTGTGATGGATTGATGATTATTTAGGTGTATTATATCATTTTCCTTGTTATTCCATGGTTGGATCGTATCGATTCGTTGTTTTGGTCGAGTGTTTGATCGACGCCTTGAAGGTGTCCGGTAAAATGTCATAGAGGGGTTTTCTGGCGTTCTACGATTATTCTTCCTCGTATGATCGATGATTTATTGATTATATGTTGTTAGGGTCGAATTCTTGTAAAGAACTCGAGTCGGAACCCTTCCGTTCGTTGTCTTCTTCGGGGTCCGAGCTTCCCGGTCGAACCGTGTTCTTTGGAGCGTTTAGTAGCGGTTATTAAGGCAAGTATCTTATTATACGACTTGTATCTTGTGACTAATAATCACGTATGATAATTATGATGATTTTGCTTGCCTTCGTAAATATGTTCCGTTTGAATTGGTTGTGTATTCCGCAATTTGAAGGCTTTGTGATAATAGTGTTATATTGGTATACGTGTTAGGTGTTGTGCCATTTGTGCAGGACTGCGACGTACATATGGATGGTTGTGCAATGTATTGTGTACCGAACGTGTGTTATGTTGGTTGTGTGTCGTTGATTGATGATAGTTTTGTTGAGAGTATTGAGATTGTGTTATGTGCGTGTGATGTATGATTTTGTGGTGATCAATGTGATTGACTAACTGCGCTCATTGTTGTATGTAATGTGAATGTGGTGTGCTGGAACGCTAAGTTCACTCGTGCGGGTTCGACGGGGCCTACGAGGATTCATGGCACAGGTCTATGAGATCAGAACTTAGTGTGTGGTGCTGAGGTCCAATCGTGCGGGTCTGACGAGGCCTACGATGATTCATGGCACAGGTCCATGGGATCAGGACACAGTACGTCCAACCGTGCGGGTTCGACGGAACCTACGGTGACACGTGACATAGGTTCATGGGGTCGGGACTGGTTGTGGTGATTGTTGTGTTGGCTCAATCCGTGTGGGTTGTTGAACCTACGGAGACTCGTGGCAAGAAATCACGGAGTCATGAGCATGGTTGATTGTTGTGATTGTTGTGATTGGTTAAGTCCGTTCGGGTTGTTGAACCTACGGAGACATGTGACAGGGGATCACGGTGTCACGAATCATGTTTTGTAAATCAAACTTTTTGTAAGAAAGTTTTAAGAAAAGAATGTTGGGCCGAGCCCCGCGAGATTTATGGAAATGTTTTCGTACTGTAAATTGTTGATATACAATTTGAGATTTGGGTTAAGACCCTAAGATTTTCGAAAGGTTTTGAAATTCTAAAAATTCCCGAGATGATAATCTTATTTTCGAATGCTTTATAGCTTATCTTTCCTTGTGAAAACCTCCCGGGGATATTTTGATACATGATTGTTATATTTGATTCACGATTATTACTTGCTTGTTATATTTCGTATGATTTGATACTTGCACTAGTAAAACAGTGGAGTTTTACTAACCCCCGAGTAATCGGGGGGTGGATGTCTGTTTTGCATCCAGGTACATGCAGATTTAGGGGAACAGTCACAGGATTGGCACAAGAGGATGACGAGCTGCGATACTAATCATGGGTCGAGAGTTGTTTGATTTTTGTTGTATTGTCAGAGTTGATTTCAGTCTTCCGCTGTATTGTATTTCCACCCCTGTGTGGGTAATGTCGTTTAGGTCAGTTTTGTTGATTGGGTTGTGTGACCTCATCGGTCTGTGTATTCACGTGTAAGTGACCATATTGGTCTGTATCATTTTATCGTTTAACCCTGGCTGGGCAAGCATTTGGTTGTTTATGGATGTTTAGCCTGTAGATCCTTGTGGAAAGGGTCTACGGCGTGTAATATTCCCATATGGTTTTGGGGGTGTTACATTTATGGTATTGGAGCATAGGTTACGGAAACCTAGGCTGTCGGGTCGAGTCGAGTCGTGGTTTGTCGAGTAATGTGTTGTCTTGTCGTTCGAGTCGTCAGGTGACAAGTTGAGTTGTGCGTAGTCACAACGTGTCGGATATGTTGTCGGATGAGATTAGTATCGTGCGCGACCGTCATCTCCGTGCGGCCTGTGGACGTAAGTCTCCTGTTTTATGCGAAGTGCCTGTGTATCATGATTGTATCTAAATGAGTTAATTGCGGTGCATAATTTTATTTGCACGGTGTTGTGAATATAGTTGTATTTAATACGTGTGACATATAGTATATGTATAAAACTGGGCCTATTGTTGTTGTACCTTTGAACCACTGTGAGGGGTGGTATGGTGTGAAAATTGAGAACCTTGTTGGGTTTCGAATAAGGTATCGACGATTGAGTTCGTGAGAAACTCCGAGGAATGGTTTTGTTGTATATTTAAACTAGATGCTGTGAGATGTATTCAATTGGATTGTGCATGTTGGACTGTATTCCTTTTTCCGCTGCGTGAGTTCCTTTGTAATGGCTTTCGGTATTTTACCGGCTGAGTTTTATTTCGAAAACCGATTCCCTTAACTGAGTTTTTGGCATTTTGGCTTTTTTTTTAGTATTTGAAAAATATTACCGTCATCGGCCTTTTTGGCGTTTTGTAAATGGTTTTTAGCCTGGTGGGTTCCGGTGAGGGACCCACGGCGCTATAATTTTCCGAGTAATTATCTGAAATTTTTGGGCATTCTAGCCCATTGACTTATCTTTGAAAACCTTGAGTATCTTAGAAAATAAATTTCGAGACGTACTTTTAAAACGAATTGCTTTCTCGTGGTGCTTCCAAGGTGCCACAATATGTTCAAAATTCTTCTACCTCGAGGACCAAAATATTTTGAGATATTTCCAATGTTTTAGAAACACTTTTACTTAGACCCGAGGGTCGAATATTTCCGAAAGTTTTTCACGAAAAGAAAGTGTCCTCATTTTGATCGAATGCGAAATAGTTTTCCAAAGTCTCGATACCGATGTTTCACGATTGTATTTTTTTTTTGAAGAGTGATACTCAAGATCAATTGGTGTTTCCAAAATTATTTTCAAAGGGAGGTTTTCGTTTTTAAAACCTATCCATTCCCATTTGAGGGCTGGGTATGTATGTATGATGTTCGCGTTGTCGTTATGATGTTTGCTCCCGAGTATGATCGAATTGGTGGCATGAATGTCGAGGCATTTTGTTGGGAAAAATAATGTTGTTTTGATAATTGCCAAACAATCAAAGCTTGATACAGCAAGCCCTGTATCGAAAGCCGGTTGAAGTTACAATCCTGTATCGAAGATCTTATCACAGCGCCAGCATACAACAAACTCTCGCGCTACCAAGGTACATCAAGAAGTCTAAGTAAGCACCAAGTATGGAAGTTGTCTCGAAACCTCAATACAGCGCCCTTCCATACAGCGCCTGACTATTCCATTATGAATACAGCACCAGTGGATACAGCATTCACATCGGAACAGGACTGAAGACCGTTTGAAAAAGGAATCTTTGGTGTTCACTAAAGTCAAGTACCGTTTGATAAAGAAGTATTTAAATACTGAAAGGATAAAGTATTTAAATACTGAAACTGTCAGAGATCTTCAAATCCCGTAATATCCGGATCCTGGTCTATTCAAGTCAACTATCGAAATCTTGTCCAACGGATCTATCTCAACGGATATATCCAAGAAGACTATATATATCCCCAGAGTTTGAAGATCAAGTAGAGGCAATCAATATACGAAATAAGTCACCAAGTGAAGAAGCTATCATTATATACATCAGAGCAAAACATATCTCCTGAAGCTTTCTGTAAACCAGATCTAGAGAGATATACAGTGCTCAAACATCAAGAACAGCCATCATCAGCTCAAGAACCTCATATTCAAAGCTGCTGTTCTTACCTGGTTACCTACCTTTTACCTTGTGTAAAAACTGAGCTCTGTGTGAACTCAACAAGTTATTCTGACCTGTGTGGGACGAATAAGAGGACTAAGCTTTGGAACTGTGTGTGAAGAAGCAAGTCAAGAAAGAAGCTTTAACCAATCTGTGTGAACGGTTGAAAGCGACAGTCTTTGTATCTATCTGTGTGAACGATACAAGGATAGGTTTGATTATAAATACATAGTTGTGTACGCAGTATTTATAATAAACGTTTTACTCCTGTGTGGAGGACCAGTGGACGTAGAGGGGTTTACCTCGAACCACTTAAATACTGTGTTATTTACCTTTCGCCGTTACTGTTTTCATAACTGTGATTTATACAAGTATACACTGCAAAACCCTGTACGCACCAAGCTAACAGGAGAATAGACCGAGTTGCCGTATCGACGGCAACTTACCTTATTAAAGACTTCCGCTACGCACTCAGATTTGAAAACCATACAGCCTGTTGCCTAAAACATTTCCCAAGCTGTATCGAGTATACTTAAGTAAGGGGACCAACAATTGGTATCGGAGCGGTTGATTCTAGAAAGAATCAGTCGCATTTTTAACTGAATCAGATCCCTAAAAAATACTTATTTTCGAAAACAGTCTTTGTAATTCCCATCTTCTAATATGGATACCTTTATGTCTAATAAGATATCTATGTTTCACATTAACGAGTTTGATGACTGGAGAAACAGGATGAAGAACAAACTCAAAGCCTTCATTGGAGAATCAAAAGCTCCACCCGCATCAACAAAGACCGAAGAATGTCTTCAGGTAGTCACTGATAGTGAATCGTCAGATGATGAGCTAGAGGATAGAGCCTATGTGTGCTCTATGGCCGAAGTTAAAGAAGAAGATGAAGACGGCGATGATGATGAGGTAAGCTCCACCTCAACTATTCCTATAAATGCATCTCATACTTTTGAAAATATGCTGAATGAATTTAATAACATTCAAAAGGCCCATGAGATATTGAAAGGAGAAAACATGCAGCTTGAAATTTCTAACTTAGAGCTGAAAGAAGAAAATGACTTGCTGAAGAATAATTACGAAAATATGTCAGTTGATTGCGAAAACAGCAAAGTCAATCTAGAAAAACTCATGGAGAGCAATCATCAACTTGCTCATAATCTAAATGAGACTAAGTCTCATCTTGAAAGCAAGACAAATGATTTGGCTCTACTCGAAGCCAAAGTAAAATATCTCGAGAAACGTGAAGGAGAATTAGAGACAATCTTGAAATCTTTCGAGAAATCCTCTAAAAGAATGGAAGAGATCCTAAGCACTGGGCAACATGCTCATGATAAACGTGGCTTAGAGTACAACTCGTTCTCCAACAAAGAAAAATCTAGTTCGGTATTCGTCAGGAGCGAGGAATCCATCCCGGTATCGAAAGAAGTTCCGAGTCCTGTGAAGGAACCCGTTGCACCGCGAATAGCAAAAGCTGCCATTCCACCCCCGCAACTCTACTATTCGAGACAGTGGAACCAACAGCCACTCAGAAGGCGTACTCAACAGCATGCTCCACAAGCATATCATAAACGCCAGCAGTCATTCAGGAAGAAGGCTGTATCCAACCAACAAAGGCCCGTACAGCAGCACTCTCAGTACAGCGCACCTAGGCACTGGATACAGGAGCCCCATTATTCATCAAGAAAGCAGGTGTCCGCGCAGTATCAACAACATCGTTGGGAATCCAACTAGAGACCTAGAAGGCAAGATGTTTGGCCAAAGAAAATGGCTCCACCTCCGAGACGACAATCGTACTGGAATAACAACTATAATTCTCGATTTTTCATGCATCATAATTATCATGATTACAACGACTACGTGCCTGCCCCACGTAGATATCGACATAATGGACCAAAAGTAGCCTACAACAAACAAATTGTTGCCCGGCAAATTTGGGTACCGAAAGGCACTATCGGGAAACACTACAACCAGAAATCCCTGTAAGTTTTTATGCTTTTACTCAATTAAGTGAGGGGGAATGCTGTAAGACCCAAGAATACAGTATCTGCCATTAATTAATTGTACACTAAGAACAGTCTAGACAGCACTGTAGGACAAAGAAGGCATGAAATCTTCCTACAGCTGACATGTGCAATAATTAAGGGGGAATACAGTACGACCCATGAATACAGTGTTAATCCGAATATGCATGTAAGAACTGAATCCTGTTTGTACCTTTAAAGGGGAAACACTATATTATTCACGGATATAGTATGACATCAATTTTTGATTGATAATTTTTATTACTGTAAGAACTCGTTTGTGAACAGTTCATAGGTTAAGTTGTACTCAACTAGATCACAATGTAAGATTGTGCCTGCGCGCCAATCATAAGTTTAAGATGTAATACACTTCCCTATTAGATGCTATCATTTTAGAACTTGTCTGCGAGCAGTTCACATCTCTTTTAGATTAAGTGCTGAAGACCAGATGAGTTGACAGAAGATCAAGAAGCCTGCTCAAGATATTATCAAAGAGAGGGAAACTGTTGGGAAAATTAAAACATCTCCTGTATCGAAGTCCTCTCAAGTTGCCAACAAGTGGTTATCGAAGGGGAAATTGTTTTTAGTCTGAAGAGGTTTTGATATCAGGAACTTGGCATGATCAAGAAGTTTTTGAATCATCAAAGAAGTTTTGGAAATTATCAAAAAGGGGGAAATTGTTGGGAAAAATAATGTTGTTTTGATAATTGCCAAACAATCAAAGCTTGATACAGCAAGCCCTGTATCGAAAGCCGGTTGAAGTTACAATCCTGTATCGAAGATCTTATCACAGCGCCAGCATACAGCAAACTCTCGCGCTACCAAGGTACAGCAAGAAGTCTAAGTAAGCACCAAGTATGGAAGCTGTCTCGAAACCTCAATACAGCGCCCTTCCATACAGCGCCTGACTATTCCATTATGAATACAGCACCAGTGGATACAGCATTCACATCGGAACAGGACTGAAGACCGTTTGAAAAAGAAATCTTTGGTGTTCACTAAAGTCAAGTACCGTTTGATAAAGAAGTATTTAAATACTGAAAGGATAGAGTATTTAAATACTGAAGCTGTCAGAGATCTTCAAATCCCGCAATATCCGGATCCTGGTCTATTCAAGTCAACTATCGGAATCTTGCCCAACGGATCTATCTCAACGGATATATCCAAGAAGACTATATATATCCCCAGAGTTTGAAGATCAAGATGATGCAATCAATATACGAAATAAGTCACCAAGTGAAGAAGCTATCAATATATACATCAGAGCAAAACATATCTCCAGAATCTTTCAGCAAATCAGATCTAAAGAGATATACAGTGCTCAACATCAAGAACAGCCATCATCAGCTCAAGAACCTCATATTCAAAGCTGCTGTTCTTACCCGGTTACCTACCTTTTTACCTTGTGTAAAAACTGAGCTTTGTGTGAACTCAACAAGTTATTCTGACCTTTGTGGGACGAATAAGAGGACGAAGCTTTGGAACTGTGTGTGAAGAAGCAAGTCAAGAAGGAAGATTTAACCAATCTGTGTGAACGGTTGAAAGCGACAGTCTTTGTATCTATCTGTGTGAACGATACAAGGATAGGTTTGATTATAAATACATAGTTGTGTACGCAGTATTTATAATAAACGTTTTACTCCTGTGTGGAGGACCAGTGGACGAAGAGGGGTTTACCTCGAACCACTTAAATACTGTGTTATTTACCTTTCGCCGTTACTGTTTTCATAACTGTGATTTATACAAGTATACACTGCAAAACCCTGTACGCACCAAGCTAACAGGAGAATAGACCGAGTTGCTGTATCGACGGCAACTTACCTTATTAAAGACTTCCGCTACGCACTCAGATTTGAAAACCATACATCCTGTTGCCTAAAACATTTCCCAAGCTGTATCGAGTATACTTAAGTAAGGGGACCAACACGTTTCCACGCATTTGTTGTACTAGCCTATGTGAGAGGTGTGAACTGGTGTTTACTGTTTATCGCCTCGTGGTGATTTGCGTGTTGTCGCACGAGTATGAGCTGTTGAAGCTTGGGTTTGCACGTTTGTGTACATGTGTGATTGTTTCATAATGTTTGTAATTATGTGCTGGTTATCGTTCGGGCCATTGAGGTCGCCGAACGATACCGTCGTTGTTGTAGTGTTTGTGTGTGTATTAATTTACGATGGTAATCGTTGTATATGATATGTGTTATGATTCTTTGTTGTGCTGAGTTGGAATCTCCGCTATATTGTTTTGCGACGTTATGCCCCATTGTATCTAGAATTTGTATTTTCGGTATGCCGAGCCGAGGTGTTTCAACCGTGATGTGCCGGGGCATGCACGTGTAAATTGTCCTTCTCGTCGAACGCTGCTTCGAGGACACCGAATTGATTTGCGAATCACACTGAGACTTTCGGAGTTCGCGCTTCAGCGCAGATATCAGGATCGACTCTAAGAGACCCATGGGAGATTTTCCTGTCGGATGCTTTTTGTATTGTTACCTTGTTTCCGTTGTTGTGAGTTGTGGGGACGACATTTCTTTTATAAGAGGTCGGATGTAATACCCGTACTATATTTGACTTTTGCAGTTTCTCCTTCTAAATTCTATCGACTTGCACGTGTTCGTCGATACTTTTTGAACTTGTTTGATGTCTCAGTTGTCATCATTCGAACTGGTTGTGACCTTGTTTTAGATCGACCTGTTTGTCATCGTGACCTTTCCGAGTTCGGTTCGATTCTTGTGAACCTTGTTTGGAAGTAACATCTTTCACTTTTTACCAGTTCTTTTAATGTCTGGAGTTGAAGTGGGGACTTCGGAGTCATTGTTCGACTATTGTCATTCGATCATTGTTATTTGATCATTGTTGTTCGATCATCGTTATTTGATCGTTGTTGTTCGATCGTTGTTGTCTGAACGGGATTGTCTGACTGTTGTTGCCTGATCTCGTACTGCGAAGAATTGTCGTTCACCGTTAGTCAACTGTTTCGAGTGTGGCCAAGTGGGTCACCGAGCGGTGCATTGTGAGACCGTTGCCAAGATGTTCGGGAATTGGGTTTTCGTTCCTACTCGGGGAGTGCCTGGTGGTGTCCCGTGATGTAGTTGTGTATCGCACTTCGTGCTGTAATTCTTGTAAAAATTGATATTTGTTGCGTGAACTTTTTGGTTTTGTTTGTATTCTACCATGATGTTTTATTTTAAGTTTCGGGATGAAACTTATTTTTAATAGGATAGAATGTAATGTCCGGTATTCTCGTTTTCTGTTATCTTGAATTGTTTGTGTCTTGACGTCGGACATTTTCTTGTTGACGGGAATCGGAGTGAATTCTATCATAATACTATATTTGTTTCTACCGCATAGTCATTGTGGTCGGGTGCGACTTGTTGTCGCGTGCGTTTCTTTGATTAAGTGTGTGCATGTGATGCATCGTTAATTGCTCGTTATTGTTTTGAATCATTGCCGGTGGTGTTGTTATGGTCGTCGTGGGGCGTGTTTTCACGCTGTATGTTCTTTCGCGTTGCTTGTAACGTTTCGCCGTTGGGTGCGATTTTTTTTTCGATTCTTGTGTATCTCGTTGTGTTTTCCTGGTGGGATATTTCTTCTCCCTACTTGATTTAAGTTTCGGGACGAAACTTCTTTTAAGGAGAGTAGAATGTAATATCCGCAATTTCGGATTTCCGGTAATTTTCTTTTTTCGGCGGAGGTCCGTTTTGACGACTCGTTTAGGACCGACTCGTCATTCTGAGAATGATTAATTCTGCACTTTTTGTCACCCGAGTTCGTTTCGGTATTGTTTTGTTGAGTCCCGTGTTTTCTTAACGACTTTTCCGCACTCTAGTTCGATTCTTGTGAATCTCGTCCGAAATTACTGTTTCGAGTTTCCCGTAAGTCCGTTTAACTTTGTTAGCCGTGTTGTGAACTTCGGTTTGGTTATTCGATCACGTATCGTGATTTTCGGACGTTTTGGGCCATTTTCGTAATTTCTCAAAGTTTGGGGTAATTACCTTCTATTGTCGAATTTCGAGCCTTCGGGTGGTTGGAATCGTGTGTTCTCTTAGCTCTTAGATTCGTCTTTGCGAGTAATTCGTGACCGTATCTTCGATTCGTATTCAGGTTCGGGTTTCGGTGTCGTTTTCTTGAGTTCAGTGTTATTAAACGACTTTTCCAAGTATGAGTCGACTTTGTAAAATCACCATAAATTCTTGGAAACTCCAAAGATTTTGAATCTTTTCAATATTATAGAGCATCAAGTTAGCTTTCCAATGGTTCAAACGGTGAGTCAATCGGAGTCCGGACGAGAGAGTTATGGTCGAAATAGCTCAGACACTCATTTTCCAGTTTTGGCCGAGCACTGCACTCGTGCCGCGGAACACTTAGGCTGGGCCGTGGCACACAGTCCAGATTAGCCTATTTCTGCGGATTTTGTGAGATGAATGCTCATTTCATCTCTTCCTTTATTCCTCCTCCTCTTGGGCGATCTTGTGGGCGATTTTTGGGCGTTTTGCATCATCAATCCCAGAGAACTTCATATTCTTCAAGTTCTTGGTGTGGATTAACAACTCCAACAATTGTTCTTCATCATTAATCCAAGGTAAATTCTTGAAACCCTACTTTTGGGGATTTTGGGTATTTTGTTCGATTTCGTCCGTTTAATCCGATTTAACTTAGGATTGTGATGGATTGATGATTATTTAGGTGTATTATATCATTTTCCTTGTTATTCCATGGTTGGATCGTATCGATTCGTTGTTTTGGTCGAGTGTTTGATCGACGCCTTGAAGGTGTCCGGTAAAATGTCATAGAGGGGTTTTCGGGCGTTCTACGATTATTCTTCCTCGTATGATCGATGATTTATTGATTATATGTTGTTAGGGTCGAATTCTTGTGAAGAACTCGAGTCGGAACCCTTTCGTTCGTTGTCTTCTTCGGGGTCCGAGCTTCCCGGTCGAACCGTGTTCTTTGGAGCGTTTGGTAGCGGTTATTAAGGCAAGTATCTTATTATACGACTTGTATCTTGTGACTAATAATCACGTATGATAATTATGATGATTTTGCTTGCCTTCGTAAATATGTTCCGTTTGAATTGGTTGTGTATTCCGCAATTTGAAGGCTTTGTGATAATAGTGTTATATTGGTATACGTGTTAGGTGTTGTGCCATTTGTGCAGGACTGCGACGTACATATGGATGGTTGTACACTTGGTTGTGCAATGTATTGTGTACCGAACGTGTGTTATGTTGGTTGTGTGTCGTTGATTGATGATAGTTTTGTTGAGAGTATTGAGATTGTGTTATGTGCGTGTGATGTATGATTTTGTGGTGATCAACGTGATTGACTAACTGCGCTCATTGTTGTATGTAATGTGAATGTGAATGTGGTGTGCTGGAACGCTAAGTTCACTCGTGCGGGTTCGACGGGGCCTACGAGGATTCATGGCACAGGTCCATGGGATCAGAACTTAGTGTGTGGTGCTGAGGTCCAATCGTGCGGGTCTGACGAGGCCTACGATGATTCATGGAATAGGTCCATGGGATTAGGACACAGTACGTCCAACCGTGCGGGTTCGACGGAACCTACAGTGACACGTGACACAGGTTCATGGGGTCGGGACTGGTTGTGGTGATTGTTGTGTTGGCTCAATCCGTGTGGGTTGTTGAACCTACGGAGACTCGTGGCAAGAAATCACGGAGTCATGAGCATGGTTGATTGTTGTGATTGTTGTGATTGGTTAAGTCCGTGCGGGTTGTTGAACCTACGGAGACATGTGACAGGGGATCACGGTGTCACGAATCATGTTTTGTAAATCAAACTTTTTGTAAGAAAGTTTTAAGAAAAGAATGTTGGGCCGAGCCCCGCGAGATTTATGGAAATGTTTTCGTACTGTAAATTGTTGATATACAATTTGAGATTTGGGTTAAGACCCTAAGATTTTCGAAAGGTTTTGAAATTCTAAAAATTCCCGAGATGATAATCTTATTTTCGAATGCTTCATAGCTTATCTTTCCTTGTGAAAACCTCCCGGGGATATTTTGATACATGATTGTTATATTTGATTCACGATTATTACTTGCTTGTTATATTTCGTATGATTTGATACTTGCACTAGTAAAACAAAGGAGTTTTACTAACCCCGAGTAATCGGGGTGGATGTCCTGCTTGCATCCAGGTACATGCAGATTTAGGGGAACAGTCACAAGATTGGCACAAGAGGATGACGAGCTGCGATACTAATCATGGGTCGAGAGTTGTTTGATTTTTGTTGTATTGTCAGAGTTGATTTCAGTCTTCCGCTGTATTGTATTTCCACCCCTGTGTGGGTAATGTCGTTTAGGTCAGTTTTGTTGATTGGGTTGTGTGACCTCATCGGTCTGTGTATTCACGTGTAAGTGACCATATTGGTCTGTATCATTTTATCGTTTAACCCTAGCTGGGCAAGCATTTGGTTGTTTATGGATGTTTAGCCTGGTAGATCCTTGTGGAAAGGGTCTACGGCGTGTAATATTCCCATATGGTTTTGGGGGTGTTACATTTATGGTATTGGAGCATAGGTTACGGAAACCTAGGCTGTCGGGTCGAGTCAAGTCATGGTTTGTCGAGTAATGTGTTGTCTTGTCGTTCGAGTCGTCAGGTGACAAGTTGAGTTGTGCGTAGTCACAACGTGTCGGATATGTTGTCGGATGAGATTAGTATCGTGGGCGACCGTCATCTCCGTGCGGCCTGTGGACGTAAGTCTCCTCTTTTATGCGAAGTACCTGTGTATCATGATTGTATCTAAATGAGTTAATTGCGGTGCATAATTTTATTTGCACGGTGTTGTGAATATAGTTGTATTTAATACGTGTGACATATAGTATATGTATAAAACTAGGCCTATTGTTGTTTTACCTTTGAACCACTATGAGGGGTGGTATGGTGTGAAAATTGAGAACCTTGTTGGATTTCGAATCAGGTATCGACGATTGAGTTCGTGAGAAACTCCGAGGAATGGTTTTGTTGTATGTTTAAACTAGATGCTGTGAGATGTATTCAATTGGATTGTGCATGTTGGACTGTATTCCTTTTTCCGCTGCGTGAGTTCTTTTGTAATGGCTTTCGGTATTTTACCGGCTGAGTTTTATTTCGAAAACCGATTCCCTTAACCGAGTTTTTGGCATTTTGGCTTTTTTTTTAGTATTTGAAAAATATTACCGTCATCGACCTTTTTGGCGTTTTGTAAATGGTTTTTAGCCTGGTGGGTTCCGGTGAGGGACCCACAGCGCTATAATTTTCCGTGTAATTATCTGAAATTTTTGGGCATTCTAGCCCATTGACTTATCTTTGAAAACCTTGAGTATCTTAGAAAATAAATTTCGAGACGTACTTTTAAAACGAATTGCTTTCTCGTGGTGCTTCCAAGGTGCCACAATATGTTCAAAATTCTTCTACCTCGAGGACCAAAATATTTTGAGATATTTCCATTGTTTTAGAAACACTTTTACTTAGACCCGAGGGTCGAATATTTCCGAAAGTTTTTCACGAAAAGAAAGTGTCCTCATTTTGATCGAATGCGAAATAGTTTTCCAAAGTCTCGATACCGATGATTCACGATTGTATTTTTTTTTTGAAGAGTGATACTCAAGATCAATCGGTGTTTCCAAAATTATTTTCAAAGGGAGGTTTTCGTTTTTAAAACCTATCCATTTCCGTTTGAGGGCTGGGTATGTATGTATGATGTTCGCGTTGTCGTTATGATGTTTGCTCCCGAGTATGATCCAATTGGTGGCATGAATGTCGAGGCGTTGCCACGCATTTGTTGTACTAGCCTCTGTGAGAGGTGTGAACTGGTGTTTACTGTTTATCGCCTCGTGGTGATTTGCGTGTTGTCGCACGAGTATGAGCTGTTGAAGCTTGGGTTTGTACGTTTGTGTACATGTGTGATTGTTTTATAATGTTTGTAATTATGTGCTGGTTATCGTTCGGGCCGTTGAGGTCGCCGAACGATACCATCGTTGTTGTAATGTTTGTGTGTGTATTACTTTACGATGGTAATCGTTGTATATGATATGTGTTATGATTCTTTGTTGTGCTGAGTTGGAATCTCCGCTATATTGTTTTGAGACGTTATGCCCCATTGTATCTAGCATTTGTATTTTCGGTATGCCGAGCCGAGGTGTTTCAACCGTGATGTGCCGGGGCATGCACGTGTAAATTGTCCTTCTCGTCAGTAACGCGTTTCGAGGGACACCGAATTCAGTTTTGCGAATTGGCTACTGAGACTTTCGGAGTTCGCGCTTCAGCACAGATATCAGGATCGACTCTGAGAGACCCATGGGAGATTTTCCTGTCGGATGCTTTTTGTGTTGTTACCTTGTTTCCGTTGTTGTGAGTCATGGGACGACATTTCTTTTATAAGAGGTCGGATGTAATACCCGTACTATATTTGACTTTTGCAGTTTCTCCTTCTAAATTCTATCGACTTGCACGTGTTCGTCGATACTTTTTGAACTTGTTTGATGTCTCAGTTGTCATCGTTCGAACTGGTTGTGACCTTGTTTTAGATCGACCTGTTTGTCATCGTGACCTTTCCGAGTTCGGTTCGATTCTTGTGAACCTTGTTTGGAAGTAACATCTTTCACTTTTTACCAGTTCTTTTAATGTCTGGAGTTGAAGTGGGGACTTCGGATTCATTGTTCGACTGTTGTCATTCGATCATTTTTATTTGATCATTGTTGTTCGATCATCGTTATTTGATCGTTGTTGTTCGATCGTTGTTGTTCGAACGGGATTGTCTGACTGTTGTTGCCTGATCTCGTACTGCGAAGAATTGTCGTTCACCGTTAGTCAACTGTTTCGAGTGTGGCCAAGTGGGTCACCGAGCGGTGCATTGTGAGACCGTTGCCAAGATTTTCGGGAATTGGGTTTTCGTTCCTACTCGGGGAGTGCCTGGTGGTGTCCCGTGATGTAGTTGTGTATCGCACTTCGTGCTGTAATTCTTGTAAAAATTGATATTTGTTGCGTGAACTTTTTGGTTTTGTTTGTATTCTACCATGATGTTTTATTTTAAGTTTCGGGATGAAACTTATTTTTAATAGGATAGAATGTAATGTCCGATATTCTCGTTTTCTGTTATCTTGAATTGTTTGTGTCTTGACGTCGGACATTTTCTTGTTGACGGGAATCGGAGTGAATTCTATCATAATACTATTTTTGTTTCTACCGCATAGTCATTGTGGTCGGGTGCGACTTATTGTCGCGTGCGTTTCTTTGATTAAATGTGTGCATGTGATGCATCGTTAATTGCTCGTTATTGTTTTGAATCATTGCCGGTGGCGTTGTTATGGTCGTCGTGGGGCGTGTTTTCACGCTGTATGTTCTTTCGCGTTGCTTGTAACGTTTCGCCGTTGGGTGCGATTTTTTTTTCGATTCTTGTGTATCTCGTTGTGTTTTCCTGGTGGGATATTGCTTCTCCCTACTTGATTTAAGTTTCGGGACGAAACTTCTTTTAAGGAGAGTAGAATGTAATATCCGCAATTTCGGATTTTCGGTAATTTTCTTTTTTCGGCGGAGGTCCGTTTTGACGACTCGTTTGCGACCGTCTCGTCATTCTGAGAATGATTAATTCTGCACTTTTTGTCACCCGAGTTCGTTTCGGTATTGTTTTGTTGAGTCCCGTGTTTTCTTAACGACTTTTCCGCACTCGAGTTTGATTCTTGTGAATCTCGTCCGAAATTACTGTTTCGAGTTTCCCGTAAGTCCGTTTAACTTTGTTAGCCGTGTTGTGAACTTTGGTTTGGTTATTCGATCACGTATCGTGATTTTCGGATCGGGACTGGTTGTGGTGATTGTTGTGTTGGCTCAATCCGTGTGGGTTGTTGAACCTACGGAGACTCGTGGCAAGCGATCACGGAGTCATGAGCATGATTGGTTAAGTCCGTGCGGGTTGTTGAACCTACGGAGACACGTGACAGGGGATCACGGTGTCACGAATCATGTTTTGTAAATCAAACTTTTTGTAAGAAAGTTTTAAGAAAAGAATGTTGGGCCGAGCCCCGCGAGATTTATGGAAATGTTTTCGTACTGTAAATTTTTGATATACAATTTGAGATTTGGGTTAAGACCCTAAGATTTTCGAAAGGTTTTGAAATTCTAAAAATTCCCGAGATGATAATCTTATTTTCGAATGCTTCATAGATTATCTTTCCTTGTGAAAACCTCCCGGGGATATTTTGATACATGATTGTTATATTTGATTCACGATTATTACTTGCTTGTTATATTTCGTATGATTTGATACTTGCACTAGTAAAACAGTGGAGTTTTACTAACCCCCGAGTAATCGGGGGGTGGATGTCTGTTTTGCGTCCAGGTACATGAAGATTTAGGGGAACAGTCACAGGATTGGCACAAGAGGATGACGAGCTGCGATACTAATCATGGGTCGAGAGTTGTTTGATTTTTGTTGTATTGTCAGAGTTGATTTCAGTCTTCCGCTGTATTGTATTTCGACCCCTGTGTGGGTAATGTCGTTTAGGTCAGTTTTGTTGATTGGGTTGTGTGACCTCATCGGTCTGTGTATTCACGTGTAAGTGACCATATTGGTCTGTATCATTTTATCGTTTGACCCTGGCTGGGCAAGCATTTGGTTGTTTATGGATGTTTAGCCTGGTAGATCCTTGTGGAAAGGGTCTACGGCGTGTAATATTCCCATATGGTTTTGGGGGTGTTACAGACCTGGAACACACACACACATCGACACAACACAACTCATAATCATCAAATGTCAAGCCATTCCACATTACACCGAAATGTATAATCAAGTATATAAACCAAAACAACACAAATATCATAATCATCACAACAACTCAACAATAACCAACCACGCCCGGCACAAACTTAGATGATTTGCACATCCAACACAATTCCACGATGTTAACTAAGTGAAGGTATTATCGTTACCATCAATCGTTCATAATAATCAATTCATACGAAACATATTCGCTAAGATAAATCAATTCATCATAACCATAACACGACGTCCCTATTCACAAGACACAATTCGTATAGAAAAATACTTGCCTTAATAACCGCTACCGAATACTCCGAAGAACACGGTTCGACCGGGAAGCTCGGACCCCGAAGAAGACAACGAACGGAAAGGTTCCGACTCGAGTTCTTCACAAGAATTCCGTCCCTAAGTCATACTAATGATAAATCAACAATCGTATGATGGATAATAATCACACAACGCCCAATCCCCCCTCTAAGACCTTTTGTCGGACACCTTCAAGGCGTCGACTAAGAACTCAACCAAAACGACGAATCAATACAATCCAACCGTGGAATAACAATGGAAATGATAGAATACACCTAAATAATCATCAATCCATTACAATTCTAAGTTATTACGGTTAAATCGGATGAAAACGAACAAAACCCCCAATTTACCCAAACTAGGATTTCCAGGAAATCTGACCTGATTCGCTCGATTAAAGGATGTTATAGGATGTATAATCGATGATATGAACTCCAAGACTTCATGAATTTATTGTATGACAAAATGACTCCATGCCCAACAAGTCCCCAGCCACGGTAGAGAGGAAAACGAAGTGAGAAAATGGGTGAAAACCCGTCTGCTGGGCCTTATATAGGCCGCTGCCGGCCGCATTACGTACGTAATCGGCCATGGCTTACGGCCGTAACCGGACATGGACGAGTCTTCTGCCCAACACAGCCGGCAGCGCTACGTACGTGACCGGACAAGGCTTACATATGTAGCAGGCCTTACGGCCGTAACTGCCGGGCCATTACGACCGTTACTCGGCCAGGCCTTGCCAGCCTGGACTCGGTCGATCCGATGGTCCGGAAAATCCCGAAACCCAGACCTGAATATAATACGAAGATATGGTTAAGAAGTACTCGTAAAGACGAATCTAAGCGCTAATAGAACACACGATTCCGACCACCCGAGGGTTCGAAATTCGACAACAGAAGTAATTACCCCAAACTTTGGGAAATTACGAAAATGGCCCAAAACGTCCGAAATACACGATACACGATCGAAACACCAAACCAAAGCTTGCAACATGAATAATAACATTAAATGAACTTACGAGAAACTCGAAACAACAGTTTCGGACGAGATTCGCAAGAATCAAACTCAAGTACGGAAAAGCCGCTTAAGAACGCGGAATTCAACAAAACAACACCGAAATGAACTCGGATGATAAAAACTACAGAATTAATCATTCTCAGAATGACGAAACGGTCATAAGAGAGTCGTCGAAATGGACCCCCGCCGAAAAAAAGAAAATTACCGGAAATCGAAATTGCCGATATTACATACTACCCTCCTTAAAAGAAGTTTCATCCCCGAAACTTAAAACAAGTAGGGAGAAACAATATCCCTACAGGAAAACCCAACTAGATACACAAGAAACGTGTAACTTTCGCCCATTGGCGAAACGTTACAAGCAACGCAAAGGAATATGCGGCGTGAAAACACGCCCCACGGCGGCCAACACAACGCCACCGACTATGATTCAAAACAATAACGAGCAATTAACGACACATCACATGCACAAATTTAATCAAAAAAATGCACGCGACAATAAGTCGCACCCGACTAAAACGGCTATGCGATAGAAACAAATAGAGTATCACGATAGAAATCACTCCGATTCTCATCAATAAGAAAATATCCGACGACAAAACACAAATAATTCAAGATAACGGAAAATGAGAATATCGGATATTACATTCTATCCTACTAAAAAATAAGTTTCGTCTCGAAACTTAAACTATGTTCATCACATTGATACGAAACAAAACATAACTACACATAATAAAATACACTAATCATGACCCCGCGGTCCACTGACACGTCTCCGTAGGTTCAACAATTATACGGGAACTCATTCAAAACAAAATATCATTCAACGAGTTCCAAACATAAAAGCGTCACAAAATACATCTCTACACGAGAAACAATCCGCGCAACGAATACCAAAAACACCATCACTGGACATCACTGGCCCCTCCAGAAGTAGGAATGGAACTCCGGTCCCCTATCATCTCGGCAACAATCTCGCAGTACTGAACTCGATGCCCCTCTTGTCCACAATTATAACCATCTCAAATGCCAAGGCTCGATCCTGATAGTCTTTCAAGGTTGTACACATGAAAGGAGCCATACACTGCCGAACCTGAGGTTTCATACGCATAACGAAATAACGAACTTTATCTACCTCACTTTTCACCTGTTTGAGACATCTCGTAACCACTTACTAGTTCCATTATCCCCATCTGGGATCCCATCCCGATGCACGTTATGATTCATCTGCGCCAGTTGGTCAACCATCTGACGAAGGATGGTGGCGGCGCTAATGTCATCATTACCTCTGGATGATTGCTGTTTGATCACGTGGTTGGTCATCATGACCGTCTGTACTGAGCTGATTGGCACTCGACAACGAGCGAGTCACCCTGTCACGCTCCTGATCACGACCACGACTACGTCCACGTCCTTGGCCTCTCGGCATACTGAACGGACGACTAATCAGAATAACACAACCAAACAAACATCACAACGCCAATGTAGGACAATAAATAGCAGCACGATATAACATCAATCCCAAGTCATCACACAAGTGCACGAACTAACACCGTAATGTTAGGACTTAAATCAAAAGTAATTCACACAGTCACATCAACAGAGATGTTTGGATTTTACCAGATCAAACACGGTCAAAACCACATACGTATCGTAGGGATCAAGCACTAGCAACAAAAATAAAATGTTTCCGGGTTATTGTTCAGATGATAAAATTTTAAAATTCGCGAGTTTGAAAGATATGATTAAATGAAGTTTTTGAAAACTTTTAATACCTCGGTCGTTTAATCAAAACTATGTTTCTCATTATCAGAACTGTTTTGATTCGAGATCACTTGCAAAATAACACTTTGAAACACCAACCTACTCGATAGACAATATCATCAAAGTGATCTTATATATATATATATCATTACCATTACTAGCGATATACAGGGTAACAACATGTTACCACGCCAACCATCATGAATATATCAACAAAGATTAAATAATCAATAAAAGGGCACGGATGCAACCGTAACAACAAATTACTACCGGATCAGTCAAAAGTTTACGTCGTAACAACATGCAGTTTACGGCCGTAACAACTCTGAGCTTACGGCCATAATAGAAAACATCTTACGGCCGTAACAACTAGCTGCAAGACTGCAGAATTGTCACAGCAGCCCCCAACAGGGCTCCGAGAGTTAGGGAACGATACCTATCAACGTATCCCAACATTTAGAAAACACTGAAACAATCTCCGGTGAGCACAACAACACTACAAACTTAACGCAACCACTTAGCCCCAACACGTGAACATATGAATTTTAAAATTCTGAAAAACCAAAAAATTGTTTTGCAAAATAAAAATTTTCCAAAATCCTTTCGTTCATAACCAAAAACGACGGTAGTATTTTACAATGTCCGAAGTACTTCAAAACATATATTCCAGATACCGTCTGATGGTGTCATTTGAAAATACACGACCGATTTGTCAAAAATTTAACCGATTTTAAAATCCATATAAACCGTAGTTTTAACCGCACCATCAAAATATTCTAAACAATAGCAAACGATTCCCACAAAAATGTTCAAACTCGTAAAGTCCTCCAGGAAGAACATTCTAAAACCTACCCATAACGGCATAAACATAACAATCTAAAAACAATCAAACTAAAAATCACATGCCCAAACGGCAAATAGGATCGCCAATCCAATTGAATACATCTCACAGCATCAAGTTTAAACATACAACAAAACCATTCCTCGGAGTATCTCACGAACTCAATCGTCGATACCTTATTCGAAACCAATCAAGGTTCTCAATTTTTCACACCATACCACCCCACACGGTGGTTCAAAGGTAAAACAACAATACGCCCAGTTTTTATACCTATACTCTGTGTCACAAGTATTATATACAACTATATTACACAACACCGTGTAAATAAAATTATGCACCGCAATTAACTCACTAAGATAGAATCATGATACATGGGTACCTCGCATAAAAGAGGAGTCTTACGTCCACAGGCCGCACGGAGATGACGGTCGCCCACGATACTAATCTCATCCGACAACATATCCGACACGTTGTGACTACGCACAACTCAACTGGTCACCTGACGACTCGAACGACAAGACAACACATTACTCGACAAATCACGACTCGACTCGACACGACAGCCTAGGTTTCCGCAACCTAAGATCTGATACCATAAATGTAACACCCCCAACACTGTATGAGAATATTACACGCCGTAGACCCTTTCCACAAGGATCTACCAGGCTAAACATCCATAAACAACCAAATGCTTGCCCGGCCAGGGTCAAACAATATAATAATACAGACCGTTAAGGTCACTTACACATGAATACACAGACCGATGAGGTCACACAACTCCATCAACAGAACTGACTAAAACAACATTACCCACACAGGGGTCGAAACACAATACAGTGGAAGACTGAAATCAACTCTAACAATACAACCAAACTCTACCAACTCTCGACTCTTGATTAGTATCGCAGCTCGTCATTCTCTTGTGCCAATCCTATGACTGCTCCCCTGAACCTGCATGTACCTGGATGCAAAACAGACATCCACCCCCGATTACTCGGGGGTTAGTAAAACTCCACTGTTTTACTAGTGCAAGTATAATACGATACGAAATGCAACAAGTAAATAACAACTACGAATTTAATACGGAAATCAATTATCAAAATGTTCCCGAGAAGTTTTAGAATTTCGAACTCAAGCAAGAGATATTTGAAAAGGAACACATCATCTCGGGGATTTCTAAAGCAGAAATTCTTTTGGACCTCGAGTCCCAATTTACAAAACCTTTTCGTAAACATTAGGGCCTTAGCCCGATTCTCGTTTCAAAACACACTAGATAAGATATCATTATGAGTCCGAGACCCGTATTTAAATTGTTACCCAAACAATCACTGTTATACGATCGTTGTTCGTACACATCATGTACCGAACTCCGGAGGCCTCGAAGGACCTTACCCGGACCACACACACTATTCGTACACATCATACCGAACTCCGGAAGCCTCGACGGACCTTACCCGGACCACACACACTGTTCGTACACATCATGTACCGAACCCCGGAGGCCTCGATGGACCTTACCCGGACCACACACACTTTTCGTACACATCATGTACCGAACTACGGAAGCCTCAACGGACCCTAACCGGCCACACACATCGTTCGTACACATCATGTACCGAACTCCAGAGGCCTCGTCAAACCCTACCTGGATCACACACCTTGTTCGTACACATCATGTACCAAAATCCAGAGGCCTCGTCAGACCCTACCTGGATCACACACCTTGTTCGTACACATCATGTACCGAACTCCAGAGGCCTCGTCAGACCCTACCTGGAACACACACACATCGACACGACACAACTCATAATCATCAAATGTCAAGCCATTCCACATTACACCGAAATGTATAATCAAGTATGTAAACCAAAACAACACAAATATCATAATCATCACAACAACTCAACAATGACCAACCACGCCCAGCACAAACTTAGATGATTTGCACATCCAACACAATTCCACGATGTTAACTAAGTGAAGGTATTATCGTTACCATCAATCGTTCATAATAATCAATTCATATGAAGTATATTCGCTAAGATAAATAAATTCATCATAACCATAACACGACGTCCCTATTCACAAGACACAATTCGTATAGTAAAATACTTGCCTTAATAACCGCGACCTGTTGCTACCCAAAATATTATCCGGAGATAGATATTGCTGGAATGGATGGGATAGCAAACAAATGCAAGAGCACTTCCGTGAGAAAGATAAATAACACAAGATTTGCCGGGGTTGTCAGTCCCGGGCTTGAATGCTCTCGCGAGATATTATTAATACTAATATTCGGGGATACAAGTACTAATGTAAGAATACAATTACAATGAGTGTAAAGATTCTTGTTATCTTAGCTAGTGAGCGTGTAGATTGCCGGAAGAACCAGATTTGATGCTCTGTGAGTTCTTGTAACAAAGGAGATGAACAGTCGCGGCGGTGAGAGATCGACGGTCTCTCACGTCGAGTATTTAGCTGGATGCTTGGGCTCCGGGGCTTATGAATCCCTGGGAATCTGTCTAGTGGAGACTTGCTGCTCCAGCCGATCGTGTTCTGGACGAGAGATTCGGAGAGAGAAGTCCTGAGATGGATTCCGGTGAGAAAGCCGGGAGCTTGATGATATGTGTGTTCTACTGTATTTCTATTGTGGGTGAAATGAATTCTGAACGTAAGTCAAATGAATTCGGAACCTTTTTCCAGTAGGAGGAGGTTCTCTATTTATAGGGCTTGGATACGCCGGGCGATCGCCTTTTCTGCTTTATAATAATCGGGCGATCGCCTTTTAGCACATGGGCCTGTCACCTCAATGCCTGCAGGAGTTGCTGGCAGTCAACTGTACGGTCCAATGGGGAGCTTACACGCGTCCTGAGTTGTTGTCATGGGTGGTCCCACTGACAACTTTCGGCGCGCATGCCGGTAGGTGAGGTAGGTGACAGGCTGTGGTCAAAGGTCTTGTCTGTCAGCAAAAGATCTCATCTGTCAGCGAAGATCTTTGGTCGGCGCCTTTTGTGGATCTGCACGTGGGTGCTGTTCTGAGATCCAGTCCTTGATGACTTTGACGGGCGATCATCCCTGCTCGGGACGTAGGTCGACCGTCCTTAGCCGGATACTAGAGTCGATCGCCAGATGCCGAAGGGCGATCGCCTTGGGAGTCGATCGCTAGGTACCTGATGGTGGTCTGATATCTTCAAATTGGCGAGCTAGCCATAGTTTGACTGATGTTGACTTGGTCGCTCGGCCTTTTAGTCGATCGCCTGTCGGGAAGAATAAATCGTGACACAAAAATTGCCCCCCAGCTCGCTCATACGTTGAAAACGTGGGGTGAGGTGGCTCTCTTGGCGATCGCTGAACTTTTGACGAGCGACTTCGTGTTTAACTGAACTGGCGATCGTCTTTGAGCTGATATACTCTGGGTTCGGACGACCTGGTTGGCCGCTAAACTGCACGGGAAAAAACAATGGGTGTTGAAAAGTCTCCGCACACGTGTCGGGCTTCTATTGGAGGACGCCAACGGTCATTAATGACTCCTCGGCTGACGCGTCCTTGAAAAGACGCGTACGCGGGTCTCGAGGGGGTCAATTAATGCGTCATTTGAGATCCGACCCCTGAGGTTTTCCCTTATTGCAAACGAGTCCCTGCCTTCTCCTATAAAAGAGCGCGGTGCTGCAGTTTCACACTCACGCGTACTTATTGGAGAAAGAAGGACTTGCTGCCGAATTTTCTGAAGATCTTAGCGCCGATCGTCGTTCGATTTCACTTTAGGGTAAGAAAAATCCTTTTCTCCTTTTCTGTTTCTGAGAATGGCCGGAACCTCATCATCATGTGGAGCGGGAACCAGTTCTGCCGCCGGGACATCGACTGTCCGGGGAGAAACTTCTTTCGTCTTCCACCTGGACACGGCGGCTGAAGCTATTCGGGTCGGAATCGACCCGGCTGAAGTCGAGGCTTTATTCAATGAGGCCGATGTTGCTAAGGAGACGGCTGCTGAAGAAAGACGATCGCAGATTGAGAGAGATCTGGCGATTAGGGTTTACTGGGAGCAACACAGCGCTTTCGGTCGGGCCTATAAGGCCTTTGCTGAAATAATGGAGAAGTTGGCCGGTCCTACTCCGAGATTCGATTTCCGTGGATACTCGGTCGCCTATCCCTATGTGCTTCCCAAACGGTCGCAGTACCGTGCTGCGCAGCGATCGTTGTGGTCGCTTGGCCAAATACGGAGTTCGACGACCAGGAAAGATTTGGCCGTCTGGAGGACAAGGTTCCATGTTCCCTCAGATGTGGACATGTTCGCGCCGGCGGAGAATGAAAGAGCCGACCAGCCTCCGATGGGTATGGTCGCCGTGAATGAGGCGATTATGGAGGCCGGGCTGCGCTTCCCTCTATCCTTTGCTGTCTCCCATCTGTTGGCCGCTTGGAATGTGGCGCCACTTCAGCTGACGCCGAACGCCTGGCTCCAAATTAACTGCACTCTCACCTTTTTCGGCGGTCACCGCCTGTACCGCCTCCCATCGCCATTGGAGATGAACCATTTGTTCAAACTGACGGCTCATAAAGGGTTGGTCGGCGGTTACCATATTCAGGGCCGATCTGGTCGGGTGATTCACGGAGTCCCGAATAAGATGCGGGGCGATCAGACGAAGTGGTTCTGGGTCGCCGGCAAGTGGAGAGCTTCGGCGAGCGACAATCCTACGGGCGAACTGGAGATCCCCACTGAATTTCGGGAGAGGAATCCCGGTAAGGGTTTAGACTCTCCCTTCGTTTGGATGCGTTTTGGACTGATCTAATTTGATTTCGGTTTTGCAGGTTTTCACATTCCGGCGATCGAGGAGCTGCCTTTTGACTTTCTCGTTGTCTGGGAGCGGATAAGGAGCTTGTCGGACGACGACCTTGACGCCACTCGGATCAACAAGGAGAGTCGTTGGTTGTCGGCTCGACTATTCCGTTTCCCGAGACATCTCGCGGTGCCAGGTATGAGTTTTTGCGACCTTCACTTTCTAGGCGATCGCCTTACTTGAGGACAGTATCTGACTGTTGATCGATTGTCTTAACTGCAGAGGTTCGCTTTCCTCGCTTTTTGGAGCCTCCGACGGAGATCGCCATGTCGAACCCAGGAGTTCTAGGCCGTCTTCGCCATAAGAGGTCGACTCGGGCCCCTCCCGTCGCGTTGCCTATAGTTCCGGAGGCGGAGCCTCGCGTGGAGCCGGTCGTGGTTGAGGAGGAAGTTCCGGAGGAGGGGCTTCGAGCGAATCGCAAGAGGCCGAGGCCGGAAGAAACTTCGGTTCCTGCCCCGGGCGATGAAGTGCCGATCGCCGCGCCTCCGATCACCATCGTTGCTCCGGAGAGTGAGCCGCCCTCTGCGGCTTTTATGCGGGAGACGGCGATCGCGGATGCTGAGACCCCTCGAGGGAAACCGTTTTTCGGTCGGGATCCCGAGAAGGCTGAGAGGTAGATAGCATTTTTGTGTTGAAAATTGCATCTGTGTAGGAGTCGTACTGACTTTGTTGTTTTGATGCAGGATCCGTCGCGCAGATCCATCTTGCCCGCCGATGGTCGTGGATTTCCTAGCGAGCCGATATCCTCGCCATTCCTGAGACATTCCTCCATACGTTAGCAAGGTACTTCGCCGCTCAAGGCATGGACGATCGATCGATGCATCGCTCGGCAATGACGATCGGGCGAGTTCGATGCACGCCGTTCTCGCCCTTTCTCTTCGACGGCGACCATGGTCGCCAGTGCTCGGGAGTTTGAGGCGGCCCTCCACTATTCGCTGCGCAGCGGATCTCGAGGCGGCTCGGAAAGAGAACGCCGAGTTTGCCGACAAGATCGCGGCGATGGAGAAGGACTCTCTGGAGGCGGCCAAGCGGGCGAGTCATGAGCTTGAGCCGGAGAAGAAGGAAATCGAGCAATATCGTCGCGGTTGACCGATTTCGGGACCAGATGCGTAATGCCGCCCAGCGCAGAGGTTGTTGAAGAGGAGGCCGATCGCGAAGGTGACGATCGCTACCGACCAAATGAGCCGACGGAGGCGAGGGAAAAAGTTGCTGCGAGGGAGGCCGAGCTCCAGGGGTCGCAACAGGCGATGGCCGAGCTGAAAGGAGAGGTAGAGGCGACCAGGGCCGATCCCTTTCAAAACTTGGAGTTTGTCAGCGAGTTCACCTATTATTTGGCGTTCGCTGACTCGATCCGAGCAGCTAAGAAGGGAGGCTTGGAGGTCGGGCCTCTAGCTGAGAACTTCAAGTCATATGCGTTGGAGCATCCTCTCCATCCGGCTTTCTCCTTGCCGATCTTGGATCTTGCGGACATCGGCGTGGATTTGAGCTGGTATCCGTCTCCGGCCAATCTTGCTCATCCCGACGCTCCGGAAGATGAGGGGACCGCACCGGATGTTGAAGGCGAAGGCCAGGCAGGGGCCTGAGGCACTTCATTTTTGATGTCTTAGCTTATTTCCTTGTAGTTTGGTAGCTTTCTTTTTGTAGCACTTAGGCTTTCGGGCGCCCGTGTAATTTGATCTTCTCAAGCAATGAACTGAGTGTTTGATTATCTTCGATTACTTGAATGATTGTTATTTTTGAGTCTTTGTTTGACTTTATACAAATGTGTGAGGAGAGATTGTTGCGAGGGTAGTTTCAAATGAATTGATAAACTCATAAAGATAACTTTTACAACAAATTCGATCACTGCACAACATTCTGAAAAAATGACGATCTCCGTATGTGGTTGAACAGCGGCGATCGCCGTATAGGTAGTCCGCACTCTTACTGCCCCTTGTTTTTATTCACTTAGCGGAAGTAAGGGTATGAAAATAATTTGTTGAGTGAGCGGTCTTCAACTTTGCCGAATCCTCGGGGACGGTCGTCCGTCTTGAGGAACCGTGCACGATCGCGGAGCTCGATGGACCGACTCCTTGATCATGTCTTGATGCGCGAAGACATTGAGTGTCTCGTGACTCACTTTATTATGAGGGTCCTCTGTTAGGCTGCGCCTCGCCTCGTATTTAAACGAAGGGCGTGCGGTCTCGGTCTAGAGGAGTCCTTGTGCGGGGCAGCGTCGGATGATTCAACACCACGCCCGCGGCTCGTTTAGCTCTACTTCCACCTCGGCCCACCATGAAGATGGCGAACCTCGAAGGTGTACGATGAGACGGGGATTGTGGCACGTCGCATTGTCCGGGTTCACCATGTTAGATGATGAACCTTTGAGGGCGAGCGATCGTGTCAAACTGATTAATTTTGGAGGGCCCTCAGACTACGCCGGCCTCGTATTTAAACGAAGGGCGGGCGATCTTGGCCCAAAGGGACCTTGCATGGCCTAAGCAGTCGGTTCCATCGACCACCAGGACCATGGCTGCACTCTTCCACCTTGGATCGTCATGTGGATGCCGACCTTCGACGGTGTACGTTGTGCGGGGGAGGCGATCTCGTGCCTTAGTCCATCATGTTAGACGGTGAACTGTAGATGGCGATCGAGTCCTCCAGTTTCCTAAATAAGGATGGAGATCGGGGAGACTTCCGAGGTTCTCTTCTCTTGATTAAAGCATGTAGAGACGGTCGCCGAGGTTGATCTAAGGGTCGGCCCGTATGAGCTTTCCAGCCTGTTTTGTGTTCGACTCGGACGATCGTGTATAGAGATTGGTAGGGGCTTTGGCTAGTCCAATAAGCTGTCCAACTTGCCTTCCTCGAACAATCGCCAGAACTGTTTGAGGAGGTCGCGACATTGGTTGGTGCTGTGGCCGGGACTCTTGTGGTAGGCACAATATTGATTGTTGTCCAGATGACCGTGGTCCCTTATCGCTTTCGGCTTTTTGAGCTCTTCGTGCCCCTTGATGGCATAGAAAATATGTGCCGGAGTTCGGTTGAACGTAAGGAGGAGATGGGCTTCCATGTCCTCGAAAGCCTTGAGATCTCTGGGTGGCTTGGCGATCGCCTTCTTTGCTTTGATGATCGCTATCTTCTGGGCCGGAGATGGCGTTTCCTCGCCTAGGTGGAGGGTGAGTAGCCTTTGCCTGGCCAGAAAGTTGGCAGCTTTAGCGCGGAAGATCGCGTAAGTTGGGGGAATATCCTTGGAGAGATGTCTAAACATGGGAGAGTGTCCGTGGAATCCCCCCATGACCGAATAGAGAGCGAGCTCGTCACTGATGGGTTCGCCGGTGAGGATGATTTCGTCTACCCGGTCGATGTAATCTGTGTCTGACTCGTCTTTCCCCTGCTTGATTTTTATCACGCGGTGGGGGCCTTCTGGTCTGGCGACCTTGCTGGCGAAGTATGACGTGAAGTCATTCGCCAGTTTCTTAAAGGAGGTGATTGATCGTGGTGGTAGTGAGACGTACCACCTATGGGCCAGCTCGCCCAATGTTAACGGGAAGATCCGGCACTTGGTTGCGTCAGATGCCCCACACCCAGTCATGTAGATTCGGAATTTACTCAGGTGGGTTTCGGGGTCCGATCTCCCCTCATATAGAGGTGTTTTGGGAGGAGCGATCGTTGGTTGTATGGGGGCAAGCTCGATGTGGACCGCGAGTGGCTCGGTCGGCCCGGCGATCTTTTTGCTGGCGCTTGCCCCAGTGTCCAAGAGTGCTCTCATCTCATCGAGCTGGCGTTGTATGGCGGCCATCGCCGTGACCTGATTGCTGGCGGCTCGGCGTTCGGAGCGGGAGCCGAGGCGATTGAGTACTGATCCCCTGGCGATCGGGGCGGGAATCAGGTGGCTGACCTGCGTTCGGCTGTGAGGTGGGTAGGCCGAACTCCTGGTGACGGATTCGGATTCCGTCTTTTCGTGGTTGGAAACAAGATGCCCCGGTCGCCAGGATGGGTCGCGCCCCAAGCGATCGAATATGGATCCGTCCGGTCGTGCGAGAGCCTTTCCTCGTGAACTGGGGCTTTTTGACGATCGCTCGTTCAGTAGCCCGCTGAATTTCTGTTTTCCCATGCGGCGGATGATCGAGGGAGTTAGTGCAGGCGACACACATGCTCTCCTTCGCTCCTCTAGGATGGCCATAGCCTCCTCGATCTGTTCCTCGGTTTGGAACTGGTCGAGTGAGAGGTTGGGGCCATCCCTCAGGTGCGGGATCGAGAGTCTCGCGTTGCTGCGGCTTCCCCCCGTCGTCGGCTGGGGTTCGGACTGAGCCGGGATATGGTGTCCAGCGGTTCGGAGAGCGGCTTTCTTCGACGTACCGGCGGATGTCATGATTCTGAAGGTTTTCTTTGAAGTGCAGTGAGTGTCACTTCAAGTATATGCCCCGAGAACAGTGAGTGTTCTTTGGGACGGTAGAAATAAAAATTTGAGGGTTAGGCCCCTTCTTCTAGCGCCAATTGTTGCTACCCAAAATATTATCCGGAGATAGATATTGCTGGAATGGATGGGATAGCAAACAAATGCAAGAGCACTTCCGTGAGAAAGATAAATAACACAAGATTTGTCGGGGTTGTTAGTCCCGGGCTTGAATGCTCTCGCGAGATATTATTAATACTAATATTCGGGGATACAAGTACTAATGTAAGAATACAATTACAATGAGTGTAAAGATTCTTGTTATCTTAGCTAGTGAGCGTGTAGATTGCCGGAAGAACCAGATTTGATGCTCTGTGAGTTCTTGTAACAAAGGAGATGAACAGTCGCGGCAGTGAGAGATCGACGGTCTCTCACGGCGAGTATTTAGCTGGATGCTTGGGCTCCGGGGCTTATGAATCCCTTGGAATCTGTCTAGTGGAGACTTGCTGCTTCTGCCGATCGTGTTCTGGACGAGAGATTCGGAGAGAGAAGTCCTGAGATGGATTCCGGTGAGAAAGCCGGGAGCTTGATGATATGTGTGTTCTACTGTATTTCTGTTGTGGGTGAAATGAATTCTGAACGTAAGTCAAATGAATTCGGAACCTTTTTCCAGTAGGAGGAGGTTCTCTATTTATAGGGCTTGGATACGCCGGGCGATCGCCTTTTCTGCATTATAATAATCGGGCGATCGCCTTTTAGCACATGGGCCTGTCTCCTCAATGTCTGCAGGAGTTGGGCCGGCACAATCAGACGGTCCAATGGGGAGCTTACACGCGCCCCGAAAGGCCGCCACGGGTGGTCCCACTGACAACTTTCGGCGCGCATGCCGGTAGGTGAGGTAGGTGACAGGCTGTGGTCAAAGGTCTTGTCTGTCACCAAAAGATCTCATCTGTCAGCGAAGATCTTTGGTCGGCGCCTTTTGTGGATCTGCACGTGGGTGCTGTTCTGAGATCCAGTCCTTGATGACTTTGACGGGCGATCATCCCTGCTCGGGACATAGGTCGACCGTCCTTAGCCGGATACTAGAGTCGATCGCCAGATGCCGAAGGGCGATCGCCTTGGGAGTCGATCACTAGGTACCTGATGGTGGTCTGATATCTTCAAATTGGCGAGCTAGCCATAGTTTGACTGATGTTGACTTGGTCGCTCGGCCTTTTAGTCGATCGCCTGTCGGGATGAATAAATCGTGACACAACACTACCGAATACTCCGAAGAACACGGTTCGACCGGGAAGCTCGAACCCCGAAGAAGACAACGAACGGAAGGGTTCCGACTCGAGTTCTTCACAAGAATTTCGTCCCTAAGTCATACCAATGATAAATCAATAATCGTACGATGGATAATAATCACACAACGCCTAATCCCCCCTCTAAGACCTTTTGTCGGACACCTTCAAGGCGTCGACTAACAACTCAACCAAAACGACGAATCAATACAATCCAACCGTGGAATAACAATGGAAATGATAGAATACACCTAAATAATCATCAATCCATCACAATTCTAAGTTATTACGGTTAAATCGGACGAAAACGAACAAAACCCCCAATTTACCCAAACTAGGATTGCGAGGAAATCTGACATGATTCGCTCGATTAAAGGATGTTATAGGATGTATAAACGATGATATGAACTCCAAGACTTCATGGATTTATTGTATGACAACATGCCTCCACGTCCAACAAGTCCCCAGCCGCGGTAGAGTAGAAAACGAAGTGAGAAAATGGGTGAAAACCCGTCTGCTGGGCCTTATATAGGCCGCTTCCGGCCGCATTACGTACGTAATCGGCCATGGCTTACGGCCGTAACCGGCCATGGCCGAGTCTTCTGCCCAACACTTCCGACAGCGCTACGTACGTGACCGAACAAGGCTTACGTACGTAGCAGGCCTTACGGCCGTAACTGCCGGGCCATTACGGCCGTTACTCGGCCAGGCCTTGCCAGCCAGGACTCGGTCGATCCGACGGTCCGGAAAATCCCGAAACCCAGACCTAAATATAATCCGAAGATACGGTTACGAAGTACTCGCAAATACGAATCTAAGCGCTAAGAGAACACACGATTCCGACCACCCGAGGGTTCGAAATTCGACAACGGAAGTAATTACCCCAAACTTTGGGAAATTACGAAAACGGCCCAAAACGTCCGAAATACACGATACACGATCGAAACACCAAACCAAAGCTTGCAATATGAATAATAACATTAAATGAACTTAAGAGAAACTCGAAACAACAGTTTCGGACGAGATTCGCAAGAATCGAACTAAAGTGCGGAAAAGCCGCTTAAGAACGCGGAATTCAACAAAACGACACCGAAATGAACTCGGATAACAAAAAGTGCAGAATTAATCATTCTCAGAATGACGAAACGGTCATAAGCGAATCGTCGAAATGGACACCCGCCGAAAAAAAGAAAATTACCGGAAAACGAAATTGCGGAAATTACAAAGGGGACATCTTGGTGGGAAGGTTGGAAGAGAGATGTGGCAGACTTTGTCAGAAAGTGTATAGTTTGTCAAAAAGTTAAGGCATAACACCAACACCCCTTTGGATTACTTAAATCACTTCATATTTCCGAATGGAAATGGGAACATATTACGATGGACTGTGTGGTAGGTCTGCCTCGAACGGAAAGAGGGAACCGCGCTATTTGGGTTGTCGTGGACCGACTCACAAAGTCAGATGATTTTTGGGAAAGTTTGCAAGAAGCTTTGGGAACGCAGTTAAATTTTAGTACGACCTATCATTCACAGACTGGCGGTCAGTCTGAGAGGACTATTCAGATTCTTGAGGATATGTTGCGAGCATGCGTGCTAGACATGGGCAATAATTGGGAACGACTGTTGCCTTTGGTAGAATTTGCTTACAACAACAGTTATCAGTCGACGATTGGTATGGCGCCGTATGAAGCCTTATACAGTAGGAAGTGTCGATCACCACTCTATTGAGACGAAGTAGGTGAAAGAAAAATCTTAGGTCCCGAGATGATTGAACAGACAATAGGTGTGGTGGATAAGTTTCGAGAGAGGATCAAGATAGCACAGGATCGTCAGAAGTCTTACACCAACAAACGTAGGAAAGATCTCGAATTCTGTCTTGGCGACATGGTATTCCTTAGGATATCTGCTACCAAGGTAATTATTCGTTTTGGTCCAAGGAGCAAGTTGAGGCCGAGATATATTAGATCGTTCGAAATTCTGGAACGAATTGGAGAATTAGCATACCGTTTGGCTTTACCCCAGAACTTTCGGCCGTGCACGACGTTTTTCATGTATCGTTGTTTAGGAAGTATTTGCACAATCCCAACCACGTCATCAACTATACCGCCATGGAGGTGGACAAAGATCTTACTTATGAAGAACAACCAATAGTTATTCTCGACCGATCAGTCCGGCAATTGAGGAACAAATAGAAGGTGTTTGTCAAAATTCAATGGCATAACCACAGTAAAGATGAGGCCACTTGGGAGCGCGAAGAGGAACTTCAAGCTCGTTATCCAAATTTCTTCAATCAAGGTATGTCATTTATTTTCGAGGACGAAAATTTTTCTAAGAGGGGTAGGATGTAATATCCACCATTTTCATAATATAATATTATTATTTATAATAATATTAATAATACATTTTCATTTAATTTAGTTCTCATTACATTTCATTTATCACCGAGTGGGTAATTATTGTACAATTATATTTAATCTCATTTAGAGGATCGTAATTATATTTACGATATCTCATAGGTTCTAAGCCCGAGTCAATTTATCAATTTAATTTAAGCAGTATTTAATATTAGTCACAGTTATTAATATTATTATAATTATTAGAGATATTATTAATAATAATAATATATTATAATACTAATGGTATTAATATTAGTGTTAGATATCATTATAAATTATTTCAAGTCCAATAAATTTTAATTGGAATTATTTTCTTTAGACCAATAGGCCCAACAGATTATACACCTTGTATCCCAGCTCTCTCTGATTCTTCTTGCAGCGAAACCCATCATCCGATACTCTCAATATTATGGTATTCCATCCCCCCAGCATTTCGTCCGGAGCAAAGTGTCACACACAATTTTGCAAATCCCTTTCCTTCTCTCTATCCTCTCCAGCAGTAAACTCAAATCTTTTACTGTAAGTTAGTCTTATGTTTACTATCAAATATTTTAATAAACCAGAATTTTCAATAGAACCCTTAACATCGAAATCCCACGCCCCAAATCGATTCAATGATTAAACCAGAAATCAAAACCAACATTTCACCGGATATTCGCAACCAACATAACCCAACCCCGGTCGAGTCCAAACCACCACCACCATTAATCGCAGCCAAACCACCCGAACTGATTCGAAATCAACAACCCAGACTTGCTATTCTCTGAGCCATGAACAACCTCTTCAAAATACTGATTCTAAACGGGTGTGGCCCGAACACGCGAACATAGCCCGTATAAGGAACGGATTGCCCATATCGGAACCCAGAACCATCGCCAGACCTGTATCTTGGTCGTGAGCTGCCAGCCGAGCCTCCGCACTGTCAAATTGTCGCCACCGTCACTGGACATCTGTTGTGTGACGCGGACTTCATGTGTGTGTGTAGTCGACTCAGTGTGTGATCTATGTATATCGGTGTATGTATGTGTGCATCGATTCTTTTATATGTGTGTGTGTGTGTGAGAGAGAGATCTGTCGAGAGAGTTAGAGACCTGCGAGAGTAGTAAGAAATTAGAAGTAATCGGGCGACATATTGATAGGGTTTTTATACCCTTTAGTTTTAGGGTTAATTCAATTAAAGCCCTCAACTTTCAATAATCCTTCAATTTCACCCAGACACCTTTTAGTTAATCCAGTTGACCCAGACAACTTATAATACATTCAAATCCAGGCATATTTTGACCCATGGCATTAACAATGTTAACTCTTTAATTAATATTAATAATCAGTTCAAATTTTGTGCATTATATTTTTCTTTTCAGTCATTATATCATAATATTTTCTAATGATTAAAATTATTATTATATCTAGACATTAACAAGGATATACGGGCTTAGGACTGTGAGTCAAGCATCTTCATAATCAAGTTCAAGCAGCATCATTTTATTCAGGTGGGAATTCTCACTATCAATTTAGTTGCTTTACTTGGACTGCTATGTGATATTCTATTTATGTTTAAAATTGAGGATATATGTTGTAAATCAGGCTCACTCTGTACGTGTAAAGAGGCTATCTTAATATATATATATTGTGCGGGGATACATGCACAACCTCAATATTTACATACGTGCTAGATCCATGTTATATGTGATATTGTGTGTATGTGTTCATGTTGGGGGAAATATTATTGATAGAATAATCATTTAATTGGTTTCCACAAATTTATTTATTATTGTGATATGTGTGATTTCCACGAGCTGAAGGAAGCTCACCCCCACCTAAATTGATCTCGCAGGTTAATCCGAGCTGGATGGACGAAGAAGCGAGCCGAGAGGGCATATGATGATATTTTATTAAACAATATTTTCTTTTATGGCTTATGTTTTGAAACATATATTGTATTTGGGGAAATTATTGATTGGTAATAATAGTTTTTAAATTTCTTCAGCCACAATTATGACCTCTTATTTATGACATGTCGTTGCCTTAATTAATAGTCATTCATTTTAGTCAGTGTAGTGACTCGAATTTGTAGACGAGAATTTTAATATTCTCAAAGAAATTTATTTTTCGTCAAAATTCACCTTTTTACTTATTTTCCCATATAATTATTTCTAGAGAGTTGGGGCGTTACGAGATAGTTATTCGAAAATGAAGGTGGTGAACTGGTGAATCAATCGATCAAACAAAAATAGTTAAAGATACTCCAATTGAATCTGCAGAGCCCTGTTCTTCAATAAAGATTGTTACAAAAATTGTAAACATGGAAAATATTGAAAATCCTACAAGTTAGTGCAGTGAAACATGGAGTCGACATGAAATGATCATTGGCAATATTGTTGCATTCTCAATAGCTAAAAAAATAACGAACAATGATTATGATTGTGAACCACGCTCCATAATAGAATGTCGACAGAGGCACGACTTGCATAATTGGGAAGATGCAATAAAATCTGAATTAGCTTCCCTAGAAAAATACAACGTGTTCGAACCAATCAGTCGAACCTCAGATAATATAAAACCAGTGGTATATAAATGGTTTTTTGTTCGTAAAAGGAATGAGAAAAATGAAATTGTGAGATATAAAGCTCGACTTGTAGCTCAAGGTTCTTCCCAGAGACCTGGGGAAGATTATGATGAGATATATTCACCAGTAATGGACACAATCACTTATCGTTTTCTCATGGATGTTGTAACAGCGTACATATATGGTTCACTATATATATATATATATATATATATATATATATATATGTGTGCGTGTGAAAATTCCTGAAGGATCTAGAACACATATAGCCGACATACCTTGCGAATTGCATTCAATAAAACTATAGAGGTCATTGTACAGTTTAAATCAATCCGGACCAGTGTTCTAAAAATCTCTGCCTAAACCGATTAATCCCTAGAAGATCCTCTACCATTCCGATTATGGCTTAGGCACTTGTACTGGGCGTTTGGGTGACTAATCAGTCGTCTAGGCTGCTGGGCGAGGCCCTATGAAGGCAAGATAAGATACTATGGATACTATGGACCACTCTATACCTATATCAATGTTTCAAATTCCTAGCTACATGGGCGACTAGGTGGATGCCTGGACGGTTATACTTTTTTGGTTTTTTGTCGTGTTCTAATAGTACTATAAATTCCTAATCTCAGATATTATGGATATTATAGACTTCATTTTATCTATATCAATATTTCAAAATTTTAAAATATAGTTGATTATAAATCTTTTAAATGGTTAAATTTCAATTATTTTTAATTATTTTACAAATATATAATATTTTATATATAAAAATGATCAAGATATAATAACAAAATAAACCTGCCTAGTCCGACTAATCCCCGATTAATACTCGAGTAATCTTCTGGGTGCTAGGCGTTAGCAACCGAACACCTAGCGTCTAGCATTTTTTAGAATCATGATCCGGACGCATGTGGTATCATAGACTAAGTGAATACCTTATAAAAGAAGGTTACAAGAATGATCCTATTGGTCAGTGTTTATAAAAAGAACAATCACCGGATTTGCTATTATTGCTGTTTATGTGGATGACATGATCTGCTTGGCACTCCTGAAGAGTTGGCCAGTGCTGCTGGATATACAAGAAAGAATTTGAGGTCAAAGACCTTGGAAAAACTAAGCTTTTCTTTGGTCTCGAATTAGAGCATAGAGATAGCGGAATACTTGTCAACCAATCTACTTATACTGAACGACTGCTCAAATGATTTAATATGGATAAGGCTCATCATTTAAGCACTCCAATGGTTGTCCGCAGTTTAGACATAGAAAGAGATCCATTCAGACCAAAACAATCTAACGAAAATATAATTGGCCCTGAAGTAACATATCTTAATGCTATTGGAGCATTAATGTATCTAGCCAAATGTAATAGACCAGATATCTCTTTTGCTGTAAATGTACTCACAGAAATAGTTCCAATCCAATACGAAGGCGTTGGAGTGGAGTTAAACTAATTTTTCGTTGCCTTCGTGGCTCTACAAATATGGGGTTATTATATTCAAAGCAAATCACTAACCCAGGGTTACTTGGTTATGCTGATGCAGGATATAGGTCCGACCCGCATAAAAACCGCTCACAAACTGGTTATGTATTTTGCTGCAATGGAGGATCAGGAGTGTTTTCGAAAATATGTTTGAAATCCGGATATCATCAACTGAGGATTAAGGATGATGATACCCCGAATATAGCATTTCGACTCGATATGGACACTACGAGTTTATAGTGATGCCATTTGGTTTGACTAGTGCGAAAGCAGTATTAATTTACCTCAAGAACCGTGTATTTTAACTTTATTTGGATAAGTTTGTCATTGTGTTCACAGATGACATACTTGTGTATTCAAAGAGCAAGGTTGAACATGAGCAGCATCTTACAATAGTACTGGGAGTACTGCGCAAGGAGAAGTTGTATCACAAGTGTGAATTCTGGCTTAACCGAGTTACATTTTGGGGACATGTGATCAATTCTAGAGGAATCGAGGTTGGCCCAGTTAAGGTAGCGGCAATCAATGATTGGAAGGTACCGAGTAATGCAAATGAAGTTCGCAGTTTCTTGGGTTTAGTTGGTTATTATCGAAGATTTATCAAGGGATTTTCGAAGATAGCTGCACCAATGACTCGATTGACAAGTAAGGGAGAAGCTTTATTGTGGAATGAGAAGTGCGAAAAGTGTTTCCAAGAACTTATGCGAAGGTTGACTGCAGCACTAGTTTTGACCATCCCCGATTCGACAAGAGAATTCATCATCTACAGTGATGCATCCAAGCAAAGCTTGGGATGTGTATTGATGCAGCAGGGCAAGGTAGTTGCCTATGATTCGAGACAAGTAAAACCGCACGAGCTGGACTACCTTACCCATGATTTGGAATTAGAAGTGGTAGTTCATGCCTTGAAGATTTAGAGGCATTACCCGAATGGAGGTAAGTGTGAAATTATACAGACCACAAAAGTCTGAAATATATTTTCACACAAAAGGAATTGAATATGAGGCAATGCATATGATTAGAGTTGGTCAAGGACTACGATTGTAGAATTCATTACCACCCCGGTAAAGCAAATGTAGTTGCTGATGCACTGAGCCGTAAGGCGAGAGGAGACCTAGACTCTATGTCGACCAAAGAGGAGAGCTTGGTTAAGGAATTTGCAAGAATGAACCTTGAAATAGCTACATCATAGAATTCGGTTGAGTCGTTATTGGATAGTTTGGTGGTACAACCAACCTTGAGGAAGCAGATCAAACAAGGTCAAGGACAAGATGACTTTTTGGTCAAAATAAAAGAACGTACTCTTTCAGGTGAGGATAAGGGATTCAACATGTCCGATGATGGCACGGTGTACTATGGAAGGAGGATTTGTGTGCCCAATGTTGTTAATCTGAAAGAAGCAATATTGAAAGAGGCACATAATACTCTATATACAGTACACCCTGGAAGTACTAAGATGTACCAGGACCTTAAGGGGACATCTTGGTGGGAAGGTTGGAAGAGAGATGTGGCAGACTTTGTCAGAAAGTGTATAGTTTGTCAACAAGTTAAGGCATAACACCAACACCCCTTTGGATTACTTAAATCACTTCATATTTCAAAATGGAAATGGGAACATATTACGATGGACTGTGTGGTAGGTCTGCCTCGAATGGAAAGAGGGAACCACGCTATTTGGGTTGTCGTGGACCGACTCACAAAGTCAGATAATTTTCAAATGGATCAGTATGCTCAACTATACATCAGTGAGATTATAAAGTTGCATGGAGTGCCAGTCTCTATAGTATTAGACAAGGATACTCATTTCACATTGCGTTTTTGAGAAAATTTGCAAGAAGCTTTGGGAACGCAGTTGAATTTTAGTACGGCCTATCATTCACAGACTGACGGTCAGTCTGAGAGGACTATTCAGATTCTTGAGGATATGTTGCGAGCATGTGTGTTAGACATGGGCAATAATTGGGAACGACTGTTGCCTTTAGTAGAATTTGCTTACAACAATAGTTATCATTCGACGATTGGTATGGCGCCGTATGAAGCCTTATACAGTAGGAAGTGTCGATCACCACTGTATTGGGACGAAGTAGGTGAAAGAAAAATCTTGGGTCCCGAGATGATTGAACAGACAATAGGTGTGGTGGATAAGATTCGAGAGAGGATCAAGATAGCACAGGATCGTCAGAAGTCTTACACCAACAAACGTAGGAAAGATCTCGAATTCTGTCTTGGCGACAAGGTATTCCTTACGATATCTGCTACCAAGGAAATTATTCGTTTTGGTCCAAGGAGCAAGTTGAGGCCGAGATATATTAGATCGTTCGAAATTCTGGAACAAATTGAAGAATTAGCTTACCGTTTGGCTTTACCCTAGAACTTTCAGCCGTGCACGACGTTTTTCATGTATCGTTGTTTAGGAAGTATGTGCACGATCCCGGCCACGTCATCAACTATACCGCCATAGAGGTGAACAAAGATCTTACTTATGAAGAACAACCAGCACTTATTCTCGACCGATCAGTCCGGCAGTTGAGGAACAAATAGAAGGTGTTTGTCAAAATTCAATGGCGTAACCACAGTACAGATGAGGCCACTTGGGAGCGCGAAGAGGAACTTCAAGATCGTTATCCAAATTTCTTCAATCAAGGTATGTCATTTATTTTCGAGGACGAAAATTTTTCTAAGAGGGGTAGGATGTAATATCCACCATTTTCATAATATAATATTATTATTTATAATAATATTAATAATACATTTTCATTTAATTTAGTTCTCATTACATTTCATTTATCACCGAGTGGGTAATTATTGTACAATTATTTTCACTTCATGTACAAGTCAATTTATTTAATCTCATTTAGAGTATTGTAATTATATTTACGATATCTCATAGGTTCTAAGCCCGAGTCAATTTAACAATTTAGTTTAAGCAGTATTTAATATTAGTCACTGTTATTAATATTATTATAATTATTAAAGGTATTAATAATAACAATAATATATTATAACAAAGAGCAGTATTAATACTAATGGTATTAATATTAGTGTTAGATATAATTATTTCAAGTCCAATAAATTTTAATTGGAATTCTTTTCTTTAGACCAATAGGCCCAACAGATTATACACCTTGTTTCCCAGCTCTCTCTGATTCTTCTTGCAGCGAAACCCATCATCCGATACTCTCAATATTATGCTATTCCATCCCCCAGCATTTCGTCCGGAGCAAAGCGTCACACACAATTTTGCAAATCCCTTTCCTTCCCTCTATCTTTTACTGTCTGTTAGTCTTATGTTTAGTATCAAATATTTTAATAAACCAGAATTTTCAATAGAACCCTTAACATCAAAATCCCACGCCCCAAATCGATTCAATGATTAAATCAGAAATCAAAACCAACATCTCACCTGATATTCGCAACCCACATAACCCAACCCCGGTCGAGTCCAAACCACCACCACCACCATTAATCGCAGCCAAACCACCCGAACTGATTTGAAATCAACAACCCAGACTTGCTATTCTCCGAGCCATGAACAACCTCTTCAAAATACTGATTTTTGTTGAATATAATTTGAGAAGCTTACTTGAGAAGAACAGAATAAATATCTATTTATATATATATATATATATATATATATATATATATATATATATATATATATATATATAAGAGTATCGAATATATATTATATATATATAAATCCTGCAGAAAATTGTTAGCAAAACGAAATCTGCCGATCCCGTACGTGAAACGAAAGTTTCGCTGTTGAGTCCAGATAGTCTGTCTCCTTAAAGCAAATTCGTCCTCACCACGGTGTATGACGTCTGCCTCCCAGGATAAAACAACAGCTCGATGTAACGAATCTGTGATTCGCTGCACCCTCAACGAACTAGAACAACTCTGTCTACTATCGCCGACCGAAGAAGAAAGAAAAAAACGAAGAAGAAAATTAGTTGGCAGTTTTGGCTATGAAAATTCGTCCGCAAAATTAAGTGTAAAAACGAGCCCCCTCAGACGGGTATTTATAGGTGAAGACTGGAGGAGGTTGTGTGCTGGATGAACTCTATACCGATCGAAATGGGTATCTGGAGGAACTCTAAACCGATCGAAATTGGTATCAAGGAGGAACTCTAAACCGATCCAAATACTCATCCTGATTCGGTTTTATCCGGATCCGAAAATTCGGAATTTATTAATTGAGGTATTTTCGGTAAAATAAAATTTTACCGAATAAAATTGCAGTAAAAAGATAACTTCGAGACGCCGAGACATTTCGCCCAAATCGCCCTTCGACCGAGACCGAGACCGACCCGACCCGAACCGAACCGAGCCGGCCGGCCGGACGGCGGCGCGCGCGTGTGTGTGTGCGCGAGGGGCGCCTAGTCACACATCCACACACATGTCTCATTTTGAACATGCCTTTGTCCACATCTCCTTATATACTCACAATTTCTCCCTTCTTTTTCCAATGTGGGATAACATCCCAAATTTATTTTTAAAGGGTTCACTTTGGAACATTATATCTCATTCATACCTCAATCATTTTGAGTGTTCTTACATGTTTTGGAAACCTCGTACGGAGTACTACGTATTCCAACTAAGTCCCGACTTTAACTTGTAGTCGAGCCCACTCAAAATTTCCTGTCAAATGGGCTGCTCAAAATAGCTCATTTCCTCCATTTTATCTTACATTTCCAACAATCCCCCACATGAATGAGATTGATGGTCCAGCAGCACACGTCAGACACGGAGTTGACTTGGTGATAGTTACTGCGGTTAGGCATTGCATAGGATAGGTAGAGTATGCTCCTTGAACCTTCCCTCGAAAAGATATATTCTCCTTACTGGCTAGACAGTGTGACTAGATGCCTTTGAACTGTCCGACCGCTTGTGTAAGTGATCGTATATCCTTCACAAGTGCCCTTCCTGATTTGTTCTGTTCTCATTATTGTGCCCATTTTGGCCGTGGACACCGTCTTGGTTCTGCGAGAGTTTCTAAAGAATTGTGCCTTAACAATTCTCCTTTGAAGCGGCCCCTCTTCTCTCTAACATAGGTGATTCTCTTTAAGTGTTTTGAGTAAACTCGTATTTTACTCCACCCGACTATACGTTGTCGACTTAAGAATCATTAAAAGCATAAGCTTAACCTCTCCCTACGGGTATCACTGTTTTCATCCTAGGAATGGTCGGTTCGGGTTAACTCCCACAGTGATCGTGCCCAGTTTTATGAATTGGTTGTCCCATTTGTTGGGTTTTCAATGTATCGAATACAAAATAATCGGAGTAAAAACGCAGCGGAACAATAAAAGTGAAAACCCAATTTAGGATCTCATGCAGTAATTTAATTGTTTAATTAAAGAGTTAATCGAATTACCTTAATCCGATTGAACAATTCTAGATCCCACTAGAAGCGGATGAATATCTCCTTCCTCTTCTCGGTGATCCACACACGAACAATTCCACAAGCCGGATTGCTAGATCTCATTTAATAATATTGATAAATAGTACAACACAAATTCCTTACTAAAAGGATTGTACTATTGATCAAGATCAACTAAGGGAAGAGGAACGACCGACTCCGTTCTCCTACAATATAATGTAGATGGCCGATTTTTCTTCTTCTTGAAGGGCCGATTTTAAGGTCTTATTTTCTGGTTACAACTCCTTGTCCAAGACCTTATATTTATACTAAGTAAACCCTAGATTCAATAATCTAGTATTTGCTTAGTTGCCCCTCAACTTATTAAATAATACAATATATATAATATCCAATATTATATATATTACTTATTATTTATCTCCTTATAAATATAATATCCAATATTATATTTATTATTCCCGATTGATATTTATTCCTACTTGTCTATAATTGTCGATGTGCGACCTAAAAGGCTTATATTATGTTGGCAATTATTTAATACCTTATTAAATAATAAATCATAAGCGCCTCTAGCAAGACATTATGATTACCCAAATAATATAAGTTAATAGTCCATTAAACCTTTTAACGTGTCAAATCCCTTTGTCACGCGATATCATATTTGAACTAAGTCATGGAGTCTGTCATACTTATTTATGTTCAAATGCTTTCGATCTTAAGTAGATCGATTGAATCAAATGACTCTTCATTTGAGCATGGCCATGCATTTCCTTGATCCTACTTATCGAGGGGCCCAGCAGATATCTCTCTCACTTAAGAGAGGACAAATCCCCATCTTGATTATTCATTGCCCTCTACATGACTTCCACTAATCCCGATCGCTAACCTTTATGATCACCATGTTTCGTATGACGTTGGATTACGTCAAGGCATAGCGATTATCATGTTGGACTCTATGATAATCTCGTGTTCAAGGATTTATTGACATACCGTATTGAGATTCACTTATGACATTTCCATGCGGTGATCTCAATGCGGGTCGGTCCATATTAGTTCTCCAACCAATACCCATAAGATTGATCCGTACCATACGCATAATCATCCGATGATTATCAATCAAACTTATACTAGTATATTAATCACTTGAGTCTCTACTCAACGCGATTTTACTGGGACATTTGAATAATCTTATTATTCGTGAATAACTATTATTCGATTATTATAATATTAAAACATGCACACATTATAATAATCAAAGAGAAATAAATGATATCAAATAACTTTATTTAAATGTGACAATTACAAATCTAGGCACATCGAATGTCCTAGGGCACTATTCCCAACAATCTCCCACTTGCACTAGGACCATTCATTCATGACTTTTAGTCCTATCGCTCTAGCATGCTCAACATGCTTTCCTTGTGAGAGAGGCTTGGTAAGTGGATCTCGCAACATTCTCTTCCGCTACTTTGCATATTGTAATATCTCCTCGTCTCGACGATCTCTCCGACTAGGTGATATTTTCCGAGTATATGTTTGGAATTATGATGGGACCTAGGCTCTTTAGCTTGTGCAATAGCACCATTATTGTCACAATAAAGGCTTATGGGACCCTGGATGGTTGGCACCACTCCTAGTTCGGTAACGAACTTCTTGATCCATACGGCTTCCTTAGCTGCATCCGATGCCGCTCAGTACTCACTGTAATAGAATCAGCAACCGTGCTTTGCTTGGAACTCTTCCAACTCACGGACCTCCATTCAATACAAACACATAACCAGTTTGCGATTTGAAATCGTCTCTGTCGGTTTCAAACTTGCATCGGCGTAACCTCTTACAAACACTGCTTCCCACCCTCCATAAACTAGGAAATCATCCTTAGTTCTTCTCAAGTACTTTAGGATGGTTTTCACCGCTGTCGATGACTTTCACCTGGATTCGATTGGTATCGACTTGTCATACTAAGAGCAAACGATACATCTGGTCGAGTACAAATCATGGCATACATGATCGATCCAATAGCCGAAGCGTATGGTATCTTGCTCATACGGGCTCGCTCATCGAGTCTTAGGACTCGAGTCTCACTCGGATGAATGCCATGTGACATTGGCAAGAGTCCTCTCTTGGAGTCTTACATATTGAACCTCTTCAATATTTTATTAATGTATGTACTTTGACTCGGACCAATCAATCTCTTTGATCTATCTCTATAGATCTTTATCCCAAGAATGTAAGCGGCTTCTCCTAAGTCTTTCATTGAGAAACAACTTCCGAACCAAGTCTTGGTATGCAAGGTGGGAATGTCATTTCCAATGAGTAATATGTCATCTACATATAAGACTAAGAAAACAACTATTCTCCCACTAACCTTCTTGTACACACAAGGTTCATCTTCATTTTGAATGAACCCAAACTCTTTGATTTCATCAAAACGAAGATTCCAGCTCCGAGAAGCTGCTTCAACCCATAAATGGATCTTTGAAGCTTGCAAACCTTTTTAGAATTTTCGGATGAACAAAACCTTCAGTTGTGTCATGTACACATCCTCGAGTAAGTTTCCATTAAGGAATGTCGTTTTGACATCCATTTGCCATATTTCATAATCATAGTATGCGGCAATGGCAAATAAAATTCTAATTGATTTAAGCATGACTACGGCGAAAAGGTCTCATCATAGTCAACACCATGAATCTGTCTATAACCTTTTGCCACTAGTCTAGCTTTATAGGCTTGCAGATTATCATCCATGTCTTTCTTCTTTTTATAGACCCATTTGCACCCAATGGTTTTAACACCCTCAGTGGATCTATCAAGTTCCAAACTTGATTGTCATACATGGATTGCATCTCGGACTTCATGGCTTCTAGCCATTCCTCGGACTACGGTCCCAAGCGGCTTCTCAGATAGGTACTAGGCTCATCATCTATGAGCGATGCATCATCATCCTCTGCTACGAGATAACCATATCTCTCAGTTCATGTCGCATCCTATCGATCTGCGTGGGACTTGTGTACTTTGAACGGGCTCTTCAACTGTTTGTTGAGCTTGTTCGGTTTCCATCGGTGAAGCGATGTCTTCTTGTGGTTCTCGAGTTTCCTTGAGAATTACTCTTCTCCCACTGTCTCTTTTGGAAATAAATTCCCTTTCTAAGAATACAGCATTTCGAGCAACAAACACTTTGTTCTCTGCGGGCTTGTAAAAGTAATATCCTTTAGTTTCCTTAGGATATCCCACAAATAAACATCTTTCGATCCGGCTGCCCGTTTGTCAAACACTTGGCGCCTACGAACGCTTCGCAACCCTGCATCTTTAGAAAAGACAAGTTTGGTCTTTTACTACCCATTTCTCAAATGGTGTCTTTTCAATCGCTTTAGATGGAACACGGTTAAGGGTGAATGTCGCTGCTTTCTAAGGCGTGGCCCCAAAATGATAATGGAAGCTCTGTTCGACTCATCATGGATCGAACCATATCTAATAAAGTTCGATTCCTCCTTTCGACACTCCGTTATCCGAGGTGTGCCGGAGGAGTAAGTTGCGAAACAATTCCACAACTCCTAAGATGATCATCGAATTCTTGGCTCAAGTATTCCCCACCTCGATCCGATCGAAGGGCTTTAATTGTCTTGCCAAGTTGATTCTCAGATTTCATTCTGGAATATTTTGAACATTTCAAAAGATTCATGTTTATACTTCATAAGATAAACATATCCATATAGGCTAAAATCATCGGTGAATGTAATGAAGTATTGGTATCCGCATCTGGCATGAGTGCTAAGAGGTCCGCATACATCAGTATGTATTAGGCCTAATAGATCACTAGCCCTTTCTCCATGACCGGTGAAAGGATTCTTCGTCATCTTGCCCAATAAACAAGATTCGCATCTCCCATATGATTCATAGTCAAAAGAGTCTAAAAGTCCATCATTATGGAGTTTAGAAATGCGTTTCTCGTTTATGTGACCAAGTCGACAATGCCATAAGTAAGTCGGATTAGAATCATTGAGCTTAGGTTTCTTGGATGCAATGTTATAGACTTCCAAAGTGTCGGACTCATCTAGATCAATATTGTAAAGGCCAAGATATAACTTTGCGATTCATAAAGCAAGTCATCAAAGAAAATACGAATGACCTTATTCTTAATAAGAAAATCGTAACCTTCACAATCTAATGTAGAAACCGAAATAATATTCCTATTCATAGCGTGAACATAATAGCAATTGTTCAAAACTAACAAAAGCCCATTGGGCAAAACTAGATCATAAGTTCCTACGGCTAGTGCGGCAACTCTTGCTCCATTGCCGACTCTTAGATCTACTTCCCTTTCTTCATTCTCTCGCTTCTCAACCCCTGCACATTTGTACAAATGTGAGATCCACATCCAGATCTAATACCCAGGAGTTAGAGGTAGATAAGTTAACTTCTATAACAAATATACCTGTGGCAGTCTCACTGCCCTTGGTACGCTTTAGCTCTTCCAAGTAAATCTTGCAATTTCTTTTCCAATGTCCTGGTTTATTGCAATGATGGCAATTTCCATCTTTGGGAGCTTTAGCCTTGAAACCCGGCCTAGTAGGGTCTTTAGATTTGGCAACTTTTGCCTTACCCTTGCCCTTGCCTTTGTTCTTAAAGGATTTCCCTTTGCGACCATCAACACATGGTTTGGTTTCTTCTTAATATTCTTTCGGCCGTTTTAAGCATCCCATGCATCTCAGAAATGGACTTCTCCATCTCATTCATATTATAGTTCATAATGAACTGACCGAAACTTTCGGGCAATGAGTTTAGGATCACATCCGTGGAGTGCTCCTTAGAAAGTGGAAAACCAAGCCTTTCAAGATGATCAATATATCCTTTCATCTTGAGCACGTGAGCGCCGATGATGTCCCTCAACCATCTTGCAAGCATACAAGGCTTGAAAGGTCTCATACCTCTTGCCTAGCATGCTTCGAGAAAGTTTCCTTGAGGTGATCATTTAGCTCATAAGCTTCCATCTCCTCCAGATTCTTTCAAGTTCGACAAATGGTGGCCAACATAAGACAACCGACATCAATGGAATCATCACAATGTTTCTTCCATTTGTCTTTTGTTGCTTTATTTGCATTGTCACCGCTCATCGGGAATTTTTCCTCAAGAACATACAGACTTTCTTTCTTGCTTGAGAACTATTCTCAGCTCGGATCCAATCCAGATAGTTGTTGCCATTTTCTTTCGACTTGTCCTTCTCAAGGACGGATCGCGATGAAATGGTGGTTGTGTTGTTTGATGCCATTCTACAAAATTCAATATGCAAAATATTTAGTCACATTATTTTATTTCTCGAAAAATACTCCCACTAAAACAAAGTACCCTCAATTTACAACATTTGTAATTTTAGTGGGCTAAGATCCCATTTCGCACAAACCTAAACTCAGCTTTGGCATGACGCCTAGAATTGAACTACTTTAGGTGGATAACTCTTTATCGATTACATCATATGTAACTCTTAGATTATATCATGGGATTTGGCATCGTATGCCCAAGCATGTTATAATCCCATCTTATGCCTTAAGGTTCAAAACTATTTTGATTTCCAAATTCATTAAACGTATAGGTATCACCATTACCTATCCTACCTTACTAAGATAATCCGAGTGCCCACTTTGGCATGACCCACTCATGATGATCGAAGTCTTGATAGGTGTTTTTCAAATGAACGGCATTAAAATTTTAACGAGGATTTTTATCCTATGTTAATGTCTATGTTTGCTAACATACATCTAAACATACATAGCATCACATACATGCATAAATTTAAACATACATCGCATCACATGACAATAAAGCATAGGACCGTGTATAGCATGACCATAATCTAACGTGATTTTCATGAGCCAACATGAAAATCACAAAGGTCATCTAAAGGGTTAAATATGGTCTTCATTGATCTTCCAACTCCTTGGAACGTCATACGCGATCAATTTGCTCCTCGAGTCCATCTATCTCGTCCTTCTTGTCTTCATTACATTAATGAAATTTAATACTACACTAATAAATTAAATTACAAGAAGTACAAACGACACGCAGCCGTAAAATAATAAACAATTTAAATAGACGACTCGCAGCCGTAAAACCAATTATAATTAAACGACACGCAGCCGTAAAACCAACCCATAAGAAATTAAATTATCCAATCACATTGGTCAATTTATGGTCATGCCATACACCACACACATACCATAAATAATTATCAAATAATTAATAAAGCATGTAATATACTAAATAATCAATTTATCTGACAATCAGACAATAATTAAAATTTGAGTCATCACATGATCAAAACTGGACTCGCCGAGATGGTCCGCCGAGATCTGGGCACGGGTTTGCCCGGGTTCAAACCCGGCGGTTGCAGTTGCAACATTTTGCAACTATTATTTCCAAATTTACTTTTATAACAAAAGGACTTATAAAAAGAACTACTGAAAAATTACCAAAACAAGATCCAGCCGTGATGGTAAGTGGTGCTGAAGGGTAGCCGAATGGCGCGGGATCGAATCCCAGTTTTTGCGGAAGTATTTTTGCAATATTTAAAACAGATTTATTTGCCTTTAATAAAACCTTCCGTGTATTATTTCCAAAACAAACTCGCAGCGCACATGGTAAGTAGGCGGAAAGGTGGTCTGTTAACCAGGGTTCAAAACCCTTCAATTGCAAAAACATTCAAAAACATTTTTTTTGCTAATAAAATTAGCCCGCTGTCCAAACCCGACCCGGACTGACCGACCCGTCTCGGAACATATCTGTTCGAGCGATTCTGGAGCGAAATTCGCAAAATGATCCGTAAAATTTATTTTTGACGATCCGATTTAATCAAATTAAACCGGAAAAATTATTTTATAAAATCTATATTTTATAAACATAATCAGGAACATAATTTACACATAAATATGTTCTACACAAACAATTAAATTACATGCAAGTTGGCTCCGATACCACTGTTGGGTTTTCAATGTATCGAATACAAAATAATCGGAGTAAAAACGCAATGAACAATAAAAGTGAAATCCCAATTTAGGATCTCATGCAGTAATTTAATTGTTCAATTAAAGAGTTAATCGAATTACCTTAATCCGATTGAACAATTCTAGATCCGGACTAGAAGCAGATGAATATCTCCTTCCTCTTCTGGTGATCCACACACGAACAATTCCACAAGCCGGATTGCTAGATCCTTACGAATAATATTGATAAATAGTACAACACAAATTCCTTACTAAAAGGATTGTACTATTGATCAAGATCAACTAAGGGAAGAGGAACGACCGACTCCGTTCTCCTACAATATAATGTAGATGGCCGATTTTTCTTCTTCTTGAAGGGCCGATTTTAAGGTCTTATTTTCTGGTTACAACTCCTTGTCCAAGACCTTATATTTATACTAAGTAAACCCTAGATTCAATAATCTAGTATTTGCTTAGTTGCCCCTCAACTTATTAAATAATACAATATATATAATATCCAATATTATATATATTACTTATTATTTAATCTCCTTATAAATATAATATCCAATATTATATTTATTATTCCCAGTTGATATTTATTCCTACTTGTCTATAATTGTCGTATGTGCGACCCAAAAGGCTTATATTATGTTGGCAATTATTTAATACCTTATTAAATAATAAATCATAAGCGGCCTCTAGCAAGACATTATGATTACCCAAATAATATAAGTTAATAGTCCATTAAACCTTTTAACGTGTCAAATCCCTTTGTCACGCGATATCATATTTGAACTAAGTCATGGAGTCTGTCATACTTATTTATGTTCAAATGCTTTCTCGATCTTAAGTAGGTGATTGAATCAAATGACTCTTCATTTGAGCATGGCCATGCATTTCCTTGATCCTACTTATCGAGGGGCCCAGAGATATCTCTCTCACTTAAGAGAGGGAAAAATCCCCATCTTGATTATTCATTGCCCTCTACATGACTTCCACTAATCCCGATCGCTAACCTTTATGATCACCATGTTTCGGATGACGTTGGATTACGTCAAGGCATAGCATTATCATGTTGGACTCTATGATAATCTCAGGTTCAAGGATTTATTGACATACTGTATTGAGATTCACTTATGACATTTCCATGCAGTGATCTCAATGCGGGTCGGTCCAGTATTAGTTCTCCAACCAATACCCATAAGATTGATCCGTACCATACGCATAATCATCCGATGATTATCAATCAAACTTATACTAGTATATTAATCACTTGAGTCTCTACTCAACGTGATTTTACCAGGGACATTTGAATAATCTTATTATTCGTGAATAACTATTATTCGATTATTATAATATTAAAACATGCACACATTATAATAATCAAAGAGAAATAAATGATATCAAATAACTTTATTTAAATGTGACAATTACAAATCTAGGCACATCGAATGTCCTAGGGCACTATTCCCAACACCATTGAACCTAGATCTTGGGATCTCCAGTCAGCTTAGGTTGGGTATCCTCCATAAAACCATTAGCTCAAGGCAATAGACCCATTCCTCTTGATGATTTATCAACAAGGTCTCTTGATAACCCTTTGGTTAGTGGATCCGCAATGTTATCCTTTGATGACACATAATCAATAGTGATAACTCCTGTTGATATCAATTGTGTAATGGTATTATGTCTCCTCCTTATGTGATGAGACTTACCATTGTACATTACGCTCTGTGCCCTGCCAATCGCAGATTGACTATCGCAATGAATACATATTGCGGTCACAGGCTTTGCCCATCTTGGAATATCTTCTAGAAAATGGTGTAGCCATTCTCCCTCTTCTACACATTTATCTAAGGCTATAAACTCGGATTCCATCGTTGACCGAGATATAAGTGTCTGTTTCGAAGATTTCCAAGCCACTGCTGCACCGGCTAGTGTGAATATATATCCACTTGTAGACTTGGAGTCTTTTATATCAGATATCCAATTTGCATCACTATATCCTTCAAGTACTGCTGGATATTTGGTATAGTGCAGCCCATACTCTCGAGTACCCCTTAAGTATCTTAGTACCCTTATGATCGCCTTCCAGTGATCCTTTCCGGGGTTGCTCATGTATCTACTTAGTTTACTAACTGAGTAGGCTATGTCTGGTCTTGTACAGCTCATCAAGTACATCAGACTTCCTATTATGCGTGAGTATTCGAGTTGAGATACTCCTTCACCCTTATTCTTGGATAGTCTCAACGTCATATCCACCGGGGTTTTGGCTGTGCTCGAGTCATCCTTATTAAATCTTTCAAGGATTTTGTCCACATAGTGGGCTTGACTCAGCATGAGGCCTTCCGACGTTCGTGTGATTTTAATCCCTAAAATTACATCTGCGAGTCCCATATCCTTCATATCAAATCTCGACCTCAGCATGTCTTTGGTCGATTTGATTATTCTTTCATCACTGCCGGTAATGAGTAAGTCATCTACATATAGACACAAAATGACATAGCCATTTTCTGTGTCTTTCACATACACACATTTGTCGGATTCATTAATTTTGAAGCCACCGTTTATCATGACATGATCAAATTTTTCATGCCACTGTTTTGGTGCCTGCTTCAATCCGTACAGTGATTTTACGAGCTTGCAGACTTTCCTTTCTTGTCCAGGAGCAGAGAACCCCTCGGGTTGTTCCATGTATATTTCCTCTTCTAAGTCCCCATTAAGAAAGGCAGTCTTAACATCCATTTGATGAACTTCTAAGCCTCGTAATGCTGCGATGGCAAGTATCATCCTGATGGAGGTTATTCTTGTCACAGGAGAGTAAGTATCAAAATAGTCTAGGCCTTCACGTTGGTTATATCCCTTCGCTACGAGCCTAGCCTTATATTTATCAATTGCTCCATCTTTCAATTTCTTCTTGAAAATCCACTTATTTCCTAATGGTTTACACTTAGGAGGTAATTCCACTAGTTCCCAAGTATGATTCTGTAATATAGAATCAATCTCTTCTTTGATAGCCTCCTTCCATAGAGGTCCATCCGTCGAGCTTACAGCTTCTTTGTAAGTCTGAGGAGCCTTTTCGAGCAAGTAGGTGATGAAATCTGGTCCGTAAGATTTCTCCGTCCTTTGTCGCTTGCTCCTTCTAGGTTCGTCCTCATTATCCATTATTTGGTCTTCATTATCTTCATCCATTAGTTCAGAAGTCCGTTCGAATGAGATAAGGGGTTCACTTGCAGTCTTGCAAGGAAAGATATTCTCAAAGAATGACGCATTCCTTGATTCCATAATTGTATTCTTGTGAATCTCAGGCACTTTGGATTCATGCACAATAAATCGGTAAGCATTGCTGTTGTGTGCATATCCAATGAAAATGCAGTCAACCGTTTTTGGGCCTATTTTAACTTTCTTAGGAGTAGGTATCAGCACCTTTGCTAGACACCCCCACACTTTCATGTAATTGTAGGAAGGCTTGACTCCTTTCCACAATTCATAAGGTGTTTTGTCTCCTTTCTTACGGCATATCTTGTTTAAGAGATAATTCGCCGTTAAGATGGCTTCTCCCCACATATTTTGCGGTAGCCCTGAATTTAGTAATATCGCGTTCATCATCTCTTTCAGAGTGCGATTCTTACGTTCCGCCACGCCATTTGAATGTGGTGCATATGGGGCAGTGACTTCATGAATAATCCCATGTTGCGAGCAAAATTCGCCAAATGGTTCCACATATTCACCTCCACGATCACTTCTCAAGATTTTTATCTTAGCATTCAATTGATTCTCAACTTCCGTTTTATAGAGAACGAATTTCTCTATGGCTTCATCTTTGCTTTTAAGTAAGTATACATAGCAATATTTAGTACAATCATCCACGAAAGTAATAAAATATTTATTTCCACCTCTAGTTTGAACAAACTTCAAATCACATAGGTCGCTATGTATTAATTCTAAAGGTTTGGTGTTTCTTTCCACTTGTCGGAATGGAGATCGAGTTAATTTTGCCTCAACACAAGTTTCACACTTGTGGTTTAAATCAATTTTAAACTTTGGTATGTGATCTAATGCAATAAGTCTACGCATTGCATTAAAATTAACATGTCCTAATCTAGCATGCCATAAATTAGGAGACTCAAGCAAGTAAGCAGAAGAATTCTTCATTTCATTATTTTTGATAGTCATTACATTGAGCCTAACTAGCCCATCACATTCATATCCCTTGCCTATAAACACACCATTTTTCGACAAAATAACTTTATCGGACTCGAAAACTGTTCTAAAGCCATGTTTCATCAACAAGGTACCAGAAATAAGGTTCCTTCGAATATCAGGCACATATAAAACACGTTTAAGAGTCACTTCCTTTCCAGACATCATCTTTAAGATCACCGTGCCTTCGCCCAAGATAGTTGAGGTTGCAGAATTTCCCATATACAGTATATTACCGGCATCCTTTTCTTCCAAGGAGGAGAACATAGTCTTGTTGGCACATATATGCCTAGTTGCTCCAGTGTCAATCCACCACTCTTTGGTGTTTGAGCCAACTAGGTTCACTTCGGAGATCATAGCACACAAGTCAAGATGTTCCACTTGTTCGGTAATCAGATGTGCTGCATTACTCTTCTTTTTCTTTGGTTTCTTTGGCATCCTGCAGTCGGCCGCCCTATGACCCATCTTTTCACAGTTGTAGCATTTTCTAAGGAATTTTTCTTTCTGTTTTCCAATTCCTCCTTTAGGTCCCAGCTTGGTTCCCTTTCCATTGTTGCCTTTCTTGGATGTCTGTCCAGTTTCCACAACATTGGCCTTTGCCACAGCAATATTTACTTTCTTATCTGATCCTCGGTTGTCTTCCTCTATGCGAAGTCTAATGATCAGATCTTCCATGCTCATTTCCTTGCGCTTGTGCTTTAGATAATTCTTGAAATCTTTCCAAGTCGGGGGCAATTTCTCGATCATAGCAGCCACTTGGAAGGATTCGCTAATGACCATTCCTTCAGCATGGATTTCGTGAATGATCACTTGCAGCTCTTGTACTTGACTCACTACCGTCTTGGAGTCCATCATCTTGTAATCGAGAAACCGTCCAATATATCTATATATATATATATATATAAGAGTATCGAATATATTATATATATATATATATATAAATCCTGCAGAAAATTGTTAGCAAAACGAAATCTGCCGATCCCGTACGTGAAACGAAAGTTTCGCTGTTGAGTCCAGATAGTCTGTCTCCTTAAAGCAAATTCGTCCTCACCACGGTGTATGACGTCTGCCTCCCAGGATAAAACAACAGCTCGATGTAACGAATCTGTGATCCGCTGCACCCTCAACGAACTAGAACAACTCTGTCTACTATCACCGACCGAAGAAGAAAGAAAAAAACGACGAAGAAAATTAGTTGGCAGTTTTGGCTATGAAAATTCGTCCACAAAATTAAGTGTAAAAACGAGCCCCCTCAGCCGGGTATTTATAGGTGAAGACTGGAGGAGGTTGTGTGTTGGAGGAACTCTATACCGATCGAAATTGGTATCTGGAGGAACTCTAAACCGATCGAAATTGGTATCAAGGAGGAACTCTAAACCGATCCAAATACTCATCCAGATTCGGTTTTATCCGGATCCGAAAAATTCGAATTTATTAACTGAGGTATTTTCGGTAAAATAAAATTTTACCGAATAAAATTGCAGTAAAAAGATAACTTCGAGACGCCGAGACATTTCGCCCAAATCGCCCTTCGACCGACCCGACCCGACGGACGGACGGCGGCGGCGGCGGCGGCGCGCGCGCGCGCGTGTGTGCGCGAGGGGCGCCTAGTCACACATCCACACACATGTCTCATTTTGAACATGCCTTTGTCCACATCTCCTTATATACTCACAATTTCTCCCTTCTTTTTCCAATGTGGGATAACATCCCAAATTTATTTTTAAAGGGTTCACTTTGGAACATTATATCTCATTCATACCTCAATCATTTTGAGTGTTCTTACATGTTTTGGAAACCTCGTACGGAGTACTACGTATTCCAACTAAGTCCCGACTTTAACTCGTAGTCGAGCCCACTCAAAATTTCCTCTCAAATGGGCTGCTCAAAATAGCCCATTTCCTCCATTTTATCTTACATTTCCAACAATTTTAAATGGGTGCGGCCCGAACCCGCAAACATAGCCCGTAGAAGGAACTAATTGCCCATATCAGAACCCAGAACCATCGCCGGACCTGTATCTTGGTCGTGAGCTGCCAGCCGAGCCTCCGCACTATCAGATTGTCGCCACGGCCACTGGACATCTGTTGTGTGACGCGGACTTCATGTGTGTGTGTAGTCGACCCAGTGTGTGATATGTGTATATCGGTGTATGTGTGTGTGCATCGATTTTTTTGTATGTGTGTGTGAGAGAGAGATCTGTCGAGAGAGTTAGAGACCTGAGAGAGTAGTAAGAAATGAGAAGTAATCGGGCGACATATTGATAAGGTTTTTTATACCTTTAGTTTTAGGGTTAATTCAATTAAAGCCCTCAATTTTCAATAATCCTTCAATTTCACCCAGACACCTTTTAGTTAATCCATTTGACCCAGACAACTTATAATACATTCAAATCCATGCATATTTTGACCCGTGACATTAACAATGTTAACTCTTTAATTAATATTAATAATCAGTTCAAATTTTGTGCATAATATTTTTCTTTTCAGTCATTATATCATAATATTTTCTAATGATTAAAATTATTATTATATGTGGACATTAACAAGGATATACGGGCTTAGGACTGTGAGTCAAGCATCTTCATATTCAAGTTCATGTGAGACCCCATTATTTTGTATGTAGATTAGATTATTAATTTTTAATAAATAAAATAAATTTTACAATATTTCATTATCGAATAAAATTAGTTCTTACCTTATGCATAGTCACATTAGCTAAATAAATTCTCTAAGTTTAACAAACTAATTATTTTAATTACTTCAATTTAATAAATAAAAATAATAATATCATATAAGTTTAATTAACTTAGATTTTTAATAAATTTTAATTTATTAGCTAAATGGGCTATTTAATCTAATAGTATAACTTAATTAGTGGACTTATTATTAAAATTTGAACTTAGATGCATTGTGGGCTTATGACCACCTAAATAATAAACCACCTATCACCTAAAATACTACACCTAGACCAAAACACTCATGACCCAACCCAACTTAAACTTACTACCTAATACTTAATAAATAAAACTAAAATACACCATACATGTATAAATACAAGCACTAGTACAAAAAGTCATATAGGCCACATTTAGAAAACATGTCCATAGTCTTTTAGCCATGGATTTTTTTTACTCTAAAACTGTTACCGTAGGTGGCGTAACAAAAGGGTACCTCTACGGATACACCCACTTTGAGTGACTATTTCACATTAATTTTCGTAGCTGTTCCTCTGTAACCGTGTCTATACAATACCCCCTTTTTGTTTGTAGGTAAAGCATTTGTTCCATAACCATAGCCATTGGATCCTTACCGACACACAGTTTGATTTTTAGTAGCTATTGTTTTCTTTTTGGATACTGAAAAATTATAAAGGGTGGTCGTATTTTTCCTTTTAGATACTGAAAAATTGTAAAAGGTGGCAGTTGTTTTCCTTTTGGACACTGAAAATTTATAAAAGGTGGTCGTTGTTTTTCTTTTGGACACTGAAAATTGTAAAAGGTCGTCGTTGTTTTCCTTTTGGACACTGGAAGATTGTAAGAAGTGGTTGTTTGTTTTCTTTTTGGTCACTGAAAAATTATAAAAGGTTGCCATTGTTTTTCTTTTGGATACTGAAAATTTGTAAAAGGTGGCCATTGTTTCCTTTTGGACACTGAAAAATTGTAAAAGCTGACCGTTATTTTCCTTTTGGACACTGAAAATTTATAAAAGGTGGTTGTTATTTCCCTTTTGGACACTGAAAATTTATAAAAGATGGCCGTTGTTTTATTTTTTGACACTGAAAAATTATAAAAGGTGGTCGTTGTATTCCTTTTGAACACTGAAAAATTGTAAAAGGTGGCCGTTGTTTTCCTTTTGGACACTGAAAAATTGTAAAAGGTGGCTGTTGTATTCTTTTTGGACACTGAAAATTTGTAAAAAGGTGGCCGTTATTTTCCTTTTGGACACTGAAAATTTATAAAAGGTGACCGTTGTTAATTTCCTTTTGGACACTGAAAATTTGTAAAAGATGGTCGTTGTTTTCCTTTTGGACACTGAAAAATTATAAAAGGTGGTCGTTGTATTCCTTTTGGACACTGAAAAATTGTAAAAGGTGGTCGTTGTTTTCCTTTTGGACACTGAAAAATTGTAAAAGGTGGTCGTAGTTCGTACATTGTACAATTTCACATCTAAAAGGTGGTCGTAGTTGTCCATCGGCCACGGTTTTACATCTAAATGGTGGTTGTATTTCATATTCAGCCACAAGAATGCAGTATTGGCCACCTATTTTATCGAGTCTTTAAGGACCTATTTGCCACCTACTTCTAATGTGTAACATAAACTCATTAACAACAATTGATGCAAAATTGATCCAATTTTTTATTACTCATATGATAAAAAGTTAAATGTCTTGATCAGATAAATGAAATATGTCTAAAAAACAATAAATCAACTGTCTTGATCCAAAAAAATTAAACATTAAACGCCTACAAAAGCACGACTATTTCTCTTATTTTAACTAGGCTACAGTCTTGATTCTCTTGCTCGTTCTCAGAGGCTTCAATATCCCGTCGTTCATATCAGAAGCTTTCTTCTTCTTCTTAATCTTCTTAGTCTTTTCAACTGTCTTCTCGCTATCATCATGTTGTTGATCGGAGCTTTCAAGTGTCCTCCGGTTGTCATCATTGTCATCATGTTCTTGATAAGAGCTTTCAAGTATCTTGTGGTTGTCTTCGAATGGCTTCCTCTGTATGTAGCAAAAAGGTATTTTATGATGTACATATGCATAGACAAAGGTTTTAACAAAATATACTTGAAGTTGTGGAGTAAAGCAACTTACAGTAGAGAGATTGATCACCTATTCTTTTGGCCATGCTACCAAACTATTTTTAGCATCCTCTACTGTTTTAAATTCTTGTGTTATGTAGGGTAAACCTGCATTTGGATGTATTGGTTCATCAATCCAAACTCTGAAGCAATATTCTTCAAGATCAACTCCATGTATCTTCTGTTTTGGAGACGAGTCCAGAATAACACGTCCATTTGCAACAATGTTTATTTGTCGGCCATGTGCCAATTTGCATTTTTCAGTCTGGAAACATATATGCAATAACAACAAATTAAACAGTGCTAATACATACACGTCATAACATAGAAAAAAAAAAATACAAAGAAAAATTAGTTCATATAAGAATTTTTGAAACAACTATTCAAACAACAAACTTCATCTGATATGTTGGAATGTGATTAAATCACTGAAGAAGCGCTCTTACGTCCCATTCATGATTGGTTGGGGGAGAACCGAAATCCCCTAGTATATGAAAGATTGAAAAGTGCTTTCGTTGTTGTGGAATAATAAGCCTTCGTATCGGTTAACAAAGAGCGCCACAACATAACAAAGCTTCCATTCCAAGTTTAGGAACCTAGGCTGTCCTAAGAAGATCAATCGGCCAAAATAACCATGAGCGTCTACGATATTTTAAGTTTCTTACTCTTGACCAAACTTGGCAAAGCTGAATCACGTAAATGCAAGACCTGAAATGCTACATCCCTGGGGCGGCTTAAAGTTGTTCTATTATAAATAATAAAGAAAGGCAAGAACCTATCTTCATTGGTGACACCCTTATTGGGTAGATCATATCAGATCAGAACAAATGGTACAATATATCAGTGTGCATGAATAGACTAGTACCAATTAAGAAAGATATAAAATGGTACAAGCTTAGTGGTTTAGTGTTGTTAGTTGATTATCTATATTTTCCAACATTTGGAATCTTGACAGACTTGGTTTCTTATTGTATTCATATGTTTTGGGTGAACTGTCTTCTTGATCTATGAATATGCTTACAATGTGTCACACATGTGTAATATCCGCAATTTTCGATTTCCGGTAATTCTTTTTTTTTCGGTCGGAGTCCGTTTTGACGACTCGCTCATGACCGTTTCGTCATTCTGAGAATGATTAATTCTACACTTTTTGACATCCGAGTTCGTTTCGGTGTCGTTTCGTTGAGTTCTGTGCTTTTTGGCGACTTTTCCGCACTTGAGTTCGATTCTTGCGAATCTCGACCAAGCTATTGCTTTGAGTTTCCGCAAGTCCGTTTAACTTTGTTAGACGTGTTGTGAACTTCGGTTTGGTTATTCGATCACGTATGGTGATTTTCGGGCATTTGGGCCATTTTCGTAATTTCCCAAAGTTTGGGGTAATTACCTTCCGTTGTCGAATCTCGAGCCTTCGGGTGGTCGGAATTGTGTGTTCTACTAGCTCTTAGATTCGTCTTTGTGAGTACTTCGTAACCGTATCATCGGTTCGTATTCTGGTTCGGGTTTCGGTGTCGTTTTGTTGAATTATGGATTACTAAACGACTTTTCTAAGTATGAGTTCGTCTTTGTTAGATCATCATTAATTTTTGGTAACTCCAAAAATTATAAATCTTTGCAATATTATAGAACATCGAGTTAGCTTTCCAATGGTTCAAACGGTGAGTCAATCGGAGTCCGGACGAGAGAGTTATGGTCGTTTTAGTTTTGGCCGAGCACTTCCAGAGCCTTTCGGCCGATAGGGGGGCCGATAGACCCTACTGCCGGCATTCCGTATGGCTATCGGTTGGGCCTATCGGCCGATAGGGTCTGCTGTGTTACACTATAAATGTGGTTTTGAGCGTGAACAGCTCATTCTTTCCCATTTTTTCCACCGAGTCGCGAGAGAGAGAGTTAGAGAGGGAGAGAGTTCTTCATCCGGGGGTCGATTTTCATCATTTCTTTTCGGTTGTGAGGCTCGGATAATCAATCTAACGCGCGTTCTACGGATCTTAGTACTCGAATCTTCCAAGGTAATGCTCTAAAACCCTATTTCGATTAATTGGGGATTTTGGGGTTTTGTCCGATTCTTTCCGTTTCGTTGATGGATTCATGATGAATATGATTATTCTTGTTGGTATTCTTAGTTTCCCTACGGATTCATGGTATATTTCGTGATTTTTACGGAACCGAGAGGGTTTGGTTGTGGTCCGCCCTCGTTGTTGTTTTCGGTATGAATATACATGAATCGTAGGCGGGGTTCCGGGTGTATTCCATTTCCATAATCGTTTAGAAGTGGTTGTGATTGTGCTATTCGAATCGTTAGGTTCATTTTCGTCGATTCCTCGCGGTCGTGCTTGATTCTTCCGTTCCGTTCATTGTCGTCTTCCTTTTCGTTAGCATCGGGCGTTCCGAAGCTTCCCGGTTGGGCCGTATCCGTTCGTGGTTCAGTGCTCGTGGTATCGAGGCAAGTACCTTGCCCATACTTTTCTCGTTTTATGTATATGATGATCGGTGGTCGTCTTAATGTGTTTGTTTGGTTGTTTGAAATGAAGTTTCAAAAGATTTCGGTTTGGCCTCGTTAAAGGCTTTCTTTCAAAACGCGTGTGTTTTGTGAATGGTGTTTTGAGAATTGATTATGATTCGATTATTTTGAACGTTGAAGGATTTTATGAGGATACTCCTCTTGTTTAAAGTTATGGAATCGTGCATTCCGTATTTAAGCTTGTTATTGTATTTTTGAAGAGTTTGGTAATGGTGTCGAGTTAATGGCCATCTCTAGTGGGTATTCTTAATGAACTTACATTCTTAGCATGCTAGTATTGCATGAGTAACGTGTATTGTGTGTAATTTACTCACCTTGTGTTGGCCCGACGGGGTCAAGGAGGGAAATCTATGCTGCCGCCCTGGATTTCACGAGTTTCGTACCGCTAGCCAACTCGTTAGGGTCCTTGCAAGGCCTCGAGTGAGAATGTATGCTGCCGCCCTGTTCTCACGGCTTAGCGTGTGCGTCGTTTTGTTTTTGTTGTAATTGTAGCCAACTCGGTAGGGTCCCTATGAGGCCTCGAGCGAGAATGTATGCTGCCGCCCTGTTCTCGAGGCTAATTGTACTGCTCATTTTAGGAAATGAGTGCTTTCGAACGGTTTTCATGATTGCATGCATTGACTAAGTGTGTAAGAGGTAAGTGTTCGTTTGGCTTACTTGGCTAGGATGGCACTGGAGTATTTTGTTGTTTGTTTTAAATCCTTTATTTGTGGATTTTGATGTTGGGATACGAACCTCCTGGTCGTTCTTGTGTACTGTGAGTTGATGAGATTTGGGGCTAAAATCCCAATGGTTTTGTAAAAGTCGTTTTACGGATTTGGGGCTAAAATCCCAACGGTTGGTTAATGTCATTTTTCAGAAAGTAAACCTTTGGGGCGGTGACCCCTTTTGTCTTTCGGTTTTCGAAAAGTAGGATTTGATAATCCTAAATTGTTTCCTATTAAAACTCTCGATGGCATTCTAAACTGTTTTATAAATTACTTCCATTGATTTATGATATTTCGTTTTTGAAATGTTTTCTCAAACCCTTGCCTCGGGAAGTACTTTTCGTTTCGTTTGGATCTTTGAGGATCCTCGGTTATTGTTATTCGTGGAATGTGAATTGTATGGCTCGTATTTGCACTTTGTATTTGCACTAGCAAAACACAGGAGTTATGCTAACCACCGAGTATTCGGAGGGAGGATGTCTGTTTTGCATTCGGGTTTTGGAGCATAACACAGGGTAGGCACGAAGGATGATGAAAGATGATCGATACTAATCACATGAGGAACCGTACATCGTGTGTAGGTTCAGTTTTAATTTATTTTCAACTTCTGTATTGTTCCCGTTGTACGGGTGTAGTTGTATTTTGTCCCCTGCGTGAGCATGAGTTGTATTTGAGTTGTATGTATTTGTGGAAAGACCAAATCGGTCTACTGAGTCATTGTAGCCTCGAAGGCATTGTCGAGATGTTAAATGTCGTTACCAGCCTGGTAGATCCTTGAGGAAAGGTTCTACGGCGTGTAATATCCCTGAGCGGATTGGGGGTGTTACATAAATGGTATCGGAGCTTAGGTTGTGAAAACCTAGGCCGCCGGGTCAGTGGTGTCTATTGAGTTTTGTCTCGTCGGATTTGGTCTGACTGAGTCGTGTCGCGACGCGTCGTTTGAGTTTGTTGGTCGTGATTAGTATCGTGGGGCGATCATCATCTTCGTGCGACCTGTGGAAGTAAGTCTCCCTTCTCTGTGTTGTGCCTCGTGTGACACGAGCTATTTTTATGATTATTTGTTAAGTGGTGGAATCCTTATGTGAATTTTGATTTCACGATATATATTTAGTCGACTCTCGTATTTGATTTATACGAGGAATGTCGTCGTTTGTGATGTCTTGTTATTGTTGCTTTTGTCCGTTGTTGATGATTTCCGAATTGATTTGCACGTTTTACAAACCTCTTGTGGAGGCTTTGTGCTTATACGCGTTCGACTAGTTCACTAGCCAGTGCGGGAGGGTATTTTATCAGTGGTTTTGTTCTGAATATGGTATTTTATCGTTTATTTTCGTTTAAAGACATGTATTGTCTTGATTTTAAACGTTTCGATGCGTGTGCTAGGAGTTGTTTTAGTGAACGTCGGTATGTGTGAGTTTTGGGCATTCTGGCCTATTGGATTTTTGAAAACCTTGAGTAATAAATTTCGAGACATACTTTTCAAATGGGTTATTTTCTTGTGGTACATCCAAGATGCCACAAGGTATTTCAAAAATTTTCTACCTCGGGGACCAAAATGTTTTGAGATATTTTCAACACTTTTATTTAGACCCGAGGGTCGAATATTTTGAAAGTTTTCATTAAGAGAAAGTATCTTCATTCTTATCAAATGCGAAATGGTTCTCCAGTGTCTCGATAACGATGTTTCACGTTTATACTTTTTGAAAGGTGATACTCAAGATCAACCAGTATTCTTCTAAATTATTTTCAAATTGAGGTTTTCGTTTTTTTTTTTTTTTTTAAAAAACCTATCCATTCCCGTTTGAGGGCTGGGTATGTATGTGTGATGTTCGCGTTGTCATTTGGATACTTTCTCCCGAGTATGATCGAATTGGCGGTGTGAGCGTTGAGACGCTTTCCACACATTGGTTGTGCTAGCCCCTGTGAAAGGCGGAGTGTTGGTATTGAATGTTGTCGCCTCATGGCAATTTCTGCGTTGTCGCGCATGTGCGAGCTGTTAGAGCTTGGTTTGGTATGACCGTGTGCATCGGTGATGGTTCCGTTATGCGTCGATTGTTTAATGTCTTGTTACCTTGCTCCCGTTTTTGTGAATTTCGTGGACGAGGTCGGAGGTAATGCCCGTACTATTTTGACTTCTGTATTTTCTCTTTCTCCATTCTATCGATTCGCTTATGTTCGTTGGCACTTTATGAACTTGTTCTGTATTTCGATTTCATCGTCCGAACGAGCTGTGATCTTGTTGTGGGTCGATCTGGGTATCGATGTTACTTTTTCGGGTTCAGTTCGATTCTTGTGAACCTTGTTTGGGAGTGACATCATCTGGTTCTACTAGTTCTTTTATTCGAAGTGGATCGGATTTGGAACTCTTATGTTTTCGACTCTGTCGACTCATTTATGTTTGTTGACATTTCTGAGATTGTCCGCCCCTTGTTTTTGTTTATCGAACGAGTGTGATATCATTTCGGAATAACATAATTGTCGTTGTGACTTTTCAATCGCTATTCCCTTTCTGTGGATCTTATGGGAATGCATGTCTTGTAGTTCTCACCAGATCATCCCGGGAGTTATTGTCGAACTTTATTGTTCTTCGTGATTCGAACATGATTCTTCGATTTTTGTTGTCTCGATCGTTTGTTCGTTCGGTTTTTGTTCTCGTTTCGTGATTGTTGAACGTTCAGGCTCCTTCGTAATTCCCTTTAGTTCGGGAAATTAGTTTCGTTTTCAATCTTCCATCCCTTAGGCGATGGGATTCCGTGTTTGTTCGGTTGACTCGCGTTTTGATTGATGTACCGTTGGGTTTATCTATGTTATTGTTTTTCGTTGGTTGTGTTTTGTGATTATCGGATAATTGACTTGACTATAGTATCCGCTTGATGACGCTTGTCACTTGTCGGTTTTATTATATCCCTAACGGCGTTGTGTTGGTCACCGTGGAGCGTGTTTACACGCCGTATATTCCTTTGCGTTGTTTGTAACATTTCGCCGTTGGGCATTAGTTACGCATTCTCGTGTGTCTCGTTGAGTTTTCCTGGCGGAATATTTCTTCTCCCTACTTGTTTTAAGTTTCGGACGAAACTTCTTTTAAGGAGGGTAGAATGTAATATCCGCAATTTTCGATTTCCGGTAATTCTTTTTTTTCGGTCGGAGTCCGTTTTGACGACTCGCTCATGACCGTTTCGTCATTCTGAGAATGATTAATTCTACACTTTTTGACATCCGAGTTCGTTTCGTGTCGTTTCGTTGAGTTCTGTGCTTTTTGGCGACTTTTCCGCACTTGAGTTCGATTCTTGCGAATCTCGACCGAAACTGCTGTTTCGAGTTTCCCGCAAGTCCGTTTAACTTTGTTAGACGTGTTGTGAACTTCGGTTTGGTTATTCGATCACGTATGGTGATTTTCGGGCATTTGGGCCATTTTCGTAATTTCCCAAAGTTTGGGGTAATTACCTTCCGTTGTCGAATCTCGAGCCTTCGGGTGGTCGGAATTGTGTGTTCTACTAGCTCTTAGATTCGTCTTTGTGAGTACTTCGTAACCGTATCTTCGGTTCGTTTTCTTGTTCGGGTTTCGGTGTCGTTTTGTTGAATTCAGGATTACTAAACGACTTTTCTAAGTATGAGTTCGTCTTTGTTAGATCATCATTAATTTTTGGTAACTCCAAAAATTATAAATCTTTGCAATATTATAGAACATCGAGTTAGCTTTCCAATGGTTCAAACGGTGAGTCAATCGGAGTCCGGACGAGAGAGTTATGGTCGTTTTAGTTTTGGCCGAGCACTTCCAGGAGCCTTTCGGCCGATAGGGGGGCCGATAGACCCTACTGCCGGCATTCCGTATGGCTATCGGTTTGGCCTATCGGCCGATAGGCCGGCCGATAGGGTCTGCTGTGTTACACTATAAATGTGGTTTTGAGCGTGAACAGCTCATTCTTTCCCATTTTTTTCCACCGAGTCGCGAGAGAGAGAGTTAGAGAGGGAGAGAGTTCTTCATCCGGGGGTCGATTTTCATCATTTCTTTTCGGTTGTGAGGCTCGGATAATCAATCTAACGCGCGTTCTACGGATCTTAGTACTCGAATCTTCCAAGGTAATGCTCTAAAACCCTATTTCGATTAATTGGGGATTTTGGGGTTTTGTCCGATTCTTTCCGTTTCGTTGATGGATTCATGATGAATATGATTATTCTTGTTGGTATTCTTAGTTTCCCTACGGATTCATGGTATATTTCGTGATTTTTACGGAACCGAGAGGGTTTGGTTGTGGTCCGCCCTCGTTGTTGTTTTCGGTATGAATATACATGAATCGTAGGCGGGTTCCGTGTATTCCATTTCCATAATCGTTTCGAAGTGGTTGTGAGTGTGCTATTCGAATCGTTAGGTTCATTTTCGTCGATTCCTCGCGGTCGTGCTTGATTCTTCCGGTCCGTTCATTGTCGTCTTCCTTTTCGTTAGCATCGGGCGTTCCGAAGCTTCCCGGTTGAGCCGTATCCGTTCGTGGTTCAGTGCTCGTGGTATCGAGGCAAGTACCTTGCCCATACTTTTCTCGTTTATGTATATGATGATCGGTGGTCGCCTTAATGTGTTTGTTTGGTTGTTTGAAATGAAGTTTCAAAAGATTTGATTTGGCCTCGTTAAAGGCTTTCTTTCAAAACGCGTGTGTTTTGTGAATGGTGTTTTGAGAATTGATTATGATTCGATTATTTTGAACGTTGAAGGATTTTATGAGGATACTCCTCTTGTTTAAAGTTATGGAATCGTGTATTCCGTATTTAAGCTTGTTATTGTATTTTTGAAGAGTTTGGTAATGGTGTCGAGTTAATGGCCATCTCTAGTGGGTATTCTTAATGAACTTACATTCTTAGCATGCTAGTATTGCATGAGTAACGTGTATTGTGTGTAATTTACTCACCTTGTGTTGGCCTGACGGGGTCAAGGAGGGAAATCTATGCCGCCGCCCTGGATTTCACGAGTTTCGCATCGCTAGCCAACTCGTTAGGGTCCTTGCAAGGCCTCGAGTGAGAATGTATCTTTGCCGCCTGTTCTCACGGCTTAGCGTGTGCGTCGTTTTGTTTTTGTTGTAATTGTAGCCAACTCGGTAGGGTCCTATGAGGCCTCGAGCGAGAATGTATCTTTGCCTGTTCTCGAGGCTAATTGTAGACTGCTCATTTCCGAAATGAGTGCTTTTGAACGGTTTTCATGATTGCATGCATTGACTAAGTGTGTAAGAGGTAAGTGTTCGTTTGGCTTACTTGGCTAGGATGGCACTGGAGTATTTTGTTGTTTGTTTTAAATCCTTTATTTGTGGATTTTGATGTTGGGATACGAACCTCCTGGTCGTTCTTGTGTAATGTGAGTTGATGAGATTTGGGGCTAAAATCCCAATGGTTTTGTAAAAGTCGCTTTCTGATTTGGGGCTAAAATCCCAACGGTTGGTTAATGTCATTTTTCGAAAGTAAACCTTTGGGCGGTGACCCCTTTTGTCTTTCGGTTTTGAAAAGTAGGATTTGATAATCCTAAATTGTTTCCTATTAAAACTCTCGATGGCATTCTAAAAGCTTTATAAATAACTACCATTGATTTATGATATTTCGTTTTTGAAATGTTTTCTCAAACCCTTGCCTCGGGAAGTACTTTTCGCTTCGTTTGGATCTTTGAGGATCCTCGGTTATTGTTATTCGTGGAATGTGAATTGTATGGCTCGTATTTGCACTTTGTATTTGCACTAGCAAAACAGTGGAGTTTTGCTAACCCCCGAGTATTCGGGGTGGATGTCTGTTTTGCATTCAGGTTTTGGAGCATAACACAGGGTCGGCACGAAGGATGATGAAAGATGATCGATACTAATCACATGAGGAACCGTACATCGTGTGTTGGTTCAGTTGTACTTTATTTTCCGCTGCTGTATTGTTCCCGTTGTACGGGTGTAGTTGTATTTTGTCCCCTGCGTGGGCATGAGTTGTATTTGAGTTGTATGTATTTGTGGAAAGACCAAATCGGTCTACTGAGTCATTGTAGCCTCGAAGGCATTGTCGAGATGTTAAATGTCGTTACCAGCCTGGTAGATCCTTGAGGAAAGGTTCTACGGCGTGTAATATCCCTGAGCGGATTGGGGGTGTTACAACATGTTTCCTTATTTACGACATAGCAACATATAACAGTGTGTCGTTACAAGAAGAATCAAATAACTCCTCTTGTTGGACATACATATAAGAAGAAAAACATTCGACATGTTAGTATCTCAGAAGTTGTCGCCTTATCACAACACTCAAGTCAACATCAGTATATAATTTATATTTACCATAGTTTAAATGCTGCCATAAAGAATTAAATACTTTCAGAAAGAACATACCCTTGGGAATTCCTGGCCTTCGGTTGTAGACTGACATCTAACACGCATATAAGACATGTCTTAAGCAGGGGATTCCTGTGTGGTAACGGGAGACACCGGCCTAGCTCCATTAGAATGCTGGCTAGATGTAGGAGATCCATGTGTAGTTGCAGGAGTTGAGTGATGGGTCTTTGTAGATTTCTGAAGAGTACATGCTGTAAACATTTTGAAGAAATATTAGGTGCTGAAATATTGATTAAAAATCCCATAACATTCAATAAAAACAAGCATTCAATAAGAAAACCATACTTTATAATGTATTTAATTGCATATACAGGAAGCATGACATTGTAATACTTTGCGTACCCGTTGCTTTTTGGTAGTGGAAGCTTTCTTTTTCAATAATCCTTGAGAATTCAGCTTAGATAATAATTTGCTCATCATTTTTCCTTGTTGAGCCATTTTTTCCATCATATTCTTCATTTGTTCATCATTCTTCTCTTTCTCCCTCTGGTTCTTGTAACACCCCCAAGTTATTCAGGGTATATTACAGCGCCGTGAGCCCCGCCGTGGGACCCACAAGGCTAAACATATGCGGAACTATAAACTTGACCGATAAGGTCTACATATAATAGAATGAAAGACGATACAAATGGTATTCAAAACCATAACCAACGAAACCATATACATCACTGCACAAATCAATACCTCGGCAACACAGGCCGGAACATCAAGGAAACTGAAATACAATACATCTAAATAATCATCAATCCTTCACAATCCTAAGTTAAATCGGATTAAACGGACGAAATCGAACAAAATACCCAAAATCCCCAAAATTAGATTTCTGGAAAATCTTACCTGATTCGCTCGATCAAAGGATGTTATCGGACGAATGATTGATGATATAACCCAAGGAACTCCATGGATATGTTCATAAACAACATCTATAGATGATTCACACACCCACAGCCGCTGAAGAGAAGTGGAAGAAGGAGAAAAATGGCGAAAAAGCATTCTTGGGCCTTAAATAGCACAGCAGACTCGACCGTGTCGGCCGACATGGTCGTGGGCGCGCATTTGGCGGCAGGGACTCGACCGTGTCCTGCTAGACACGGTCGCGGCGCGGAGGGGCCTTCCGATAGTGACCCGTCCGACAGCGACTCGGCATGGCTCGACCGTGTCCTGGAACACGGTCGGGCGTGTCGGCAGTCAGTTCGGCCTTATCCGGAAGAGTTCGGCACGGGCCGTGTCGGACGACACGGTCGGGTCCTGAGACAGAAGCTTCCGGCATTTCCGGACGAGTACGGCACGGGCCGTGTCGGACGACACGGTCGGGTCCGCCGCACCGATCGCCAATAACGAGCGGGTGAGCTAAAACGACCATAACTCTCTCGTCCGGACTCGATTGACTCACCGCTTGAACCATTGGAAAGCTAACTCGATGTTCTATAATGTTGCAAAGATTTAGAATTTTTGGAGTTACCAAAAATTAATGGTGATCTAACAAAGTCGAACTCCCACGTGAAAAAGTCGATTAAGGACACGGAATTCAACAGAACGATACCGAAACGAACTCGGATGACAAAAAGTGTAGAATTAATCATTCTCGGATGACGAAACGGTCCCGAGCAAGTCGTCAAAATAGACTTCCGCCAAAAATAGAAAATTTCCGGGGATCAAAATTACGGGTATTACATTCTACCCTCCTTAAAAGAAGTTTCGTCCCGAAACTTAAAAGCAGTAGGAGAAGAAATATTTCACCAGGAAAACTCAACGAGATGCACAAGAACCAAACTTACGCCCAAACGGCGAATCACCAATATAGAACACCACAATACATTACCCGAAGGCAAACCAAACCAATGCCGAAAAGATACGAATTCACAATGCCCGAAGGCTCCAACGGAAATACCGATACATCACAATGGCCTGAAAGCCGAACAGCCCAAAGTCAGTAATCATCACAATACAGATCTCAAAGAAGCAAACTCGATCGGACATACCCCTCGCGTATGAACAACTGATCGCAAATCGTCGGACATATCCAATACAACATGGACTACGAACGATCAATCAATAAAGCTCAAGAGGGACATCACAAGACGCCCGATCCGGAAATGTGTTCGTGCACATGTCCACCCCGTATACGGAATCCGTAATATACGTGTGACAATGTACCTAATTAGCCTCAAGAACTACGTCTCGTGTGCACACCCAATGCGGAAATATCCACGCATGACCATCGGGTGCCTGGCTAAAAATCTTACACATAACCAATCGGCACGCAGACATGATTCCGGATATGTCACGATACAACATGACAACGAAACTCAAAGGATAAGACATCCAAAACAAATCATACGACTCACCAAGTGAACGATGACACGAATAATGAAAGATCGACACGACCAACAATATTCAAGACAACCAATCTTGGATCAAAATCCCTAAGGACCGATTAACACGAACAACGATCACAACACAACAGTTCGTGAAAATCTTCAAGCTTCAAAGATCACAAAATTACCGAGTTCACAAGAATAATAGTGTCTGCCTTGAATCGTCAACACGACAAAAATAATTCAACGGATGGGAATTATTGTTGATAATCCCAATTCAATACTTCGATTACCGTAGAATGGACAATCGATAACAATTATACAACGGATGGGAATTATCTTTTTGACAACGGTTGGAAATTATATTTGATAATCCCAATTCAATATATCGATTCACGTTAGAGCGGACAATCGATAATAATTATACAACGGATGGGAATTATCTTTGATAATCCCATTCAATACCTCGATTACCCTAGAACGGTCAATCGATAATCAATGATACGATAGAATAGATGTCCCGGTGTCTTAAACCGACCACCGAAACGGAGATGACAAAAGGATATATCAAACGTCCCCAATCGGTTAACGCAACATCATAGCAACAGATCCAATTCGACGACAAAGATTCAACGATGTCTCGAAACGACATTAATCGCGAACAATAATAATCGATACATCGATACCGCGAACCGGCTATCGATAGCAACTTTACCAACAAGTATCATAATGCCTTGAACCGGCCATTTACAAACAACAGTAACATTTGGTATAATTTGCCGATGGCGTCGTGTCAACCAATCCCCTGATATCAATACAATCATAAAGAGACCATGTCCCAAAATGATACACACAATCGTACGCCTACACGATAAAATTAGTCTCATTGATTAGTACGAGTATAAAACTTGTCTCGATATCAATACAAAGTACTGTTACCAATTCAGTTGATTTCGTCTTACGAATTCCCTCAGTCTCGACCAAGTTAATCTACGAACCCTTCAACCTTAACCGCAACACAACAGTCATAATCTATGATCAAACATCATATCTTATTGTAAAACGAAGGATTGATAATTAACCGGTTCGATGACGACCAATATCAATACCACCAAACCACGAACTCAATCGTTTCACCATATCTCGACTAATCACAGTCTGAACAATCCAACTCAGACACTTACAAATCCTGTCCACAATACGAGTCGAAATATGATGATCATATCAGCAACCAATTCGGACCAATAATAAGGGTCTAAATGTTCCAAACTCAATTCTTAAATACGAACTGACAAGGTTCCCTTCTCGTAAATCCATCGTTAAAATTTACTTATAACCGTCATCAATTCGAATCATCCGATCGTTCAAAACAATAGATAATCATATTAAAAGGTTATCAAACAATTCAATCATTCGATTTGAATATTTGTTCCATACGTATGGGCTTCCAAATTCGAGAGATGAATAATGGTCTCATCAAGCTCATAATCACATTCGTATTTCCTATACGAATATTATTTCCAACACATAGTTTAGCTCTAGATATGAATTTTCCATATTCATTTTCAAAACATCAACACTTCTAAAAAAATTTTCATCACCTCGTATAATTCAAGAGTTCTTCAAGAACATGAAATATCCGAAATCACGTCGTAACAACATATCTCGAGGTATATATCTCCATGTTACCATTTTCTTCGTCATGTCATTCATACAATCTCAAGAATTGCAACAAAACCCTTATCACCATATGAAGAAGATCTCAATGATCATATCAACATCCGAAATCTCTTATTACAATTCCAATAAATCTCGTATAACATTATCACATGATACCATAATCAGAACACCCTGCATCCTCCCAGGAATATTACACGCCGTAAACCCTTCTCACAAGGATTTACTGTGCTAAGCACCATTTCCACGTCATTCCAAAATGCCAAAAGACCGATGACGGTAATATTTTTCAAATACTAAAAAAATCATTTTCCAAATACCGTCAAAACGATCAAGGTTAAAATGCCAAAACTCAGATTTAGGGAATCGGTTTTACAAAATAAAATTTCATTGGCAAAATACCAAAATCCATTTCAAAAATACTCACGCAATGGATAAAAGTACCCAATTTATGCATTTTCATTGAAATAAGACGAACATCAAAATACACGATTCCCAACATACTCCCTCCCAAGTAGTAATCCAAAAAGAAAAAATAAGCCACTATCAAAAGGGATATGAGGATTACCTTGCATGGACGAACCACGAAGAAAGAATAATTGAACTCCATTCCAAGAATCATTAAATCATCATAGTCATCATATGGCCTCAAGAACATCAAGATCTCTATGATTCCATAATCATAATCAACATATTCAAAGCATATCATTATCTTCCTTCGGCATAAACCTCATAGAATATGGATAACACAAGAAATCACTTCAAGAATCAACAATAGTTCCATAACCAAGCTCTAATTCCATGATTCCAAGCTCACAATCATGTTAAAAGTGTTTAGAACACTCTTAAAAGTGAAGAGGGACGAGTTTTGGAGAGAAATATCTCAAAGGATCGTGAGAGAAATGAAAGGCAACACTTCAATCTATAAATTGCACTCTCATTACGTACGTAGGTGTCCTTAACGACGTAACAACTTTAACGTCGTAATCCAAAATCCATAACGACGTAACCATCTCACTGTCTCATTCGCGCGCCTATTACGACGTAACCCATACCATATAACGTCGTAATATACCATTGACTTGCTACAAGATAATGGTTGTGTTACGTGCGTAACACGTTACGTATAACGCACGTAACACGACGTTGACTCACCACAACATTCTCCGCCGAAAGTTGCCGAAACAGGTCCCACCGCCTCACAGACTCGGTCGTCCGATGCCTTCGTTACGCACGTAATACCTTAGCCTTGACGTACGTAACCATGCCAATCTTACGACGTAATCTCACCTTATTAACGCATTTAATAATTCCGCATTTAGCCAATTTCAACAATTCTGCCCAAAGTCATGACATACCAAATACGAGCATACAAAGAAAATCAATACGTATACTCAATTCAATAACATTATCAAACGCTCACAACGCCTTGAGCATAATTAACCATCCACGATATCCAATATATAAACGAAAAGAAAAAAATATCCGAAAATCGGGGTATTACACTCTACCCTTAAAAATAAGTTTCGTCTCGAAACTTGCAATCACTCGCACAAACATTTCAACGGAAAATCCAAAATCACCAAGATAACCTGCATTATCGAATAATCCGAACAACATACTTACAGTCGTGGAAGTCAAGATCTCCGTGATACTAGCATGCGACTCCTAAACAAAGTCTCAACATAATACCGTTACACACCAATATCGCAATTAGCAATTTAACAAAATCTCAAGGAAGAGTTCACGTCCGTGACCACGGCCACGATTCTTCCTACTTTCAGCCAACATTCGGAAAGGCACATACGTGCGTAAGTATAATCCAAATCGCACATTCCCGAAGTGACCAATTCCCAAGAATACCAAGCTATAAACGAAACGATTAAGAAAAATACAAGAAGAGTGAGAGGACTTACAAGTACCGGTCGCACTGTGATGATGGCAGAGTAGTGATACTGTGGGCAAATGCCGACTCAATCGACCCAAAAGACCGACAGCCTAGGTATCCATAAACCTAAGCTCCGATACCATATTCTGTAACACCCCCAAGTTATTCAGGGTATATTACAGCGCCGTGAGCCCCGCCGTGGGACCCACAAGGCTAAACATACGCGGAACTATAAACTTGACCGATAAGGTCTACATATAATAGAATGAAAGACGATACAAATGGTATTCAAAACCATAACCAACGAAACCATATACATCACTGCACAAATCAATACCTCGGCAACACAGTAGGAACATCAAGGAAACTCAAATACAATACATCTAAATAATCATCAATCCTTCACAATCCTAAGTTAAATCGGATTAAACGGACGAAATCGAACAAAATACCCAAAATCCCCAAAATTAGATTTCTGGAAAATCTTACCTGATTCGCTCGATCAAAGGATGTTATCGGACGAATGATTGATGATATAACACAAGGAACTCCATGGATATGTTCATAAACAACATCTATAGATGATTCACACACCCACAAATACCAAGAGAAGTGGAAGAAGGAGAAAAATGGCGAAAAACGATCACTGGGCCTTAAATAGCTCGACAGACTCGACCGTGTCACCGACACGGCCGTGGTGCGCATTTGGCCGGGGGACTCGACCGTGTCCTGCTAGACACGGTCGCGCGCTGAGGGGCCTTCCGATAGTGACCCGTCCGACAGCCGACTCGGCATGGCTCGACCGTGTCCCCGAACACGGCCGGCGTGTTTCGCCAGCCTCGGCCTTATCCTAAGAGTTCGCACGGCCGTCGGACGACACGGTCGGGTCCCGAGACGAAGCTTCCGCATTTCCGGACGAGTACGCACGGCCGCGGTCGGACGACACGGTCGGGTCCGGCCGCACCGATCGCCAATAACGAGCGGGTGAGCTAAAACGACCATAACTCTCTCGTCCGGACTCCGATTGACTCACCGTTTGAACCATTGGAAAGCTAACTCGATGTTCTATAATGTTGCAAAGATTTAGAATTTTTGGAGTTACCAAAAATTAATGGTGATCTAACAAAGTCGAACTCCCACGTGAAAAAGTCGATTAAGGACACGGAATTCAACAGAACGATACCGAAACGAACTCGGATGACAAAAAGTGTAGAATTAATCATTCTCGGATGACGAAACGGTCCCGAGCAAGTCGTCAAAATAGACTTCCGCCAAAAATAGAAAATTTCTGGGGATCAAAATTACGGGTATTACAGTTCTCGCGCCTTTCATCATCTAATTGTTTCTTCAGTTCAGCAAGGCTCTCCTTGGATGCTCCTCTTCGTGGCATGTGCCAGTAGTTTGTTGGAGTCACTCCTTTGCCCGCACATCTTACATGCCCAGGACGTTCTTTGCCAAACACATGTGTGACGGAATCAACACCTAGTTCTTTATTTAGTGTTCCATCTTCCAGCTTCTTATCAAACTCCTCCTGTGCACAAAATAGAGAAGCGAGTATTAATCAAGTAATATAAATTTCACTGCTGTTAATTTTACCTCGATATACTAATTTTCCCTATATTTAGTATAGGGAAAATCAATTCCACTTCATGATTGACAACCAGAACATAGCAAATCTATCATAGCAATAGATATAAATTCTATGATAAAAATAGGAGAAAATAGGACATTGCATTAGTAGGTAGTTTATAGGAAGATTAACACCACCGTTGATTCAGTCACTTCCCTAAAACATCAAATATAAGAAAGAGAAGCAGGGAGCCGAGGTGAAAACTTCACAAATACAGTTATTTGATTCTTTCACCAAGATAACACACACACGGAATTCAAATTGAAAGATGGACTATGAAAAAACCTATAAATATATGTGATACTTGAATCAAAATACCAGATTCTAATATGCACCCAACCTCAAACAGTTACTTGAATCAAAATACCAGATTCTAATATACTTGAGATCAATTAGCTGATACTAAGGATACACTACCAGTTACTAATAAAGATACTAGAACAGATACTAATCAAGAATGTTTAAGCAATAAATAGATGGCTAGGTAGTTTCAGTCATCTTACAAGTCGCTTTTGCCTTTTCCTGAACCTCGTCATCAGAATATTCACCACGTGGATTTCGACGTGCCATCCTCCACAAGAGAGACCGCGAAGGATTGTCATCATCTTCACGAATCACTTTATCTTTTTTCTAGTAATTCAACACAGGCCAAATATTACATATATACTCTACTTTTCATGTCATGGATTAAATTCAACACAAAATAAACAACACTAGATATACTCTTTGACTAAGCACTAGCTAACAAGGTGTATGTCAGGACTTACTAATTTTTCAACCAACCCCGCGTATCCTCTTCTTCCCATCCTATGTTCATATTTGTGGTTCGCACGCGCCGTAACTCCATCATCGGACAATTTCTGGGCACGTAGATAAATAACTACATTCAGCAGCAAACTTCGAGACTAAAAAATGACATTAATGTGATTATAAAATTAAAGAGTGAAATATACAACCTTGCATTTCGGAGAGAGTCGGAATTTTACGAACTCGTCCCAATGTTCTTGCTTCAAAAATACACGATATTTTCTAGGGACTTTTTGGAATTTCGCTGGTTTACCCAAATCAATGGTGTATAAAATTTGCGTACGCTTTCTTCTAAAATTGCGCAAGTGTACACCGAGATGGCTAATCATTTTTTTCATGGTCTCCTCGATTTCATAAAAGCGCTACTGCATTTAATGGCGGTGTAAGTGACAAATAACTTAATAGAAATGAATAGCATATATTATTGTATTGAACTTGAATGTTGAAATCAATAAATTACGTACTCAATATTTGCTCCCACAACTTTTCCTTCAACTCGGGGCACCTTCTTCCACTCCAAGTACCGAAGCCCAACATCTCGACGTACCAACACTCCCATATAACTTGCAATTTCGATGCATATTCCCCGTAAATCGCCCAGTTATCAAATTCAACCACATGTTTCTTGCCATCCCAATTTTTAGTTAGTTTCAACATTCTTGACAATCCGAACCTTCTTCTTCTCTTCCTTCTTCTCTTTAGACATTGTTTTATCTTGATCCCGTGAATTGAGGTGATCTTTCTATAACTTCAAGTGTTAGTCACTATCCCTTCATGTTCATCATTCCTGGAAGTTTAAACCCAAAACAAGTTATGTCATTATTGCAAAATGATGGTGTAAGAGTAAACTTCGATATTCAAGTCCAAAACAAACTAATACAAGCAAGACAAGATATTTACCGTAGCATTACCAAGAAGTTCATCACAGATTCATCGAATCACGCTATAGTAACCATTCTCCAAAGTCATATCCACTATTGGTTCAGTCTCGAAGTCATCATTGTCATAATATGACTCTTCACTTGACGCCATATCAGAATCTGCATAATAGCGAAATTAACTCATCATAAAGTACTTCGTAATATCAATCTAAATCTGAAAATGAACTAAACTCATGAAAAACCATCTTAATCATAAAATCCACTGACATTATCAAACATAAATGTCAAAAGAAGAATAAATTGAAACCAAATCACATTCCTGACTTGATCGGTTTTGACATATCCAAGGTCATAAATGTTACAGAAACGTAGTTAGTTCAAATGATGGTTTCAAGGTTTTAAAGTAATCACCTCTTAAGTTAATAATAATAATGGGGCTCTTTTGGGTAATGCATTAGTAATTCTACCATTAATATTCACAACTCCTACTCCCCTAACAAAGGAATTAACAATCGACCCAAATAAACAATATGTATGAAACTTTACCACGAATCGTCTCGCCTTCCAAGAAGCCTAGGACCAGCCGCCTTCCCAAGCAATGTGAAGAACATAACAAAAATCCAATCAAAACCTATAATAGCTTCATCGAACCAATCATATAGCATTTCTTTACAAATGAGAAACTTAAAATCACCACGAATCACCCCGAAATAAAGTTCTTACTAGACCTACAAAATGTGGCATACATAATACAAGATTTTAATGTAATCTAGAAATACCGTAACAATCAACAATAACACACCGCTTAATAACCCGTGAAACTATTTAACCAAGAAAAAAATGAAAGAATAAAGTTGCATATCAAGTATAATGCATGCACACTTCAATAAGTCCGCTTGCAAGAACCTACATCCTCCTAAAATTCTAATTCAAACATACTACTTTAACATGTAAATGAGTTCCCTAAGACATCGCATTTGAATTAAATGCCTACGTGAAACCCAAATCACAGCCTTATTCTCTATTTCCTCGGCTCTCGACACACCATGAGTTAAAATATCACACTTAGCCGTTAATAAACTTCAGGAAGTTCGTTTTGTGAAGAACAGGCTCACAAAAATGTATGCACATATCAAAATACAATGAAAAATCAAACTACGTGTTGCTTATAGCAACACAAAAATGTATCGAGCATATTCACATGGTATATGGTCATCATTCTTAGTTAAGGGTACATACACTTCTATACGTATATGTTTCCGAACTCGAGTAAGTACTAATCGCTTTATAATGGGTTCTCCATGCATGTGATTAGAAAAAAGTAAATTATGATAGTGCAACTCGACTTCTAGTAGTGATAACTCAACTTTTGTCCAAACCGAGTAATTAGCATAATTCTAAATAGATAAAAAGCTTAAAACATCCTTGAATCACCAAAATTACAAATCAAGACTACCATAACTTCTGTCCATAAAACACAACTAAAATCATAATTTTTTTGTGCAGATAGAGCATTTGAACAGACTTCCAATACAGTTTGCCAAACCCTAAATGTATGTTAAGGGAAACACCAATATAGACAAACAATAATCAAGATCAGCCAAACCCTAAATCAATTGCTCAAAACTAAACTATTTTTGGAATAAAAACATGTTATTTGTCTACAGAGAAAATGAATACCTTCGCTTATACAGAGAAAATGAATACCTTTGTCTGAAATTTGTACTAGTTGAACTCAGAACACAAAGCGGGAATAATCCCGCCCAAACAGACTTCATCTTGATTTCAACCCGCCAAAAAAGGGTTCAACCAAGATTATTTTCGCGGTTATTCCGATTGCAGATCTTCTATCCATGGGTGGCGTGATTTCTTCCAATAGATTTCCGAATTTATCAAGGTTTCCTAATTTTCTGCAAGAAAATGAGAGAAACTCTCTGTTTGCTGTTAGGGCAGCGATATGCGGTTGAGAGGGATCCGCCGAAGGAGATTAGAAGAATACGCGCATAACGTTTTTTATTAAATTAAAAAAATCTAAAATTAATATATTTGTTAATATTAGGGGAAAAAAAAGCTTGACTGAAAAAAAATAATTGTGATGCAATGTAGTCACTGGCTTGAGTTTATTTTAGGAGAATGATATTTACACTCCATTTTTCTCTATTTTGCTATTTTAATATATTTTAAATATTTTTATATTATTTATTTGTATTTGGCATTTTCCTAACAAAATTAAAGAATGAAAATTGAGAAATATTAATAATGGAGTGCTAATAATTAATAGGCCGGGACTGTTTATGCAGAAAAATTAATAATCAAAATATTAGTGTTTGTATAATACACATGATCTTGAATAGTTAATGCTATGAGTAATATTATAGTTTGTGACTTATATAATCATACTAAGATAACCTCATAATATCTGATAAAATTAATCAAAGTACAATTGCTTTTTTGACAATTACAAATTACAGAAAATCATTTATCATACTCATTTTCTTTTATAGATTGTCGATCTCAGCTAGAACCTCCTATATTTATGTCAATGCCATTTTATTTAAGTTGGCTACTTTATTAATTTTTTTACTCAAATTGATACACCACTCTCAATAATTATTAACACTCCCTTTGTTAATTCTTATCATTTCTCATTATTTAATTTTGCTAGAAAGGTGCAAAATACAAAAATTGAATGTAGAAATATTAAAAATATATTATAGTGTTAAGAAACATTGTAAAGACTAGTTCCAGCATCCTGTTCAAAATAAAAAAACCTTACTTCGCTCGACCCTTCAATTCGAGTTCGACCTTCGTCTTTGCGGCTGCCCGGTGGATATGGTTCGACAGACTTCATCTTCAGTGGGCTGGTTGACTGGTCCTGTCATTCTGTTCAGCAAACATGGTTCTTGGTTTGCACTCTTCATCTTTACCTACTTACCATCTCAGCATTCTGGTTTGCAGTTCATGTCATCCGTCGTTCAACTTTGTTTGCTGGATGCTTGCCCTCTTTCGGTTAATCTTAATGTTCGATAATATTAAAAAATAATGCTTTGCATTTTGGAATTAAGCAGAAGTCATTCTGCCATTTTCGGTAGAAAATATTGATTGCATTTACCTTTTACCCAATTGTTCTATAATTTAATGCTTTGTGTTTTCTTGTTGATGTTACTGTCATTTTAGACATAAATCAGTTGATGTTATATTGATATTGTTAGTATTAATTGATGATTGGTGAATAGGTGAAAGAAGGAATAGGAAATTGATATCCATCTGTTATCTTTCTATGCCGATTTTATTGGTTGACTCGATTGGTGTTATTTGTATTGTTTATAGATTTTGTTTGATTCATTTGGTTTTAAGATATGTTTACTCGACGATCACAACCATCAAGTACTCAAAATATAAAATAAAAAGAAAAAACATGTGAAATTGTTCAATCCGTACAGGGATATTTAAATAGATATTTTGTTAGATAAAAACATGTTTTAGTGAATTTGTCGAAAATCATGTCAAGAGTTTGATAATGATATTGATTCAAATAACTATTTAAAAAGATGAAGTTTGGATATCCAATACCCATTATCCAATGAAGTCAAATGTAGTTGGATATTTATAAGTAGTATTTTGATTACTTAAATTTTATATTTAAATACCCACACAAGTCGTAATTCTTATAACTATTTTAATTTTATAAGATTTATAATTTTTTTATAAAATGTATTAGAATGTTATAAATCCATATCTTGAATTGGTCCCCAAGGCAATGACAACTTAATTTACAACCTTCCATCTAATATCATATGCACCATCACTGCCTTGTCGTTGCCATTTATGCTGAAAAAAATAGTACAATTCTTTTGTTTCGGCAACCATCTTTTGTTCTACTGTGAGGAACGGCATTTTGTCCAATTCTCCGTTGACCGCCTTTCGTATGCGGTATCTGGGGTAGGAGACGTAAGAAAAACATATGTGAAGAAAAAATTGAGCAAAAAATTTGAGTACGGAAATTGGAGTAAATATGAAACAAATATATATAAGTTTACAACACACGAGAGTAAAGTAGTAATCATTCAAAAAAATAAAAACTATTTTGCAGTAATCATTTAAAAAAAAATATAATTAGTTGTCAAAAATAAAATGTGCCTATTTTAGTAACAAAAACTGAATTTGACCTGATATTTAATCATTTTCCCTTTCAAAAAATATATAAGAGTGAGGATGATTTAAAATATTATAGTAATAGTATAACTTTTCCAATTATTAAATCAATTCTAGTTGCAATTGTAATTAAATGGATTAAAATGCCCGTTGATTTTTCCAATGGGTCACACACTAGTTAACTATTTGAACGGCAACTGAGATGGATTTTCTGCAGTACTTGTCACATAATTCGCATGTAATTTAAAAAACGAATTGCGGAATGAATTTTCACTAAGGGACATATTGAAAATACTAATGTTGATGAAGTAAACTTTTGGGGCTTCAAAAATGCATGAAGATATCGCTTTAGGTGATATTTGTAACACCCCAAATGGCGGTTATTACAGTGCCGTGATTCCCACACTGGGACCCACCAGGCGATATCCAAAACAGGTTAAATAAATATTATTTGTGATACCGAATCACAACGAAAAGTCATTTCTCCGATTAGGAGTTTATTAAAATGTGGCCAACGGCCTTACAACACACAGGATCCGAAAAGAAAAAAAAGTATAAACCATATGGAGATGGAAAATACTTCAAATGTCAAATACAACCGAAAGTAATTTAAACGGAACAGGAAATAATACAACACGGTTTAACATAACTGGACAACAAAGATGAGGGGCCCCCGAACTAGTATCCTCCGAATCCTTCGCCGTCGACATGCTCTTCCCGTGCCTTGCCCTTGCCTCGACCTAAAATACAATACAAGTATTTCGCCCAACACAGGGTCAGATATACATGATAATCAATTCTTCTGACATATACAATTCACATATATAGATTTCAAAGAAATCATTCCGACTATCAATCATACCCCTCGGGCGTATGAAACGAACAGTCACAAGCATCCAATACTATGGACGATTTACGGTATGGCTCAAAGATGGACATCACAGTACGCCCGATCCTAAATGTGTCCGTGCACATGTCCGCCCGTATATGGAATCCAATATACGTAGGACAATATACCTAATTAGCCTCACGAAACTACGTCCCGTGTGCATACCCAACGCGGAATAATATCCGCCGATGACTATATGTGCCTCGGCTAAAAATCCTACACAATAACCAATCTAACGCAGATATGATTCCTGATATGTCACGATACAACATGACAACGAATTCAACAAATCACATATCCGATTAAGGATCAAGAAAAACTCACCAAGTGAAAATAAGGCCAACGAGATCAATGATTCAAAACGACATACTTGGGAATGCAACCCCATGAAGAAAACGGAATAACGCCAAGGGCAAAGTTTCAAATCACGACAAACTTTTAATTAACAATTAATACATATGAAAAATATAACCTTCAGAAGAATCATATCATCTTTATAACCACGCCAGATAACTTGCCTCAAATGTAAGTGAAAGGTAGTCCTTCTCCAAATGACCAAACGGACGGTATCCTCGCTAAACACTCAATCGAACGAGCAACCTTGAATGAAACGTAATTCATTCAATAATATATTCACATAATATTAATATCAATTCGTAGGAAACGACGCCCGCAACCTACTCGAATAATTTCCGTGAAGAATACCTTAACGATTAATGATAGGTTTCAAAACAACTAATTCATCTTCCAAAATCTGATTATCATACCAAAAGTGTCTTGAAATTCTCTTGTTATTCCATGAACAATAACATCTTCCATTTGCCAATAAAATTGGTTTAAATCAAATTCTCATGTTCTTCAACATCTCTTATTACCAAAAAGGATAGTCATAAAGGATTTGATACTCAATCTACCATGATAGTATCATTCATAACCAAAGATCATCTACTTAAGAACACAATCTACTTAGCATTATGATGAACTACACTCTAAGTTATCAACACAATAGATTGGTGAAAAGTTATTGTTGTAATTATCAAAACCTTTATCAATCTTCAAAGACTAGTGAAACTGAACAATCATGATTTGTTAAAGCTTCTAAGGTTTCTGAACTAGATCACCTAGTCTCATATTTAACATCATCAAGTTCTTTTCAAAGTAAAAAAAAAATACCTAAAATGGTGTTTAATCACTTTATGATATTAATTTCTTGATTAAATCCATTATGAAGAAGCTAACCGATCCATCAACGTTCTATCGAGCTAAATTCGTCCAGAAGGTGAGTGATGACAACTACAACATGATTAAAATCACTATATCATCAAGAACACCTCCAACTCAAACCCTTATTTAACATATTCATCAAAATGCTTAAAGAGTTTAATTATAACCATGTTTTACTTGCTTAATGTACTCTAGGTGAAGTATATTTCGTCATCAATAATCAATATGAGAAAATAATGCAGAGAAGAAAACACACCAACCTCCAGCAATGAAGAATAACTTCAATGATATGAGAGAATATATCCCAAGCTTAAAAACAACTCCAAGGCTCCAAGAAAATGAGCTCCACTCCGAGATTTAAGGCTTGGAAATAAGTTGGTGAAGGTTTATAACGTTTTTAGAGTGCAGAGGATGATATGCGAAGAGAGAAATTCGGTTTGGTTCGTGGAGAAATGAAAAACAGGCTGGTCCTATAAATAGATCAGGCACTTAGCGCACGCTTATCGTGACGATTTAGCGTACGCTAAGGCCCTTACGTACGCTATCCGAACGATATTACGACGTAAACGGCTTTCGGGCTACCGCCTTGAATTATTGCAGCCGTTAGCGCACGCTAATGAAGAATGGGTTAGCGCACGCTAGAAAAAGTAGATTCTCACCGACATGACAGCTCGGACATAGATCGCATGCATGCTACCGGTTAAAAGGCTCACGTGTTGAAGTCAACCGCTCGATTCCTTCTTAGCGTACGCAACCGAGGGAAACCTTACGCACGCTAATACACAGGATTAGCGTACGCTAATCTTACTGTGTAACGTGCGCTACATCAATAGAAAAATTCCGAAAATACAACTCTCTAATTAACATCGAATCATCATATTTGAAATGAACTAACAATGAGGTGATATTCAAATCTATAATACCTCAACATAATACTAAATGCAACGATTTCTGATAATCAGATTATCCGAATAATACAACGACAGGAAAAAAAATGAAAAGTTACAGTCGGATATTACATACTCCCCCCCTTAAAAAGAGTTTCGTCCCCGAAACTTAAGGGGTAAATAACTCGGGGTATCTTGCTCGCATACTATCCTCGGTCTCCCACGTAGACTCCTCGACTCCGTGTCTTGACCACTGAACTTTCAGTAGGGGAATCGTCTTGTTCCGCAATTGCTTGATTCTCCTCTCGAGTATCTGTACAGGACGCTCCTCGTACGAATGATCCTCTGCTAAATCAATGTCTTCGAATTGAAGTACGTGGCTCGGATCAGCAACATATTTCCTCAGCTGAGAGACATGAAACACGTTGTGAATCTTACTCAAGGTCGGTGGCAAGGCTAGTCGATAGGCCAGATCACCTACACGCTCCAGAACCTCAAACGGCCCAATATACCTTGGGCTCAGCTTGCCCCTTTTCCCGAAACGAAAAACACCTCGAGTAGGAGACACCTTCATTAACACATGATCACCAACCTCGAACTCAAGCGGTCTTCGACGATGGTCAGCATAAGACTTCTGTCTACTTTGAGCCGTTAACAACCGACTCCTAATCAAAGTGATCTTCTCACGGGCGGCTAACAACATATCGGGTTCCGTTCCCAGAGATTCCGACAGTTCGTCCCAACACAAAGGGGACCTACAGCGACGGCCATATAATGCCTCATACGGTTCCATATCCGAATCAAGCGTGCCAACTATTATTATAAGTGAATTCCACCAAAGGCACTGGGCTTCCAATCGTCCTTCCAATCAAGAACACATGCTCTCAACATATCTTCTAGAGTCTCAGATGGTTCTCTCCGATCGACCATCACCGTGGATGGAAAGCCGTCTTGAAATTCAATCGCGTACTCCATCGCACGATGAACCGCCTTCCAGAAATGTGACACAAATCGCCTGTCACGGTCGATACAATGCTCTTGGGGGTACCGTAGTCTCACAATTTCCTTAATAAACAGTGGCCAATCTCTGGGCCCCATGTGTCCTTAATTTCCAAGAAGTGAGCTGATTTGGTCCGACGGTCCACAATCACCCAAATCGTATTCATTCCTCGACGACTCGTCGGCAAGCTAGTGATAAAGTCCATAGAGATGTCTTCCCATTTCCATTCGTGAATCGGGAGCGGTTTCGGATTCCCGGGTCGCCGGTGCTCAATCTTAACTCACGACAGTCAAACACCTCAAACGAATTCGGCAATCTCACGCTTCATATTCCCCACCAATAATTCTGCTTCAAATCCTTATACATCTTGCTAGAGCGCGGGTGAATAGAGTACGGGTAGCATGGGCTTCTCTCATGATAGAGTTCTTCAATTCTTCGTCACGGTACACACACTCGATTTCTAAAACGTATCAATCCATCCTCGTGGATCACGAATCCGTGGGCTTTCCCCGGGTTACCTCATCCCGAATCCGAGATAAGAATGGGTCCGTAATTTGCTTCGATTTGATCATATCATCAAGAGACGAAGAAATATCAAGGGTGCAAAGTTGTCCCCGAACACGCCGTAACCAAACTTCAATTTCGCCTCATAAGGTCCAACCGCAATTCCTCTCGTGCCGTTAAACGACTCAAGATCTCGCTCCCGTATCGCCTTATGGCTCAATGCGTCGGCAACCACATTTGCTTTACCCGGATGATAAAGGATTTCGATATCATAGTCCTTGATTAATTCTAGCCACCTTCTCTCGCCTCATGTTCAATTCCTTCGGGTAAAAATGTACTTTAGGCTCTTGTGGTCCGTAAAGATCTCGGCAGTAACTCCATAAAGATAGTGACGCTTGATTTTCAAAGCAAACACCACTACCGCTAACTCCAAGTCGTGGGTCGGATAGTTAACTTCATAGGGTCGCAATTGTCTCGATGCATAGGCGATTACTTTCCCTTCCCGCATTAGTACACATCCTGCACTCGTCTCGACGCGTCACTATACACCACAAATCCTTCCGCCCTTTGGTAAGACCAAAACAAAGCCAAATCAATCGACTCTTGAGCTCTTCAAAACTCTTTTGACATGCTTCACCACAAATACTTCTTGTCCTTCCGCAGAAGTTAGTCATCGGTTGCGAAATTTTAGAGAATCCTCCACGAATCGTCGGTAGTAACTCACAGCCGAGGAAACTACGAACTTCCTTCACGTTCTTCGGTGGTAGCCAATCTCGAATGGCTTCCGTCTTTGTGGGTCCACTCTCACCCCTTCTACCGATATCACATGCCCGAGAAAGACAACCTCGTGCATCCGTAACTCACACTTAGAAAATTTCCCATAAAGTTGTTCTCGCCTCAAAGTATCGAGAACTTGGTGGAGGTGATTCTCGTGTTCCTCGTGGTCGCGAGAGTAAATCAGAATGTCGTCAATGAAAACGACTACAAAGCGATCTAGATAGTTAATAAAAACTCGATTCATCAACTCCATGAATACTGCCGGTGCATTAGTGAGTCCAAATGGCATCACCACGAACTCGTAATGCCCATAGCGAGTACGGAATGCTGTCTTAGAAATGTCAGACTCTCGAATCCTCAACTGATGATAACCAGATCTTAAGTCGATCTTAGAAAACACGGCAGCTCCCTGAAGTTGGTCCAATAAATCGTCAATACGAGGCAAGGGATACTTGTTCTTGATGGTTACCCTGTTCAGCTCACGGTAATCAATACATAAGCGTAGGGATCCATCTTTCTTCCGCACAAATAACACTGGTGCTCCCCAAGGGGACGCACTAGGTCGAATATAGCCTTTGTCACCAACTCCTCAAGTGGTTCTTCAATTCTTGCATCTCGGTCGGAGCCATACGGTACGGTGCTTTTGAGAGCGGGACGTACTGGTTCTAACTCAATAATAAATTCCACGTCACGATGAGGAGGTAAGCCTGGCAACTCGTCTGAAATACATCGGGTAATCTCGGACTACCGAATGTCGGCCAATTCAATCGATCGATCGGCTGATTTGGTCATGTAGCACCAATAACCAATACACCCTTGATTAAGCGGTTTCACCGCTTTCATAGCGCTGATGACTCTCCCGAACGACCGGGATTATCACCTCGAAAAATACACTCGAATCCATCATCAAGTGACGGTAACCATCACCGGGCGGACACCGAGTATTGCATCGTGACGATCCATCCAATCGATACCCAAGATTATATCATCCTTAGGTAGATCGACTACAATCGATTTGACAACCACTCACGGCCGCTCAAACAAATCGGACAATCTCGACTTCACGATTTCCAATAATTCTTCTACCATCGTGTAGACCAATCACGTAGGCTCACAATTGATAACATGGTCTAGAGGTAAACGGCTTAAACAAGAAGAAGATATAAAGGAGTGTGAAGCACCGGTATCAAAAAGAACACACACAGTCGAGTGGATCTCGAGTATACCAAATCATGCCGGCCTCGGGATCACTGCCTTTCTTCATCTCGTAAATCCTGGGTTTCGCAGTACCGGCACCAGGTGTACCACTTTGATTCCCACGGCCCATTCCCTTATTTGCCCCGGTGGTCTGATAGGAAGCGGACGGAGGCGTCCGGTTCTGGACAGAGGATTGAATAGGAGTATGAGATGCTACTGGATCATGTCCGGGCCCATTCCTGCAAAAACGAGCACGGTGACCATTCTTCCCACAAGTATGGCATGTGATGGCAGGCTTTGGGCAATTGAAAGTGATATGCCCCTGGCCCCCACAGTTATAGCACACAACAGATGAGGGGACCGCTCGAGAGTGCGATCCAGCTGGCTTCGACGCCATGGGTGGACGATCAGAGGGGTTTGGCAATGACTGGGGCTTCCTGAATGTCCCCCGGTTACTCTCAGTCTGATTCTGGTTCTTGGACCTTTTGTTGTTGGACTGTGGTTGTTTCTTGGAAATTTCTTTCGCGGTGAGTTCGTATTCCAGAGCCTTTTCGATGAACTCTGGTAAGGTAGTACAGTGGTGATTCAACAGCTGCATTCTCATTCGGGGTTTAAGCCTCTTGAGAAAGTATTTGATCTTGTCGGCCTCTGTTCGAATAATTGTCGTGGCAAAAGGAAGGAGTGCCTGGAATTTCTCAGCAACAGATAATACATCATCGTCTTCGACGGCTCTGGTTCAAAAGTTCCGGCTTTGGCCTCACGGAGTGGCCCTGGATAGTAACGGTCTAGCATGAGGTTTTTAAATTCCTCCCAAGTGTAAACACCATCACCGGCCTTACCGAAAGCCACCAGTATGAGCGCCTTTGCTAAGATAATACGCGGCTACCGAGACGCGATTCTCTTCCGGCACCCACCATCCGGAAAAGTTTCTCAAAATGCTCGATCCAATGCACATGTCGCAGGCTCGAGGAGCCTTCAAAAGTCGGTGGTCAGCGAGAGATGTCGCCGATAATCCGACTCACGGGTCCGCCAATCACAGGAGGAGGATGAGCCTTTGCCGCCGCCGCAGCGGCCCTCTGCATAGCTTCCATTAGTTGACCCATCTGGTCATCTCGTGTCATCATGCCCCGCATTACGACGTAAGGATCGACACGTGCATCCCCGCGCCCACCGTGGTGCGATTGTTCCCTAGAAGGTGAACCACCGTCTGCGGAACTCCGATCCGCATTCGCGCTCTGTTGGCTCGAGGTATTGGGATTCGGCCCCTTCCGCGCCTCGTCCTCTCGCCACGACCTCGCAGTTTCTTTCCATACCGAAAGAGTCAATCATAATGGTAACTATAAGTACAGCTTCAAGATACCAAAATTCACGCTGAATTAATAGTAATAAGGAATCACATATTAAAGGAAAATGGTTATCGACACCACAAATGTCGCACCGAGTATCATATCGGTGTCAAGTCGAACAATTTCAATTATACAATAAATTCAGCATTTACCTCGGATTATCAATCAGATAAATCCTGTCACCATTCCTTGAAATAACATGATCAACAAAGAGATCCTATACTGATATCAATTTCATGCCAGTAATTAAACCATGGCTCATAAAGTACATACCGCATTTGGCTCGCAGGGTCAGGCGCTTGCACAGGTCACACGTGACACGAAGGTTTCTTGATACTAGTTCATTTCTCAATGACTCATGAAAGAAAACGACTCTCTGATACCATCTTCTGTAACACCCCAAATGGCGGTTATTACAGTGCCGTGATTCCCACACTGGGACCCACCAGGCGATATCCAAAACAGGTTAAATAAATATTATTTGTGATACCGAATCACAACGAAAAGTCATTTCTCCGATTAGGAGTTTATTAAAATGTGGCCAACGGCCTTACAACACACAGGATCCGAAAAGAAAAAAAAGTATAAACCATATGGAGATGGAAAATACTTCAAATGTCAAATACAACCGAAAGTAATTTAAACGGAACATGAAATAATACAACACGGTTTAACATAACTGGACAACAAAGATGAGGGGCCCCCGAACTAGTATCCTCCGAATCCTTCGCCGTCGACATGCTCTTCCCGTGCCTTGCCCTTGCCTCGACCTAAAATACAATACAAGTATTTCGCCCAACACAGGGTCAGATATACATGATAATCAATTCTTCTGACATATACAATTCACATATATAGATTTCAAAGAAATCATTCCGACTATCAATCATACCCTGGGCGTATGAAACGAATAATACAAGCATCCAATACTATGGACGATTTACGGTATGGCTCAAAGATGGACATCACAGTACGCCCGATCCGGAAATGTGTCCGTGCACATGTCCGCCCCGTATATGGAATCCAGAATATACGTAGGACAATGTACCTAATTAGCCTCACGAAACTACGTCCCGTGTGCACAGTCCAACGCGGAATAATATCCGCCGATGACTATATGTGCCTGGCTAAAAATCCTACACAATAACCAATCGGAACGCAGATATGATTCCGGATATGTCACGATACAACATCACAACGAATTCAACAAATCACATATCCGATTAAGGATCAAGAAAAACTCACCGAAGTGAAAATAAGGCCAACGAGATCAATGATTCAAAACGACATACTTGGGAATGCAACCCCATGAAGAAAACGGAATAACGTAAAGGACAGTGTCAAATCACGACAAACATTTCATGAACAATTAATACATATGAAAAATATAACCATCAGAAGAATCTAATCATCATTATAACCAAGCAAGATAACTTGCCTCAAATCCGTAAGTGAAAGGTAGTCCTTCTCCAAATGACCAAACGGACGGTATCCTCAGTTAAACACTCAATCGAACGAGCAACCTTGAATGAAACGTAATTCATTCAATAATATATTCACATAATATTAATATCAATTCGTAGGAAACGACGCCCGCAACCTACTCGAATAATTCCCCCCCCCCCCCCGTGAAGAATACCTTAACGATTAATGATAGGTTTCAAAACAACTAATTCATCTTCCAAAATCTGATTATCATACCAAAAGTGTCTTGAAATTCTCTTGTTATTCCATGAACAATAACATCTTCCATTTGCCAATAAAATTGGTTTAAATCAAATTCTCATGTTCTTCAACATCTCTTATTACCAAAAAGGATAGTCATAAAGGATTTGATACTCAATCTACCATGATAGTATCATTCATAACCAGCATCATCTACTTAAGAACACAATCTACTTAGCATTATGATGAACTACACTCTAAGTTATCAACACAATAGATTGGTGAAAAGTTATTGTTGTAATTATCAAAACCTTTATCAATCTTCAAAGACTAGTGAAACTGAACAATCATGATTTGTTAAAGCTTCTAAGGTTTCTGAACTAGATCACCTAGTCTCATATTTAACATCATCAAGTTCTTTTCAAAGTAAAAAAAAAATACCTAAAATGGTGTTTAATCACTTTATGATATTAAGTTCTTGATTAAATCCAGTTATGAAGAAGCTAACCGATCCATCAACGTTCTACTGAGCTAAATTCGTCCAGAAGGTGAGTGATGACAACTACAACATGATTAAAATCACTATATCATCAAGAACACCTCCAACTCAAACCCTTATTTAACATATTCATCAAAATGCTTAAAGAGTTTAATTATAACCATGTTTTACTTGCTTAATGTACTCTAGGTGAAGTATATTTCGTCATCAATAATCAATATGAGAAAATAATGCAGAGAAGAAAACACACCAACCTCCAGCAATGAAGAATAACTTCAATGATATGAGAGAATATATCCCAAGCTTAAAAACAACTCCAAGGCTCCAAGAAAATGAGCTCCACTCCGAGATTTAAGGCTTGGAAATAAGTTGGTGAAGGTTTATAATGTTTTTAGAGTGCAGAGGGATGATATGCGAAGAGAGAAATTCGGTTTGGTTCGTGGAGAAATGAAAAACAGGCTGGTCCTATAAATAGACTGTGCAGACTTAGCGCACGCTATCAGGACAGTTTAGCGTACGCTAAGGCCCTTACGTACGCTATCCGAACGATATTACGTACGTAAACGGCTTTCAGTGGCTACTGTCTTGAATTATTGCAGGCCGTTAGCGCACGCTAATGAAGAATGGGTTAGCGCACGCTAGAAAAAGTAGATTCTCACCGACATGACAGCTCAGACATAGATCGCATGCATGCTACCGGTTAAAAGGCTCACGTGTTGAAGTCAACTGCTGTCAGATTCCTTCTTAGCGTACGCAACCGAGGGAAACCTTACGCACGCTAATACACAGGATTAGCGTACGCTAATCTTACTGTGTAACGTGCGCTACATCAATAGAAAAATTCCGAAAATACAACTCTCTAATTAACATCGAATCATCATATTTGAAATGAACTAACAATGAGGTGATATTCAAATCTATAATACCTCAACATAATACTAAATGCAACGATTTCTGATAATCAGATTATCCGAATAATACAACGACAGGAAAAAAAAATGAAAAGTAACAGTCGGATATTACAATATTCATGTTTCATTATTCAGGTCTTTGGTTTATGTCCTCCATTGTATTATTGTATTTTCTTTTAATAAGAATCAACACGGGAATGAGCCACCTAACTTGACTATATATGTTGCAAACCCCATAAAAATTTATTTTATTATTTTTTCTTACACAAAGGGCATTAATATGACTTTTCGTCATGGGCATAAAAAATGTCAGAACCGGCCCTGATGAAAACATAAAATCAATAGTAAACTAAGCTTCAAGTTGATAAACTGTGTTGAATTTTAATATGACCATATCTTCATAAATGGTTGCATATTATATGTTTAGATTTGAAACCATGACCAAATGGTGCCATATGGCTACAAAACAATAACCACAGTGGCCATAACTAGCCCACAAGCTAATTTTTATTCTTTGACCACTGTAAAAATAAAAATTATGGCCAGTTACTAATATCTCAATTGGCTATATATGTCAATTTTTGTCTCGCAAAATAGAAGTGTCAAATGAATATAACATTTGGACACACAAACAAACCAAAGTAGCTAAATAAAATGCCTTTCGGCCTCGGGTTAATTTTTGTGTTGCATTCCAATGTGACCATATCCTCATAAATGGCTACATATTATATGTTTAGATTTGAAACCATGACCAAATGGTGCCTTATGGCTACAAAACAATAACCGTAGTGGCCATAACTAGCCCACAAGCTTATTTTTATCCTTTGGCCACTGTAAAAACAAAAATTATGGCCAGTTATTAATATCTCAATTGGCTATATATGTCACTTTTTGTCTCGCAAAATCTAAGTGTCAAATGAATATAACATTTGGACACCCAAACAAACCAAAGTAGCTAAATAAAATGCCTTTCGGCCTCAGGTTAATTTTTGTGTTGCATTCCAATGTGACCATATCCTCATAAATGGCCACATATTATATGTTTAGATTTGAAACCATGACCAAATGGTACCCTATGGCTACAAAACAATAACTCTGATGGCCATAACTAGCCCACAAGCTTATTTTCATCCTTTGGCCACTGTAAAAACAAAAACGTGGCTAGGATGTAACTAGAAAAACGTGGCCTATGTGACCTTTTGTACTAGTGAAGAAAAAAATCTGCCTACACAATTAAAACAAAGGAGGCTTGTGTTGTCATAATTTCAAGCTTGATCCAAGACACTTGTACCCTTACATGCTAGCCTTGATCACTCCTCCACCTTAACACCTCACCTATAAATACTTTCTCCTTGTAAACTCCTCCCATTTCACAACACACACAAAAAAAATTTGCAAGAGAGAGAGAGAGAGAGAGAGAGAGAGAGAGAGAGAGAGAGAGAGAGCTGAAGTGAGGAGAGAAGAAACAAAAAAAAAATAGAGAGGAAGAAGAAGAAGAAAGAGGAGGAAAAGAAAGGTAATGAGCCAACCTTAGAACTTGGTGTATTTCTTTTTTTTTTCTATTATTCTAAACTTAGAAATAAACTAATTATTGTTGAACTCTTCCTTTGATCAACTACATATATTCAAGGAGGGGGAATCATCCTGTCTAAGCCATCATCTTTAACATCTCTTCGAAGAATTCAAAAGTGGGTAAAAATTATTTCTTTCTTTTCTCTTATTCAAAATTTATACAAGTTAAATATATGATACATGTAAGTATTAAACTCTAGATATTTATACTTGATTAACATTCATTACCATGCATGTAATGGTCTTGATATTTGTTGAATTTTAGTTTGTCACATTTTGATTATATGTGCAAATTAATTCATTGATGGAAAATTTGGTTGAATATGACAAATCTGACCTTTGGGGATTAAAATTCCAAAATCATATGAGTATTTATATTTTACTATGGTAAATGGATAATTAGTCACGGAATATTTGATAATTCGAACCTAAGTTCGAAGGATAAACTAAAATAGTTTAAATAAGATAAATTTGGGGTAAAATTGTTAAAATCCATAATTCTGGTCTTATGTCTTAAAAGTAAGTCTTAAAATATCAAAAATAAGTTCTATATAAAATTTCATCTAAAACGGAATTTAATAAAATATAAAATTGGGGCAAAAATGTAAATTTAAAGAATTCGGGGCCAAAACTGTAATTTACAGAAACTTACTATTTCGAAAATAAAATTTCCCGAAAAGTTGAACTCTCTGAACTCATAATAACATAAAGATCTTACCCCGAAAATTTGAAGTCAATCCGACAAGAAACGAAAAAGATATGACCCGAATACTAAAATATCGATTAAGGCAAAATAAAGGGGAAAATCGTAATTTCTAAAAGAATAAAAATTAAAACTGAACGTAGTCTAAAAGTACAAGTCATAAGGTTCAAATCGCAACTGGGTTCATAATTTTCAGAGTTTAAATGAATCCAAACGAATCAATCAAAATTATAAGATAACTAAATAAAAATAATAATAATAATAGTACTATAATTTCGAAAGGGCAGAATTGTAATTTATGGGAGGAAAAACCTCCATGAAACTTCTGATCTTAGAACCTTATATTATAACGGACTTTTCACCACAAAGTTCATAACTTTTGGACGTACAATCAAACCGTTCCGACTTAATCAAAATTATAATATTTTAGTAAAAATAATGATAGTACTTAAAAGACGGAAGGGCAGAATTATAATTTTTGAAAGGTAAAACTTTCATGCGACTTATGACCTACAATCCTCATATCATAGCGTACTTTTCGCAATAAGGTTCATAATTTTCGGACGTTTAATCAATCCGTACCGAATTATCCAAATTTATAATATTTTAGTAAAAATAATGATAGTACTTAAAAGATGGAAGGGCAGAATTGTGATTTACGAAAGGTAAAACTTTCATGCGACTTCTGACCTTCAATCCCCATATCATAACGGACTTTTCACAATAAAGTTCGTAATTTTTGGACGTATAATCAATCCGTACTAAACTATTCAAGTTTATGAGTTTATTATAAGATTATGTTAAGACTCGCATGATAGCAATCTAATCATCAACCGGTTGAACTAATTTCTCTACTTTATCCAAGTCCATTTACTATCAAATAATCATATTGATATCTTATAATATGCATAATCGTTGTTAATCACGACAATAATTGTTATTCAATTGAAATCGGGAGTAAGTGCTGTGCGGAGCTAAGTGCTACGACCTTCGGACGGAAGCCACCGCTAGGGTCCGTACGAGTACCTCTAGAGTTTCTTTTTCTATTTATATGCATGAGGGGCGGTTAGTCTAAGTCATGAATCGAGCAGCGTGGCTGCGGTTCTAGGCAAAACTACCGTCGTATCCTATTCCCTTGAAGCCGAAGGACGGAGTGATCCTAAGGTGACTGGGTCGTAGAATTCGGGTATAGTCGCGATTATGATATGATCCGGGCATAGACCCAAGCTAAGGACATATCGAGCCCAGATAAGAGATAAGGCAGCACGTCACCAAGCGTGAGAGCGATAAAGCTCAAAGGCCAATGTTATAGTAATGGTTCGACAAACGCCCAAGGCTACGGTTATCAAACCAAAAGTCGTGGCGATAGTCAAAGGCCAAACATTGAAAACGGTCTAAGACGTTATAAGGAGGCTAAGGGATTAGTTGTAACACCCCCAATCCGCTCAGGGATATTACACGCCGTAGAACCTTTCCTCAAGGATCTACCAGGCTGGTAACAACATAGAACATCTCAACAATGCCTTTAAGGCTAAACTGACTCAGTAGACCGATTTGGTCTTTCAATAAAAACATACAACTCGGTTACAATACTTGCCCACGCAGGGGTCGAATACAACACACTCCCGTACAATGGGGAAAGAATACTGCAGCGGAAATAAAATACAATTAAACCAATACGACATCAACGGGTCCTCGTGTGATTAGTATGTTCATCTTTCATCATCCTTCATGCCGACCCTGTGCTATGCTCCAAAACCTGAATGCAAAAACATACATCCACCCCCCGAATACTCGGGGGTTAGCAAAACTCCACTATTTTGCTAGTGCAAGTACAAGTGCAAAAATACGAGTCATACAATTCACATTCCACGAATAATAATAACCAGGAATCCTCAAAAATCCAAATGTGACGAAAATTACTTCCCGAGGCAAGAGTTTGGTAAAACATTCTAAAACCGAAAGGTCACAAATCAAGGGAAAACAATTTATAAAACAGTTTAAAATGCCATCGAGAGTTTTAATAGAAAACAATTTAGGATTTCCGAATCCTTCTCTTTCCAAAAATCAACAAGGTCACAGCCCAAAGGTTTTGTTTTCACAAATAAAACCAACTATAATACACAAGGTTAAAACCCACGTCATGCGTCCTCGATGGACATAAAATACACACGCACCCGTGAAGTTTCACTCGTGAATCCAGGTCGAAGCCATTGGAATTCCCTTCGTGGTCCCGTCGAACCCTCCCGAGGTGAGCAAACACATTCACAAAACATAGTACTCACATCGCCTAGGACCGGGACGAAGCCACAAATCCCACTCGAGGCCCCGTCGGACCCTCTCGAGCTGGTTAGTGAAATACTCAAGCACCACACGTCACCTAGGACCGGGACGAAGCCACGAATCCCACTCGAGGCCCCGTCGGACCCTCCCGAGCTGGCTGCGAAATAATCAAGCACAAGTAACATATCACACCAAGGATATCCAAACAATTCGCCAAGAGATATCAAACACTTAACAAAATACCACGTCAAAACGTAACGCACCGAAAAGAGATAATATATGTACACATGCAAATACCAAGTGCATCATCAACACCAAACATATCCATAGTATTCACATAGTCACTTACAACCCACACAATTTACAAAACACACGCGTTTTGAAAGTGAGCCTTTAACGAGGCTAGTCGAATCTTTTGAAAACTCATTTCAAACAAACAAACAAACATACCAAGACGATCACCAATCATCATATCCACAAAACAAGAAAAGTATGGACAAGGTACTTGCCTCGAAATCACAATCGCAACAAGACGACGGATGAAATATGGTCGAACGGCCCCGAACTCCCGAACACCATCAAGAACGCGATAGCACCGCAATTACTACGTGAATAACACCACACGAATCATCAATCACCAACGAGATTCAACATCGGAATCCTCGAACACCTATAAACCTCCGGAAGGAACAATAACACATGATTACGACGAGAATCAAAGCCGAAAGCAACGGAAATCCCAACAAACTATCAAAGGGAACTCATTCGAACATTTAATCGAACACTCAATGTTCGATAACTCCCAAGAACACTCGAATCACTAATCGAGTTGAACAAACTCGAAATATGGATATACAACCCATAGAACACGATTAATAACATCATACTACACCAACCGATGTATCAAAATTGGACTAGAATCGAAATCAAGAACAAATTCTCCAAAAAGTCAACTTGAAAGAAAATCAAGATATATACCTTGATTCGACGAAACACACGGATTAGATGTTGATATAATCAACAAGAATCTTCCAAAACGCCTTGGAATCCATTAGAATCGACCAAGAACCCTATTTCCCATCGCACCCATCCGATAGCCGCAAGAAAAGTGAAGAAATGAACAAAAACGGGCTGCCAGGCCTTATATAGCCGGACACTGCCGGCAGTGTTACGTACGTAACCGGCCACGGCTTACGTACGTAACCAAGTCACTGCGCCAAGTCTGCCGTCCCATTACGTACGTTACCTGCCAGGGCCTTACATACGTAACTAGCCTTACGTACGTAATTGCCGAGCACTAACGGCCGTAACTCGGCCAGTGCCGGCCTGGGTCGAGACTGCCCGGCCATGACTCGGCCGGGGCCAACTCCGACGGCCCGAACGACCCTGAAACCCGAACCTGAATACGAATCGAAGATACGGTTACGAAGTACTCGCAAAGACGAATTCGATCACTAAGAGAACACACGATTCCGACCACCCGAAGGCTCAAAATTCAACAACGAAAAGTAATTACCCCAAACTTTGGGAAATTACGAAAATGGCCCAAAACGTCCGAAATACACGATACATGATCGAAACACCAAACCAAAGTTTACAACACGTATAACAAATTTAATCGGACTTACGGGAAACTCGAAATAGCAGTTTCGGACGAGATTCGCAAGAATCGAACTCAAGTGCGGAAAAGTCGCCAAAAAGCACGGAACTCAACAAAACGATACCGAAACGAACTCGGATGACAAAAAGTGTAGAATTAATCATTCTCAGAATGACGAAACGGTCATGAGAAAGTCGTCAAAACGGACTTCCGCCGAAAAAAAGAAATAACCGGAAATCGAAATTACGGGTATTACATTCTACCCTCCTTAAAAGAAGTTTCGTCCCGAAACTTAAAACAAGTAGGGAGAAGCAATATCCACTGTCAGGAAAACTCGACGAGATACCAAAAACCGAAAACTCGCGCCCGACGGCGAAACGCTGCAAGAAACGCAAAGGGACATACGGCGTGAAAACACACTCCACGACGACCAACACAACGCCACCGATAAAGACATAATAAAACCAACAAGTGACAAGTGTCATCAAACAGATAATACAATCAAGTTGGTTATCCGTACAATCACAAAATACAACGAACGAAGATCAATACGCTAGACCAACCCAACGGTACATCAATCAAAACGCGAGCCAATCGCTGAAGAAATACGGAATTCCACCGCCCAAGGGTTGGAAGATCAAAAACGAGACAAATTTACCGAATTTAAGGGAATTAGGAAGGAGTCTGAACGCTCAACAATCACGAAACGGGGTCGACAAAAACCTAACAATCAAATGATCGAACCACAACGATCGAGACAACAAAAATCGAACAATAATGTTCGAATCACGAAGAACAATAAGGTTCAACCGATAATTCCGAGGTTCACATCTTGACTCGAGACAAAAGATGATCCGGTGAAAACAACAAGATGTGCATTCCCATAAGATCCACAGAAAAGGGAATAGCAATTGAAGAGTCACAACGACAAACGAGTCATTCCGAAACAATACCACACTCATCCGATCAACAAAAGTAAGGGGCAGAACAAGCTCAGAAAATATCAACGAACATAAACGAGTCGACAGAGTCGAAAATACAGAAGTTCAAAATCCGATCCACTACGAATAAAAGAACTAATAGAACCAAAAGATGTTACTTCCGAACAAGGTTCACAAGAATCGAACCGGACTCGAAAAAGTCACAACGATAACCAGATCGAACCAAAACAAGATCACAGCTCATTCGAACGATGAAACCGAAATACGGAACAAATTCAGAAAGTATCAACGAACACGAGCGAGTCGATAGACCTGAGAAAAAGGAAATGCAGAAGTCCAAAAACAATACGGGTATTACATTTGACCTCTTATAAAAGAAATGTCGTCCCCGCAACTCACAACAACGGAAACAAGGTAACAACACAAAAAGCAACCGACAGAAAAATCTCCCATGGGCCTCTCAGAGCCGATTCTGATAACTATGCTGAAGCGTGAACTCCGAAAGTCTCGGTAGCCAATTCGAAAAATTGAATTCGGTGTCCCTCGAGTCTACACTTGAAATGTGTTACCGACGAGAAGGACAATTTACATGTGCATGCCCCGGCACATCACGGTTGAAACGCCTCGACTCGGCATACCGAATATACAAATACTAGATACAATGGAACATAACATCACAAAACAACATAGAGGAGATGCCAACTCAGCACAACAACGAATCATAACACATATCATATATAACGATTACCATCGCAAGGTAATACACACACACAAACATTACAGCAACGACAGTATCGTTCATCGACCTCAACGGCCCGAACGATAACCAGCACATAATTACAAACTTCATGAACAATCACCCATGTGCATAAACGCACAAAAATCCAAGCTTTAACAACTCACACTCGTGCGACAACACGCAAATCACCACGAGGCGATAAACAGTAAACACCAGTTCACACCTCTCACAGTGGGCTAGTACTACAAATACGTGGCAACGCCTCAACGTTCATGCCACCAATTCGATCGTATTCGAAAGTTAACATCATAACTACAAAGCAAACATCATACATACATTCCCAAACCGCAAACGGGAATTGATAGGTTTTAAAAAAAATGAAAACCACCTTTTGAAAATAATTTTGGAAACACCGATTGATCTTGAGTATCACCTTTCAAAAAGTATAAACGTGAAACATCGTTATCGAGACTTTGGAAAACCATTTCGCATTCGATAAAAATGAGGACACTTTCTTTTCATGAAAAAACTTTCGGAAATATTCGACCCTCGGGCCTAAGCAAAAGCGTTTCTAAATCATTGAAAATATCTCAAAATATTTTGGTCCTCGAGGTAGAAGAATTTTGAAACATATTGTGGCACCTTGGAAGTACCACGAGAAAATAATTCATTTTAAAAGTACGTCTCGAAATTTATTTTCTAAGATACTCAAGGTTTTCAAAAATAATTCAATGGGCTAGAATGCCCAAAAATGCTCATGTAACAATATTCGTTTAAACATATTATAATATACGCATAAAATCGTACAAAATCAAGACAATACATGTCTTTTACCGGAAAACAGACAGTCACATCGCAGTTCAAACTTGCTTAGGACCGGGGCTAAAACACTGGTCCATCCGAAGCCCCTACGGACTGAGTAAATCGCACCCATAAACATTTCCATACCATATTGAGCACAAGGTTTCACAAAAACACTTGCAAACGAACAAATCAGTTTGAAATTTACACGCAGCGGATGAAACCAACAATCAAGAATACATAACCAGCGACACTCCTCATATAAACAAAATATGAGAGTCAAATAACCACATATCACGGAATCAAAATCCACGGAAGGATTCAATCACTCAACGATATAATCATACAAGTAGCTCATGTCACACGAGGCACAACACAAAGAAGGGAGACTTACATCCACATGTCGCACGAAGATGATGATCGCTCCACGATACTAATCACGACCAACATACTCAGACGACGCGTCGCGACACGACTCAGTCAGATAAAATCTGACGAGACAAAAACTCAACAGACACCACTAAACCCGACAGCCTAGGTTTCCACAACCTAAGCTCTGATGCCATTTATGTAACACCCCCAATCCGCTCAGGGATATTACACGCCGTAGAACCTTTCCTCAAGGATCTACCAGGCTGGTAACAACATAGAACATCTCAACAATGCCTTTAAGGCTAAAATGACTCAGTATACCGATTTGGTCTTTCAATAAAAACATACAACTCGATTACAATACTTGCCCACGCAGGGGTCGAATACAACACACTCCCGTACAACGGGCAAAGAATACTGCAGCGGAAATAAAATACAATTAAACCAATACGACATCAACGGGTCCTCGTGTGATTAGTATCGTTCATCTTTCATCATCCTTCATGCCGACCCTGTGCTATGCTCCAAAACCTGAATGCAAAAACAGACATCCACCCCCCGAATACTCAGGGGTTAGCAAAACTCCACTGTTTTGCTAGTGCAAGTACAAGTGCAAAAATACGAGTCATACAATTCACATTCCACGAATAACAATAACCAGGAATCCTCAAAAATCCAAATGTGACGAAAAGTACTTCCCGAGGCAAGAGTTTGGTAAAACATTCTAAAACCGAAAGGTCACAAATCAAGGAAAAACAATTTATAAAACAGTTTAAAATGCCATCGAGAGTTTTAATAGAAAACAATTTAGGATTTCCGAATCCTTCTCATTCCAAAAATCAACAGGGTCACAGCCCAAAGGTTTTGTTTTCACAAATAAAACCAACTATAATACACAAGGTTAAAACCTACGTCATGCGTCCTCGACGGACATAAAATACACACGCACCCGTGAAGTTTCACTCGTGAATCCAGGTCGAAGCCATTGGAATTCCCTCCGTGGTCCCGCCGGACCCTCCCGAGGTGAGCAAACACATTCACAAAACATAGTACTCACATCGCCTAGGACCGGGACAAAGCCACAAATCCCACTCGAGGCCCCGTCCGACCCTCCCGAGCTGGATAGTGAAATACTCAAGCACCACACATCACCTAGGACCGGGACGAAGCCACGAATCCCACTCGAGGCCCCGTCGGACCCTCCCGAGCTGGCCGCGAAATAATCAAGCACAAGTAACATATCACACCAAGGATATCCAAACAATTCGCCAAGAGACATCAAACACTTAGCAAAACACCACGTCAAACCATAACGCACCGAAAAGAGATAATATATGTACACATGCAAATACCAAGTGCATCATCAACACCAAACATATCCATAGGATTCACATAGTCACTTACAACCAACACAATTTACAAAACACACGCGTTTTGAAAGTGAGCCTCTAACGAGGCTAGCCGAATCTTTTGAAAACTCATTTCAAACAAACAAACAAACATACCAAGACGATCACCAATCATCATATCCACAAAAAAAGAAAGTATGAACAAGATACTTGCCTCGAAATCACAATCGCAACAAGACGACGGATGAAATATGGTCGAACGGCCCCGAACTCCCAAACACCATCAAGAACGCGATAGCACCGCAATTACTACGTGAATAACAGCACACGAATCATCAATCACCAACGAGATTCAACATCGGAATCCTCGAACACCTATAAACCTCCGGAAAGAACAATAACACATGATTACGACGGGAATCAAAGCCGAAAGCAACGGAAATCCCAACAAACTATCAAAGGGAACTCATTCGAACATTTAATCGAACACTCAATGTTCGATAACTCCCAAGAACACTCGAAGCACTAATCGAGTTGAACAAACTCGAAATATGGATATACAACCCATAGAACACGATTAATAACATCATACTACACCAACTGATGTATGAAAATCGGACTAGAATCGAAATCAAGAACAAATTCTCCAAAAAGTCAACTTGAAGGAAAATCAATAAATATACCTTGATTCGACGAAACACACGGATTAGATGTTGATATAATCAACAAGAATCTTCCAAAAAGCCTTGGAATCCATTAGAATCGACCAAGAACCCTATTTCCCGTCGCACCCATCCGATAGCCGCAAGAAAAGTGAAGAAATGAACAAAAACGGGCTGCCAGGCCTTATATAGCCGGACACTGCCGGCAGTGTTACGTACGTAACCAAGTCTGCCGGCCCGTTACGTACGTTACCTGCCAGGGCCTTACGTATGTAACCGTCCTTACGTACGTAATTGCCGAGCACTAACGGCTGTAACTCGGCCAGTGCCGGCCTGGGTCCAGACTGCCCGACCGTGACTCAGCCGGGGCCAACTCCGACGGCCCGAACGACCCCAAAACCCGAACCTGAATACGAATCGAAGATACGGTTACGAAGTACTCGCAAAGATGAATTCGAGCACTAAGAGAACACACGATTCCGACCACCCGAAGGCTCGAAATTCGACAACGAAAAGTAATTACCCCAAACTTTGGAAAATTACAAAAACGGCCCAAAACATCCGAAATACACGATACATGATCGAAACACCAAACCGAAGTTTAAAACACGTATAACAAAGTTAAACGGACTTATGGGAAACTCGAAACAGCAGTTTCGGACGAGATTCGCAAGAATCGAACTCAAGTGCGGAAAAGTCGCCAAAAAGCAAGAAACTCAACAAAACGATACCGAAAAGAACTCGGATGACAAAAAGTATAGAATTAATCATTCTCAGAATGACGAAACGGTCATGAGTGAGTCGTCAAAATGGACTTCTGCCGAAAAAAAAATTACCGAAAATCGAAATTACGGTTATTACATTAGTCATGTAGACGACCTCCCAAAACTAAATACTCATTGGGCGCTCGACGCCATGTATTCTTCATACTCAACCGCAATCTACGGAGATTGATTGTACATTCATGTCATAATTCATAATATTCTTCTTGAAAACTTGCACCAATTTTTAAACAACACTATTTTTTAAAAGTGGGAGAAATATATTGTTTATTAAATAATAAACTCATTAAATACCCAAACCCAACTCACTGAGAATCTATTATTCTCACCCCATTTTGAATTGTTTTTCGAAAACCCCACTAGATGAAGAGAATCAAGAGGAAGAAGAGACAAATGCTGACGACCACTGAAGACCAGCCTTAAAGTATTGCCAAGAAATAGGAAATTAGGATACTGCTTTAACGCTTCTTTATTTCCTGTGTCAAAATGTATTTTGATTTCCGATGTACTCTTTTGCACTTAATGTAATAATTCCGCTGTACTCTTGAATATTTCTTTTCTATGGAATAACCAGTCTTAGTTCACCGGGCTGAGATCTGGCATGTGTATGCTTTATTGGAATGTATTATTACAAATGTTATTTATTACGTTAACTGTCACGTTCTCGTCCAACCCCGATGTGGGGGCGTGACAGGAGTGGTATCGGAGCTTAGTTTGTAATAAGGACACTTACATCTAGCTTTCCAGGATAAGATTCTTCGGACTTAGATGGGAATTCCACCTAGGACGAAGTGAACCATAGGATTGAGACCCAATGTAGATTTCTCGAGTCAATTCTCATTACGATCTCTTACAACTTATCGCTATTCACTTGGAATATGCATAGTCAAATCCAAATTCCCTAAGTCATCAGCTAAGATACTTGATTAAGTATTCATGGCATTTCCCAATTGAATCAATTCCTCTATTGAACTCTTGAAACGGATATAGTCTATGTTACTTATCGGTTTATCTGGAACCCACTAAACCTCATTACTTTTCTAAAATGGGGTATTAATATTTCTTGGTCGCTAGTGTCGTATAAGCATATTTGTTGAATCATTAAGTTCACTGCCTTGATGATTATTCATGCTTAATAGAGTTTATATTAAACATTAGATTTTGCGAAATACTGACTTAGATCTTGGTCTGGTAGGTATGGATTTCGAATTAGAGATGATCGTTGAGCTCACGCGTTTAACGGAGAAGGTCAAGCTCTTAGAAGAGCAGGATACTTACTGGCGAGAGAGTTGGGCATACCAGTTTCGAGCAAAGCTAAAGGACCAGGATCGGATTGAGAGACTCGAGCAGCAGATTCAGACCTTGACAGGAGAGCTGGATAGGACCAGGCAGGAGTCGAGCTCGTACCGAGGACAGAGACATGAGGCGTTCCAGGCACTAGAATCCCGATGTGAGGAGTGCAGGAGTCTAGAGCTGGCACTGCATCAGTGGGATACACACGCTGAGAGACGAGAGGCCGCCATCAGGAGCCTCCCGCATGTTCGATCTCAGCTGAGCTCCCGAGTTGAGACACTGGAGTGTACCCTGGCTGCGGAGCACCTTATGGACAGAGAGTTCTTGGACGCGATACGTGCACGGGTAGTAGAGTTAGTGGAGCTTATTCCAGGGATCGAGGTTGCACCCCCAGGATAGAGGATTGATGTATCCTCTAGCTCTGAGGAAGATTACCCTGAGGAAGACCCGATGGAGCCAGGAGAGGACTGAGAGTGCTACCACTATGTTCTTATTTTATGTTTGACTATTATGATAATAATGTGATGTACTAGATATTTTAGTTCTTAATTATTGTAGGGCGATGGTTAAGTAGGGTGATTTTCTAATTTATCCCTATCCGAAACTGTAATTTCCATATCACGATAGACCATATGGATGTACCAACTTTGATGATATGTTATTCATAATCTATGATAATAAGATTTAAAGTAATGTGTGCACATTTAAATTCTCTGTATTTACAACTCGAATTAACGCTAACTATAATAATCATTAACTGCGATAGATGGCTGATCGACGTGGATGTGGAAGGCCTCGTACCCAACGTAATGACGATGAGGAACAACACGGAGGAGATGGAAATCCATTCCAAGGGGGCAACAACACTGCCCAAGCGATCACTCAATTTGTGACCTTCCTGCAACAACACATTGCACCAAACCCGAACGCACCCGAAACACATGATCGAGCACTAGAAAGGTTCCTTAGATTTAAACCCCCTACTTTTCTTGGAGAACCAGATGACACGATAGCTGAACACTGGCTTGAAAGGATACAGAGTATATTTGCAACCCTACAGTACTCGGAGGATCAAAAGCTGGCGCTCACAACCTTTCGATTGGAGTCTGCAGCTCACGACTGGTGGAAGATCACCAGTGGAAAATGGACAAGGGAAGCTACTGACCGGACATGGGAGAACTTCGTTAAGGCTTTCCGTGATCAATACATTTCTCAGGCCGCTCGCGAAGCTCGTCGTGACGACTTCTATCATCTTAAGCAAGAGGCAATAACTGTCGCCCAGTACGAGTCTCAATTCAATCGACTCTCAAAATATGCGCCAGGATTGGTGAGCCCCGAGGAGGAAAAACTGTACAAATTTACGCGCGGGTTGAGGTTTACGCTACAACAAAGCTTGCTGCCAGTGAGAATGACAACAATGACAGGAGCCATCGAGGCTGCCAGCCGAATCGAAAGCGGGATGACCCGGTTGGGACAGGCGAAGGATCGCACAACGGGGAAGTTCAAGAGGTCCGCATCAAACCCATCATCCAGACCGCCCCAGAAATTTCAACGCAAGACTACTGGATAGAATGCCGGCAAGAGGCCTGCGAATAACCTACCGCCATGTTCCCACTGTAATAAGATGGGACATAAATCTGAAGACTGTTGGAAGAAGCAAGGGAGATGCTTGCGTTGTGGAGATAATCAACACCCAACTAGGGAATGCCCAAAGTGCGAGACACAGGGCAACAATCAGCAGAAAAATGCAGCTAAGAAATATGATCGCAAAGGCAAAGGGAAGGCACCAGCAAGAGTTTTTGCCTTAGCTGGACAAGAAGTCCCTAACGCGACAGACATGGTGGAAGGTACATTTCTTGTGTCAAACCACTATGCTCATGCATTGTTAGATCCAGGATCATCATATTCTTTTGTTGCACCTCATTATGCACAAAAATTGAATATCGACATGGAGTCACTACCCATAAGCTTAGAAGTATCCACACCTATGGGTGCGAGCTGAGAAACAGATTTAGTATTTTGAGATTGTGAAGTGACCATTAAAGGTCACTGTTTTCCTGCCGACCTAATTCTTCTCCCTATACTTGAGTATGACCTCATACTTGGGATAGATTGGCTATCTAAAGACTTTGCAAAACTTGACTGCCATTCTAAAATAGTTCGATTCTGCAAACCCGATCACCCAGTAGTTGAACTACACGGGGATGCTAGAATTAACTCGGCTCCAATCATATCAGCCACGAAGGCGAGAAAGGCCATCTCGAAGGGAGCAACGGGATATTTTGCTTTTGTCATCAACAAACCCAAGAGCAAAATGGATATTGAAGCTATACCAGTAGTATCAGAATACCCTGATGTATTTCCCGCTGAACTTACATCCCTGCCTCCAGATAGGGAAGTTGAATTCAACATTGATATCTTACCAGGAAAAGCACCTGTGGCTAGAACGCCGTATCGAATGGCACCACTGGAACTGCAAGAACTAAAGGTTCAGTTGCAAAAATTACTAGAGGATGGATTTATCCGACCAAGTATATCTCCTTGGGGAGCACCAGTGCTATTCGTAAAGAAGAAATATGGCACACTAATATTGTGCATCGATTACCGAGAACTTAACAATATTACCGTTAAGAACAAGTATCCACTTCCCAGGATCGACGAACTATTGGACCAACTACAAGGAGAAATGGTTTACTCAAAGTTCGATCTTCAACAAGGATATTACCAATTGAGGATCAAAAAGAATGACATACTGAAGACTGCCTTTCAATCTAGGTATGGTCATTATGATTTCGTGGTAATGCCTTTTGGATTGACCAACGCACCGGCTGCATTTATGGATTTAATGCACCGCATATTCCAACCATATCTGGATCAATTCGTAGTGATATTTATTGATGACATACTCGTTTATTCCAAGTCGGATCAAGATCATGAAACTCACCTGAGATCGGCACTAGAGACACTAAGGAAGCATAAATTGTACGCCAAAATCAGCAAGTGTGAATTCTGGTTAAGAGAGGTAGCGTTTTTAAGACACATAGTATCTGGAGATGGAGTCGCAGTAGATCCATCAAAGGTGGAGACTATTCTGGACTGGAAGAGGCCAGAAACAGTCAGTGAGATTCGGAGCTTTCTTGGACTTGCGGGATACTACGGCAAATTCATTAAAGATTTTTCCAAAATCGCAGGACCACTCACAAGACTGATGCAGAAGCACGTCAAATTTGAATGGAATAATAAGTGTGAGTTGAGCTTCCAAGAACTCAAGAGAAAACTCACCACCGCACCAGTACTAACACTTCCCGAAGGAAGTGAAGGATTTGTGGTATATAGTTGTAATATCCGTAATTTTCCATTTTTAGCAGTTTCCATTTTTGGTGTATGTATATTTTTATTGACTCGCTTGTAACCGTTTTGACATTTCGAATCTATTTTGTTCTTGGAGTTTTTCCATTTGGATGAGTTTTGATGATGTTTTCACGTAATTTCGTTTTATGGCATGTTTTGCCGTATCAACGTTCGATTCTTGTAAAACTCATTTGTTTTCGTTGTTTCTTGGTTTTTACAAGTTCGTATGGTTGAGTTGGTCATGTGGAGACTTTCGGTTTGTAAATCGAACGTCGTTTCGTGATTTTCGGGCACTTGGGCCATTTTTGTAATTTCCTAATAGTTTAGGGAATCTTAGTTTCGTTGTCGTATTACGGACCCTCCGGTGGTCGGAATTGTATTTTCTTTCAGCGCTTAGCTCCGTTGTCTTGTATGCTTCGCGTCTATGTTCCTGGATTCTGGTCTCGTCGTGCGTTTCGTATTTTATACCCTCGACGGCAGCTTACTGCTGATGTGACATCAGCAGTGCTGAACTGCTGTGTAGGTAGCGCACGCTACCCCTGCTTCCCTTGCGTGCGCTACCGATAAGCAGTTAGCGTACGCTAACCCCCTATTGTTAGCGTACGCTAACGAATGGTGGCAGTAGCCACTGGACCTATCGCGGCCCTGTTAGCGCACGCTACATATGGCAGTTAGCGTGCGCTAACTTCACAAATTATATAAGCCCAGCGGGCAGTTTCAGAGCAGCAGTTTTATTCTTTTCCCTTCGTTTCTTCGACGTGCGACCTCAGAGGCGATTTCCACCGGTCCTGATCGGAGTTCTCTTCAAATTCCATCACCGTAGAGTCGTGTTAACATATTATCACCAGCATAATCATCATCCATCGTCCGAATTCAAGGTATTTTCGTCTAGAACCCTAACTCGTCAAATTTGGGGGTTTTCCGGGTTTTGCTAATTGGACTCGAATTATTCTAGTATGTTGTGATATTCCTCACTGATTATTGTTGTTGGGTGATTCCCAATCTGTTTTTCTCTATTTTAATCCGCGAATTGTTGATACGGGGAGATTTTGCGTAAACCCTCGCCCGTATCGATTGAACGCTTCTGTCATGAATTGTAATCGGGGATTATGGGTGTATTCCGATTGGCTATTGTTGTCCGTTGGGACTGAACTATGTTGATCCTTCGTTTAGGAACCGTCGCTTTCCACCCGGACCGTTCGTAGTCGCGTTTCACTTCCGTTTCTTCAAGAATGTCTCAAAGGCAAGTACTTTACATTTGTTTACATGTTCTAGTATTTGAATTATGGCTGTATCGTGGTTGTTGTGGAGGGTTATGTGTATGTTCACCTAGGGATGGTCCGACGGGGCCTCTAGGGATACGTATTGCCGTGAGTGTGCGTATCGTGAACTGTGGTTAGCCACCCAGGGATGTCCGACGGGGCTCTGCGGGGTACGGTGGCCGTGAGTCTCGTGCCAACGGTTAACTTTGAATTATGATTTGTTGGAGATAATGTGTTTTGTGTTTGTACGTCATAAATATTCCGGAATATAAAATGTTTCTAAAATGACTTTTGGCGCATATATTCATCTGATTAGAATGTAGTTCAAATGGATTGTACTTGCACTAGCAGTTGTCGCTAACCCCTTAAATGGGGGAAATACTTTTTGTATTCCAGGTATTGATCGTGGAGACAAGCGAGCATCCGAGCCGTATGAGGATGATGGGCAAGCATGATATTGTCCAGTAATTGAATTTCGGTGTTATGTCCGTCGGTTATTTTTGATGTATGATTTTGGGATTATGTATTATAAAAATTGTTTAAGTACTCGAGTACTTCCTATTTAAACTTTTTACTGTTGTGTTCCCGTTTGGGAAATGGATTTGATGTCAGAATTTTATTTGTCGGTTATAGTCTTTTATTTTGCTTGTCGTTTTGTTTATGATGGTTTGTCGTTGTCGTATGTCATGTTTGGTACGTTAGCCTGGTGGATTCCACAGGGTGGGGTCCACGGCGCTGTAATATGCCCTGAATGTCTTGGGGGTGTTACAGAATATGGTATCAGAGCTTAGGTTTATGGATACCTAGGCTGTCGGTTATTTGGGTCTAGTTAAGTGTCGTTTTTTAGACAGTATCACTGCTGTGCCATCATCTCAGTACGCCGGTGCTCGTAAGTTTTCCTAACTTGACTCATTTCATCGTTATGTTCTATTCCTGTCTTGGTATCTTGTTGCGTTTTGCGTTTGAATTTTACTTACCCGTTGCTTCTTCGTAATTCTGGCCGTAGAGGACGCGACGCGGTCGCGACGCGGTAGGGGACGTGGGCGCACCGGTGGGGTGGCCATGTCCGATCACTGAACCGGTTCGCGATGCCTTCCTTGTCGAATAGTGTTCCCTAGTTCCGGAGGTCACAGGACTACCGCTAGCTCCTAATGCACATGAGAATGTTGGAGTGGCTAACATTTTGCAGCAGGTAGCGAACCATATGACGCCATCGACTCAGCCGTTCTAGTCGGCCAAGCTAATGCCAACCCGGTTCCGCCTACTGGATCCGGTAATGATAAGCTACTTCAGGACGTGATTCGTATGCGTCCTCCGCAGTTTGATGGTGCTTCCGACCCTTCTGGTTGGGAGAATTGGCTATTCGAGATGGAGAAAGTGTTTGAGGCTGCTAATTGTTCCGAGGAGAGGAAAGTACCCATTGCTCAGTACTTCCTCGCCAAGGAGGCAGCAACGTGGTGGCAAGCGGTGAAACCGCGTGACCGAGCAGCTATGTGGGCAGAGTTTCGGGATCTGATGGAAGACGAATTCTGTCCTTGGCCAGTGAAAGAGGGGAGGATCCGAGCCTTCTTTGAGGTTAAACCCCAAGATGCTCCTATATCTCAAGCTATCAAAGACTACAATCAACAATTGCATTATGTGAGAAACCAAGTCCGCGATGAGCTTGATAAGATCCGCCACTTTGATATGCGGATGAAACCGAGGGTGCGCCAGTACATGTCTGGTCTGGGGTGCATGACTTTGAAGGAATATCAGAATAAAGCGATGGCTTACGAGATGTCGTTTTTTGCGACAGAGACGGCAGGTGAAGGAAAGAAGCAGAAGACTTCCGGTCAGTTTTCGGGAGGCAAGTCAAGAGGGTATCCGAAGGCTCAGTCTGGTTCGCGAGTCTTTGGGAGTCAGTCGCCATCAGTTGGTCAAGGAAACGGTTCTAGGTCTGCTCCTGCTGGTTCCTTTCGCGGTCCTAAGTGCTTCAACTGCAGTCGTCCGGGCCACATGATGAGTGAGTGTGATAGGCCTCCGATTCAGTGTCTTGCTTGTGGTCGTATGGGTCATCGTGCTAAGTTTTGTACGGATGCAGCTCGGGCTCCCGTTACTCAGATATCAGCCCCAGCTGCGGGAGAGCCGAGTGTGAATCAGGCACCGACAGTTCCTCAGCCGCAGCAGAGTTTTGGTAGAGGTCGAGGTCGTGGTCAGCCTTCTAGAGGGGGAGTTTCTAGTGCGGGGTCTGTTCCGCCCCGTGTGTATGAGATGAGGCGAGCCGGAGATCCTGACGCGACGGTGGCTACAGGTACCGTCCACATCCTTGATCATCCTGTTTCCGTATTGTTCGATTCTGGTGCTACGCATTCTTTTATATCTATGGATTGTTTGCGTCGTCTGCATGTTGATTGCCTTGTTGCTTGTGAGCCTTTTGTTGTTAAACTTCCCAGCGGGGATAGCATCGTGGGGGATCGTGAGATTAGAGATTTTTCTGTGAGTATCGCGGGGAGGGATTGGCCTTCTAATCTGATTGCGGTAGATATTAAGGATGAGGATTTGATTCTGGGTGAGGATTGGCTGGACCGTCATGGGGCGATCATGAATTATAGAACGAGGACGGTTTCGATGTTAGCCTCTGATGGTACTGAGCATTCTTTTGTGGGGCATAAGCGGAGTAGCCAGAGATTACTGATCAGCGCCTTGAGGGCGGTGAGACTCCTTCGAGGAGGTTGCACGGGCTATTGGTGTTACGCTTTGAGATCGGAAGAAGGGGGAGTCGAGCTCTCGTCTATTCCGGTAGTATGTGAGTATCCTGACGTTTTTCCAGACGAGTTGCTGGGTTTGCCGCCGGACCGAGAAGTTGAGTTTACCGTCGATTTAGAGCCGGGGGTGTAATATCCGCAATTTCGAATTTCGGTAATTTTCTTTTTTCGGAGGAAGTTCGTTTTGACGACTCGCTCCTGACCGTTTCGTCATTTCCGAGAATGATTAATTCTGCACTTTTTGTCATCCGAGTTCGTTTCGGTGTCGTTTTATTGAGTTCCGTGTCCTTAATCGACTTTTCTAAGTATGAGTTCGACTTTGTAAAGTCACCATTAATTTTTGGTAACCCCAAAAATTCTAAATCCTTACAATATTATAGAGCATCGAATTAGCTTTCCAATGGTTCAAACGGTGAGTCAATCGGAGTCCGGACGAGAGAGTTATGGTCGTTTTAGCTCACCCGCTCATTTGGCCGATCACTGCCGACCGGACTCGGCCGTGTCGCCTGGCACGGCCGAGCCGTACTCGTCCGGATAAGCCGGTAGCGTCTGCCCAGAGGCCCGACCGTGTTCCAGGACACGGTCGAGTCAATGCCGAGCGCCCCTTCGCGACACGACCGTGTCCTGCATGACACGGTCGAGCCCCTGCCGGCCAACTGCGCGCCACGACCGTGTCATGTCGGACACGGTCGAGTCTGTCAGCCTATTTAAGGCCTGGCAGCGTATTTTTCGCCCAGTTTCTCATTCCTGTTCTTCCCGTTCGCGGCTGTGGGTGTATACATCATGGAGACATGATGTTGTTCTTTCAATCCATGAAGTTTTGAGGCTCATATCATCAATCATACGTCCTATAACATCCTCCGATCTACCGAATCAGGTCAGATTTCCTAGAAATCTAATTTTGGGGATTTTGGGTATTTTGGTTGTTTTCGTCCGATTAATCCGATTTAACTTAGGATTTTGATGGATTGATGATTATTTAGATGTATTATATCATTTCCCTTGTTATTCCATGGTTGGATCGTATCGATTCGTTGTTTGAGTCGAGTTCTTGACCGACGCCTTGAAGGTGTCCGGTAAAATGTCTTAGAGGGGTTTTCGGGCGTTCTACGATTATTCTTCCTCGTATGGTTGATGATTTATTGATTGTATGATGTTAGGGTCGTGTTTCTTGCGAAGAAACCGTGTTGAACCCTTTCGCTCGCCGCCGCCTTCCGCTTCGATAGCATTGGGCGTTTGAAGCTTTTCGCTGAGCCGTGTTCGCCGGAATACTTGCGTATCGATTTTGAGGCAAGTATCTTGCCCATACATTTCATGTTTCGTTGATATAATTCTTGATAAATGGTTTTATGCGAAATCCAATATTTAATGAACGTAAAAAGGGATCGTATGTTCTCGATAAATGATGTCTTTCAACGATAATTCGTATACTTCGTGAATATGTATTCTCGGAATATGTGTGTTGGTTTTGTATGTTGAAAGATAATATGATCAATTCGAGTGAGTTTGATAGACCGTAATCCTTTGTCGGGATTACGTATTGTTATTATGTACTTGTTCTAAGAACGTAATGTGTGTGATATTAGTTGTTACTCCTTGAAAGGAGTTTGTGATGCTTAATGTTGTTTGGATTGATAAGTGATTATTGTTGTGTGCTTGATGTATTGTGATGTGCCTCCGGTAGGATTTGTTGAATCTCGGATCCATACTTGCTAGTATGGGTCGGGCGAAACCGTAAGGTTATCCAATACGGTATGTCTTGGGGGACTCCGAGGTTCGGGGCTTGCTAGCCCGATGCCGGGATAACTTGTAGGGTTATCATCGGGTATGTCTTGCGGGACTCCGAGGTTCGTGGCTTGTTAGCGCGATGCCGGATAACTTATGGTTGTGGTTTGATTATGTACGTATATGTGCTTGTAGTCACGTGATGCGGTTACGGTGACATGTGATTTGATATGTTTTTCCTATTGGGTTATTCACTCGGGTTTGTTCTTCGAGCATCCGAGGTTCGTGGCTTGTTAGCACGGACACGAATAATCCTTAGAACATGTGATTTGTGATTTGGGTCACGGACCCGTGTTTTGTGAAATGGGTTATGGACCCTGCGTATTGTTACCGGAACTTGAATTTTGGAGAATGACTTTTGGGCTGTGTCCCTAAATGTTTTTGAAAGGTTTGAGAATTCTTAAAATCCCAAGTGTTTTCAAAACTCCCGAAATCGTAAAATGTTTTCACAAGATGTATATCGGGTTTACCCCTATCTTTCGATTTAACCGCTTTGATTAAGTGATTTACCTCGGAAGTATGTTTATGATTAACATGTTCCGTGGAGTATGATATGTATGGCTCGTTGCTTTCGTATTTTATACTTGCACTAGCAAAACAAGGAGTTTGCTAACCCCGAGTATTCGGGGTGGATGTCTCAGACAGATTCGTGTTTTGGAGCAGAGCACAGGCTCGGCATGAAGGATGATGAAAGATGAACCATTCTAATCACTCGAGGACCCTTTGTTGACGTATTTGAATAGTTGTCATATTATTTCAGCTGCTATATCTTTCCCGTTCAGACGGTGTGGTTGTATTTTTGACCCCTGCGTGGGCATGAGTTGTATTCGAGTTGTATGTATTTATTGAAAGACCAAATCGGTCATCGAGTCATTTTTGCCTTTAAGGCATTGTCGAGATTTTAAATGTTGTTACCAGCCTGGTAGATCCTCGAGGAGAGGGTCTACGGCGTGTAATATCCCTGAGTGGATTGGGGGTGTTACAGAATGGTATCGGAGCTTTAGGTTGAGGAAACCTAGGCTGTCGGGTTAGTGGTGTCTATTGAGTTTTTGTCTCGTCGGATTTTGTCTTACTAAGTCGTGTCGCGACGCGTCGTCTGAGTTTGTTGGTCGTGATTAGTATCGTGGGCGATCATCATCTTCGTGCGACCTGTGAATGTAAGTCTCCCTTCTTTGTGTTGTGCCTCGTGTGACACGAGCTATTTTTATGATTATTTGTCAAGTGACGGAATCCTCTTATGGATTTTGATTTCGTGATATGTGATTATTTAACTCCCATTTTTCGTTCATATGAGGAGTAATGTTGCTGTCTTGTGCATGTTTGACTTTATTTATTTTTATCCGCTGCGTGAGTTCTTCTCAGAATGGCTTTCGGTATTTTACCGATCGAGTTTTATTTTGAAAACCAATTCCTTAACCGAAGTTTTGGCATTACGGCCTTGATCGTTTTGGCGAAATTCTTATGACGGTATTTATTATTTTCTAAATGGCTTCGTGAGTTTTGAAATATTACCACATCGGCCTTTTTGGCGTTTTTGTAAATGGTTTTTAGCCTGGTGGGTTCCTGCATGGACCCACGGCGCTATATTGTTCCTTGTAATTACGTGAAATTTTTGGGCATTCTAGCCCATTGAATTATTTTGAAAACCTTGAGTATCTTAGAAAATTAAAATTCGAGACGTACTTTTAAAACGAATTATTTTCTTGCGGTGTTTTCAAGGTGTTTTCTAATGCCGCAATACATTTCAAAAATTTTCGGTTGAGGACCAAAAATATTTTTGAGATATTTTCAAATGATTGCTTAGACCCAAGGGTCGAATATTTTTGAAAGTTTTTCACTAAAGGAAAGGTGTCCTCATTTTTGTTCAAATGCTAGATGATTTTCAAAGTCTCGATAATGGTGTTTGTACTACTTTTTGTAAAATGATACTCAAGATCAACGGTTGTTTCCAAACCGTTTTCAAAAGGTGGTTCTCGTTTTAAAACCTATCATTCCTGCTTATGACCGTAAATGCCTGTATGGTTTTCGAACTTTCGTTACAGATTAACCCCGAATTGTGATTGAATTGGTGGTGTGAACGTTGAGTCGCTTGCCACGCATATGTTTTGTTAGCCCTCCGTGAGAGGTGTGAACTGGTGTTCTTGTTTATCGCCTCGTGGTGATTTGCGTGTTGACACACGAGTGTGAGCCGTTGAAGCTTGGGTTGGTATGTTCGTGTATATGTGTGATTGTTCCATGATGTTTTGTGATTATGTCTTGTTATCGTTCGGGCCATTGAGATTGCCGAACGATACCGCTGCTATGATTTTAGTATGCATGTTGCTTTACGATGGAAATTGTTGTATGTGGTATATGTTATGATTTTTTCACAGTTGTCCGAGTAATTACTTATTCAAGATGCCGAGGGGCCGAGGTCGTAGTCGTGGCAATCGACGCGTGGTCGAGATCATGCCGCCGGTGATGATGCCGGGTGTCGCTACTATTTTACGCAGTAGCTACACAGATGACTCATTGACTCAGCGATTCAGCGCATTACGTATGTGACTCGTAACACCGGTGCAAACCAAAGGGCTTCGGAGGTAATTCGTATGAATCCCCTCGATTCGCCGGTGTTGCGGATGCGTTGGGTCGATGGTTGGCTTTTCCACTGGGAAAGATATTCGAGGTGTCGATTGTCCTGAAGAGCGAAAGGTACCTATTGCGCACTACCTTCTTGACAAAGATGCCGCTAATTGGTGGGAGGCCGTTAAGCCTCATGATCGTGATGTCACGTGGGCGGAGTTCCTGCATTTATGGAAGCCGAGTTCGTCCGAAACCGATTAGAGAGCATATGATTCACGAATTTTATTCGGAATAACCGAAAGATGTTTAAGTGTCACAGTTATCATCGACTATAGCAAACAACTCGATTATGTGCGAGATCGGGTGAGAACCGAGGAAGAGAGGATCTTTCATTTTGATGCACGAATGAAGCCGGCGATTCGTGTGTATATGTCGGGACTCAATTGCACTTCGTTGAGGGACTACCAAGATCGAGCCTTGTCCCGTGAACTAGCTTCGTTATAGTAGGATCGTGTGACCGAGTCTAAGAAGATGAGGAAGTCCAATGACCTTGTGGATAGTGCATGAGTTTGTGTTTCTAGTTCGCAACGTCGTAGTCTTTCTACCGTGAAGCTCGCTCGCTGCGTGGGACCGAGAGTTCTAAGTCTTCGCTTTGACTCTGGTAAAGCCAGGAGGTGTTTTAACCGCAATGTGGCGGGGCATGTCCGTGCACATTGCCCTTCTCCGCTAGTAACGTGTTACAAGTGCGGGCTTGAGGGACACCGAGTTCAGTTTTGCGAGTTGGTCACCGAGCCTTCCGAGGCACGGATTTGAGCACTGAAATCAGGACCAACTCCGAGGAGTCCCTGAGGGGCATGGTCTATCAGTTGTATGTTATGTTATTTCCTTACCCGGTTGTTTCGAATCTCGGAGATAAAGTTCTTTTATTCGAAGTGGATCGTTTTGTGTTTATTTTTCGTTTTCTCAACTATGCACGGTGCTTAGAGTTTTGTGATTGTTCGGATAATTGACTTGATTGTATTATCTATTTGATGACGTTTGTCACTTGTTGGTTTTATTATATCCCTAACAGCGACGTTGTGTTGGTCGCCGTGGAGCGTGTTTTCACGCCGTATGTTCCTTTGCGTTGTTTGTAACATTTCGCCGTTGGGCGTTAGTTACGCATTCTTGTGTATCTCGTTGAGTTTTCCTGGCGGAATATTTCTTCCCCTACTTGTTTTAAGTTTCGGGACGAAACTTCTTTTAAGGAGGGTAGAATGTAATATCCGCAATTTCGAATTTCGGTAATTTTCTTTTTTCGGAGGAAGTTCGTTTTGACGACTCGCTCCTGACCGTTTCGTCATTTCCGAGAATGATTAATTCTGCACTTTTTGTCATCCGAGTTCGTTTCGGTGTCGTTTTATTGAGTTCCGTGTCCTTAATCGACTTTTCTAAGTATGAGTTCGACTTTGTAAAGTCACCATTAATTTTTGGTAACCCCAAAAATTCTAAATCCTTACAATATTATAGAGCATCGAATTAGCTTTCCAATGGTTCAAACGGTGAGTCAATCGGAGTCCGGACGAGAGAGTTATGGTCCTTTAGCTCACCCGCTCATTCGCCGATCATCGCCGACCGGACTCGGCCGTGTCGCCTGGCACGGCCGAGCGTACTCGTCCGGATAAGCCGGTAGCGTCTGCCAGAGGCCCGACCGTGTTCCAGACACGATCGAGTCAATGCCGAGCGCCTTCGCGACACGACCGTGTCATGCAGACACGGCCGAGCCCTCGCCGGCCAATCAGCGCCACGACCGTGTCATGTCGGACACGGCCGAGTCTGTCACCTATTTAAGGCCTGGCAGCGTATTTTTCGCCCGATTTCTCATTCCTGTTCTTCCTGCTCGCGGTCAGGTGTATACATCATGGAGACATGATGTTGTTCTTTCAATCCATGAAGTTTTGAGGCTCATATCATCAATCATACGTCCTATAACATCCTCCGATCTACTGACCGCCGATTTCCTAGAAATCTAATTTTGGGGATTTTGGGTATTTTGGTTGTTTTCGTCCGATTAATCCGATTTAACTTAGGATTTTGATGGATTGATGATTATTTAGATGTATTATATCATTTGCCTTGTTATTCCATGGTTGGATCGTATCGATTCGTTGTTTGAGTCGAGTTCTTGACCGACGCCTTGAAGGTGTCCAGAAATGTCTTAGAGGGGTTTTCGTTCTACGATTATTCTTCCTCGTATGGTTGATGATTTATTGATTGTATGATGTTAGGGTCGTGTTTCTTGCGAAGAAACCGTGTTGAACCCTTTCGCTCGCCGTCTTCCGCTTCGATAGCATTGGGCGCCAAGCTTTCCGCTGAGCCGTGTTCGTCGGAATACTTGCGTGCGATTTTGAGGCAAGTATCTTGCCCATACATTTCATGTTTCGTTGATATAATTCTTGATAAATGATTTTATGCGAAATCCAATATTTAATGAACGTAAAAAGGGATTGGTATGTTCTCGATAAATGATGTCTTTCAACGATAATTCGTATACTTCGTGAATATGTATTCTCGGAATATGTGTGTTGGTTTTGTATGTTGAAAGATAATATGATCAATTCGAGTGAGTTTGATAGACCGTAATCCTTTGTCGGGGATTACGTATTGTTATTATGTACTTGTTCGGTAAGAACGTAATGTGTGTGATATTAGTTGTTACTCCTTGAAAGGAGTTTGTGATGCTTAATGTTGTTTGGATTGATAAGTGATTATTGTTGTGTGCTTGATGTATTGTGATGTGCCTCCGGGTAGGATTTGTTGAATCTCCGGGATCCATACTTGCTAGTATGGGTCGGGCGAAACCGTAAGGTTATCCAATACGGGTATGTCTTGCGGGGACTCCGAGGTTCGGGGCTTGCTAGCCCGATGCCGGGATAACTTGTAGGGTTATCATCGGGTATGTCTTGCGGGGACTCCGAGGTTCGTGGCTTGTTAGCGCGATGCCGGGATAACTTATGGTTGTGGTTTGATTATGTACGTATATGTGCTTGTAGTCACGTGACTGCGGTTACGGTGACATGTGATTTGATATGTTTTTCCTATTGGGTTATTCACTCGGGTTTGTTCTTCGGGAGCATCTGAGGTTCGTGGCTTGTTAGCACGGGACACGAATAATCCTTAGGAACATGTGATTTGTGATTTGGGTCACGGACCCCGTGTTTTGTGAAATGGGTTATGGACCCTGCGTATTGTTACCGGAACTTGAATTTTGGAGAATGACTTTTGGGCTGTGTTGTTAGGAGTATGCCCTCGAATGCCACTCAGAGGTTGTTGAGTGAGGGCATTGTACTTGTAATTATGTAAACCATTTATATAAGGCAAATGAATGTTTCTTTATTTACTGGTAGTTACTGGCATTCCTAACTCGTAAATAAACATATAGAAACTAGTCCATGTATTTGAGAGCAAAACGTTCCACTCCTTATTGGATAAGGGGGTCGGCACTGGAAAGGTTATAGCTCAAATACTTAATCGTTCGCAAGTCGATGAAACTTGACTGGGCGTTAAGTTTATGTGAAGACTTGTATGACGTGTTCTTTGACATGGAGAGTGCCTGTCGAACACTAATGGTTAGTGGGAGCACACGTTATAGGTATGCTAATCGATTAGTATACTCGAACCGACTCACCCTCGATTCGTCACATGGATTTCACTCCGGACAATCAATGACGTAATCGAAAGGTTGTGATAGGTATTCGTGAACCTTCGACTTGAGGATTTAGTAGGGATGTGCTTGTGACATCAAGATTTTCATTAGAGTAGTTCGACCCCGTAAACCGGAAGGCGGGGTCAACTCGACGTGCATCTTGACAGCAAGTAGCAGTGTCCTACCGAATACCAAGATAGAATTCTTTCTCCCGTTAGTGAGCGGGTTATATGTCCTATGCGGTTATCGAGATGAGATCATAAGTCTTTGGCCAAAGCATCGAGCTAGTTGTATTAGATACACGACACCGATGATCTCGATTTGCATTAACGCATGCATAGCGTCAAGTACGGATATGGTTTGACTGACCGTGACCCTATAACTTGATCGGGACATTTGAAAGAAGGGTTTATACGTATACGGTATTCACGACAGAATGGTTCTTGAATGATCCCAATCATTCGTTCTCGGTCGAGTACAGTAGGCCACCAGGCTGGCTAGGTGGTGCTACTACTCTTTGGTTCCTCCCATTGCTGACTGAGACGGACCTACCGAGTCGCGCATTAGGATTGACAACGGAATGAATCGAGCTAATTCTCTCATTATGAATATTAGATATTTGATATCAAATTTGGGGATATCGATGTTTAAATCGATTTATCGGATAAATTGATTTACGGCTTAATGGATTAAATATATCACTGGGTGATTAATTTAATTCATGAATATAATTATTTCTTGGAGAAATTAATTATGTTATTTTGTATGTTTAATTAATTGGATTAATTAATCGATACAAATACATCAGAACGGAATCGTAGTTTATCTGTTTGGACTCACGGGAGTCCGAAACGAACCGAACTCATCCGTTTCTGCATGGTAGCCAACCCCCTAATTTCCACCCACTTTCCTCTTGTCTTGGTGTTTTCATTTTATATGAAAAAGATGACTTTGTGGGGCTTAGATTCTCATAATAATGAGATGTATCATGTGAGTGGAAATAGAATAAAGAGAGGAAGACTTCTCACCTCACTTCACTTTGATTCCAATGTGAGCTTTGAGTGTAGAGAGAGAGAAAAGACTTCTCCAAGTCTTCTTCATCATCTTCCTCTTTATTCATCAAGTTCTTGATTTTTCTTGGAAGAAAATTGAGAAATAAAAGAGAGATTGTGAGTTATACACTTAGAGTGTTATAATTTCATATTGCAAGCTTCATCACTTAGCTCTAGCCGTATCCTCGGAGGATAGCAAGGTGATTGTCGTTCCGGTTGTTTCTCCGGCGCGTGGCAAGTAGAGACGCGGTGCTTTCGGCGTTGGATCGTTCAAGAGCTTGGGGAATAGCTCAAGAGAAGGTTACCATTTAATCAACGGACTTCAAGGGTTAGTTTCTTACGACTCTTGCTTTTCGTTTATATATTCGTATATACGTAGCTCGATCGATCCTCGTAGGGATTCGGATCGAATTAATTTTCGTTTTACCGCCTACTGGCCTTCGTTTTAGGCACCGAATCCCAACAGTGGTATCGGAGCGTAGGTCTTGCGATCGTATATACGATATTGGCATTTGGAATGCTTGACTAGATGGTGAATGATTTGGAATCATTTTAGTCATAATCGTGGTATATATTTTTACGTTCGTTGTAGTTATATTTTTCGTAAGTTTATGTCTAAATATAAATCTTAATTTCTTGGAAATATGATTTATATTGAAGATATGAATGTTGAAAAATATTGATATCGATATCCTATTGAAAATCGAGCTCAATCGTCAGTTTGACGACTTTTCGACAAAGGGCGTGAAGTCGCCAGGTGACTCGGCCGTGTCCGTGACACGGCCGTGTCAGCAGCCCAGTGCCTTGCCAGCAGACCCGACCGTGTCGAGACACGGGCCGTGCCTGGCCAGAGTCGCCGAGCATGACTCGGCCATGCCAGCTAGTCGGCCAAGGTCACGGCAAAGGACTTGGCCATGGCAGCCATTTTCGCCCCGGCTCGATTTTGCCGTGTATACTTGAAAATTAATCTCCCGCATGTTAAATTGTATATAGATAATATAAAAATGATTTATTGTATTTCATTTTATAAGTAAAATATGATTAATATGAATATTTAAGGTCGATCAATTATTTTGAACGTTATTATATTACCGATTGTGTGAATCGATTGGATCGGTTCGTATTGTTGATTGGATCAATGTATCTCTACGCTTTCTATTTATTTAGTATTTATTGAATGAATGCTTTTGAATGGGGATGTGGTTCGTGGACTTAGTTTTTGAATCGTTCGTTTTATTCGATTGGGTTGTAAAGGCCGTTTTGAGCCTATTTATTTTACTAGAAAAATTTGTATCTAGGATGCAATTTTCAATGTAAAATTTATATGTAATGACGAAGACCGGAGGAAGATCCATTTCGAGAAGACGAAGATTCAAGACGAAGACTTGTAATTAGATTACGGAGTTTTTGTTTTCTAGGAACGGTCCATGAACCACATGTTGGTAGCAACTAGGTTGTGATTGGTTGTTTCATATTGTATGAATGCCACAAACGCGCTTAAACGATTAATGTGCAAAGTGTAACGTTAATCGCGATAATTCTCCCACAACAAATAATTAAGTTTATAAGGTTTCAAGTTTTCCTTCCTCCATCGAAGTTTTCGAAATTGAAATCCAAACCGATGTGCTATGCTTCCGAGTTATCGGGGTAGTCGTCGGGAGGACGGATAAATTACCGGAGCGCATCGATGCCTTCGGTTGGAGCAAATTTTATCCCTAGAAACCTGATAGGTTGCCGGATAAGATTCAATTGTGAAACCGATTTGCGTCGATGGTATAAACTTAACTTGTTCACGAACCATAGAAACCGTATAGGTTGAGGGAGTGAACAAGGGGAAAAAGAAGATCGAATCATCCATTAGATGGGTTGGTGTTGGACACCACTTTATGAAAATTAATAGACTAGAAACCTGCTCGGTTTCCCTCTATTAAGATTTATAAAGAACTCGATCACCACTATGAAGTAGAGCGACGATACTTCCTGATTTCACATGGGAGTGTGTTATTCCGATAAAAATAGTGGGAGCCGGGTAACAAGAATAGAAAAGACCTTAAATTCTATACTCGTAACATAATTGAATGAGTCACTAATTAACTGTTATACTTAATGCATAAATCTCAATATGACAATGAATCCACTCGCAATTCTACTCGAAAAGAACACCTTAATGGGACCTAACTTTGTGGATTGGCTCGCACTCGATGATTGTCCTCGGTATAGAGGCACTGGGATACGTCTTGGAGACGGACATTCCGGCGCCTCCTATGCGGACTCGAGCCAATCAGAAGAGATTGAAAACCACGAAAAGTGGGTTAAGGATGACGTGAAAGTCCGTGCTTATATGATGGCTTCCATGTCTAATGAGCTTCAGAGCTCATGAGAAAATGACTTCGCTAGGCATTCTATCTCACTTAACCGAGCTTTATGGTGAGCACAGCAGAATCGCTAGATATGAGATATCCAAGCAATCGTCGGTGCAAGGATGAAAGAAGGTGAGAAGGTTGGGGAACACGTCCTCAAAATGATATCCATGATCGAGAGATTGGAGGCTCTTGATTTTAAAATGGATACTTCTCTCCAAACCGACCTTATCCTACGCCTCTCCCGATTCCTTCTCACAGTTTGTTATGAACTTCAACCGCAATGAGATTGCATGTAACTTAGCCGGGCTAATGAACAACCGGTGACCGCTCGGTCTCGATGAAGACCCCGCGGATGAAGGAGTCTCGCACTTGTGATTTCTTCTCGGACTTCTAAGTCTAAGAATAAGAAGAAAAAGACCAAGAAGCGGATTTGGACCACAAGCTAAGGACCTTAAGGGAAAGGGCAAGGCCCCGATGGTTCCAAAGAACAAGAAGAAGAAGGATACTTGTCTCAAGTGCGGTGAGTGGGCCACCGGGCTAGAGACTGTCCGATTCTTCATGGCACTTCGTGCATGTAACTTTTAGTTTTGGAAACAAATTGTTCTGCTACCGTATTTTCTACTTCCTGGATACTGGATTCGTGCTAGTTCTCATATTTGTACCGTGAATCGGGATCTGGAACAAAGTAGGAAGCTTGGAGCCGGAGAAGTTATGATCACAATCGGAAGCGGGCATAGTGTCGAGGCAACCGACATAGGATCACTTCTTTTGGGTTTAGAATCCGGCTTTGTTTTGACTTTAGAAGATGTACTTGTTTTGCCCAAGGGGCACAAAACATTGTATCCATTCGGTCATGGACCGAAAAGGCTTTTCATTTTTCATTGGTGATGGTTCCTGCAAAATTTATTTTAGAAATAAACTAGTGGGTACTGCTACATTGTTGAATGGATTGTATCATCTAAATCTCAGCAACAAAGTAGTTGTGAATACTATAACTAGAAAACGCAGTAGGGATGAAACCAATCAAGTTTTGAAATGGCATCTTAGACTTGGTCATGTTGGTCAGACCAAGGTTTACAAGATGGAAAAAGATGGACTTATGGGTCCATTGGGATCAGATCCCTTTCTTACTTGTGAATCTTGCCTTAAAGGCAAAATGACTAAGTCCCCCTTCACAGGGACATTTCAAAGAGCCGATAAATCGGGATTAATTCATACCGACGTATGTGGTGCTTTGGAAACAGACGTGACGGATATCAATATTTCATTACGTTTACAGATGATCATACTAGGTATGGTTATGTATACTTAATGAAACATAAATCCGAGGCCTTTGAGAAATTCCAGAATTCAAGGCCCTAGTCGAGAAACAAACCGGTAATCATATCAAAGCACTTCTGGTCGGACCGAGGTGGCGAGTATATGAGTACGGAGTTTGACGAGTTCCTTAAGGAACATGGAATAGTTTCACAACTAACACCTCCAGTACTCCTCGGTTAAATGGTGTGTCGAAAGAAGGAACCGGACCCCGTTGAACATGGTCCGTTCCATGTTGGGCTATACCGACTTGCCAATTTACTCGTGGGGGTATGCACTGATCGCCGCGTATATCTTGAACAGATGTCCTTCCAAACCGTTTCCTAAAACTCCACATGAGATGTGGGAAGGAAGGAAACCAAGTCTTAATCATATTAGGATTTGGGGATGTCCCGCTTATGTCAAGAAGACTAAGGTGGAAAAGTTGGAAGCTAGGTCTCGAAGGGACGTTTCATTGGATTCCCGTCTGGGACGATGGGATATCTATTCTACATGCCCGAAGATCGAAGGATCATTGTTGCTTTACAAGCACACTTCCCGAAGATGAGTTCATTCAGAAGGCGGAGCAGGTAGAAGTATTTCTTTAGAAGAATACAATGAAACTCCTCGAGAGACACCTGTGCAAGAAACTGGAATCGAACTTTCAAACACAAGTACAACCACCTCGTAGGTCTAGTAGGGTGTCTCATTTACGAGAGGTATGGGCTTGTGCACTTGGAGGACCTAGGTCTCCATGAGGTTCCAAGTGATAGCCAAGAGACCGACGACCTATGATCAAGCGATGGTGGATGTAGAATCCGCGAAATGGCGTGAAGCTATGGAAGCCGAGATAGACTCGATGCATGTCAATCAGTCTGGACTCTAGTAGACCGCCCCAAGGGCATAGTGCCTATTGGGAACAAGTGGATCTACAAGAGAAAGACTGATGGTGATGGCAAGGTTGACGCCTATAAAGCCGTGCTTGTGGCAAAGGGTTATACCTGAAGGAAGGGATCGACACACGATACCTTCTCGCCCGTAGCCATGATCAAGTCTATTCGCATGATGCTTGCTATAGCCGCCTACCACGATTATGAGATATGGCAAATGGACGTAAAGACGGCTTTCCTTAATGGATTCCTCGAGGAGAAATCTATATGGAGCAACTAAAGGCTTTGTGTCCGAAGTCGATATTCGAAAGTGTGCAAGCTTCACGTTCCATTTATGGATCAAGCAAGCGTCGCGTAGTTGGAACCTTCGCTTTGACGAGGCGGTCAAAGAGTTTGACTTCGTGCAAAATGAAGAGTAACCTTGTGTATATAAGAAAGTTAGTGGGAGCAAGATCGCATTCTTAGTACTATATGTAGATGACATTCTACTAATAGGAAATGATGTGGGAATGCTTAGTTCCGTGAAAGCTTGGCTTTCGAGTAATTTCTCCATGAAAGACTTGGGAGAAGCAACCTATATTCTTGGTATTCGGCTCTCTAGGGATAGAGCGAAGAGAACAATAGGCCTTTCCCAAGCCCTCTATGTAGATAAAATCTTAAAGCGATTTAAGATGGATGATTCTAAAAGAGGGTTCCTACCGATGCAACATGGAATAAAACTCACCTTGAAGATGTGTCCTCAAAGTGAGGAACAACGAAAGGAAATGAGTAATATACCATATGCTTCGGCCGTGGGTAGCCTTATGTATGCTATGTTGTGTACAAGACGACATCGCGCATGCCGTAAGCGTGGTGAGTAGGTTTCGAGCAAACCCGTGTAGGGAACATTGGATCGCCAGTAAAGAACGTTCTCAAGTACTTAAGAAGGACTAGAGATATGGTTCTAATGTATGGCGGTGGAGAATTGGATGTGGTGGGATTCACCGATTCGGACTTCCAAGGCGAAGGGCGACTCGATGTCCACTGCTACATATTTACTCTTAATGGAGGAGCGATATCTTGGCGTAGTGCCAAGCAAAGCGCGATCGCGATTCCACTGTCGGTGAGTATCAAGCGGCCTCGGAGGCTTCTAAGGAAGGGTTCTCGATTAAGAAGTTTCTAGGAGAACTTCAAATGATACCATGTCTTTGCCGCCTATTCCATTGCTTTGCGACAACGACGGAGCCGTAGCACGAGGCCAAGGAGCCGAGGTTTCACAACACCAAACATATTGAGAGGAAGTATCATCTCGTAAGAGAATTTGTTCGCAAGGGATACATTGTCTTTGCATAGAGTAGACTCGGCCGACAACGTCGCCGATCCACCGACCAAGCCACTATCTCGGACTAGCTTGGAGCGTCATCCGGAGAACATGGGTATTAGATACCATAGTGTGTGGCATTGAGTGCAAGTGGGAGATTGTTAGGAGTATGCCCTCGAATGCCACTCGGAGGTTGTTGAGTGAGGGCATTGTACTTGTAATTATATAAACCATTTATATAAGGCAAATGAATGTTTCTTTATTTCTTGGTAGTTCTTGGCATTCCTAACTCGTAAATAAACATATAGAAACTAGTCCATGTATTTGAGAGCAAAACGCTCCACTCCTTATTGGATAAGGGGGTCGCCTTTGGAAAGGTTATAGCTCAAATACTTAATCGTCGCAAGTCGATGAAACTTGGTAGGCGTTAAGTTTATGTGAAGACTTGTATGACGTGTTCTTTGACATGGAGAGTGCCCGTCGAACACTAATGGTTAGTGGGAGCACACGTTATAGGTATGCTAATTGGATTAGTATACTCGAACCGACTCACCCTCGATTCGTCACATGGATTTCACTCGGACGATCAATGACGTAATCGAAAGGTTGTGATAGGTATTCGTGAACCTTCGACTTGAGGATTTAGTAGGGATGTGCTTGTGACATCAAGATTTTCATTAGAGTAGTTCGACCGTAAACCGGAAGGCGGGGTCAACCTCGACATGCATCTTGACAGTAAGTAGCAGTCCTACCGAATACCAAGATAGAATTCTTTCTCCGTTAGTGAGCGGGTTATATGTCCTATGCGGTTATTGCGATGAGATCATAAGTCTTTGGCCAAAGCATTGGAGCTAGTTGTATTAGATACATGACACTCGATGATCTCGATTTGCATTAACGCATGCATAGCGTCAAGTACGAGATATGGTTTGGTAGACCGTGACCCTATAACTTGATCGGGACATTTGAAAGAAGGGTTTATACGTATACTGGTATTCACGACAGAATGGTTCTTGAATGATCCCAATCATTCGTTCTCAGTCGGGGTACAGTGTAGGCCACCAGGCTGGCTAGGTGGTGCTACTACTCTTTGGTTCCTCCCATTGCTGACTGAGACGGACCTACCGAGTCGCGCATTAGGATTGACAACGGAATGAATCGAGCTAATTCTCTCATTATGAATATTAGATATTTGATATCAAATTTGGGACATTGGATGTTTAAATCGATTTATCGGATAAATTGATTTACGGCTTAATGGATTAAATATATCACTGGGTGATTAATTTAATTCATGAATATAATTATTTCTTGGAGAAATTAATTATGTTATTTTGTATGTTTAATTAATTGGATTAATTAATCGATACAAATACATCAGAACGGAATCGTAGTTTATCTGTTTGGACTCACGGGAGTCCGAAACGAACCGAACTCATCCGTTTCTGCATGGTAGCCAACCCCCTAATTTCCACCCACTTTCCTCTTGTCTTGTTGTTTTCATTTTATATGAAAAAGATGACTTTGTGGGGCTTAGATTCTCATAATAATGAGATGTATCATGTGAGTGGAAATAGAATAAAGAGAGGAAGACTTCTCACCTCACTTCACTTTGATTCCAACGTGAGCTTTGAGTGTAGAGAGAGAGAAAAGACTTCTCCAAGTCTTCTTCATCATCTTCCTCTTTATTCATCAAGTTCTTGATTTTTCTTGGAAGAAAATTGAGAAATAAAAGAGAGATTGTGAGTTATACACTTAGAGTGTTATAATTTCATATTGCAAGCTTCATCACTTAGCTCTAGCCGTATCCTCGGAGGATAGCAAGGTGATTGTCGTTCCGGTTGTTTCTCCGGCGCGTGGCAAGTAGAGACGCGGTGCTTTCGGCGTTGGATCGTTCAAGAGCTTGGGGAATAGCTCAAGAGAAGGTTACCATTTAATCAACGGACTTCAAGGGTTAGTTTCTTACGACTCTTGCTTTTCGTTTATATATTCGTATATACGTAGCTCGATCGATCCTCGTAGGGATTCGGATCGAATTAATTTTCGTTTTACCGCTTCCGCTGGGCCTTCGTTTTAGGCACCGAATCCCAACATGTGTCCCTAAATGTTTTTGAAAGGTTTGAGAATTCTTAAAATCCCAAGTGTTTTCAAAACTCCCGAAATCGTAAAATGTTTTCACAAGATGTATATCGGGTTTACCCCTATCTTTCGATTTAACCGTTTTGATTAAGTGATTTACCTCGGGAAGTATGTTTATGATTAACATGTTCCGTGGAGTATGATATGTATGGCTCGTTTTCGTATTTTATACTTGCACTAGCAAAACAGTGGAGTTTTGCTAACCCCCGAGTATTCGGGGGGTGGATGTCTGTATTGCATTCAGGTTTTGGAGCAGAGCACAGGGTCGGCATGAAGGATGATGAAAGATGAACGATACTAATCACACGAGGACCCGTTGTTGTCGTATTGGTATAGTTGTACTTTTATTTCCGCTGCTATATCTTTCCCGTTGTACGGGTGTGGTTGTATTTTTGACCCCTGCGTGGGCATGAGTTGTATTCGAGTTGTATGTATTTATTGAAAGACCAAATCGGTCTACTGAGTCATTTTTGCCTTGAAGGCATTGTCGAGATGTTAAATGTTGTTACCAGCCTGGTAGATCCTCGAGGAGAGGGTCTACGGCGTGTAATATCCCTGAGTGGATTGGGGGTGTTACAGGGGGCAGCCCCGATTTCTAAGACGCCATACCGTATGGCGCCTGCCGAGATGCTTGAGTTGAAGAAACAGTTGGGAGAGTTGCTAGACGTGGGGTATATTCGACCGAGTGCTTCACCTTGGGGCGCACCGGTCCTGTTTGTGAAGAAGAAGGATGGGTCACTTCGTTTGTGTATCGACTACAGAGAGTTGAAAAAAGTGACCATCAAAAACAAGTATCCGCTCCCGAGGATTGATGACTTGTTTGATCAGTTGCAAGGGGCAACCGTGTTTTCGAAGATTGATTTGAGATCGAGGTATTATCAGCTCCGAGTGAAGGATACCGATATTCCGAAGACAGCCTTTCGGACGAGATACGGTCACTACGAGTTTGTGGTTATGCCTTTTGGGCTAACCAACGCCCCAGCCGTGTTCATGCAGCTTATGAACAAAGTCTTTATCGAGTACCTCGATAAATGTGTAGTCGTCTTTATCGACGATATTCTGATTTACTCGAGGAACGAGGAGGAGCATGCCCGTCATTTACATATTGTGTTAGACATTTTGAGAACTCAGCATCTCTTTGCGAAGTTCTCAAAGTGCGAGTTTTGGTTACGGGAGGTTATGTTTCTCGGTCATGTGATCTCGGCCGAGGGTGTTCGCGTGGACCCACATAAGGTAGAGGCAGTGTTGGATTGGGCGCCGCCCAAGAACGTGAAAGAGGTCCACAGTTTTCTGGGATTAGCCGGGTATTACCGTAGATTCGTCGAGGGGTTCTCTAAGCTCGCTCCACCACTGACTCAGTTGTTACAGAAATCGGAGAAGTTTGCGTGGACCGATGAGAGGCAGAATAGTTTTGAGGAGTTGAAGAAGCGGTTGACGACCGCTCCCATTTTGGCTTTACCGAGTGGTAATGATGGTTTCTCCGTTTATAGTGATGCTTTGGGCCAAGGGCTCGGATGCGTACTTATGCAGGAGGACGATTGCCTATGCTTCCCGTCAGTTGAAACCGTATGAATTGAATTACCCTATGCACGATCTTGAGTTGGCCGCAGTTGTTTTTGCATTGAAGATCTGGCGTCATTACTTGTATGGCTCGTCGTGTCAGATTTTCACCGATCACAAGAGCTTAAAGTACATCTTCACCCAGAAAGAGCTTAATATGAGGCAGAGGAGGTGGCTGGAATTGATTAAGGATTACGATCTCGAGATCCTTTATCATTCGGGCAAGGCTAATGTGGTAGCAGATGCCTTGAGCCAGAAATCGGTATCGCTTCGGGCGCTTGAGTTACTCACGGCCCAGTCGGGACTTCAGCGAGAGTTTATGAGGTTGAGCATTGAGATTGTACTGCCAGAGAGTTCCGGGAAGTTGCGTACTCTTGAGATTTCTTCATCTCTGGTCGAGGACATTAAATCGGGACAGTTGAAGGACCCGATGTTTATTCAGCTTCGTGAGAGTGTAGGGAAGGGGAAAGCCCCGGGATTTGTTATTCATGAGGACGGAGTGTTGAGATTCCGAGGTCGGTTGTGTGTTCCGAACGACTCGGAATTGAGGCAGAGTATTATGCGAGAGGCTCATGCATCACCTTACTCAGTCCATCCGGGCTCGAGTAAAATGTATAAAGATCTGAGGAGAAATTTCTGGTGGAACGATATGAAGAAGGAGGTAGTTCAGTTTGTGGCTAAGTGTTTGACTTGTCAGCAAGTCAAGATTGAGCATCAGCGGCCAGCCGGATTATTGAAACCACTTCCCGTTCCGGAATGGAAGTGGGAGGACATCTCTATGGATTTTGTCACGAGTTTGCCGAGGACGAAGACTGGTATGAATATGGTGTGGGTGATTGTAGACCAATTGACTAAGTCGGCACATTTTCTGGGCATCAAGGATACTTGGGGTCCAGAAAAGTTGGCTCGTATTTTTATCGCTCAGATAGTGAGGCTTCATGGTACGCCGAGGACCATTATTTCAGACAGAGATGGCCGATTTGTATCGCATTTTTGGCAGGCGGTACACAAGGCATTGGGGACACAGTTGCGTTTGAGCACTTCGTTCCATCCCCAGACCGATGGGCAGTCCGAACGTACCATTCAGACGTTCGAGGATTTCTGCGTGCGTGTGCGTTAGATTGGAGTAGTGACTGGGAGGATCATTTGGCTTTAATTGAGTTTACTTATAATAATAGCTGGCACGCATCGATTAAGATGGCACCGTATGAGGCACTATATGGCCGACATTGCCGATCACCGATATGTTGGGATGAGCCGTCCGATTTGGTTGGCACCGAGCCAGACCTTGTGTTGGAGACGAGGGAGAAAGTTGAATTGATTAGAAAGAGGATGTTGGCTGCTCAGAGTCGACAAAAGTCTTATGCGGATGTTAGACGTAGACCTTTGGAGTTTGAGGTGGGAGATCATGTCCTGTTGAGAGTGTCTCCGACGAAAGGAGTTTTCCGTTTTGGTAAGAAGGGGAAACTCAGCCCGAGATATATTGGACCTTTCGAAGTATTGGAGAGAGTCAGTGAGTTAGCGTACCGTTTGGTGTTACCTCCGTCGCTGAGTCATGTTCATAGCGTATTTCACGTTTCCCAGTTGAGGAAGTACGTTCCGGACCCGTCCCACATTATTGACTTTGGGGACGTGGAGATCGAGAAGGATATTACGTTTGAGGAGAGGCCCGTCAGAATTTTGGAGCGTCGTGACAAGCAGTTAAGGCACAAAACCATTCCTTTGGTTAAGGTGCAATGGTCGAGGCACGGAGTAGAAGAAGCGACGTGGGAACTAGAGGAGGATATGCGTTCGAGATACCCCGAGCTTTTTGATTCTTAAGTTTCGGGACGAAACTTTATTTTAGAGGGGGAGAATGTAATATCCGTAATTTTCCATTTTCAGCAGTTTCCATTTTTGGTGTATGTCTATTTTTATCGACTCGCTTGTAACCGTTTTGACATTTCGAATCTATTTTGTTCTTGGAGTTTTTCCATTTGGATGAGTTTTGATGATGTTTTCACGTAATTTCGTTTTATGGCATGTTTTGCCGTATCAACGTTCGATTCTTGTAAAACTCATTTGTTTTCGTTGTTTCTTGGTTTGTACAAGTTCGTATGGTTGAGTTGGTCATGTGGAGACTTTCGGTTTGTAAATCCGACGTCGTTTCGTGATTTTCGGGCACTTGGGCCATTTTTGTAATTTCCTAATAGTTTAGGGAATCTTAGTTTCGTTGTCGTATTACGGACCCTCCGGTGGTCGGAATTGTATTTTCTTTCAGCGCTTAGCTCCGTTGTCTTGTATGCTTCGCGTCTATGTTCCTGGATTCTGGTCTCGTCGTGCGTTTCGTATTTTATACCCTCGACGGCAGCTTACTGCTGATGTGACATCAGCAGTGCTGAACTGCTGTGTAGGTAGCGCACGCTACCCCTGCTTCCCTTGCGTGCGCTACCGATAAGCAGTTAGCGTACGCTAACCCCCTATTGTTAGCGTACGCTAACGAATGGTGGCAGTAGCCACTGGACCTATCGTGGCCCCGTTAGCGCACGCTACATATGGCAGTTAGCGTGCGCTAACTTCACAAATTATATAAGCCCAGCGGGCAGTTTCAGAGCAGCAGTTTTATTCTTTTCCCTTCGTTTCTTCGACGTGCGACCTCAGAGGCGATTTCCACCGGTCCTGATCGGAGTTCTCTTCAAATTCCATCACCGTAGAGTCGTGTTAACATATTATCATCAGCATAATCATCATCCATCGTCCGAATTCAAGGTATTTTCGTCTAGAACCCTAACTCGTCAAATTTGGGGGTTTTCCGGGTTTTGCTAATTGGACTCGAATTATTCTAGTATGTTGTTATATTCCTCACTGATTATTGTTATTGGGTGATTCCCAATCCGTTTTTCTCTATTTTAATCCGCGAATTGTTGATACGGGGAGATTTTGCGTAAACCCTCGCCCGTATCGATTGAACGCTTCTGTCATGAATTGTAATCGGGGATTATGGGTGTATTCCGATTGGCTATTGTTGTCCGTTGGGACTGAACTATGTTGATCCTTCGTTTAGGAACCGTCGCTTTCCACCCGGACCGTTCGTAGTCGCATTTCACTTCCGTTTCTTCAAGAATGTCTCAAAGGCAAGTACTTAACATTTGTTTACATGTTCTAGTATTTGAATTATGGCTGTATCGTGGTTGTTGTGGAGGGTTATGTGTATGTTCACCTAGGGATGGTCCGACGGGGCCTCTAGGGATACGTATTGCCGTGAGTGTGCGTATCGTGAACTGTGGTTAGCCACCCAGGGATGTCCGACGGGGCTCTGCGGGGTACGGTGGCCGTGAGTCTCGTGCCAACGGTTAACTTTGAATTATGATTTGTTGGAGATAATGTGTTTTGTGTTTGTACATCATAAATATTCCGGAATATAAAATGTTTCTAAAATGACTTTTGGCGCATATATTCATCTGATTAGAATGTAGTTCAAATGGATTGTACTTGCACTAGCAGTTGTCGCTAACCCCTTAAATGGGGGAAATACTTTTTATATTTCAGGTATTGATCGTGGAGACAAGCGAGCATCCGAGCCGTATGAGGATGATGGGCAAGCATGATATTATCCAGTAATTGAATTTCGGTGTTATGTCCGTCGGTTATTTTTGATGTATGATTTTGGGATTATGTATTATAAAAATTGTTTAAGTACTCGAGTACTTCCTATTTAAACTTGTTACTGTTGTGTTCCCGTTTGGGAAATGGATTTGATGTCAGAATTTTATTTGTCGGTTATAGTCTTTTATTTAGCTTGTCGTTTTGTTTATGATGGTTTGTCGTTGTCGTATGTCATGTTTGGTACGTTAGCCTGGTGGATTCCACAGTGTGGGGTCCACGGCGCTGTAATATGCCCTGAATGTCTTGGGGGTGTTACAATAGTGATGCATCAAAGGAAGGATTAGGAGCTGTGCTGATGCAAAACGGCAAGGTTGTGGCTTATGCATCACGAAAACTAAAAACCTACGAGATGAATTATCCGACTCATGACCTTGAACTAGCAGTAATTGTGTTTCATTTGAAGAAATGGAGACACTACTTGTATGGAGCTACATTCACCATCTTTACTGACCACAAGAGTCTCAAATATTTATTCTCTCAGAAGGAGTTGAAATTAAGACAAAGACGGTGGATAGAACTTCTTGAGGATTATAACCTCACCATTCAGCATCATCCAGGCAAGGCCAATGTCATAGTATACGCCTTGAGTAAGAAAGCGAGTGTGGCTAGACTCATGATAAGATAATGGAATGCCCTAAGAGAAATAATCTAATGGAACCCAAGGCAGGCTAAGGCACACATTTTATTCGCTAATTTGTCAATGAAGCCAGGCTTACTTAAGGAAATCCAAGAAGCACAGACACAAGACGGTAAATTGTGTAAACTTAAGAAAAGGGTCACAGAAGGCGAGAAATCTGAGTATAACATGTCGGAAGATGGAACACTAAAATTCAAACACCGAATATGTGTTCGCGACAATGACGAACTTGAGAAGAAAATTTTAGCAGAGGCTCACTGCTCTCGATATACAATTCATCCAGGTGGTAACAAGATGTATAAAGATCTGAAGAAACACTACTGGTGGGTGAATATGAAGAACCAAGTTGCAGAATTTGTAGCAAGGTGTTTAACATGTCAAAAAGTGAAGGCTCAACACCAGAGACCATCAGTATTGCTACAACCACTCAAGATTACCGAATGGAAATGGGAACTAATTACGATGGACTTCGTGACGGATCTACCAACAACCAGTGGAGGATATAACACAATCTGGGTAGTCGTGGATAGACTCACAAAGTCATCTCACTTCCTATCCGTAAGAAATATTATAGTCTGCAGAAGCTAGCAAGAACGTATATCCGAGAAATCGTTAGACTGCATGGAGTACCTGTAGACATCGTATCAGATCGTGACCCTAGATTTGTCTCCATATTTTGGAAGAGCCTTCATCAAGAACTTGGGACGATATTAAGTTTCAGCACTGCAGCTCACCCTCAGACAGACGGACAATCCGAGAGAACGATACAAGTCCTTGAGGATATGTTGCGGGCATGTGCACTGGATTTTCAGAAGAGTTGGAGTCACCACCTATCCTTAGCTTAGTTTTCTTACAACAGCTATCAGGCAACTATCAGGATGGCTCCATATGAAGCATTATACAGAAGAAAGTGTTGATCACCAATACACTGGGAGATTGACGACTGATGGACACCAAGCAGGACCGAAACCCGATAACGTGAGTTGATCTAGTAGAGGATGCGAGACTCCATTATTTTGTATGTAGATTAGATTATTAATTTTTAATAAATAAAATAAAGTTTATAATATTTCATTATCGAATAAAATTAGTTCTTACCTTATGCATAGTCACATTAGCTAAATAAATTCTATAAGTTCAACAACCTAATTATTTTTATTACTTCAATTTAATATATAAAAATAATAATATCATATAAGTTTAATTAACTTAGATTTTTAATAAATTTTAATTTATTAGCTAAATGGGCTATTTAATCTAATAGTATAACTTAATTAGTGGGCTTATTATTAAAATTTAAACTTAGATGCATTGTGGGCTTATGACCACCTAAAAAATAAACCACCTATCACCTAAAATACTACACCTAGCCCAAGACACTCATGACCCAACCCAACTTAAACTTACTACCTAATACTTAATAAATACAACTAAAATACACCATACATGTATAAATACAAGAAAAGAATATGCCTACACAATTAAAACAAAGGAGACTTATGTTGTCATGATTTCAAGCTTGATCCAAGGCACTTGTACCCTTACATGCAAGCCTTGATCACACCTCCACCTTAACACCTCACTTATAAATATTTTCTCCTTGTAAACTCCTCCCATTTCACAACATACAAAAAAAAATCTGCACCTAAGAGAGAGAGAGAGAGAGGGCTGAAGTGAGGAGAGAAAAAACAAAAAAATAGAGAGGAAGAAGAAGAAGAAAGAGGAGGAAAAGAAAGGTAATGAGCCAACCTTAGAACTTGGTGTATTTCTTTTTTTTTTTCTATTATTCTAAACTTAGAAATAGACTAATTATCCTTGAACTCCTCCTTTGATCAACCACATATATTCAAGGAGGGGGAGTCATCTTGTCTAAGCCATCATCTTTAACATCTCTTTGAAGAATTCAAAAGTGGGTAAAAATTGTTTCTTTCTTTTCTCTTATTCAAAATTTATACAAGTTAAATATATGGTGCATGTAAGTATTAAACTATAGATATCTATACTTGATTAACATTTATTACCATGCATGTAATGGTCTTGATATTTGTTGAATTTTAGTTTGTCATATTTTGATTATATGTGTAAATTAATTCATTGATGAAAATTTTGGTTGAATATGTCACGCCCCCACACCGGGGTTGGACGAGAACGCGACAGTTAACGTAATAAATAACGTTTGTGATAATACATTCTAGTAAAGCATACATATGCCAGATCTAAGCCCGGTGAACTAAGACTGGTTATTCCATAGAAAAGAAATTTTCAAGAGTACAGCGGAATTATTACATCAAGTGCAAAAGAGTACATCAGAAACCAAAATACATTTTGACACAGGAATAAAAAGAAGCGTTAAAGCAGCATCCTAATTCCTACGTCTTGGTAATACTTTGAGGACGGTCTTCAGAGGTCGTCAGCATCTGTCTCTTCTTCTTCTTGATTCTTTTCATCTAGTGGGGTTTTAGAAAATAATTCAAAATGGGGTGAGAATAATGGATTCTCAGTGAGTTGGGTTTGGGTATTTAATGAGTTTATTATTTAATAAACATTATGTTTCTCCCACTTTTGAAAAATAGTGTTGTTTAAAAAAAATTAGTGAAAGTTTTAAAGAAGAATATTATGAATTATGACATGAATGAACAGTCAATCTCCGTAGATTGCGGTTAAGTATGAATAATATACGGCGTCGAGCGCCCAATGAGTATTTAGCTTTGGGAGGTCGTCTACATGACTAATCCCTTAGCCTCCTTATAACGTCTTAGACCGTTATCAGTATTTGACCTTTGACTATCGCCATGACCTTTGGTGATAACTGTAGCCTTAGGCGTTTGTCGGACCATCACTATAACATTGGCCTTTGAACTTTATCGCTCTCACGCTTGGTGACGTGCTGCCTTATCTCTTATCTGGGCTCGATATGTCCTTAGCTTGGGTCTATGCCCGGATCATATCATAATTGCGACTATACCCGAATTCTACGACCCAGTCACCTTAGGATCACTCCGTCCTTCGGCTTCAAGGGAATATGATACGACGGTAGCTTTGCCTAGAACCGCAGCCACGATGCTCGATTCATGACTTAGCCTAACCGCCCCTCATGCATATAATAGAAAAAGGGACTCTAGAGGTACTCGTACGGACTCTAGCGGTGACTTCCGCCCGAAGGTCGTAGCACTTAGCTCCGCACAGCACTTACTCCCGATTTCAATTGAATAACAATTATTGTCGTGATTAACAACGATTATTCATATTATAAGATATCAACATGATTATTTGATAGTAAATGGACTTGGACAAACTAGAGGAATTAGTTCAACCGGTTGATGATTAGATTGCTATCGTGCGAGTCTTAGCATAATCTTATAATAAACTCATAAACTTGAATAGTTCGGTACGGATTGATTATACGTCCGAAAATTACCAACTTTATTGCGAAAAGTACGTTAGGATATGAGGATTGAAGGTCAGAAGTCGCATTAAAGTTTACATTTCAAAAATTACAATTCTGCCCTTCCGTCTTTTAAAGTACTATCATTATTATTTTTACTATAATTGTATAAATTTGGATAATTCGGTACGGGTTGATTATAAGTCCGAAAATTACGAACTTTATTGCGAAAAGTCCGTTATAATATAAGGTTCTGAGATCAGAAGTTGCATGGAGGTTTTTTGACACGTCTTTAGTGTAACTATCGCAAGTGCACGATATCGTATCAAGTAGTAAGTGGACTTTTTGAGTCCGGTTTATCGATCCCACGAGGAAGTTAGGTTATATATTGAATTATACACTATTTAACTATTTATTATAGAGATTTATAAGATTGAAACACACAATTTAAGAGTTTGGTTTGACAATTGCAAAGAAAATGCAATAATAGTTCTAATATTCAAGGAAATGAAAGATTGTACTAATAATAGATTAATAAAAGATAAAATGAAATAGTTGGGATTACAAACTTAGTTCATCATTAGTTATAGAAGATGAATAGGAGATCATAATATGAATTTACTTATTATGTTGTGTAGATTCGATTTTTCTTAAAAAGACGGTTTCTCTTTCGAACTATAAAACGCCCCTTATATATTGAATCAATCCACTATATTTCTATGTTGATTGGCTTCAATACATAGCATTAGGTTTTATGAAAATAACTCAAAGAATCATCTAAGGTCTAGAGGTATGTTTCTATCCCCTAGAACAACTTAGAGTGAAGATCATTTGATCTAATCAAACATATTTTCTTTCGAAACATATGAAGACCATAAATATCATCATTTATTGGCCAAATAAATAAAGATTGGTAAAACAATGAAAATCACACACAATAATAAGTAATTCATAATAGATCTTTATACAAACTTAAATAACATGACTAACCTTATTTATAATCCCAACTTAAGTAACTTAACTCATTAAGGGTTTATTAAACATATTACAAGCTTGAGTGGTCATTAATAGTTGAAAAAGGGAAGGAATTGGTCCTAACTCCCTTAGTAGATAAAGGAGAAAGAAATAATAAACTCCCTCAACAACATAAGCTAAACCACACTTACACAAATCACTCAAGAACACAAGTGTGCTCTTCACACAAAAAGAAAAAGTATTACAAAGTGAGAAAATAATAAGATGAATGATTTATCATTAATGATGGATCTAAGGGGTCTATTTATACACCTAAAGTCATCTAATAGTTCCAAAACTCCAGCATTATTACATTAGATCAGATCAATGCCAGTCATCCCCTCAATAATAGACCAAAAGTATAAAAAATTAGACAATGATCACAATCTGTCAAGAGTTATGGCCGTAACATTGAGGAGTTACGGCCGTAAGTGTGATGACTTACGGCCGTAACATTGAGGAGTTACGGCCGTAACATGGCTTTGTAAATTTGCATTTTTGTTAGTTACGCCCGTATGGAGTTTCAGACTTCATTTTCAGCCCAGAATTTCTTAGACTTTGCGTTTTTGCCCCAAATCTTCTTCGGATGATAACTTTTGATATATAACTCTGATTTTGAATCCGGAAAGACTGCCGAACTCGTCTCGGAAAGCCCTACAACATGAATACATAAAAATTCAACAAAGAGAATATTTTATATGCATGTTATTTCTTGAGTAAATCAGTAATTCAATCCGATTAAGACTAAATTTACATCTTCATCTGATAAATAATAAAATTATTAAAAGCTAATTAAGTCTAAGCAAAAACGAGTAGACTAGCTAAATTATGGGTCAAATATATCGATACAAACCATGGATAAGTGTATAAAACTGACACTTATCACACCCCCAAATTTGAATTCTTGCTAGTCCCGAGCAAGACTCTTTATTATTCATGCTCAAAATAAAATGAAATAAGACACAAAATAAGAAAAATAATACACACACAAATTAAGAAAAATAATTATATGTATAAAGAGAATAATAGATCAAAATGCCATTAATACTTAACAACCAACTTTATACAGTATATAGAAATGAATCAAGATTCAAAATAAATCTACTAATGATTTTGAAGTTAAAACACGGTTTTATTTTGTAATTCCAAAATGCAAGGTTTCCCCCCAAAAGGTTGATTATTTCTTTCCCACTCGTGATACACACGACTCCCTTTAATGGTTGCTCTCGATCACTCATTTATTTTTCAACTCAATATGAAAAAGAATTCCATCGGCATCATCAAATATTGTGATCGTTCACGAAATTGAGTGTATTGAAATTCAGCCGCTAATTTCAAATCTGCTCATAAACTACATCCCTTAGTGATAGCTTTCACACCGTTATTTGCTAACGTGTAGCTCTTTTCACCAACACAATTTCCATTTTTTTTAGGTGATAGCTTTCACACCGTTATTTGCTAACGTGTAGCTCTTTTCACCAATGATTTTTTCTATTTTTTTTTGTGAGACGGCAGCTACGCACCAACAATGGTTAGTCCTTTATTTTTCGCAAAATTTTAGGACCCCCAAAATTAGGCAGCTGTTGCTGCTCAACACTTCTCCCTTTTTTATTTTCGACTAACCTCCTTTTATCAATGACCCCTTTTTTTTAGGGAATAGAATTTTTGCAGAAAATCATTTATTAGTTAAGCATGAAAATTCAAAAACTCCACAAATTAAGTAAATTTCAGTTCTATTTTTCATCAACCGACTGATTCTTCTTTTCTCAAGGTAACGAATGACTCGATTTTAAATGATAATTACAAAGCTTGGAAAGAGAGATTAAGGCTAAAAAATTTTGGAATATACAATTTTTTTAACCGGTTAAAACGATTTTAGAAGCTTGTATATAGCTAACTCATTGGTGTTATGGCCAGATCTAGAAATCTCACAAATCAATGCCAAATAATAAAAATAATCAAAATATACCAAAGTAATCAAAGCACACCACACACTACACACCAATAACACAATCATACGATTTAAAACAAAATAAACACCACAGTTCAAAAACAAACAAAATAAACACAAAAGTACCAAAACACCCCCAAACTTAAAGATAAAACCGTCCCGAGTTTAGAATTGAAAAGCAAGTGAGAAAACAGAAAAACTCCCTGAAGTTTTAGATTTTTGATCCTCCAGGTGTGTCGTCAGGGATGTTTAGAAAACGAAAAAGCTTTTCAAAGCACTTTTCCGTTTCTATTTGTCGGTCAATTATTTCATTATGGTTTCTCAATATTTCAGCCTGAGATGTCTCTAATCCCCATACTCTTTCCAGCAAATCTGTCTCAAAAGGCGTCAAGTCTTCTCCGACATCATCCTCGGGCTCATATTCCTCCTCGTGGCTACTTTCCTCTTCCGGTTCTAAACGTGCCCGTTTGCTCCTTAACTGAGTACTTCGAAAAATACTACTCCGGTTATTTAGTCAATCCCCATGCGTCAATATATTACCCCCTGCCGAAATTTTTACCCTCTGGCTCCTGCAAATACCGGTGATAAGGCAGGGGTATGTCATCTTTTGCCTAGTAGGGACCATGCCGGCATAGTGACAAATAGTATTATAAATGTGAGTACCCAAATTCATTTTGACCCCTCGGCAGATAGAAAATAAACCTCTCAGGTGACCGATGGAAACTGTCGTCAGAGTCGAAGTCGGGTAAATACTCCCGGCTGCCCACATCCATAAGTACCAAGCATCATCAATGAGGTCCGCCTGGTTGTATCGGGGTTTGATGATCCCAATACTGTCATGGAGCTCGTTCACTAATGCCCATCGTAAAACCCTATCATCCGGCACATCCTCATTAGGTAATATTGAAATGTCTACCGCATTAGTGGAATCTGTAATACCCGTAATTTCGATTTCCGGTAATTTCTTTTTTTTTTTCGGCGGAAGTCCGTTTTGACGATTCGATCGTGACCGTTCCGTCATTCCGAGAATGATTAATTCTGCACTTTTTGACATCCGAGTTCATTTCGGTGCCGTTTTGTTGAGTTCCGTGCTTTTTAGCGACTTTTCTGCACTTGAGTTCGATTCTTGCGAATCTCGTTCAAAACTGCTGTTTCGAGTTTCCCGTAAGTCCGTTTAACTTTGTTAGACGTGTTGTGAACTTAGGTTTGGTTATTCGATCACGTATCGTGATTTTCTGGCGTTTTGGTCCATTTTCGTAATTTCCCAAAGTTTGGGGAAATTACTTCCCGTTGCCGAATTTCGAGCCTTCGGGTGGTCGAAATCGTGTGTTCTCTTAGTGCTTGAGTTCGTATTTGTGAGTACTTCGTAACCGTATCTTCGATTCGTATTCAGGTTCGGGTTTCGGGGTCGTTCAGGCCGTCGGAGTTGGCCCCGACCGAGTCATGGCCGGGCAGTCTGGGCCCCGGGCCGGCACTGGCCGAGTTACGGCCGTTAGTGCTCGGCAGTTATGTACGTAAGGCCCTGGATGGTTACGTACATAACGGTCCGGCAGATTTGGGGCAGTGACTCGGTTACGTACGTAAGCCTTGGCCGGTTACGTACGTAACTCGGCCGGCAGGCAGCCTATTTAAGGCCCTGCAGTCGGGTTTTTCACCCATTTTCTCATTCTCTTCCTTCTCTTCCGTGGCTGGAGGCGTGGGAATCATGGAGAGATGTTGTTGGACAATCAATCCATGAAGTCTTGGAGTTCATATCATCAATCATCCATCCTATAACATCCTTTGAACGAGCGAATCAAGGTTAGATTTCTAGAAATCTAGTTTTGGGGAATTTGGGTATTTTGGTTGATTTCGCCCGTTTAATCCGATTTAACTTAGGATTATGTTGGATTGATGATTTTTTAGATGTATTATATCATTTTCCTTGTTATTCCATGGTTGGATCGTATCGATTCGTTATTTGGGTCGAGTTCTTGACCGACGCCTTGAAGGTGTCCGGTAAAATGTCTTAGAGGGGTTTTCAGGCGTTCTACGATTATTCTTCCTCGTATGATCGATGATTTATTTCTTATATGTTGTTAGGGTCGAGTTTCTTGCGAAGAAACCGAGTTGAACCCTTCCGTTCGTTGTCGTCTTTCTTTTCGATAGCATCGGGTGTTTCGAAGCTTTTCGGTTGAGCCATGTTCGTCAGAATACTTGCGTGCTGATTTCGAGGCAAGTACCTTGTCCATACAATTCTTGTTTTATGGATATGATAATTGCTGATCGTATTTATATGTTTGTTTGATTGTTTGAAATGAGTTTTCAAAAGATTCGGCTAGCCTCGTTAAAGGCTCACTTTCAAAACGCGTGTGTTTTGTAAATTGTGTGGGTTGTAAGTGAATACGTGAATCCTTTGGATATGTTTGGTGTTGATGTTTCTCTTGATAATGCGTGTTTACGTATACTATCTCTTTTCGGTATGTTATGGTTTGAAGTGGTGTTTTGCTAAGTGTTTGATGCCTCTGGATGAATCTGTTGGATGTCTTTGGTGTGAAATGTTATTTGCGCATGATTGCTTCGCTCACCTCGGGGGGTCCGACGGGATCACGTAGGGAATTCCAATGGGTGAGTCCGGAATTCATGAGTGGTGATTGTATTTTACTCACCTCGGGGGGTCCAACGGGATCACGGAGGGAATTCCAATGGGTGAGTCCGGAATTCATGAGTAAAAACTTCACGAGTGGTGTGTATGTTTGGTGATTGTATTTTACTTACCTCGGGGGGTCCGGCGGGATCACGGAGGGAATTCCAATGGGTGAGTCCGGAATTCATGAGTAAAAACTTCACGAGTGGTGTGTATGTTTGGTGATTGTATTTTACTCACCTCGGGGGGTCCGACGGGATCACGGAGGAAATTCCAATGGGTGAGTCCGGGATTCATGAGTAAAAACTTCACGAGTTGGTATTGATTTTTATGTCCGTCGAGGACACGTAATGTGGGTTTTAACCCTGTGAATTGTTGTCGGTTTTCTATTTGCGAAAACAAAACCTTTGGGCTGTGACCCTATTGATTTTTGGAAAGAGAAGGATTTGATAATCCTAAATTGTTTTCTATTAAAACTCTCGATGGCATTTTAAACTGTTTTATAAATTGTTTTCCCTTAATTTGTGACCTTTCGGTTTTAGAATGTTTTACCAAATTCTTGCCTCAGGAAGTACTTTTCGTTACGTTTGGATTTTTGAGGATTCCTGGTTATTGTTATTCGTGGAATGTGAATTGTATGGCTCATATTGCACTTTGTTCTTGCACTAGCAAAACAGTGGAGTTTTGCTAACCCCCGAGTATTCGGGGGGTGGATGTCTGTTTTTGCATTCAGGTTTTGGAGCATAACACAGGGTCGGCACGAAGGATGATGAAAGATGAACGATATTAATCACACGAGGACCCGTTGATGTCGTATTGGTTTAATTGTATTTTATTTCCGCTGCAGTATTCTTTCCCCGTTGTACGGGAGTGTGTTGTATTCAACCCCTGCGTGGGCAAGTATTGTAATCGAGTTGTATGTTTGTATTGAAAGACCAAATCGGTCTACTGAGTCATTTTAGCCTTAAAGGCATTGTTGAGATGTTCTATGTTGTTACCAGCCTGGTAGATCCTTGAGGAAAGGTTCTACGGCGTGTAATATCCCTAAGCGGATTCGGGATGTTACATAAATTGTATCGGAGCTTTAGGTTGTGGAAACCTAGACTGTCGGGTTTAGTGGTGTCTGTTGAGTTTTTGTCTCGTCAGATTTAATCTGACTGAGTCGTGTCGCGACGCGTTATCTGAGTTTGTTGGTCGTGATTAGTATCGTGGGGCGATCATCATCTTCGTGCGACCTGTGGATGTAAGTCTCCCTTCTTTATGTTTGTGCCTCGTCTGATGCGAGTTACAGGTATGATTATGAGTTAATTGGCGGAATCCTCTTATGGATTTTTATTTCGTGATATGTGGTTATTTGACTCTCATATTTCGTTCATATGAGGAGTAGTGTTGCTGGATTGTGCATGTTGGACTGTACTTCTTTTATCCGCTGCGTGAGTTCTTTTGTAACGGCTTTCGATATTTTACCGACTGAGTTTTATTTCGAAAACCGATTCCCTTAACCGAGTTTTTGGCATTATGGCCTTGATCGTTTTGGCGAAATTCTTATGACGGTATTTAGTATTTTGTAAATGGCATTTGTGAGTTTTTGAAATATTACTGTCATCGGCCTTTTTGGCGTTTTTGTAAATGGTTTTTAGCCTGGTGGGTTCCGGCGCGGGACCCACGGCGCTATAATGTTCCGTCTAATTACCTGAAATTTTTGGGCATTCTAGCCCATTGAATTATCTTTGAAAACCTTGAGTATCTTAGAAAATAAATTTCGAGACGTACTTTTAAAATGAATTGTTTTCTCGTGGTACTTCCAAGGTGCCACAATATGTTTCAAAATTCATCTACCTCGAGGACCAAAATGTTTTGAGATATTTTCAATGCTTTAGAAACACTTTTACTTAGACCCGAGGGTCGAATATTCTGAAAGTTTTTCACTAAGAGAAAGTGTCTCATTTTTATCAAATACGAAATGGTTCTCCAAAGTCTCGATAACGATGTTTCACGTTTGTACTTTTTGAAAGGTGATACTCAAGATCAACCGGTGTTTTTTCTAAATTATTTTCAAAAGGAGGTTTTCGTTTTTAAAACCTATCCATTCCCGTTTGAGGGCTGGGTATGTATGTATGATGTTCGCGTTGTCGTTAGGAAATTTGCTCCCGAGTATGATCGAATTGGTGGCATGAACGTCGAGGCGTTGCCACGCATTTGTTGTACTATCCTCTGTGAGAGGTGTGAACTGGTTTTTACTGTTTATCGCCTCGTGGTGATTTGTGTGTTGTCGCACGAGTGTGAGTTGTTAAAGCTTGGATTTTTGTGCGTTTATGCACATGGGTGATCGTTTCATGATGTTTGTGATTGTGTGCTGGCTATCATTCGGGCCGTTGTAATCGTCGAACAATGCCGTGGTTGTTGTGATTTTAGTATGTGTTGATATGTTATGCCAAGTTGGCATCTCCGGTTTGTTGTTTTGCGACGTTATATTCCATTGTACCTAGCAGTTGTATATTCGGTATGCCGAGCCGAGGTGTTTCAACCGTGGTGTGCCGGGGGCATGCACGTACCAATTATCTTTCTCGTCATATGATCCAGTTTTGCGAGTTGGGTTTCGAGTCTTTCGGGGTGCGAGCTTCAGTACAGATATCAGGATCGGCTCTAAGAGGCCCATGGGAAATGTTTCCGTCGACTGCTTTTGTGTTGTTGCCTTGTTCCGTTATTGGGAGTTGCGGGGATGACCTTCTTTTATAAGAGGTCGAATGTAATACCTGTATTGTTTTGGACTTCTGCATTTTCTCTTCCTCAATTATATTGGCTCGCTCGTGTTCGTTGATACTTCCTAAACTTGTTCTGTATTCCGGTTTCATCGTTTGAACGAGCTGTGATCTTGTTTTGGGTCGATCTGGTTATCGTTATGACTTTTCCAAGTTCGGTTCGATTCTTGTGAACCTTGTTCGGAAGTAACATTTTTTTCTCGGTTCTACTAGTTCTTTTATTCGAAGTGGATCGGATTTTGAACTTCTGTATTTTCGACTCTGTCGACTCATTTGGGTTCGTTAACATTTTCTGAGCTTGCCCTGTCCCTTACTTTTGTTAATCGAACGAGGGTGGTATTGTTTCGGAATTACTCGTTTGTCGTTGTAACTTTTCAATTGCTATTCCCTTTCCTGTGGATGTTATGTGAGTGCGCATCTTGTTGTTTTCACCGGATCATGTTTTGTCTCGAGTCGAGATGTGAACCTTGGAGTTGTTGTTTGAATTTTGTTGTTCTTCGTGTTTCGAACATGACTGTTCGATATTTGTTGTCTCGATCGTCGTGGTTCGATCGTTTGATTATTCGGTTTTTGTTGATCTCGTTTCATGATTTTTTAACATTCAGACTCCTTCGTAATTCCCTTAAGTTCGGGAAATTAGTCTCGTTTTCGATCTTCCAACCCTTGGGCGGTGGAATTCCGTATTTGTTCAACGTTTGGCTCGCGTTTTGATTGATGTACCGTTGGGTTGGTCAATCATATTGATTTTTGTTCATTGTGTTTTGTGATTGTTCGGATAATTGACTTGACTATATTATCCGTTTGATGACGCTTGTCACTTGTTGGTTTTATTATGTCTCTACCGGTGGCGTTGTGTTGGTCGTCGTAGAGCGTGTTTTCACGTTGTATGTCCCTTTGCGTTTCTTGCAGCGTTTCGCCGTCGGGCATGAGTTTTCGGTTTTTGTGTATCTCGTCGAGTCTTCCTGACAGTGGATATTGCTTCTCCCTACTTGTTTTAAGTTTCGGGACGAAACTTCTTTTAAGGAGGGTAGAATGTAATACCCGTAATTTCGATTTCCGATCATTTCTTTTTTTTCCGGCGGAAGTCCATTTTGATGTTTCGATCGTGACCGTTCCGTCATTCCAAGAATGATTAATTCTGCACTTTTTGACATCCGAGTTCGTTTCGGTGCCGTTTTGTTGAGTTCCGTGCTTTTTAGCGACTTTTCCGCACTTGAGTTCGATTCTTGCGAATCTCGTTCAAAACTGCTGTTTCGAGTTTCCCGTAAGTCCGTTTAACTTTTTTAGACGTGTTGTGAACTTCGGTTTGGTTATTCGATCACGTATCGTGATTTTCGGGCGTTTTGAACCATTTTCGTAATTTCCCAAAGTTTGGGGTAATTACTTTTCGTTGCCGAATTTTGAGCCTTCGGGTAGTCGGAATCGTGTGTTCTCTTAGTGCTCGAGTTCGTCTTTGCGAGTACTTCGTAACCGTATCTTCGATTCGTATTCAGATTCGGGTTTCGGGGTCGTTCGGGCCGTCGGAGTTGGCCCAGTGAGTCATGGCAGGCGATCTGGGCCGGGCGGCATTGGGCGAAGTTACGGCCGTTAGTGCTCGGCAGTTACGTACATAAGGCCGGTTACGTACGTAAGGCCCTAGCCGGTTACGTACGTAACGGGCCGGCAGATTTGGGGCAGTGACTCGGTTACGTACGTAAGCCTTGGCCGGTTACGTACGTAACTCGGCCGGCAGGCAGCCTATTTAAGGCCCTGCAGTCGGGTTTTTCACCCATTTTCTCATTCTCTTGCTTCTCTTCCGCGGATGGAGGCGTGGGAATCATGGAGAGAAGTTGTTGGACAATCAATCCATGAAGTCTTGGAGTTCATATCATCAATCATCCATCCTATAACATCCTTTGATCGAGCGAATCAAGGTTAGATTTCTAGAAATCTAGTTTTGGGGAATTTGGGTATTTTGGTTGATTTCGTCCGTTTAATCCGATTTAACTTAGGATTATGATGGATTGATGGTTATTTAGATGTATTATATCATTTTCCTTGTTATTCCATGGTTGGATCGTATCGATTCGTTATTTGGGTCGAGTTCTTGACCGACGCCTTGAAGGTGTCCGGTAAAATGTCTTAGAGGGGTTTTCGGGCGTTCTACGATTATTATTCCTCGTATGATCGATGATTTATTGATTATATGTTGTTAGGGTCGAGTTTCTTGCGAATAAACCGAGTTGAACCCTTCCATTCGTTGTCGTCTTTCTTTTCGATAGCATTGGGCATTTCGAAGCTTTCCGGTTGAGCCGTGTTCGTCGGAATACTTACGTGCCGATTTCGAGGCAAGTACCTTGTCCATACAATTCTTGTTTTATGGATATAATAATTGGTGATCGTCTTTATATGTTTGTTTGATTGTTTGAAACGACTTTTCAAAAGATTCGGCTAGCCTCGTTAAAGGCACACTTTCAAAACGCGTGTGTTTTGTAAATTGTGTGGGTTGTAAGTGAATACGTGAATCCTTTGGATATGTTTGGTGTTGATGTTGCGCTTGATAATGCGTGTGTATGTATACTATCTCTTTTCGGTGCATTATGGTTTGAAGTGGTGTTTTGCTAAGTGTTTGATGCCTCTGGATGAATTTGTTCGATGTCTTTGGTGTGAAATGTTATTTGCGCATGATTGCTTCGCTCACCTCGGGGGGTCCGACGGGATCACGGAGGGAATTCCAGTGGGTGAGTCCGGAATTCATGAGTGGTGATTGTATTTTACTCACCTCGGGGGGTCTGACGGGATCACGGAGGGAATTCCAATGGGTGAGTTCGGAATTCGTGAGTAAAAACTTCACGAGTGGTGTGTATGTTTGGTGATTGTATTTTACTCACCTCGGGGGGGTCCGACGGGATCACGGAGGGAATTCCAATGGGTGAGTCTAGAATTCATGAGTAAAAACTTCACGAGTGGTGTGTATGTTTGGTGATTGTATTTTACTCACCTCGAAGGGTCCGACGGGATCACGGAGAGAATTCCAATGGGTGAGTCCGGGATTCATGAGTAAAAACTTCACGAGTTGGTATTGATTTTTATGTCCGTCGAGGACACGTAACGTGGGTTTTAACCCTGTGAATTGTTGTCAGTTTTCTATTTGCGAAAACAAAACCTTTGGGCTGTGACCCTATTGATTTTTGGAAAGAGAAGGATTTGATAATCCTAAATTTTTTTTTATTAAAACTCTCGATGGCATTTTAAACTGTTTAATAAATTGTTTTCCCTTGATTTGTGACCTTTCAGTTTTAGAATGTTTTACCAAATTCTTGCCTCGGGAAGTACTTTTCGTTACGTTTGGATTTTTGAGGATTCCTGGTTATTGTTATTCGTGGAATGTGAATTATATGGCTCGTATTTGCACTTTGTTCTTGCACTAGCAAAACAGTGGAGTTTTGCTAATCCCCGAGTATCCGGGGGGTGGATGTCTGTTTTTGCATTCAGGTTTGGGAGCATAACACAGGGTCGGCACGAAGTATGATGAAACATGAACGATACTAATCACACGAGGACCCGTTGATGTCATATTGGTTTAATTGTATTTTATTTCCACTGCAGTATTCTTTCCCCGTTGTACGGGAGTGTGTTGTATTCAACCCCTGCGTGGGCAAGTATTGTAATCGAGTTGTATGTTTTTATTGAAAGACCAAATCGGTCTACTAAGTCATTTTAGCCTTAAAGGCATTGCTGAGATGTTCTATGTTGTTACCAGCCTGGTAGATCCTTGAGGAAAGGTTCTACGGCGTGTAATATCCCTGAGCGGATTGGGGGTGTTACAGAATCAACCCCCAAATACTTGTTAATCACATCCGGTGAAAAATTTATCATTTTCCCATTCACAGTCGTTTGATGATATGTAGGCGACCCTACCTGCCCAATGGATTTGTTGAAAGTATTGTAAAAGTTTAGGGTCAAGGTGGGGTTACCATTTGGGAGTTCGGACACGAATTTTTCCCACCCGTTGTCTATGAACTTTTGGGTGAACGGGTTAGTGATAGTGTCGGTATCCAAATCGCCAATGAAATCATCAAGTTTGAATACCGCTCCTTAATGCACTGTGTGTTTTGAATTCTTTGCGGTGGTGCCGGTTCTTGAGATGACGAACTGACCTTTTATTTTCCTTTCGAGGATTTCTTAGGTGCCATCCCTGAAATTAAATAAAAACAACTTCCTTTTCATCACACGACTATAATCATCAAGCAAAACCAACAAAAACATCAAAAAATTCAAAGATTTTCGTTGTGGCATTTCGTCGGACACCTTGAGTTCATAGTTCTTTAACAAGTTTTTCATTCGAACTCAAATCCACAAAGTCACCACAAATTAATGAATCAAATAACCACACAAATATCAACAATACTAACAACTAAACATGTTTCAAACAACGAATCTTACGAAAATAGGAATCGAAAAACAAATATAAAGTGAGAAACTAAAACCATAAAAAAAAATATAAATTGAAACAAGGATTGAAAGAAAAACCTCATGATTGTAACATCCGAAACTAGGCGGATATTACAGTGCCGTGAATCCCCGACTGGGACCCACCAGGCAAATGAAAATGATGAATTAAATAATATAATTGTAGTACCGAACCACATTATATTACCAATTACTCCGATGAGGAGTTTAAGTACAACACACCAGGACTAAACCGAATACTAGTATATTTTATATGGAGATAAAATACACCACCCTGAACAATTAAACATCTCAAACGGAATTTGCAGCGGAAAATACAAATGACGGAATAACTGAAATGACTGAAATGACTGAAACAAACGAAATGACTGGGGCCCCCTACTAGTATCACTGGGACTCCTCGCCGTCAACATGCTCTTCCCGTGCCTTTGCCTTGCCGTGACCTGAAAACAAAATCCCCCAACGGGGTCAGTTACACAGAACAACAATCCTCAAGGGTTGAAAATACACAATCATGAATTAACTGAAGTTATGAAATATTCTTAGTTATGAATTACGCTGAAGAGGAGTATCATAGTACGCCCGTAATGTTCTGTGCAAGTGTACAAGACGAATGACCGGACACACCCGTCCTTGTACCTAATTAGTCCCACGGAGGTAAGCGTTACCGTGTGCACGGTCCAATATATCGGTGAACCCAATACATGACCATCGTGTGCCCGACTAAAAATTCCACACAGCCACACCCGGCCACGCAATATGAACCCAGAAGGTCATATGAACGAGAATGACCACAATGAACATCAATGAATAATAATTCGACAAGGCCAAGATGACTCACCGAGATGAAAATAATAGTGACTTGATTGATAACCCTATGAAATGATTTGGAACCGTCGTTCCTCGTGAACGAAATGATTATTCGACAATTACAAGTCTCAATATGATTAATACCATGATAAATGAGTTATGATTATGAGCAATCAACAACAAAAGGAATGAGTATCCTTTTAACCGAGTAAGAGTTAACTTACACAATACCGATGACAATGTCCTTCCACGAACAATGTCCTAAATGAAATGTCGGTCGCTCGAACAACCTTGAATAAGATAATATACCAAAATCCGATCATTACACGAATCAAATACGATCCTAACCGACTCAAACGTCGATACAACAATATCCGAACTCGTAGATGTACTCTAACGAAAACATTGAGAATATCCTTCCCGTTGGTTAAAACCAAACCCAAAATATCGAACCAACTCCGAAAGATTGATTCAAACTAGCAAAACACTAACACTGGCATCAACAATCTCATAGAAATCCACAATACAAGTTTACGACAACAACAATCGGAAAATCCCCAAATTAACTGAAGTCAACCCTAAGGGTTCTTGAAATAATTCCGAAAATAGCCATTAAATCCATAGGAATACATTTATCCAAGGTAGATAATCCATATCTAATGCATTCCAACAATAATCCAAGCTTACACGAAGAAATCGGAAGGAAAAACCCAAAAATCCGAAAATTCTAGATCCAAGAGTTTAATACCTTTGATTTGATGTTAAGGAGATGATGAAGTGATGATAATCCAACTCAAAGCCTTGAATATGATGATAGGTGATAGCAGCTCGAAGAGAACACTCCAAGTCGCCCAAAATCGCCCGAAGTCGCTCCAAAAACGAAGGGAAGTGAGAAATGACGAAACTCAGGCTAACTGTCCAATATATAGTCACTCCAGGTTAGCGTGCGCTAGCCCTTGTGCGTAGCGTGCGCTAACGGGTAATTTTGGGTAGTCCAGTACCCACTGTCCGAACACGGTAGCGCGCGCTACGTACCTTTTGTAGCGTGCGCTACAACCATACCATTAGCGTGCGTTAATACCCATGGTTAGCATGCGCTAACGAATTATTAGATGCCCAGTACTGGAATCCAGAAACCATCTGTCCTCTGATCTGACCTCGGTAGCGTACGCTACAACCAATATTTAGCGTGCGCTACTACACCGTTTGCGTACGCTAAAAATCACTCATAGCGTGCGCTATGAATTAATCCAGTACAGTCCAGTAGCCACTGGACTCAACCTGATCCGTCCTTAGCGCGCGCTACAGCAATTATTAGCGTGCGCTACTACAACCCACTAGCGCGCGCTACTTACCACTCGTAGCGTGCGCTACTAATAACTCACCTGCAGTCCAGTACCTTCTGGACTGTAGCCAAGGTAACATTAGCGTGCGCTAATGCTGAGTGGTAGCTGTGATACCCGTACTTTTATTGACTGTTTGACTCTGTCATCCTCCTTATTTTGTCGCTCTGTAAATGCTTGGAGATGTTGTTGATATTGTTATTGAGTTTCGTATCTCGTTTTGTTCTTGATCATGTCGTTTAGACCTTGCGGAAATGTTCTGTGCCAGAGATATAGCGCACGCTAGGCCTAGGCTAACGCACGCTAATTCTGCTTGATTAGCGCACGCTAGCTCTGAGCCGTAGCGCGCGCTAAGAGGATCAGTCAGGTCAGAACCAGTATTTCGAACTGCTCTCTGGACTGGCGGATTAACGCATGCTAGGAGTTTGTTAGCGCGCGCTATCCATGGATAGTAGCGCACGCTAACATCCGGCCATAGCGCACGCTACCGGGCTGGTCAGCAGAGGCAGTGAGGTTGCCAGGTTTTCTGGACTATCAGATAGCGTACGCTAGGCTTTGGCTAGCGCACGCTAAAGCTATTGCATAACGCACGCTAAACAATAGCGGTAGCGCACGCTAAGTTTTGAGCAGGCGAGACGGTAAGTTCGGACTCCGATCTTGGATGCCATATTTTGGGCTAGCGCACGCTAGGACACGATTAGCATTAGCGACGCTAACGGGCCGCGGCAAGCCACCTGGACTATCCGGTGACTTCGCTAGCGCACGCTAATGAAGGAGGCGTAGCGTGCGCTAGACTAGACAGATATAAATATGGCAGTTGACTTTATTTTCTTCATTTCTCACCTTCTTCACTCCTTTTCGACGGGAATCACTCGGGAGAGGCGATCTTAGGCGATTGGAAGTGATCTTCCTTCTAACAACAATATATTTGGTTGGAGAACAAGGATTTCTCAACATCTAATTCCTCCTAACGTCCGAATCAAGGTAAAAATCCTTATAACCCTACCTTTTGGGAATTTTGGGGTTTTTCGTAGATTCGTCCGATTTACCCGCTTTGAAGCTTGAGAACTTTGAGATTATGATGTATCTATATCGTATGCATGCTTTTCCTACGATTTTGTGGTTTGGATTGTGCCGTTTTCGGACTTGTGAGATTTTGGACGACTTTCCAACCTCTAGTTGATTATCCGTATATCTTTATGAATCGTAGACGGGTTTCGGGGGTTTCTTCGTGTAATCTGAATATGGATAATTGATTATCATATTCCTTGCGAATCGTTTAGGTGCCGGAAGCGCGTTCTTGGACCTACCGAACTCATACCTTTTTCCATTCGAATTGTCGATGTCTCAAAGGCAAGTATATATTTATGAATGTACGTTCTCGACTTTGAAAGTATGAAATATTAATGGCATGCTTATTTATATCCACTCCGGGACGGACCGACGGGTCCTCTGAGGGTTTCGTAGCCTCTGGTGCGATTCCATGGATAATATGAATTAACCACTCCGGGACGGACCGACGGGTCCTCTGAGGGTTCCGTAGCCTCTGGTGCGGTTCCACGGTATTCATATATGTATTGATGCGATGCTATGAGATTTAGTTATTCCGGAATACTAGTCTTGAATTGATGAATTGACGGTTACCTTTACTTTATTGTTGAGGAGTATTGTGTTTCATACTTGATATACTTGCACTAGCTATTCGACGGCTAACCCCTTTATGGGGGAAATACGTTTTATGTATTTCAGGTTCCAGGAGAGCGGACAGGCAGGTATCGGGTCGGCATGAAGATGGTGGGCAAGTGTGATACTGTGTCTTTCTTCCAGTTATGTTTGGAGTTTCCCATTCAGTATTGTTGTATTGGATTGGCTATTGAATACTCGAGTATTGTTTTCCCTTTTCCTTGATGTTCCGGCCTGTGTTTGCCGAAGTATTGATTCGAGTTGTGATGTTTGTGAATACATTGGTTATGTTTTGAATACCTTTGTATTGTTCTTAATTCCATTGTATGTAGACCTCCTCGGTCAAAATTTATAGTTCCGCGTATGTTTAGCCTTGTGGGTCCCACGGCGGGGCTTACGGCGCTGTAATATTCCCTGAATAACTTGGGGGTGTTACGAATATGGTATCGAGCTTAGGTCTATGGATACCTAGGGCCGGTCTTTGGGTCGATCGAGTCGTTAATTGTCCGCAGATCTCTACTCTGCCATCATCACAGTGCGACCGGTACTTGTAAGACCTCTCACTCTTCTAGTGTGTCCTTATTCGTTTTGCTTCCTTTTTATCGGTATTCTTGAGAATCGGACACTTTGATGACGCGTGATTGAATTGTGCTTACGTGACTTGTGTGTTCTTCAGTATGTCAGCTGGTAGGGGCCGTGGCCGTGGTCGTGGCCGTGGACGAGGAAGAGGTCGGGCGGCCGTTTCCATCGATTCGATTCGGGGTCGACCAACCCCAGTTTGTCGAACTCGGTGCATCCCGACACCGAGAGTCAGCACGACCAGTCAGACGGTCAGGGGAACAACGCGGACGTTGGAGTGGCGAATGCACTTCAACAATTGGCTACTCAAATGACTATTTTGTCCCAAACTGTTCAGATGAATAACACGAACCCAAACACGGATGCCTTGCTTCAGAATGTAATCCGTATGCACCCTCCACAGTTTGGCGGTGCCACAGACCCGTTAGGCTGGGAAGATTGGATAGCAGAATTGGAGAAGATTTTCGAGGCAGTTGATTGCCCCGGGGTGAGGAAAGTACCGATTGCTCAGTATTTCCTCACTAAGGAGGCCGCTACTTGGTGGAAAGTCATCAAGCCACAGGATCGTATTGCCTCGTGGGATGAATTTAAGGATCTCTTGGAGGCCGAGTTTTGTCCTTGGCCGGTACGAGAGAGCCGAATCCGAGCCTTCTTCGAGGCTAAACCACAAGATATTCCCGTTTCGCAGGCGATCGTGGAGTACAACCAACAATTGATCCATGTGAAGGATCAAGTGCGTAACGAGCGTGATAAGATCCGTTATTTTGATATGCGGATGAATTTGGACTTACGGCGGTACATGGCCGGATTTGCTTGTACCACACTGAAAGAGTATCAGGACAGAGCTTTAGCCCATGATATGTTGAGCCCCGACAACGATACCGTGGAAGAATCTAAGAAGCAGAAAGTAGCGGGGAATTTTTCTAACTCTAAGAGCGGCAACTTTCAGAAGTCACAGATAACTAACCGTTCTGCCGGACAGTCGTCACGTTCTAATAAAGGAAAGAGGGGTTACCGTCCTACTTCGGGTACCACCAATCGCGCGGTGACTTGCTATAATTGTGGCCGTTCAGGCCACATTAATTTGGAATGCCACTTTCCACCATTGAAGTGTCACACGTGCGGACAGATGGGACATAGAGCGGCTTATTGTTCCGAGCCGAATCAGACTTTGGACACTCGGGCTTCGCCCCGGTGGTCAACCTCGGCGGAATTTCGGCAGGGGCCGGGGACGGGTCGAGAATCTTTGGAGGAAACTCTAGCGTCGGTTCGGTGCAACCACGAGTTTATTAGATGCGTCGAAAGGCATTTAACCCGACGCGGCGGTGGCTTCAGGTACCATTCATATCCTATCTCATCCAGTCCGTGTACTTTTTGATTCGGGTGCTACACATTCTTTTATTTCCTTGGAGTGTGTACGCCGTTTGAATATAACTTGTCTGACTGCTTGCGATCCCTTCATCGTGAGACTGCCTAGCGGAGCTAGAATTGTGGGGAACCGGGAGATTAGAGATTTTCCGGTGATTATATCCAGTATGAATTGGTTATCGAATTTGATTGTAGTTGATATGGAAGGCGAGGACGTGATCCTCGGCGAGGATTGGCTTGATAGTCATCAAGCGATTATGAACTACCGTACCAAGGTTATCACCATGATGACTAAAGACGGATCTGAGTACTCATTTTTGGGGCGTAAGTCGGGACTATCCAAGTTACTTATCAGTGCCATGAAGGCCGTAAAACTTTTGAATAAAGGTTGTGCGGGCTATTGGTGTTATGCCTTGAAAACGGAAGGAAATGAAATCGATTTCTCTTCGATTCCGGTTGTTAGTGAGTACCCCGATGTTTTTCCGAATGACCTCCCGGGATTACCGCCAGATCGAGAGATAGAATTTACCGTGGACTTGGAGCCAGATGCGGCTCCGATTTCTAAAGCACCTTACCGGATGGCACCTTCCGAAATGCAAGAATTGAAGGATCAATTGGGAGAACTTCTGGAAAAAGGGTACATCAGACCGAGCGCTTCGCCTTGGGGCGCGCCTGTTCTTTTTGGTGAGGAAGAAGGATGGTTCACTACGTTTGTGCATCGACTACCGCGAGCTGAACAAAGTAACCATCAAGAACAAGTACCCTCTACCTCGTATAGACGATTTATTTGATCAATTGCAAGGAGTTGCGGTTTTCTCGAAGATTGATTTAAGATCCGGGTATTATCAACTCAGGGTGAGGAGTCCGACGTTAGAAGACGGCGTTTGGACGAGATATGGACATTATGAATTTGCGTTATGCCTTTTGGGTTGACTAATGCGCGGCGATTTTCATGCGATTAATGAATAAAATATTCATCGAGTACCTCGACAGGTGTGTGGTCGTCTTTATTGACGACATCTTGATCTATTCTCGAGATAAGGAGGAACATGCCCGACACTTGCGTTTGATATTAGACATTTTGAGAATCGAGCATCTCTATGCGAAATTCTCGAAATGTGAGTTTTGGTTGGAAGAAGTTATGTTTCTCGGCCATGTGATTTCGGCCGAAGGAGTTCGTGTAGACCCTTGAGAAGATAGAGGCAGTGCTAGATTGGGCACCGCCTAAAAATGTTAAGGAAGTTCGTAGCTTTTTGGGCCTTGCTGGGTATTACCGTCGGTTTGTCGAGGGGTTCTCGAAACTCGCTCGGCCGCTTACGAAATTACTCCAGAAGACCGAAAAGTTTGTTTGGACGGATGAGAGACAACAGAGCTTCGATGAACTGAAGAAACGTTTGACTTCAGCGGCGATTTTAACCTTACCACATGGTAGCGAGGGCTTTGCAGTTTATAGTGACGCTTCGGGTCAAGGCTTGGGCTGTGTGCTCATGCAGCATGATAAGACGATAGCTTTTGCGTCTCGACAATTAAAGCCTTATGAGATGAATTATCCTACTCATGATTTAGAGTTGGCTGCAATTGTCTTCGCACTCAAGATTTGGCGGCATTATTTGTATGGTTCACCGTGCCGGATTTATACAGATCACAAGAGTCTGAAATATATTTTCAGTCAGAAAGAGCTGAATATGAGACAGAGACGTTGGTTAGAGTTGATAAAGGATTATGATTTGGAAATTCTTTACCACCCCGGGAAAGCCAATGTCGTTGCGGATGCTTTGAGCCGCAAATCGACGTCTCTTCAAATGCTCGAGGTTCTTACATCTCGCATTTAAAATTCGCAGACTTAATTGAGCAAGGGATAGAAGTTTGGCTTCAACGAGTACAGGGACAGCTGTGTACTCTCGAAATTACTTCGTCTTTAGTTGATGACATCAAAGGGAAGCAGTGGAGTGACCCAATGATTTCTCAACTGAAGGAAGATGTAATTAAAGGAAAATCTCCTGGCTTTATGGTTCACGAGGATAGTATTCTGAGATTTCAGGGCAGGCTTTGTGTTCCGAACGATTTAGAGTTGAGGCAGAAAATCCTCCGAGAAGCGCATGCTACGCCTTACTCAATCCACCCCGGGACGAGTAAGATGTACAAAGATTTGAAGCGTAATTTTTGGTGGAATAACATGAAAAAGGATGTTACGGAGTTTGTACTACGGTGCTTGACGTGTCAACAAGTCAAGATCGAACATCAACGACCAGCGGGGTTGTTGAAACCGCTTCCCATTCCCGAGTGGAAGTGGGAAGACATTTCTATGGATTTCATCGGCATGCCGAGAACTCGGGCGAATGAATATGATTTGGGTAATTGTCGATCGGTGACCAAGTCTGCACACTTCTTGGGTATTAAGGATACTTGGGGACCGGATAGACCGCTCGAACCTTTATTGCCGAGATCGTGATATTACACTGCCCCCAAGACCATTGTTTCGATCGAGACGGCCGTTTCGTATCGCACTTTGGCAGCCGTTCATCGAGGCTTTGGGTACCGAGTTGAGATTGAGCACTTCTTTTCATCCTCACGGATGGACAAACAGAGAGGACGATTCAGACATTGGAAGATATGTTACGGGCTTGTGCCTTAGACTGGAGTAATGATTGGGAGCTTCACTTGCCGTTGATCGAGTTTGCTTACAATAATAGTTGGCATGCGTCGATCAAAATGGCACCCTTCGAGGCACTTTATGGTAGGCGATGTAGGTCGCCATGATGTTGGGACGAGGCTTCTGAGCTAGTTGGGATGGAGCCGGATATGTTGATGGAGACTAAGGAAAAGATTTCTATTATCCGGGACCGACATTGGGCCGCCCGCAGTCGTCAGAAATGTTATGCTGATACTCGTCGTCTACCCTTGGAGTTCGAAGTGGGGGATCATGTCTTACTCAAGGTGTCGCCGACCCGTGGAGTTTTCCGCTTCGGGAAAAAGGGGAAACTTAGTCCGAGGTATATCGGACCTTTCGAGATTTTGGACAGAGTTGGAGATTTAGCTTATCGCTTGGCGTTGCCTCCACTTTGAGTCACGTCCATAGTGTTTTTCATGTGTCTCGGTTGAGAAAGTACGTCTGGATCCGAGCCACATCATCGACTACGGTGAGATTGACGTAGCCGAGGATATTACCTTCCGAGAGACCCGTGAAGATCCTTGAGCGTCGCGAGAAACAACTGGCATAAGACCATTCCACTTTGGTTAAAGTGCAATGGTCGAGACATGGAGTCGAGGAGGCAACTTGGGAGACGGAAGAGAAGATGCGGGTGGAATACCCGAACTATTTATTTCTTAAGTTTCGGGATGAAACTTCTTTTAGAGGGGAGAATGTAATACCCGTACTTTTATTGATCGTTGACTCCATCCTCCTTATTTTGTCGCTCTGTAAATGCTTGGAGATGTTGTTGATATTGTTATTGAGTTTCGTATCTCGTTTGGTTCTTGATCATGTCGTTTAGACCTTGCGGAAATGTTCTCGTGCAGATATAGCGCACGCTAGGCCTAGGCTAACGCACGCTAATTACGCTTGATTAGCGCACGCTAGCTCGAGCCGTAGCGCTAAGAGGATCCAGTCGAACCAAGATTTCGGATCGCTCTGGATCGGGCGGATTAACGCACGCTAGGAGTTTGTTAGCGCGCGCTATCCATGGATAGTAGCGCACGCTAACATCCGGCCGTAGCGCACGCCACGGGCTGGTCGCAGAGGCGATGAGGTTGCCGTGTTTTACGGACTATCGAGATAGCGTACGCTAGGCTTGGCTAGCGCACGCTAAAGCTATTGCATAACGCACGCTAAACAATAGCGGTAGCGCACACTAAGTTTTGAGCAGGCGAGATGAGAAGTTCGACTCCGATCTTGGATGCCATATTTTGGGCTAGCGCACGCTAGGGACAGACGATTAGCGCACGCTAACGGGGCCGACAGAAGCCACTGGACTATCTGGTGACTTCGCTAGCGCACGCTAATGAAGGAGGCGTAGCGTGCGCTAGACTAGACAGATATAAATATGGCAGTTGACTTTATTTTCGTCATTTCTCACCTTCTTCACTCCTTTTCGACGGGAATCACTCGGGAGAGGCGATCTTAGGCGATTGGAAGCGATCTTCCTTCTAACAACAATATATTTGGTTGGAGAACAAGGATTTCTCAACATCTAATTCCTCCTAACGTCCGAATCAAGGTAAAAATCCTTAGAACCCCACCTTTTGGGAATTTTGGGGTTTTTCGTAGATTCGTCCGATTTACCCGCTTTGAAGCTTGAGAACTTTGAGATTATGATGTATCTATACCGTATGCATGCTTTTCCTACGATTTTGTGGTTTGGATTGTGCCGTTTTTGGACTTGTGAGATTTTGGACGACTTTCCAACCTCTAGTTGATTATCCGTATATCTTTATGAATCGTAGACGGGTTTCGGGGGTTTCTTCGTGTAATCTGAATATGGATAATTGATTATCATATTCCTTGCGAATCGTTTAGGTGCCGGAAGCGCGTTCTTGGACCTACCGAACTCATACCTTTTTCCATTCGAATTGTCGATGTCTCAAAGGCAAGTATATATTTATGAATGTGCGTTCTCGACTTTGAAAGTATGAAATATTAATGGCATGCTTATTTATATCCACTCCGGGACGGACCGACGGGTCCTCTTAGGGTTTCGTAGCCTCTGGTGCGATTCCATGGATAATATGAATTAACCACTCCGGGACGGACCGACGGGTCCTCTGAGGGTTCCGTAGCCTCTGGTGCGGTTCCACGGTATTCATATATGTATTGATGCGATGCTATGAGATTTAGTTATTCTGGAATACTAGTCTTGAATTGATGAATTGACGGTTACCTTTACTTTATTGTTGAGGAGTATTGTGTTTCATACTTGATATACTTGCACTAGCTATTCGACGGATAACCCCTTTATGGGGGAAATACGTTTTATGTATTTCAGGTTCCAGGAGAGCGAACAGGCAGGTATCGGGTCGGCATGAAGATGGTGGGCAAGTGTGATACTGTGTCTTTCTTCCAGTTATGTTTGGAGTTTCCCATTCATTATTGTTGTATTGGATTGGCTATTGAATACTCGAGTATTGTTTTCCCTTTTCCTTGATGTTCCGGCCTGTGTTTGCCGAAGTATTGATTCGAGTTGTGATGTTTGTGAATACATTGGTTATGTTTTGAATACCTTTGTATTGTTCTTAATTCCATTGTATGTAGGCCTCCTCGGTCAAAATTTATAGTTCCGCGTATGTTTAGCCTTGTGGGTCCCACGGCGGGGCTTACGGCGCTGTAATATTCCCTGAATAACTTGGGGGTGTTACAGTAGCGTGCGCTACCTGTACTCAATTAGCGTGTGCTAGAAAGAGTATGTAGCGTGCGCTACTCCTCACGCACAGCCCACAATGAAAAACGACAAAGATGATAAACACGGCACGAAACTCCAATTAGATTAGTGATGAATGACGATTGATACACGATACAATTACTCTGAATGATGAATACCATGATTGAATATGAGTGACAAATGATCATTAATGAGTGAAGTTACTGAATGACAATTACTGAATGATAATAACTGAATGATAATACTGAATTACAACCGCGTATTACATACACCCCCCCTTAAAAGAGTTTCATCCCCAAAACTAAGGGTCAAACAACTCGGGATAACTCTCCCGCATACTATCCTCGGTTTCCCAAGTAGCCTCTTCGACTCCGTGTCTAGACCACTGAATTTTAACCAAAGGAATCGTCTTATTCCTCAACTGTTTGATTCGCCGCTCTAAAACTCGCATAGGACGCTCCTCATATGAATGATCATCGGCGATCTCGATTTCATCGAACTGAAGTATGTGACTCGGGTCGGCAACATACTTCCGCAACTGAGAGACATGAAACACATTATGAATTCGGCTCAACGCCGGAGGTAAAGACAGTCGATAAGATAACTCGCCTACTCGATCCAAAATCTCAAACGGTCCAATGAATCTCGGACTCAACTTCCCCCTCTTCCCGAAACGGATGATACCACGACTCGGGGATACCTTGACCAACACGTGGTCACCTGCCTCGAACTCTAATGGTCGATGACGGTTATCTGCATATGATTTCTGTCGACTCTGAGCGGTCAAAAAACGACTCCTGATCAAAGCTACCTTCTCACGGGCGGCTATAAGCATATCGGGCTCGGTGCCGATTGATTCTGATAAGTCGTCCCAACACAACGGAGATCGACAACGACGACCATACAAGGCCTCGTAAGGTGCCATCTTAATCGAAGCATGCCAACTATTATTATACGTGAACTCGATCAATCGTAGTTGGGCTTCCCAATCGTCTTTCCAATCAAGGACGCATGCCCTCAACATGTCCTCTAATGTCTGAATAGTCCTCTCTGATTGCCCGTCGGACTGAGGATGAAAAGCGGTACTGAGATTAAGCTGAGTTCCCATAGCACGATGAACTGATTTCCAAAAATGCGACACAAACCGTCCGTCACGACCGGAAACGATACTTTTAGGAGTACCGTGCAGTCTGACTATCTCTTTGATGAACAGTTGAGCAAGTCTCTCGGGACCCCACGTCTCCTTGATCTCAAGGAAATGAGCTGATTTAGTTAAGCGGTCCACGATCACCCAGATCGTATTCATGCCACGACGACTCGTCGGCAAACTCGTGATGAAATCCATAGAAATGTCTTCCTACTTCCATTCGGGAATAGGAAGAGGTTTCAGCATACCCGCTGGCCGCTGATGTTCAATCTTGACTTGTTGACAGGTTAAGCATTTCGAAACAAATTCTGCGACTTCTCGCTTCATATTACTCCACCAGTAATTTTGTTTCAAGTCCTTGTACATCTTGCTAGACCCCGGATGAACAGAATAAGGGGTAGCATGAGCTTCTATCAAAATCGAGTTTTTCAACTCGTCATTCGCCGGTACGCACAATCGATTCTTAAACCTCAAAAGTCCATCCTCGTGGACCACAAATCCAGGGGCTTTCCCCTGAGTCACATCCTCACGGATGCGCAACAATGAAGGGTCTGAACTCTGATTCTCTCGGATTGCCTCCTCGAGTGACGATGAAATCTCTAACATACAAAGCTGTCCCTGAACTCGCTGAAGTCAGACCTCGATCTCGGGTCTAAGGAATTCCTGCTGAAGCTCCTTCTGGACTGTTAAGCGGGCAAGCATCTGCTCCTGAACGGACTTACGACTCAAAGCGTCGGCGACAACGTTCGCCTTGCCCGGGTGGTAAAGGATCTCAATATCATAATCTTTGATTAATTCCAACCACCGTCTCTGTCGCATATTTAACTCCTTCTGAGTAAATATATACTTTAAATTCTTATGATCGGTGAATATCTGACAGGTAACGCCATATAGATAATGATGCCAAATCTTCAAAGCGAACACCACGGCTGCTAGCTCCAGGTCGTGTGTCGGATAATTAACCTCATAAGGTCTCAATTGCCGTGAAGCATAGGCAATAACCTTTCCATTCTGCATGAGCACACATCCGAGACCCTGTCCGGACGCATCACTATAAACCACAAATCCCTCCGTCCCTTGCGGCAAGGAAAGTACAGGTGCTGACATTAACCGGCTCTTGAGTTCCTCAAAACTCCGCTGACATGCGTCGGACCACGTGTATTTCTTATCCTTTCTCAAAAGGTTCATCAAGGGTTGAGCGATTTTAGAAAATCCCTCTACAAATCGCCGATAATAACCCGCTAATCCGAGAAAACTTCGGACTTCCTTAACATTCTTCGGAGGCAACCAATCTCGGATAGCCTCCGTCTTCTGAGGGTCGACACGAACTCCGTCTGATGAAATTATGTGTCCGACAAACGTCACTTCGGACATCCAGAACTCACATTTGGAAAATTTTCCAAAAAGTTGTTCTCGTCTCAACACGTCGAGCACTTGATGAAGGTGAAACTCGTGTTCCTCTCGGTCACGAGAATAAATCAAAATGTCATCGATGAAGACAACAACAAACTGGTCCAAAAAGTCGATGAAAACCCGATTCATTAACTCCATGAATACCGCAGGTGCATTAGTCAATCCAAACGGCATAACCACAAACTGATAATGACCATAGCGTGTTCGAAACGCCGTCCTCGCGATATCCGACTCTCGAATCCGCAACTGATGATATCCAGATCTTAGGTCGATCTTGGAAAATACTGAAGCTCCCTGAAGTTGATCTAGGAGATCATCAATACGGGGTAAGGGATACTTATTCTTGATTGTCACCCTGTTCAACTTCCGATAATCGATACACAAGCGAAAAGAACCATCCTTCTTCTTGACAAATAACACTGGTGCTCCCCACGGGGACGCACTCGGTCGGATATAACCCTTCTCGAACAACTCCTCGAGTTGGTTCTTTAATTCCTGCATTTCGGTCGGGTCCATCCGGTACGGTGCCTTCGATATCGGGACGCGTGCGTGCTCCAACTCAATCGTGAATTCCACATCCCTCTGTGGAGGCAAACTAGGTAACTCGTCTGAAAAAACATCGGCATATTCCCTCACTACCGGAATGTCCGTCAACATTACTGATGATTTCTCGGTTTTGGTCATGAAGCACCAATAACCAACACATCCCTGACTGAGTAATCGCACTGCTTTCATCAAATTAATGACCTTACTGCAATGTAGGATTACCTCCCTGAAACACACATTCAACCCCATCGTCTGAAATGATAGTGATCATACGCTTACGGACACTAATGATGGCATCATGACGATCCATCCAATCAATACCCAAGATGACGTCGTCCCTCGGCAAATCTACTACGATTAGGTCCGCTGGCCATACACGACCATGAAACCAGATCGGACATTCAATCTCACGACACGATAATTCGTCTACCATCAGGTAGGCCAATGACATAAGGCTCACAACTAGTAGCACTACCCAGACGTAGTCTACTCAAACATGACTCGGAAATGAATGAATGCGATGCACCAGTATCAAAAATGGTACACACAGGTTGAGATAGAATATCAAGTGTACCTGAGATCATTCGGGCCTCTGGATCATCGGTCTTCTTCATCTCATAAATCCGGGGCTTGCTAGTCCCGGCACCGGACGCTCCCATCTGCTGGCTAAAGGCTCCACCTTTAGTCGCCCCTGTCGTTTTAAACGACGCTGATTGAGTGTCCTGATTCTGAACGGCTGACTGCCTAGGGGCCTGAGATGACGTCTGAGTAGGTTTGGAGTCCCTACGGCAAAAATGGGCCTTATGCGCAGCAATCCCGCAATTATGACATGTGATAGTCTGTCTCGGACACTTGGTACTGAGATGGCCAAGATCCCCACAGTTAAAACAGGTGATGGCCGAACTGGCCGTTCGAGACTGAGATTCCGCGGGTTTAGACGACACAGGAGGTCGCTCAGAAAAAGCAGAGCCCGTACGGGGTTTCTTGAAGGTTGCCTGACCGCCTTCAGACTGATTACGATTCTTCGATTTCTTGCTAGCAGACGAAGGTTGCTGCTTAGCAATTTCCTTAGCAGTAAGCTCATAAGTGAGAGCTTTCTCGATGAATTCGGCCAACGTGGTGAAATTATGATTAAGCAACTGAAGTCTCATACGGGGTTTCAGCCTCTTGCTGAAATACTTAATCTTATCTGCCTCGGAATGAATGATAGATGAGGCGAACGGAAGAAGTTCCTGAAATTTCTCGGCAATGGCGAGAACATCCTCGTCTGTTGAGGGGTCGGGGGTGAGTAATTCTGACAGCTTGGCCTCTCTGAGTGGGGCCGGATAATACCTCTCCATCATGAGAGTCTTGAACTGATCCCAAGTACATGATCCTTCGGTGGGCTTCAACGACAACCACCAAGAATGTGCGCTCTTACCCAGGTAGTAAGCCGCAACAGAAACTTTGTGTCCTTTGGGACACTCTACCATAGAAAACAACTTCTCGAAATGTTCGAGCTAATGAATAAAATCTGCCGGCTCAGACGAGCCCTCAAAAGTAGGTGGCCTCTGGAGAGAGATGTCGCCGATGATATTGCTCACATTCCTCTCTTGCCTCTGTGGTGGCGGCGGAGGAGCCTGCTGATTTTGATTGACGGAGTTATGCATCGTCTCCATCAGCTGTGCCATCTGGGTCATTTGGGCCATCATGCCCTGCATAAAAGCGAGTGGGTCAACCCGGACACCCTCTGACTGAGCCGTGTCCCGGGTACGACTCCCCGATAGTGAATGATCGCGTCCAGGAGAGTGAGTGGCAGCATCGCTGCTCGACGAATTAGCATTATTCCTCGCATTCGCACGTGTATTCACACGAGCTCTCGGGATTCGGCCCGCACCACGGCCTTGTCCTCCTCGTCCTCTTCTTGCTCTCTCCATACTGAAGTAGGAAAGTCACATGATGATTATATTCCCCGGATGAATATCACGTTATGATTATGACATGAGATGATGAAAATGAGCATACGCGCTCTAACACAGTGATTACATGAATGATTAACTGACGTGACATGATTATCTGATGAAATTACTGAAATGATTATCTTGAACAAGTTAACATGATTAATGATTCGATCTTCCAGATCAACAACCGAGTAATGAAATGAATTGAGTGATTAATGAGTTAACCTGACCGTCCTGGTCAAAATGACAATGATGATTGAGGATTGTTAACTGATGAATTATGAATGAATGATTATTGCCAGAAATTATACCATGGCATTAGAAATCTTACAGTTCTTGGTCTGATTGGCTCGGCATTTGCACAGGTCACACGTGACGCGAAAGTCCAATGATACTAGTCCGATGACGATGATTTCAAATGAGACGTGACTTGGAGGGTAGTATTCAAAACCACGCTCCGATACCAACTCTGTAACACCCCAAACTAGGCGGATATTACGGTCCGTGAATCCCCGACTGGGACCCACCGTGCAAATGAAAATGATGAATTAAATAATATAATTGTAGTACCGAACCACATTATATTACCAATTACTCCGATGAGGAGTTTAAGTACAACACACCAGGACTAAACCGAATACTAGTATATTTTATATGGAGATAAAATACACCACCCTGAACAATTAAACATCTCAAACGGAATTTGCAATGAAAATACAAATGACGGAATAACGAAATGATGAAATGATCAAACAAACGAAATGACTGGGCCCCCTACTAGTATCACTGACTCCTCGCCGTCAACATGCTCTTCCCGTGCCTTTGCCTTGCCGTGACACGAAAACAAAAATCCCCAACGGGCCGATACGTAACAACAATCCTCAAGGGTTGAAAATACACAATCATGAATTAACTGAAGTTATGAAATATTCTTAGTTATGAATTACGCTGAAGAGGAGTATCATAGTACGCCCGTAATGTTCTGTGCAAGTGTACAAGACGAATGACCGGACACACCCGTCCTTGTACCTAATTAGTCTCATGGAGGTAAGCGTTACCGTGTGCACGGTCCAATATATCGGTGAACCCAATACATGACCATCGTGTGCCCGACTAAAAATTCCACACAGCTACACCCGGCCACGCAATATGAACCCAGAAGGTCATATGAACGAGAATGACCACAATGAACATCAATGAATAATAATTCGACAAGGCCAAGATGACTCACCGAGATGAAAATAATAGTGACTTGATTGATAACCCAATGAAATGATTTGGAACCGTCGTTCCTCGTGAACGAAATGATTATTCGACAATTACAAGTCTCAATATGATTAATACCATGATAAATGAGTTATGATTATGAGCAATCAACAACAAAAGGAATGAGTATCCTTTTAACCGAGTAAGAGTTAACTTACACAATACCGATGACAATGTCCTTCCACGAACAACGTCCTAAATGAAATGTCGGTCGCTCGAACAACCTTGAATAACATAATATACCAAAATCCGATCATTACACGAATCAAATACGATCCTAACCGACTCAAACGTCGATACAACAATATCCGAACTCGTAGATGTACTCTAACGAAAACATTGAGAATATCCTTCCCGTTGGTTAAAACCAAACGCAAAATATCGAACCAACTCCGAAAGATTGATTCAAACCAGCAAAACACTAACACTGGCATCAATAATCTCATAGAAATCCACAATACAAGTTTACGACAACAACAATCGGAAAATCCCCAAATTAACCGAAGTCAACCCTAAGGGTTCTTGAAATAATTACGAAAATAGCCATTAAATCCGTAGGAATACATTTATCCAAGGTAGATAATCCATATCTAATGCATTCCAACAATAATCCAAGCTTACATGAAGAAATCGGAAGGAAAAACCCAAAAATCCGAAAATTCTAGATCCAAGAGTTTAATACCTTTGATTTGATGTTAAGGAGATGATGAAGTGATGATAATCCAACTCAAAGCCTTGAATATGATGATAGGTGATAGCAGCTCGAAGAGAACACTCCAAGCGCCCAAAATCACCCGAAGTCGCTCCAAAAACGAAGGGAAGTGAGAAATGACGAAACTCAGGCTAACTGTCCAATATATAGTCACTCCAGGTTAGCGTGCGCTAGCCCTTGTGCGTAGCGTGCGCTAACGGGTAATTTTGGGTAGTCCAGTACCCACTGTCCGAACACGGTAGCGCGCGCTACGTACCTTTTATAGCGTGCGCTACAACCATACCATTAGCGTGCGTTAATACCCATGGTTAGCATGCGCTAATGAATTATTAGATGCCCAGTACTGGAATCCAGAAACCATCTGTCCTATGATCTGACCTCGGTAGCGTACGCTACAACCAATATTTAGCGTGCGCTACTACACCGTTTGCGTACGCTAAAAATCACTCATAGCGTGCGCTATGAATTAATCCAGTACAGTCCAGTAGCCACTGGACTCAACCTGATCCGTCCTTAGCGCACGCTACAGCAATTATTAGCGTGCGCTACTACAACCCACTAGCGCGCGCTACTTACCACTCGTAGCGTGCGCTACTAATAACTCACCTGCAGTCCAGTACCTTCTGGACTGCAGCCAAGGTAACATTAGCGTGCGCTAATGCTGAGTGGTAGCGTGCGCTACCTGTACTCAATTAGCGTGCACTAGAAAGAGTACGTAGCGTGCGCTACTCCTCATGCACAGCCCACAATGAAAAACGACAAAGATGATAAACACGGCACGAAACTCCAATTAGATTAGTGATGAATGACGATTGATACACGATACAATTACTCTGAATGATGAATACCATGATTGAATATGAGTGACAAATGATCATTAATGAGTGAAATTACTGAATGACAATTACTGAATGATAATAACTGAATGATAATACTGAATTACAACCGGGTATTACAATGATTTAGGTGTTAATGTTGATAGGAGAATGAATTGTATTGAAGAATTTGTGTTTTTGAAAGTAGGGATTGAGAAGGGGAAAATTTTCGCAACTGTGCCTCTGTCTCTCGCCAGGTTTGTGAATCTGTTTCTCAAAACCGTGTTTTTTTATAAAGCTGTAGAGTTACGGCCGTAACATACTCAAGTTACGGCCGTATGTAGCATTCGTTTTTTTGGAAAAATTTGAGTTACGACCGTAACATACAAGAGTTACGGCCATATGTAGCCTTCGTAAAAATGAATCGAGAACAACTTACGGCCATATGATTTATAACTTACGTCCGTAACAAACGTTCGTAAAAAAAATGTAATTGTAAAACAAAAGGGATACGGCCGTAACATGTATGTGCACGCCCGTATGGAAATCCTTATATACGGTCGTATGAATGTGAATACGGCCGTATTATTTTTTTTTTTTAAAAAAATTATATTTATTATGTGTGCGAGAATAATGAAAGAAAGACTCCCTGGATTTTATGAACGATATGATCCTTGCTCTTGTTGTTGAATCTTTCTGTGTTACCCCCAAACATATTTTGCGAAATAAAAAAGATTGGGTTGCCTCCCAATAAGCGCTTTGTTTAACGTCCTTAGCTTGACTTCTCGTCTGATCAATTAGGCATTTCCAGCATTATGATTGACTTTGCTGTCGAGAATTCTCCTCCCAAATATGGCTTTAACCGTTGGCCATTTACTTTGAACCTCCCGTCGGTTGTATTATAAATCTCCACAGCTCCATGAGAAAACACCTCTTTGATTGTGTATGGCCCCGTCCACCGTGATCGCAGCTTACCCGGAAACAGATGCAGTCGTGCATTAAAAAGGAGAACTTGGTCTCCTACTTTAAAATCTCTTCTTAGAATTCTGTTGTCATGCCGTCTTTTTGTTTATTCTTTGTAGATTTTGGCATTTTCATATGAGTCGAGTCGGATTTCATCCAACTCATTTAACTGCAGCAACCTTTTCTTTCCAGCCAACTGTTCGTCAAAGATTTTATAGCCCAAAAGGCTCGGTGTTCAAGTTCTACTGGCAGGTGACAGGCTTTTCCAAAAATCAAACGAAATGGAGACGTGCCTATCGGTGTCTTATAAGCTGCTCTGTAAGCCCAGAGCGCATCATCCAGCTTTTTCGACCAATCTTTCCGAGATGAGTTGACTGTCCTCTCAAGTATATGTTTTAGTTCATGATTGGAGACCTCGACTTGTCCACTGGTTTGTGGGTGATAAGTGGTAGCGACACGGTGTTTTACTCCGAATTTGGTCAATAGAGCCTTAACCTGGTGATTGCAGAAATGAAATCCGCCATCACTGATAATAACTCTCGGAGTTCCGAAGCGAGTGAATTTATTTTTCTTTAGAAAATTTAACACGACTCTAGCTTCGTTTGTTGGTAATGTAACAGCCGCCACCCATTTAGATACGTAGTCCACAGCTACAAGGATGTATTCATTAGAGAACGATGATGGAAAGGGTCCCATGAAATCAATTCCCCAAACGTCGAAGATTTCAACTTCAAGGATGAAATTCATTGGCATTTCATTTCTTTTTGACATGTTTCCATGTCTTTGGCACCGGTCACACTTAGAGACAAGTGTATGTGCATCTATGAACAGAGTGGGCCAATAGAATCCTGCTTCAAGAATTTTTGCTGCTGTTTTTGAAGCCCCAAAATGTCCTCCATAGTGAGAGGAATGACATCTTTCTAATACCTTCTCCATTTCTTCTTCCGGTATGCATCTCCGGATGATTTGATCAGGTCCTCATCTGAACAATAGAGGATCTTCCCAGTAATAGTATTTCAACTCGGAGAAGAATTTTTTCTTTTGATGATGGGAAACATTTGGGTGAATTATTCCACTTACAAGGAAATTAACGATGTCTGCATACCATGGTGCATTTTGTTTTTCATGCATATTAGAGATTTGGAACAGTTGTTCATCCGGAAATACTTCATTTATTTCCTTCTCTTGAGCATTGTTTTGGTCTAGTCATGAGAGATGATCCACCACTTGGTTCTCTGTTCCCTTTCTGTCTCGAATTTTTATGTTGAATTCTTGCATAAGTAGGACCCATCAGAGTAGCCTTGACTTAGCATCTTGCTTTGTCATTAAATATTTCAAAGCTGAATGATCAGTGTAGACAATGACTTTCGATCCCAATAAGTAGGATCGAAATTTATCAAAGGCATAAACCACTGCAAGCATCTCTTTTTCAGTTGTTGTGTAGTTCAGTTGTGCATCATTCATAGTCCGGATAGCATAATGGATCACTTGCATCATTTTGTCCTTCTTTTGGCCCAGCACGGCCCCCACAGCATAATCACTTGCATCGCACATCAGAATGAATGGGATAGTCCAATCTGGAGAAATGATGATTGGAGCTGATGTAAGCTTATCCTTCAAAGTTGCAAAGGCCACGTGGCATTCATTTTTGAAAAGGAATGGCGTATATTTCTCAAGCGAAGAACAGAGAGGTTTTGCTATTTTTGAGAAATCTTTTATGAACCTCCGATAGAATCCTGCATGCCCGATAAAACTCCTTACTCCTTTCACCGAAATTGGTGGAGGAAGTTTTGCAATCACTTGGATCTTTGCCTTATCGACTTCAATTCCATGTTGTGAGATTCTATGGCCAAGTACGATTCCTTCCTGGACCATGAAGTGACATTTCTCCCAGTTGAGAACTAGATTTGTGTCTTCACATCTTTCTAAGACCATGCCTAAGTGATTTAGGCATTTATTAAGTGTATCTCCGAAAACTGAGAAATCGTCCATGAAAACTTCAATGAATTTTTCAACCATGTCTGAAAATATTGACATCATGCATCTCTGAAATGTGGCTGGAGCATTGCACAATCCGAATGGGATTCTTCTATCGGCAAATGTTCCATAAGGGCATGTGAATGTTGTTTTCTCTTGGTCTTCTGGGGCTATGACGATTTGGTTGTGCCCTGAATAGCCGTCGAGAAAATAGTAGTAAGAATGTCCCGCCAATCTATCGAGCATTTGATCAATAAATGGGAGTGGAAAATGATCTTTTCTGGTCGTCTTGTTGAGCTTCCTGTAATCAATGCACATTCTCCATCCTGTGATGGGTCGTGTTGGTATAAGTTCATTGTGCTCGTTCTCTATGATTGTGATTCCACTCTTTTTGGACACCATATGTACAGGGCTCACCCATGGACTATCTGAGATTGGATAAATGATTCCTGCGTCAAGTAATTTAAGAATCTATGCTTTCACAATTTCCTTCATGTTTGGATTCAAACGTCGTTGATGCTCAATTGAAGGTTTGCAGTCATCTTCCATCAAAATTTTGTGTGTGCATATAGAGGGGCTTATTCATCTAATGTCCGCAATAGTCCATACAATTGCTCTTTTGTGATTCCTCAATACCCTTAGTAATTTCCCTTCTTCAAGTTCGGTCAATATGTTAGATATGATGACCGGAAGTGTAGAGGAAATTCCCAAGTAAGCGTATCTCAAATGTGTGGGTAGAGGTTTGAGATCAAGTATTGGAGCTTCTTGTAAAGAAGGGAGGGGTTTAGCGGAGCTTGTCCCCAACTCTTCAAAATGTGAATGCCTTCTTAAGGGTGGTTGTGCTTCTAGATAGTTAACTGTTTTGGCCAAGTGATATTCTTCTTCCATGCTGGTTAGAGAATTTTCTATACATATCTCAAGAGGATCTTTAGATAGAATCTTCTCCAAAGACTTGTTTACCATGGCTTCAATTGCGTCTATTCTTAGACAATAATCATCTGTGGAGGGATGATTTAAAGTTTTTAGGACATCGAAGATGACATGTTCGTCTTCCACTTTGAGAATTAGCTTTCCTTCATAGACATCAATAAGAGCACGTCCGGTTGCGAGAAATGGTCGTCCCAAAATAATGGGAATATCCTGATCTTCTTCCATGTCAAGGATGATAAAATCCGCTGGAAATATGAATTTATCAACTTTGACGAGTACATCTTCTATTATCCCACGTGGATATTTGATTGACCGATCAGCTAATTGTAGTGAAACTGTTGTTGCTTTTGCTTCTCCCAAGTTCAGTTTGTTGAAAATTGACAGGGGCATCAAGTTAATACTTGCCCCTAAATCACAAAGAGCTTTGCCAAAATTCACTTCACCAATTGTACACGGGATTGTGAAAGTTCCTAGATCTTTTAGCTTGGGTGGCAACTTCTTTTGTAGTATTGCGCTACATTCCTCTATTAGCATGACAGTTTCATATTCTTCAAGCCTTCGTTTGTTGGAAAGAATATCTTTTATAAATTTGGCATAGCTTGGCATTTGTGCTAGAGAATCAGCATAAGGTATGTTGATGTGTAGCTTTTTGAAAATTTCCAAAAATTTCCCGAATTGAGCATCGAGCTTGTGATTCTTCAACCGTTGAGGAAATGGGATGGGTGGAACATAAGATTTTGCAGCAACTGGACCTTTTTGAGATGAAGGTCCTGATTCAGATTCTTTTTCTGATTCTTGATTTTGTTTATTTTTTGTTTTTCCAGATGATTTTCCACAGAAATTTCGGGCAACCACACTCCACTTCTTGTTGTGATAGCTTGGACATTTTCCCTTAGATTTACCTCAGTATTGCTAGGTAACATGCCATGAGATCTTTCTGAAAGTATTTTGGCCATTTGGCCAACTTGTGTCTCCAGATTTTTAATTGAAGCATCATTGCGTTGTTGATACTTCAGTTGTTGTTCAGCTAGCTTCGTGATTGCTTCTTCCCACCCGGGCTTCTTTTCTTGATGCGTTGGATTCAACACATTGTTGTTGTTTGCATAAGAAAAATTTGGATGATTTTTGTACCCTGGATTGTATGTTGGCCCGTAAGGATTGTTTGCTTGCCTTTGGAAATTTTGAGCATACGCCACTTGTTCTGGTGGTGGTGGTGACTACTCTTGTTGCACTAAGGGACAGATAGTGCTGTTGTGAGTTGCTCCACAAATTTCACATGAAAAAGCTGAAACTTGTGGAGTTTGCACCATCTTCACAGATTGAGGAGTTGAAAAAGACATGTCCTCGACTTTCTTTGATAAAGCTTCAATTTTTGCCAACATAAGTGAATAAGAATCCACTTCAAAAACACCATTTGGTTTCTTTTGGATATTTCTGTCTGGCCATCTTTCACTTTGTTCACTTATAACCTCAAAAAGATTATAAGCCTCTTTCATAGTTTTGTTGCCAAGTGAGCCATTTGATGATGAATCGACATTGGCTCGGCATGTAGGTAAAATTCCAGAATAGAAGTAATTAACTTGTGCTCCCAAATTGAAACCATGGTTAGGACATTTTCGTAGCATATCTTTGTATCTCTCCCATGCTTCGTGAAATGACTCTGAATCTTGTTGACGAAATGTATAGATTTCGTATTTGAGTTTCGCCACTTTTATTGGTGGAAAGTATTTAGTGGTGAATTTTTGGACAAATTCGGGCCAATTTGATATGCTTCGTGGTGGCAAAGTATCTAGCCACTCTCTTGCTCTGTCCTTCAAAGTGTGCACGAAAAGTCTCATTTTGATCGCCTCGTCATTTACATTTGGATATTTGAAATTTCCACAAATCTCCACAAAACGGTTAATATGGAGATATGGATTCTCGTCGGTTCTTCCATAGAATGAGTTGTTGTTGGAGAAGAGATTGATGACATCGGGGAGAATTTGAAAATTGTCCACTCCAAGTGGTGGATAGATCACACTTGATTGCACGCTCAAAGATGGGGGGGTTCATGAATTCCCCAAAGAGCATGTTGTCTTCATCTATTTCCGGCACAATAGAATGTTGTTGATGTTGAATGTTTTGAACATTAGGTATTCCCCCTACCGGAGGAATTCTTTCGTTATCGTTTCCTTGGGGGAGATGTGGGTTTGGTTCGTCCGCCATTGATGGTGAAGAAATAATGCTTTTCTTTTGTTCTTTTCGCCTTCTTCTGAATGTGGCTTCGATCCCGGGATCTAGTGAAACTAAATCGCGATTGTACGTCCTTCACATAGACAAGAGAATCTACAACAAAGAAAAAGTTGTATTTATAACAATAGTTAATAATGTAATATTTCAAAATAACACTTATACTTCCCCGGCAACGGCGCCAAAAACTTGACACGTCTTTAGTGTAACTATCGCAAGTGCACAATATCGTATCAAGTAGTAAGTGGACTTTTTGAGTCCGGTTTATCGATCCCACGAGGAAGTTAGGTTATATATTGAATTATACACTATTTAAATATTTGTTATAGAGATTTATAAGATTAAAACACACAATTTAAGAGTTTGATTTGACAATTGCAAAGAAAATGCAATAATAGTTCTAATATTCAAGGAAATGAAAGATTGCACTAATAATAGATTAATAAAAGATAAAATAAAATAGTTGGGATTACAAACTTAGTTCATCATTAGTTATAGAAGATGTATAGGAGATCATAAGATGAATTTACTTATTATGTTGTGTAGATTCGATTTTCCTTAAAAAGACGGTTTCTCTTTCGAACTATAAAACTCCCCTTATATATTGAATCAATCCACTATATTTCTATGTTGATTGGCTTCAATACATAGCATTAGGTTTTATGAAAATAACTCAAAGAATCATCTAAGGTTTAGAGGTATATTTCTATCCCCTAGAACAACTTAGAGTGAAGATCATTTGATCTAATCAAACATATTTTCTTTCGAAACATATGAAGACCATAAATATCATCATTTATTGGCCAAATAAATAAAGATTCGTAAAACAATGAAAATCACACACAATAATAAGTAATTCATAATAGATCTTTATACAAACTTAAATAACATGACTAACCTTATTTATAATCCCAACTTAAGTAACTTAACCCATTAAGGGTTTATTAAACATATTACAAGCTTGAGTGGTCATTAATAGTTGAAAAAGGGAAAGAATTGGTCCTAACTCCCTTAGTAGATAAAGGAGAAAGAAACAATAAACTCCCTCAACAACATAAGCTAAACCACACTTACACAAATCACTCAAGAACACAAGTGTGCTCTTCACACAAAAAGAAAAAGTATTACAAAGTGAGAAAATAATAAGATGAATGATTTATCATTAATGATGGATCTAAGGGGTCTATTTATACACCTAAAGTCATCTAATAGTTCCAAAACTCCAGAATTATTACATTAGATCGGATCAATGCCAGTCATCCCCTCAATAATAGACCAAAAGTATAAAAAATTAGACAATGATCACAATCTGTCAAGAGTTACGGCCGTAACATTGAGGAGTTACGGCCGTAACTGTGATGACTTACGGTCGTAACATTGAGGAGTTACGGTCGTAACATGGCTTTGTAAATTTGCATTTTTGTGAGTTACGCCTGTATGGAGTTTCAGACTTCATTTTCAGCCCATAATTTCTTAGACTTTGCGTTTTTGCCCCAAATCTTCTTCGGATGATAACTTTTGATATATAACTCTGATTTTGAATCCGGAAAGACTGCCGAACTCGTCTCGGAAAGCCCTACAACATGAATACATAAAAATTCAATAAAGAGAATATTTTATATACATGTTATTTCTTGAGTAAATCAGTAATTCAATCCGATTAAGACTAAATTTACATCTTCATCTGATAAATAATAAAATTATTAAAAGCTAATTAATTCTAAGCAAAAACGAGTAGAGTAGCTCAATTATGGGTGAAATATATCGATACAAACTATGGATAAGTGTATAAAACTAACACTTATCATTTTTCCTTCCATAAATTACAATTCTGCCCTTTCGAAATTATAGTACTATTATTATTATTATTTTTATTTTGTTTTATCTTATAATTTTGATTAATTCGTTTGGATTCATTTAAACTCCGAAAATTATGAATCCAGTTGCGATTTGAACTTTATGACTTGTAATTTTAGATTACATTCAGTTTTAATATTATTCTTTTATAATTTGCGCATTTCACCCCTTTATTTTGTCTTAATCAACATTTTAGTATTCGAGTCATATCTTTTTCGTTTCTTGTCGGATTGACCTCAAATTTTCGGGATAGGCTCTTTATGTTATTATGAGTACAGAGAGTTCAACTTTTCTGGAAATTTTATTTCCGAAACAGTAAGTTTCTGTAAATTACAGTTCTGGCCCCGAATTCTTGAAATTTACATTTTTGCCCCAATTTTCTATTTTAGTAAATTCCGATTTAGGTGAAATTTTATAGAGAACTTATTTTTGATATTTTAAGACTTAATTTTAATACAAAAGTCCAGAATTATGGATCTTAACAATTTTACCTCAAATTTATCTTATTTAAACTATTTTAGTTTATCCTTCGAACTTAGTTTCGAATTATCAAATCTTCCGGTGACTAATTATCCTCTTACCATAGTCCAATATATATACTCATATATTTTTGGGATTTTAATCCCCAAAGGTCAGATTTATCATACTCAACCAATATTTTCATCAATAAATTAATTTGCACATATGATTAAAATATGACAAACAAAATTCAACAAATATCAAGACCATTACATGCATGGTAATGAATGTCAATCAAGTATAGATAACCAAGGTTTTAATACTTACATGCACCATATATTTAACTTGTATAAATTTTTAAATAAGAGAAAAGAAAGAAACAATTTTACCCACCTCGATCTTGTCGGAAGTAAATGGTTCTAGGTCTTGGAAGTGGAAGAAAACGATCTCCCTCCTTGAACTACATGGTTCGGACGATTCAAGTATCCATGCATCCATGATGCATATTTTGTTTGCATGTTTAGATATTTGAGTTAGATTAGGAAGGTTTTTTATACTTATAGAAGAAAAAAAAGAAAAGTAGGGAAGGGGATTACCTATTTCTTGTTGAACCCTCTTCTTCCTTCTCTCTTCTTCTTTGGTTCAGCCCTCTCTCTCTCTCTAGTCTCTCAATTTTCAGATTTTGCTTTGGTGTGTGTGGGAGAAAGTGTGTTGGGTGTAAGTATTAAAAAGGGTGTATTTTTAAGTATGGTCAAGGCATGGGAAATGGGGTAGTAACTATGTCTCTTGCATGGGGAGACATAGGGCTTTAAAAAATATTGATTTCCTCTCTTTTTCTCCCCATTTGGCAGCCCCAATATGTGTGTGTGTGTGTATATATTTTTTTTTGTATTTTAAATGTGTAGAATGTTAATATATTTAGTTGGGTATTTATTTAATTGTAAATGGATTAAGTAGTTTGGGTTGGGCTTTCAATCATAATTCCAAGACTTAGGAATTTTATTAAGTTGGGTTTGAGTCCATTAGTGAGTTTATATTAGTAAATGTTGGTACATATAGCCCAATTAGGTGAATCACTATTCTACTTTAACTTTCAATTAATTTATTATTTATGAAACAATTAAGTAAAATAAAATAAAACTAGATGTAGATTATATTATATCATAACAAATGTTATTAAAGTACATCACGATATAACAAACCGTACATATACTGAGCTATCGAATTTAGGGGGTTCTACATCCTCCCATCCTTAGAAGAATTTGGTCCCCAAATTCCTTCTCGAACAACTCGGGATATGATTTCTTCATTTGTTATTCAGCTTCCCATGTAGCGTCTTCCTCTCTGTTGTGATTTGTCCAGACGACCTTGACTAATGGTATCTTCTTGTCTCTTAGTTCGTGTACTCGGTGATCCACGATCCTAATTGGCTTCTCGATATAAGTTAAATCTTCTTTGATTGGTGGTATGTCATGCGTGATGACATGTTCAGGATCTGGATGATATTTCTTCAATCTTGAGACATGAAATACGTCGTGCATTCCGGCAAGATCGGTTGGTAGCTCGAGACGATATGCCAGTTTTCCAATTCGTTCTAGGATTGTGAAAGTACATATCTAGGGCTAAACTTTCCTCCTTTCTTCGGGTTGATCAATCCCTTAAGTGGCGATACACGAAGGAATACTTTGTCTCCGGTGTCGAATTCCAAATCCTTCCTTCTCCGGTCTGCATAACTCTTCTGTCGGCTCTGAGCGGTCCGAATTCGATCCCGAATGATTCGAACCTTATCCATGGCATCTTCTACTAGATCAACTTTTGGTATCGGGTTTCGGTTCTGCTTAGTCCTTGGTGTCCATCGGTCGTCAATCTCCCTATGTATTGGTGATCGGCACTTTCTTCCGTATAATGCTTCATATGGAGCCATCCCGATAGTTGCCTGATAGCTGTTATTGTAAGCAAACTCAGCTAAGGGTAGGTGGTGACTCCAACTCTTTTGAAAATCCAGTGCACATGCCCGCAACATATCCTCAAGGACTTATATCGTTCGCTCGGATTGTCCGTCCGTCTGAGGGTGTGCAGCAGCACTGAAACTTAATGCCGTCCCAAGTTCTTGATGAAGGTTCTTTCAGAATCTGAAGATAAATCTGGGGTCACGGTCTGACACAATGTCTACAGGTACTCCATGTAATCTAACGATTTCTCGGATATACGTCCTTGCTAGCTTCTGCAGACTATCATTCTTTCTTACGGGTAGGAAGTGAGCTGACTTTGTAAGTCTATCCACGACTACCCATATTGTGTTGTATCCTCCACTTGTTGTTGGTAGATCCGTCACGAAGTCCATCGTGATTAGTTCCCATTTCCATTCGGGAATTCGAGTGGCTGTAGCAACCCTGATGGTCTTTGGTGTTCAGCCTTCACCCTTAGACAATTTAAACACCTTACTACGAATTCTGCAACTTGGTTCTTCATATTCACCCACCAGTAGTGTTTCTTTAGATCCTTATACATCTTATTACCACCTGGATGAATAGTATACCGAGAGCAGTGAGCTTCTGCTAAAATTTTCTTCTTGAGTTCGTAATCATCGGGAACACATATACAGTGTTTGAATTTTAGTGTTCCATCTTCCGACATGCTAAACTCAGATTTCTCGCCTTGTGCGACCTTTTCCTTAAGTTTACACGACTTCTCATCTTGTGTTTGTGCTTCTCGGATTTCCTCAAGTAAATCTGGCTTTATTGACAAATTAGCACATAAGACGTGTGTCTTAGCCTGCCTTGGGTTCCATTAGATTATTTCTCTCAGGGCATCCCATTCCCTTATCATGAGTCTAGCCACACTCGCTTTCCTACTCAAGGCGTCCGCTACGACTTTGGCCTTGCTCGGATGATGCTGAATGGTGAGGTTATAATCCTCAATAAGTTCTATCCACCGTCTTTGTCTTAGATTCGATCTTGTGGTCAGTAAAGATGGTGAATGTAGCTCCATATAGGTAGCGTCTCCATTTCTTCAAAGCAAACACTATTGCTGCTAGTTCAAGGTCATGGGTCGGATAATTCATCTCGTGGATTTTCAGCTTTCGTGATGCATAAGCCACAACCTTGCCGTTTTGCATCAGTACAGCTCCTAATCCTTCCTTTGATCCATCGCTGTAAACCACAAATCCTTCACTCCCTTCGGGAAGTGTTAGCACAGGTGCGGTAGTTAGTTTTCTCTTGAATTCCTGGAAGCTCAACTCACACTTATCGTTCCACTCAAACTTGACGTGCTTCTGCGTCAGTCTTGTGAGTGGTCCTGTGATTTTGGAAAAATCTTTAATGAATTTGCGGTAGTAACCCGCAAGTCCAAGAAAGCTCCGTATCTCGGTGACTGTTTCTGGCCTCTTCCAGTCCAGAATAGTCTCCACCTTTGATGGATCTACTGCGACTCCATCTCCAAATATTATGTGTCCTAAAAACGCTACCTCTCTTAACCAGAATTCACACTTGCTGAATTTGGCGTACAATTTGTGCTTCCTTAGTGTCTCTAATACCAATCTCAGGTGAGTTTTGTGATCTTGATCCGACTTGGAATAAACGAGTATGTCGTTGATAAATATCACTACGAATTGATCTAGATACGGTTGGAATACGTGGTGCATTAAATCCATAAATGCAGTCGGTGCGTTGGTCAATCCAAAAGGCATTACCACGAATTCATAATGACCATACCTAGTTTGAAAGGCAGTCTTTGGTATGTCATTCTCTTTGATCCTCAATTGGTAATATCCCTATTGAAGATCGAACTTTGAGTAAACCGTTGATCCTTGTAGTTGGTCGAATAATTCGTCAATCCTGGGAAGTGGATAATTGTTCTTAATGGTAATATTGTTAAGTTCTTGATAATCGATGCACAATCTTAGTGTGCCATCTTTCTTTTTTACGAATAGCACTGGTGCTCCCCAAGGAGATATACTTGGTCGGATAAATCCAACCTCTAGCAATTTCTGCAACTGAACCTTCAGTTCTTGCAGTTCCAGTGGGGCATTCGATATGGCATTCTAGCCACAGGTGCCTTTCCCAGCAAGATGTCAATGCTGAATTCAACTTCCCTATCTGGAGGTAGAGAAGTGAGTTCCGTGGAGAAAACATCACGGTGTAGCTTCAATCTCCATTTTGCTCTTGGGTTTGTTAATGACAAAAGCAAAATATCCCGTTGCTCCCTTCGAGATGGCCTTTCTCGCCTTCGTGGCTGATATGATTGGGGGCGAGTTAATTCTCACATCCCCATGTAGTTCAACTACTGGGTGATCGGGTTTGCAGAATCGAACTATTTTAGAATGGCAGTCGAGTTGTGCAAAGTGTTTAGATAGCCAATCCATCCCAAGTATGAGGTCATACTCAAGTATGGGAAGAAGAATTAGGTCGGCAGGAAAAAAATGACCCTCAACTATTACTTCACACTTCTTAAATACCGAATCTGTTTCTCGGCTCGTACCCATAGGTGTGGATACTTCTAAGCTTACGGGTAGTGATTATTGAAGTGAGTGTTAATTAAGATGGTTGCATTTGGTTGTTGAGTATCAAGAAATGTTATTATTATTCAACATTATTATTACATTCGCAATGTTGTTTCATGAAAAAATACAGCATTGATAAGGAAAAGTAGGTTTTCCTTACCAACTATCGATAGAAGGTAACATCTCAAAGAGACAGTTCATAGGACGGAAATACACAGATAATTATTAAGGAAATATATCTTAATAATTCAAATCAAACTATAAGTTTTTGCAAAGTTTGGATTTCGCCCCATTTGGATGGGTCGAATATTTTGAATAATGCCTTACAGTAATAGCTTTATGTCTTCCGACGAATAACATAGCTAAGTTGACTACGAGGTACGTTGCAACACAGAACTTTAATAAGTTGAAATTATCCATTACTATTCCAAACGAATAGTATAGCGACTCAATTGTTTTTGACAATACTGATTGGTGACGCTCATTCTGGGTGAATAGTGAATGGATTGAGATATATCTTAATGGACGACATGTATTAGACCTTAAGTTAGGTTCTAGAGATTCCTATCTGAAAAGGTCTTCTTGTAGAATAATATTTACTTCGTACTAGGTGGGGATTCTAATTAAGTCCGAAGAATCTTATCCTGAAAAAGCTCGATGTATGTGTCCTTCTTACAAAGCGAGCTCTGATACCACTCCTGTCATGCCCCCACACCGGGGTTGGAAGAGAACGCGACAGTTAACGTAATAAATAACGTTTGTGATAATACATTCTAGTAAAGCATACATATGCCAGATCTCAGCCCGGTGAACTAAGACTGGTTATTCCATAGAAAAGAAATATTCAAGAGTACAGCGGAATTATTACATCAAGTGCAAAGGAGTACATCGGAAACCAAAATACATTTTGACACAGGAATAAAAAGAAGCATTAAAGCAGCATCCTAATTCCTACGTCTTGGTAATACTTTGAGGACGGTCTTCAGAGGTCGTCAGCATCTGTCTCTTCTTCTTCTTGATTCTCTTCATCTAGTGGGGTTTTACAAAACAATTCAAAATGGGGTGAGAATAATGGATTCTCAGTGAGTTGGGTTTGGGTATTTAATGAGTTTATTATTTAATAAACATTATGTTTCTCCCACTTTTGAAAAATAGTGTTGTTTAAAAAAAATTGGTGCAAGTTTTAAAGAAGAATATTATGAATTATGACATGAATGAATAGTCAATCTCCGTAGATTGCGGTTAAGTATGAATAATGTACGGCGTCGAGCGCCCAATGAGTATTTAGCTTTAGGAAGTCGTCTACATGACTAATCCCTTAGCCTCCTTATAACGTCTTAGACCGTTATCAGTGTTTGACCTTTGACTATCGCCACGACCTTTGGTTTGATAACTGTAGCCTTGGGCGTTTGTCGGACCATCACTATAACATTGGCCTTTGAGCTTTATCATTCTCAAGCTTGGTGACGTGCTGCCTTATATCTTATCTGGGCTCGATATGTCCTTATCTTGGGTCTATGCCCGGATCATATCATAATCGCGACTATACCCGAATTCTACGACCCAGTCACCTTAGGATCACTCCGTCCTTCGGCTTCAAGAGAATAGGATATGACGGTAGCTTTACCTAGAACCGCAGCCACGCTGCTCGATTCATGACTTAGTCTAACCGCCCCTCATGCATATAATAGAAAAAGGGACTCTAGAGGTACTCGTACGGACTCTAGCGGTGGCTTCCGCCCGAAGGTCGTAGCACTTAGCTTCGCACAACACTTACTCCCGATTTCAATTGAATAACAATTATTGTCGTGATTAACAACGATTATGCATATTATAAGATATCAATATGATTATTTGATAGTAAATGGACTTGGATAAACTAGAGGAATTAGTTCAACCCGTTGATGATTAGATTGCTATCGTGCGAGTCTTAGCATAATCTTATAATAAACTCATAAACTTGAATAGTTCGGTACAGATTGATTATACGTCCGAAAATTACCAACTTTATTGCGAAAAGTCCGTTATGATATGAGGATTGAAGGTCAGAAGTCGCATGAAAGTTTACCTTTCGGAAATTACAATTCTGCCCTTCCGTCTTTTAAGTACTATCATTATTATTTTTACTATAATTGTATAAATTTGGATAATTCGGTACGGGTTGATTATAACTCCGAAAATTACGAACTTTATTGCGAAAAGTCCGTTATAATATAAGGTTCTGAGATCAGAAGTTGCACGGAGGTTTTTCCTCCCATAAATTACAATTCTGCCCTTTCAAAATTATAGTACTATTATTATTATTTTTATTTAGTTTTATCTTATAATTTTGATTAATTCGTTTGGATTCATTTAAACTCCGAAAATTATGAATCCAGTTGCAATTTGAACCTTATGACTTGTAATTTTAGATTACGTTCAGTTTTAATTTTTGTTCTTTTATAATTTGCGATTTCACCCCTTTGTTTTGTCTTAATCGACATTTTAGTATTCGGGACATATCTTTTTCGTCTCTTGTCGGATCGACCTCAAATTTTCGGGGTAGGCTCTTTATGTTATTATGAGTACAGAGAGATCAACTTTTCTGGAAATTTTATTTTCAAAACAGTAAGTTTCTGTAAATTATAGTTTTGGCCCCGAATTCTTGAAATTTACATTTTTGCCCCAATTTTCTATTTTAGTAAATTCCGATTTAGGTGAAATTTTATAGAGAACTTATTTTTGATATTTTAAGACTTAATTTTAAGACAAAAGACCAGAATTATGGATCTTAACAATTTTACCTCAAATTTATCTTATTTAAACTATTTTAGTTTATCCTTCGAACTTAGTTTCGAATTATCAAATCTTCCGGTGACTAATTATCCTCTTACCATAGTCCAATATATATACTCATATGTTTTTGGAATTTTAATCCCCAAAGGTCAGATTTGTCATACTCAACCAATAGTTCCATCAATAAATTAATTTGCACATATGATTAAAATATGACAAACAAAATTCAACAAATATCAAGACCATTACATGCATGGTAATGAATGTCAATCAAGTATAGATAACCAAGGTTTTAATACTTACATGTACCATATATTTAACTTGTATAAATTTTTAAATAAGAGAAAAGAAAGAAACAATTTTACCCACCTCGATTTCTTGTCGGAAGTAAATGGTTCTAGGTCTCGGAAGTGGAAGAAAACGATCTCCCTCCTTGAACTACATGGTTCGTCCGATTCATGCATCCATGCATCCATGATGCATATTTTGTTTGCATGTTTAGATATTTGAGTTAGATTAGAAAGGTTTTTTTATACTTATAGAAGAAAAAAAAGAAGAAGAAAAGTAGGGAAGGGGATTACCTATTTCTTGTTGAACCCTCTTTTTCCTTCTCTCTTGTTCTTTGGTTCAGCCCTCTCTCTCTCTAGTCTCTCAATTTTCAGATTTTGCTTTGGTGTGTGTGGGAGAAAGTGTGTTGGGTGTAAGTATTAAAAAGGGTGTATTTTTAAGTATGGTCAAGGCATGGGAAATGAGGTAGTAACTATGTCTCTTGCATGGGGAGACATATGGCTATAAAAATTGTTGATTCCCCCTCTTTTTCTCCCCATTTGGTAGCCCCAATATGTGTGTGTGTGTATATATTTTTTTTTTGTATTTTAAATGTGTAGAATGTTAATATATTTAGTTGGGTATTTATTTAATTGTAAATGGACTTAGTAGTTTGGGTTGGACTTTCAATCATAATTCCAAGACTTAGGAATTTTATTAAGTTGGATTTGAGTCCATTAGTGGGTTTATATTAGTAAATGTTGGTACACATAGCCCAATTAGGTGAATCAATATTCTACTTTAACTTTCAATTAATTTGTTATTTATGAAACAATTAAGTAAAATAAAATAAAACTAGATGTAGATTATATTATATCATAACAAATGTTATTAAAGTACATCACGATATAATAAACCGTACATATACTGAGCTATCGAATTTAGGGGGTTCTACAGAATATGACAAATCTGACCTTTGGGGATTAAAATCCCAAAAACATATGAATATATATATATATATATATTTATATTGGACTATGGTAAGAGGATAATTAGTCACCGGAAGATTGATAATTCGAACCTAAGTTCGAAGGATAAACTAAAATAGTTTAAATAAGATAAATTTGGGGTACAATTGTTAAAATCCATAATTCTGGTCTTATGTCTTAAAAGTAAGTCTTAAAATATCAAAAATAAGTTCTCTATAAAATTTCACCTAAATCGGAATTTACTAAAATAGAAAATTGGGGCAAAAATGTAAATTTCAAGAATTCGGGGCCAAAACTGTAATTTACAGAAACTTACTTTTTGAAAATAAAATTTCCATAAAAGTTGAACTCTATGGACTCATAATAACATAAAGATCTTACCCCGAAAATTTGAGGTCAATCTGACAAGAAACGAAAAAGATATGACCCGAATACTAAAATATCGATTAAGGCAAAACAAAGGGGAAAAAATCGTAATTTCTAAAAGAATAAAAATTAAAACTGAACGTAATCCAAAAGTAAAAGTCGTAAGGCCCAAATCGCAACTGGGTTCATAATTTTCGGAGTTTAAATGAATCCAAACGAATCAATCAAAATTATAAGATAAAACTAAATAAAAATAATAATAATAATAATAATAATAGTACTAGAATTTCGAAAGGGCAGAATTGTAATTTATGGGAGGAAAAACCTCCATGCAACTTCTGATCTCAGAACCTTATATTATAACGGACTTTTCGCCACAAAGTTCATAAAATTTGGACGTACAATCAAACCGTTTGGACTTAATCAAAATTATAATATTTTAGTAAAAATAATGATAGTACTTAAAAGACGGAAGGGCAGAATTGTAATTTCTGAAAGGTAAAACTTTCATGCGACTTTTGACCTTCAATCCTCATATCATAACGGACTTTTCGCAATAAGGTTCGTAATTTTCGGACGTACAATCATTCTGTACCGAATTATCCAAATTTATAATATTTTAGTAAAAATAATGATAGTACTTAAAAGATGGAAGGGCAGAATTCTGATTTCCGAAAGGTAAAACTTTCATGCGACTTCTGTCGTCGGCTAGTTGGTGAGATGTGGACTTCATATTGGCGGCTTGATGAATGTTTGAATTAAAGTAATTTATCTTGTCCGCCTTAAATGCTTCAGACATTCTGTTGGCCTTCATTAAATGCTCTGGATGCCATAGTCTTCAGCCGCATTAAGGGGAGATACATGAAGGGTGATCGAACAACCCACATGGAGGACTGGATTCTTAGCTATGACAAGACTTCTGAAGGAAAAATTTACTACAAGAACAGGGGCAGATCTCCTGGTCAACCGATGGAAAGGGACAGAAAATGATCCCTAAAGAAGATCGACCAGACAAAAACATATTATACGACAATATATTTATTTGCTATAACTTGTGTATTCTACTTTCTTTCCATCTCTATTTTAATAAGTCTCGCACTGCAAAAAAATTATCTATCAATAAAGAGACCACTTTCTCTTGAAAGACAACTGCTCGTAATCTGTATTATTGTGTGCATTTTAAATGCTTGACAAATATTGAAATTATTTCTAAGTATGAGTTTTGCAAAGTTTAAGTTGTAAGAACTTGCCTATGAACATTTCATAGATAAGTTGTATTCACTAAAGCTACATACTGTAAGATTGTGTCTGTGAGCCAATCATAGTTTAAGTTGTGAAACACTTAGCCTTGTCGGATACGTTTTTTAAAACATGTCTGTGAGTTGTTCATCTTTTAGTCAAAGTCTTATGAAGATCAGATCATCACAGAGAAGATTTGAAGCTAGAAAATTTATAGAGTTTTGGCATTATCAAAAAGGGGAAATTATTGGAAAAATGATGTCTTTTGATAGATGCAGCAAAATACAACTATCACGCTATATCATTCTTCATACAGCTCAAACTTATATCCTACAGTGTATTGAAGAAAGCGGCTTCAGCTTACATCTTATGGGACCTAGTTGGCTACATCAGAAATGTTGTATGGACTTTAATTAGGAAAAGTAAAGTGCCATACCCAACAGGAAGATACTTAGACTTCAAACCATTGTGAGGTAAGTCATTTTTTATTCACAGAGTATTCACGGTTTTAAAGTACATTTAATGCTGATCGATACAGCATTTAATACGGCCTAAGAATGTAGGCTGAAAAGCATTTAATGAAGGCTAAAAGGAATGTCTAAAGCATTTAATGCTGACATTTTAATTCAAACATTCATCAGCCGTCAATCATAAGTGTCCATATCTCACCAACTGGCCAACAGCTACATTTACAATGCATCTTTTGTCGAGGTTATAAATATCCCAAATCTGAGGACTTGCTCACTAACTGATTGAACAACTAATCTTGCTATCTCATAATATCAAAAAGAGCAAACGCTCTCTTCAAGCCTACGACGCTATTCTTATCAAAGAGATAGTTAGTCCTGAACCAAGTGAACAACATATTACAGCAAGGAACTTAAACACCTATAGCTGTTGTTCAAATATTTATACTACCCATAATTGACATTGTGAAGATTAGCCCTCTGTGGACTAAGAGAACGAACCATTATGATCTACGTGGCAAGCTTTAATCCGTGTGAGAAGAAGTCAGAGTTCAAGGAGCCCACAACAATCTGTGTGAACGACTTAAGCTACACTCAGGTGCACCAATCTCTGTGAAAGATACAGTGACTTGTTTAGTTCAAAAAATCATATAGTTGTATACGCATTTATTTTAATAAATATCCCTCCTCTGCGGAGAATCTTTGGACGTAGAGAATGTTTCCTCGAACCATATTACATAGTGTGTCATTACTTGCTTTATTTACTTCCTGCTTATTACCGGTGATTTTTAGTATACTTACCCTATAAAACCCTATAAACACCAGGCCTACAAGAGAACACTTAGTTGCTGTAGTTACAGCAACTTGCTTACAATATTCCTCTATGCTTTTAACTTCAAAAAAGAGTACAACTTATTCACCCCCCCCCCCCTTTTCTAAGATGTTATTTAAGTATATCTTGTCCAACAAGTGGTATAGGAGAGGTTGGTTCTACAAAGAATCAGTCGATTTTTAACCAAAACCAAATCCATAATCACTAGCTCTTAAAACTTCATATTTTGTCTTTAAAAATCATCTCTTATCTCATGATATGGGTTCCTCTATGATTAAAAAAGTTCCAATGCTTTCAACTAACAATTTGATGACTGGAAAATTAAAATGGAAGCACATTTTGCTGCCATGCACGAAGATATGCTCTTCTTGATACAGGAAGGACCTATCACCATAATGAAGGTCAATAGAACGGCCAAGGTATAAGGTCAACCCCTTACAGAGATGCTAGAGAAGTCATTGTGATCAGTGGACCACACAGGAAGGAAAGCGAGCAAACATGGACAATGTAGCTAAGAATATGCTATTTGTCACTCTTGAAAAAGGCACAGGCTCAGAGGTAAAAGGCTGTAATACAGCAAAAGCTATCTATTTAAAATCAAGATGATATGCAAGGGCACTGATCTCTTGAAAGAAAACAAAGTGTTTGATTGGTACCGCCACTTGAAGGGGGGTTGAATAGTATGGTGTAGAGTTGAACTCTTTTATTGTAGAAGCCAATAAAATTGGAGTAAACAAAAGAAAGTTGTGGAATGTAAATGACACAAGAATTATTCCAGAGGTTCGGCTATCCAAAAGCCTACGTCCCCTACCTAGTGTTATTGACTATCCCTTTTCTCAAAATAATTGCACTTTGTAGTTCCCTGCCAACTCTTTACAATAACACTTTCAAGATTAGTGTCAAAGTTCGGTTTCTTAATTTTCGGGCTCACGAACAACTGAAACTAAAATACTTCTTTTTTCCTAGGTAAAAGACAACCTATCCAAAATTACAATGAGTATTTCGAGTACAATTACTCGAGTTATAGAATAATAGCTCAGAGGTATGTAGAAGAATTTTTGAACAATTTTTATTGTATCAATTACAATATGTAATTTTATCGCTCAAAGTGTATATGAAATAAGCTCAGAATCATCACATGGTGTCCTTGTGTTTTCAATGAATTCTTGTATCTTAACTCTTCCAAAAACCATCTATTTATAGCCTTTAGGAGCCAAGTGGCCGTTAGCAGCATTATCCTCATTAACGTATGTTACACAGTATTACTTGTATAAATTAATGGCATAACGGTCATAATCTTCTCATAGTAGCGGTCGTGAGATCAGTCCAGTGACATTTAGTATCTTATGTTTGTTACTTGTAGGCTGCGTACGCAAGATATGTCACTAGTTGGCCGTTGGATAGTTGACCTTCTAGATTCTATCAACGGTATAATTTTGACTCAATATACAAAGGCTTAGCGGCCGTTAACAAGGTTAAACTGTTCATGACCGTTCGATGTGTTGACCTTCTTGATGTAGTACGACGGCTAAAATTGAAACATTATGTAAGTTACAATCATGATTTTGAGTGTGTTATGCTCGTTTGATAAGGTACCTTCTCCAGCTACATAACTCTATATATTTTAACACATGTTGGCCACTAAGTATACAGGATACTACTTGGAAAGTGTTTTAAACAACAAGCTGTACGGTTTTCAAATCTGAGTGCGTAGCGGAAGTCTTGTTAAAGTGAGTTACTGTAAATACAGGAACTAGATATGAAGTGTATACTTAAAAATAATCACGAATATTAAAATAGTAAATGCAGAAGGTAATTGACACGATAATTAAAGTGGTTCGAGGTAAACCCCTCTACGTCCACTGGTCCTCCACACAGGAGTGAAAATGTTTAACAACTACGTATTTATAATCAAACCTAATCAATATATCGTTCACACAGATTGATATAATGATCTTAGCCTTCAACCGTTCACACAGATTGGTTTAGGCTATCACTTGACTGGCTTCTTCACACACAGTTCCGAAGCTTCGTCTCTTCAATGCAAGTCCGTCACACACATTTCAGGAATAGCAAGGATTCGTAGTACACACAGGGCTGATGGGTTTTGTTCAATGGTAGAACAATGATTGAACAACAGCTTTGACTTTCTGAGCTTTTAGCTGATGATGTGTTGTTCATAGTTTGAGCACTTGTATATATCTTCTTTCAGATGTATATGATGATAACTTCGTTTTTCTAAGTGTCTGTGATCTTCAAAGACTGGGGATATATATAGACTTCTGAAATATATCCGTTGATATAAACCCGTTGAGCAAGATTCCGTTCCAACGGGATGATGTGTTTGAATAAAACACGATCCGGATTTTGCGCTAGTTTTAAGATCTCTGACGGCTTGATATTTAAATACTTTATCCTTTAGTATTTAAATATATCTTCTCAAACGGGACTTTGACTTTAGCGAATAACAAAGATTCCTTCTTGTCCTGTTTGGATACTGTATGGAATGATAGTTGTATTGTCGATTCGAGACAGCTTCCATACTTAGTCTTTATGAGACTCCTTTGCTGTATGATAGATTCACTGTATGCTGGGGCTACGAGAAGTCTTCGATACAGGTTGATACCTTTGATCAGCCTTTTGACACAGCTGCTTGCTGTATGCTGGATCGGCATATTGTCAAAATATTCTGTCATGATCTTTCGATACAGGAATTTGTTTATCCCGACAATTTCGATACAGGGATTGTTATCCCAACAATTTCCGTCTTTTTGATAATTTGCCAAGTCCTTCAAAGTATTCCTTTTAAAAACATTATGAAACATCCTTGATGATGCCAAAAGTTTAACACTTAGCATCTTGAAGGAGGTCAGCCTTCTTGGTCTTCTGTTCGAATGTTCTGGCCTTCAGCAATTAGCCTAATACTAAGAACTGCTCGCAGGCAAGTTCAGATTTTATCAAAAGAGTGATACATGATTAAACTTATGATTGGCGCGCAGGCACAATCTTACATTGTATTCTAGATTCATATAACTTAAACTATGAACTGTTCACAGATAAATTCTTACGGCTTATGTATTAAAAACAAGTTTCATATTTGAATACCGCAAGGATAAATTAAGTGTTTATAGACATACAATAAAACAGTAGATTACGAGTTGTAATCTTTCAAGACAGGCAAATATTTTATTGATATAGAAACACATAGTACAAAATTTTGCTCTTCTGAAAATAAGATTACAAAAATATTACAAGGAAATTTAACTCATGTAGTCTGCGTGTCTCCATGGCCTTTTTGGGGTCATTCTTAAATCCCTTCCACCAGTTTTGATGTGCGTCCTTGTCTCGATTCAGATATATGGATCGTCCATCATACGACTAATCGAAGACTAGGATCCAATCTTCTGGATGGGTAACCAAGTCACCTTTTCTATGCCTTGACTTCATTTGCTGCTGTAGCGGGAGCGTTCCTTGTTCCAACCTTTTCTTGAACTACTCTGCGGCTTCCTATACCGTCCTGCATCTATTGAATAATGAGGATTCCCTGATAAGAACAACAAAGTGTCTTAGCAGTTCATTTCTCCTCCAGTTCTTGATCTCTTCAGCAGTAGGCTTTCGGTCGGCCGGGAGGTTCATAGTTTGAGGCTTTAGAACTAGGCTCTTCCAAGGATACATAGGATCATGGAATTCTGGTTGATCTCCCTATATTCTAACGTTCGGCATTGAAATACGGGCTATATCAGCAGTGATGGAGTCTTCAAAAGGAGCTAACATTTCCTTCTCTTGCTCCAACCTTGTTCTCCTAGCAGCTTCCCTCGATTCTTCCCCCTTTTTGGCGTCATCAAGGTATGACACATTCTCATCAAGGCGTTCCAGGATTTGCAAAGCAGTATCCTGTTTCGTCTCAATATTTGTCATTTTCTCAACAAGGGAGGAGAGAACCTGCGACATGTCTTGAATTTTCTTGTTGTGGGCTCGAAGCTGGGAACCGATTTTGATCATAGCAGATGTTGTCTTGGCCTCAGACACGCGTAGCTTTGATTGCTCGTCTCTCAGGATCTACACCTATTTTTCTTGCAATTAGCTCAGGGCCTGCTTGAAGACGTGTGGCGGGATAGTGAAGGCTTCTTCCACTCGGGAGACTTCATGCTTTAGTCCTGTCATCTCTTCAACGGTAGATGTGTGTAGCCAATCAAGAGCTTTTTCCACGGAATACAGGGCATTGACGGTGTCCTAGATGAAAACAGTTTGGAGGCCAAGAGCATGTAATCACTCTTTCCTTGTGTCAGTCCTAGGAGAATCGGGCTGGGCGAAATCCTCAACTCCGTTCAACCGTCTCAAATTCGCATTGGGACGTGAATTGAGTTGGACATCCTCAGGTATTATACCGTCGTCGGATTCCAAGGCGGTTGAGGGTGCGGGAGTATCAGATTCGGGCTCGGCGATAGGGGGTACTGCATCCTCCTGTGCTGGGATGGGTTCTGAAGACATGGATACAGGAGGGACTGATTCCTCCCGCTGTCTCTCAGCTTCCGCCTGCTCCGGCAGAGGGACTGATTCCTCGTGCGGGACAGCGCTGGATTCTTCTTCTGCTTGGGCGGCGACAGGCTCGGGTGCTTGTTGCGAAACAGATTGTTCCTACGCGACATGAGGGACTGAATCCTCGTTGTCGGGAACATCGTCTTGTTGATGGGGAGGTGATTGGTGATGACTCGAAGTTCCTGCGCCCATCGGAAATTCAGATTCTTCTCGACTCATTCTTAGACCAGCCTGTAGGGCGTCGTCATCATCGTCAGAGTCGGGATCTGATTTTAGACTTTCGGGAGATTCTTCGGACTTAGCATTTCCTTTCTTTCGTGCTTCGGCTTTTTCAAACAGATGGCTCTCAATAAGCTCTTTAACACAGAGGTTGTCCTATTGGATCAGGACAACTACATCTTGAGCGTCTGTCACTTCCAAAACAAATCTTTCTTCGTTGCTCCATTCGCTCCAGTTGTACAGGTTGTCGTACGGAGCAAGTCTGTAGTTCTTCCATTGGATAAACCGTTCGTAAGCATGTTCGATTTGCACAGAAAGTAGCGTTTTGGTAATAATCCTGTCCAGGGAGGGGCTGCGTATAGCGCCTGGGTTCGCTGTAGGCATGGGTTCCTGTTGGGATTTGGTCCAGCATCCTGCCTGCATGAGCTTAAAAATGTGCGAGGCGCGACTTGCGATTCGACCTGTGAGATCTGCACTAGAAAGTGGTTAAATGAATTGATTTGGACTACTCATACGAACAAGATGCATCTTCTTTTCTGGTAGCCATCTCATAGAAACTCCAAAGTTAAGTGTGCTTTGCCTGGAGTAGTTATGAGATGGGTTACCCCCTGGGAAGTTTCTCAGGTGTGCGTGAGTGAGGACAAAGCGCGCTAGAAAAGACTCGTGTTGGTATAGTGAGGATAGTCTTCATCATTCTTGTGAGTAACAATTGGCAGGTACTGGGTGGGGGATTGTTGGACTTCGGTCCAGCATCCTGCCTGCATGGGCTTAAAAATACGCGAGGCGCGGCTTGCGATTCGACCTGTGAGATCTGCACTAGAAAGTGGTTAAATGAATTGATTTGGACTACTCATACCAACAAGATGCATCTTCTTTTTTTGGTATCCATCTTATAGAAACTCCAAAGTTAAGCGTGCTTGGCCTGGAGTAGTTATGGAATGGGTGACCCCCTGGGAAGTTTCCCAGGTGCGCGTGAGTGAGGACAAAGTGCGCTAGAAAAGACTCGTGTTGGTATAGTGAGGATAGTCTTCATCATTCTTGGGACCAACAATTGGTATCGGAGCAGGTCATGGGTGCGGATTCCCTCGAAGTATCCTACAGTGGAGGCTACCAGAGTGTTGGAACTGAGAGGCGGGCATGCAGCAAATGTTGCCAGTTGGCCGGAACTAAGATGTTGGCACAGTGGAGGTTGTCAGGTGCTAGAGGGCTATGTGAACAAATTTAGTATGCTGGAACTAAGATACTGGCGCAGCAGAAGTAAACGGAGTTGGAACAGATGCTGATGTCAAGTGTTGGAGGACTGTGTGAATGAATCCAGCCGCAAGAGGGCTGTGTGATCAAATCTAGATCGCGGAGGTTTCTAGACTATGGGGCTGAGATGCTGGTAGGTACTGGGAGGGGGATTGTTGGGATTTGGTCCAGCATCCTGCCTGCATGAGCTTAAAAATGTGCGAGGCGCGACTTGCGATTCGACCTGTGAGATCTGCACTAGAAAGTGGTTAAATGAATTGATTTGGACTACTCGTACCAACAAGATGCATCTTCTTTTCTGGTAGCCATCTCATAGAAATTCTAAAGTTAAGCGTGCTTGGCCCGGAGTTGTTATGAGATGGGTTACCCCCTGGGAAGTTTCTCAGGTGCACGTGAGTGAGGACAAAGCGCGCTAGAAAAGACTCGTGTTGGTACAGTGAGGATAGTCTTCATCATTCTTGGGACCAACAGTTCCTCTACAGGTGTGGAATCCTGTATCGGAGAGGGATCCCTTATAGGGGTAGGTACCCTGATGGGAGAAGTAGCTTTTGGCTCCAAAGTGGCAGCCGACTCGCCAGAGTCTTGTATGTTGGCAGATGTTTGAGCATCCGTCATAGCCGCCAAAGGCTCGAAATCTACTGTATCGACAGTAGCAGGCATATCTTCCACGAGGGTTGGGCCTTGGGGGAGTTGTTCAGTGGGTTGAGACACGGAAGAAGCATCCTTGGAGGTTTCAGTAGCTTTAACTTTTGAAAGCCTCCCTAGCTTCCTTTTCGGCTTCTCAACAGCAACTGGAGTTTTGCTGTGAGATCTTTTTCTCTTCCTTGAAGTCTCCCCGCTCTGAGACTTCAAATATACGTCCCTTGGGTCGGCATAAAGGGGCAATTTGCGAACGTAAGGCCTGCTTGCAATGAGGGGTCCTTTCTTGAAGTCGGTGGGTCTGATGCTTCCCATATAAATGCGAGAGGTGATCTTCTTTGCTTTTTCATCTTGCGGAACACCGTATTTGGTCAGAATATAATTCAAAATCAAACCAAAGGATTTCTTCTCCGAAGCAGGTTTAGAAACTTCTTCCTGCAACCGTTTGAGGATGATTTGACACTAGTTGACCTTCTCATAGGTCATAATTGCAACCATCATCCTAAACCTAAGATTGGTCCACATCTCGAATGCACCTGTTCTGTTCTCAATAATACGGCAACAAAAATCATGTAAATAGACAAAAGGTAAACAAAAGTTTTTCTTATGACACAAGGTGTGAACCGTTTCCACCGACGCTGAACCGGTGAACAAGCCATGGTAAGCGGTTGGCAGTTCCTGTGACCCAAAGGTCTCAAGATCTTCCATTGACAGGCCATCAGCAGGTAGCATGTAGATGTTCTGGAGTAGCTCTTGGTCAATGCGGATCTCGACTCCGCGAATGATAGCTGTGATGCAGCAACATGTCCTCCCTGGGCCAGTGAAAGGAAACGAACAGCAGCATTGAGGTAGAACTCCTCAACCAGATGAACATCAAATCATTCCGAGGTGTGGCTGCCAAGGCGATAAATGCCTTATTGACGAATCCTAGTGATGAAGTACTCCATCGATTCGACGTCATCTACTTCGGCATGAACACGTTCAAGCACGACAGATCTAGAGAAGATCCGTCCATCGATGATGTTGGAAGATTTCTTGAGAGAGATGGAAGAGGTTTGAGAAGATGCCATTCATGATTCTCAAAGAAAAGTTAAAAGGATTCAAAGAGAATGGAGTAAACACAGAAAGGTTTGTAGGCTATATGCTCGAGAACTCTTACAATATGCAGAAAGCGTAAAGAGTCTCAAATGGCATTTACAGTCCTTTTATAGTGGGCGTTGAAGAAGGGTTTTCAGAGATTAAACTGTCAGATTTAAGGGATGGGAACCGTTGTTTGAAATGAACGATCACGATGGACTGAGTGTAACCGGTACAACTTATCCATCTAATTTAAAATAGGAGCGGGTCCCACTTTTGACTTATTAAATTACCCTTATTGCCCGAAACGGCGGTGTACAATTAATAAAAAGTTTGAAACATCGCGTCTTTGAAGATACCAATGTCCAGATGTCGTGTAAAGCATTTAATGCAAACGACTTGTAATGATAACAGGACACGTGGACATAAAATCTTTTAAAAATAAATAACATGATAATTGATTTCCCATTGTAGGTGCTGTATCTGCGAAAATACAGCGTTCCCCCTTAAAAGGTACATACGGGTTTCAATTCGATACATCAGCTTTCGGATTAATGCTGTATTCTTGGGTCTTACAGCATTCCCCCTCAATTACTGAGTAAAAGAATTAAAAACTTACAGAGAGTCAGGCTATAGCAATCCTATTTCATGTCCAAGCATGCAAAATCTTGCTGTGTCGAGAGGCTTGGTACAGATGTCGGGTAACTGGATATTTGTATGAACTTTTTCCAGCCGAACATCCTTGTTCTCAACATGATTTCTAATGAAATGATGCTTCATGTGAATATGCTTGGTGCGTGAGTGCAATACAGGGTTGTGAGTGATAGCAATTGCACTCGTACTATCGCTCATAATCGGCGTCTCTTTAGCTTCAATTCCATAATCTGACAGCTGTTGTTGCATCCAAAGGATCTGCATACAGCAACTACCAGCAGCATAGTATTCTGATTCAGCTGTTGAAAGCGAGTTTGCCAATTGTTTCTTGCTAAACCAATATACCAGTCTAGGTCCAAGAAAGTGACAAGTTCCACTTGTACTCTTCCTATCTAGCTTACATCCTCCGAGATCCAAGTCGCTGTGGCCAACTAAATCGAATCCGCCTTCTTTAGGATACCACAGTCCTACATCGACTGTTCCTTTGACGTATTTCAGGATTCATTTAGCTATTGTGAATTGTGATTCTTTAGGTGATACTTGATATCGCGCACACATTCCCACATCAAACTGGATATCGGGCCTACTAGCCGTTAGGTACAGGAGTGAGCCAATAAGCTTCCTGTAGAGTGATTGATCAACCGGCTTTCCAGCTTCATCAGCACTAATTTGCACGGAAGTGCTCATGGGGGTTGACGATGATTTGGAAGTATTCATTCCAAATTTGTTGAGAAGCTCCTTGCTGTATTTTTCCTGGTTGATGAAAATCCCTGTAGGCAACTGCTTTACCTGCAAATCTAGGAAATAACTAAGTTCTCCCATCATACTCATTTCAAATTTACTTTGCATGAGATGAGAGAACCTTTGACATAAAGCAAGGTTAGTTGAACTAAATATTATATCATCTACATAGATTTGAACCATCAGGAGGTCATCACCTTCCTGTATTTTGAACAAGGTCTTGTCCACAGCACCTTTCTCGAATCCATTATCGGTTAGATACTGGGACAGAGTCTCATACCAAGCTTTAGGGGCTTGCTTAAGTCCATACAGTGCTTTCCTTAGCCTGTATACTAGGTCTTCGCCTTCTGGATTGACAAACCCTGGTGGTTGTTCAACATATACTTCTTCAGCAAGGTCTCCATTTAGGAATGCACTTTTGACGTCCATTTGGTATACAATGAAGCTCTTATGGGCGGCAAAGGCTAAAAATATCCTTATGGCTTCTAGTATGGCTATAGGGGCAAATGTCTCATCGTAGTCTATGCCTTCTTCATGTCTGTAGCCTTGGGCGACTAGTCGGGATTTATTCCTGATAATAAGTCCATTTCTATCCTTCTTGTTTCTAAATACCCAATTTGGTTCCAATTACTGATTGATGCGTAGGTCTAGGTACAAGATACCATAAGTTGTTTCTTTCGAAACCGTTAATCTCTTCTTCCATAGATGAGATCCAATGAGAGTTGTTGAGAGCTTCTTTGGTAGAAACAGGTTCGGATTGGGCTAAGAATACAGCAATGGTGCACATATTAAGTCTTCTAAGCTCGGATTGAGATTTCCATTCAGGAAATGGTGATATCTCAGTATCGGTTTCTTCTTCGCACATAGTACATTTCCTTGTGTACTCTGTATTCTCCTACGGGTAGAAACATCAGCATCAATGTTTCCAATGATCAGCTCTTGCGGGTGATCTCTCAACCATCTTCTGTCGGGTTCGAATTCAGGGTCCCGTACTGTATCGTTAGTTGCGGTAGTTTCGGCTTCAGCTTGTACAACATCGGCTTCACCTACGCCAGTTCTTATAGCTGCGGGGTTGATTTCTAGGTCAACGACAGGTTCGATAGGAGTTGGTGGATCTATGATGGAAAGTTGTTGGATGTTCTGAGAAAGATCTTCTACTCCTGTAGGGTCATGATGAGGTTCATTGAACACTACATGAACTGATTCTTCAACTGTTAGCTTCCTTTTATTGAAGATCCTGTAAGCTTTGCTAACAGAGGAATATCCTACGAATATCCCTTCATCCGATTTCTCATCGAAGGTTCTAAGTTGATCCTTACTGTTGTTCAAAACGTAACATCTGCATCCAAATATGTGAAAGTACGAAACTAATGGAGTTTTGTTGTTCCATACCTCGTATGCTGTTTTGTTGTGATGCTTGTTGACGATACAGCGGTTTTGTGTGTAGCACACTGTATTGGTGGCTTCGCCCCATAAACGCTGTGGCAATTTGCTTGCGGCAATCATTATCCTTGTTGCTTCCTTTAGCGTCCTGTTCTTCCGCTCGGCAACACCATTTTGTTGAGGTGTTCGGGCAGCTGAGTATTTGTAACACGCCCTAACCTAGCAGCTGAACCGCAAAGGGGTCCGTGCTACTAAGTTGGGGAGTATCACGCTTTTAAACTTTCAAAACCAATAAAAAGTAGCTTTGGTAATGCGAGTACTCAGGGAAATAACGCAAACCGGTATTATTTATTCAAAACATTACACAACCTTAGGTTTAATACATAACGAAACCATAACAGAGTGATCTTATTCAAAACAAAACATAGTCTTCCAGCATAGGGGCGAAATAGCTGGGGAATGGCATATGGACAAGTCTCCGGCTGTCAACACTGAAGAAGATTGTCAAATCCTAAACATGAGCATCATCACCTGTATCATAAGAATCTAATGAGCTAATGGCTCAGTAAGATGAGACTTCTGTAATAGCAAAGTATCACGTATCACATTTATCAACAAATAACTACCATATATATATAGTCATGTTCTTGTAAAATCCTTTCTTCGGGTACCCTTGAAGTGTGATATATAGGCCATGGTTTTCGGAACCTGTTCATATAATTGGCCAATAAAAGATGTATACGGGGGTTCCCATACTGGTTTTTCAACCAATGGTACTAGCCGTATTCAACCTTTTTCATTCAGTGTGGGTTTCCTTGATCGACTTTCAGCTGCAAGTATTTGCCACCATGTGTTGGGTCCGTCGGTCCTCCGCGTCCCGTGCCTACCCGCCATCAATCAAGTACCATACATCCTGTTCTTAAACATTATTTTACATACACATGTTATGCATGATCATTCAATAACAGTCACATATGAAAATATCAATCAATATATGATCCTTATGATACAGCAAGGAAAAGCCTCATCTTACCTCAAGTCTTGTGCCTGTTGATGTGAAAAGATAAGTTTCTATAGATGGATGTGCTAAAATCCTTGAAGAAACAATCTGAAATCTCTTTGGGGACTTTTAACAAATACCTTGGAAAAACTGTCAGATTTGAGCTTCCTGTTTGATCGGGCTTTTGTAGCTTTTATAATTTTTGGAAGGGAAATATGTTACGAGCGTTTTAAAGTAGAGGTTCACAGCTTCAAAATAGTATATTATTTATTGGAAAAATACTTACATAAACATATATTTATAGGAGTCCAAAGTCGGCTGAAAATCAACCTTACTCGGACCGAGGCCTTATCCGACAATGGCCGAGAAGATTCTCGGTCGTGACCGACCTTATCCGGATAATCGACAGCCATATCCGGATAGTGGCCGAGAAGCTTCGGTCATGACCGACCTTATCCGGACAAATGGGCATGCCTTTATCCGGATAGTGGCCTCAAGCTTCGTGGCCGGTCGTGACCGGCAGCTTGTCGATTAGCGTGTCCGGCGGTGACCGAAAAATGTCCGTCAACTTGGCTCAGCCGGTTCGACCCCTTCCCGATGTCCAAATTCGATTTTCCGACCTGTTCCAGACTCGTCGGAGCTAAATCTTCAATATGCTTGGAACGGATTTTCGATAATAATAAAATAATAATTTAATATTATTTTTACAGTATAAGTGTTCTGTAATGAAAATTTTATCGTATCAAATCGTCGAAAATTTTTCGAAATTACTTTCATAAATTCTAAAATAATCCTTATAATTTATTTTGAAACCTTTTCTTTTTAAATCCTTCATTTTATGTTAGAAACATATCGGTCCAAGTATTGGACAACTTGTAAATATCGAAATCCATGATCATTAGCAAAATAAATAGCATTTAAATAAGTCTTTGAATTTTCTAGGGTATTAAAATTATTATTTTATAATCGTTTAGCACATCGATCTCGAGAAACTGAGCTCCTCACTGCAACAAAACATCTCACAATGACTTTTATCATGTTAGAGGAGATAATTAACATGTCGTATAAAACATAATGCGAATGGACATAGCAGTTATTCATGCTCATGAAATGTATACTTGTATGCTATGCTTCCATAATGCATATTATGTAAATGCATTTAGGTATTAAATGGTTATTGGCTTAGGGGATAACAGGACATTACAGTCCTCCCCTCCTTATAAAATTTCGTCCTCGAAATTGACATACCGAACAGTTCTGGATATTTGCTTTGCATTTCCTCCTCTCTTTCCCATGTAGCCTCTTCAACAGCATGATTCCTCCAAAAAATCTTTACCAAATGAATTTCCTTGTTCCTTAGTTTCTTTATTTTCTTATCAAGAACCTGTACCGGCTTCTCTTCATAGGACAAATCCGGGGATAATTCCAACGGCTCATAATTTAACACATGTGAGGGGTTGGAAATGTACTTTAACATGGACACATAGAAGACGTTGTGTACACCAGATAGCGAAGGAGTTAAGGCTATTCTATAAGCTCTGTCACCAACTCTCTCAAGGATTTCAAATGGGCCAACATATCTCGGGCTAAGTTTTCCTTTCTTCCCAAATCTCATTGTGCTTTTCATTGGGGATACTTTCAAGAAGACATGGTCTCCAACTGCAAATTCCAAATCTCTTCTGCGATTATCTGCATAACTCTTCTATCTACTTTGTGCAATTTTCATTTGTTCTCGTATCTTTTCAACAACCATAGCAGTCTGTTGTATCATTTCTGGGCCCAGTAGGCTTCTTTCTCCAACTTCATCCCAGTTTACGGAAGATGTAATATCATAGAATTTTGCTATGATTTTTCGCATTATTTTATCTGGATTGTACTGTACAGAGTGGGACTCACACATTATGGGTGGATAATTTTGGGAACCGTGACAATCGTACCAGTATGTCTATCGAGATTATTTTAATTCTTGGATATTACATGCTTGAGATGTTTTTCGATGTCGGATATACTGTATGAGTATTTGTACAATTGCCGTACTTGGTCGACAGTTGTGTTTAAGGGTATCATGCATCAGATGTATCGTATGAGAATGTTATCGGAACGAGTATATGTATTCAGTATGTCGCGTGTACGTATACAGTATATTGAGACGACAGACAGGAGCAAAAATGGCTAAGTATGAAAGCCATTACGTACGTTAAGTGATGAATCTTACGTACGTAACTAAGTAAGCTTAACGTACATTAAGTTAGGTACATAATGTACGTTAAGAAGGGAATCGGACAAGATCGAGTCGTGGTCTGCAGGTGGGCCCAGTGTCGGTAGCTTTCGGTGCGAGCGAGTCAACTTCGAGCCTTACGTGCATTAAGGATGTATCATTACTGTTTTCGAGCATTTGAAAATGATACTTTTCAAAATGAACGTTTTACGGATGTTTTACCGAAAATGATTTTTGGGCCGAAACCCAATCGATTTTGAAATAGTTTTGTAACTCAGGACTTGGGGTCCAAAAGGGTTTTTCTACTTTTTAAACTTCTTGTAATGCGGAACGAGATACGGGCTGAGACCCTAAGGTTTCAAAAGGCTTTTTTCTGTTTTCTTAAAACTCCCGAGATTTGTAAAACACCTTACTAATCGCTTATGCATTTTATTACTGCCTTTCGGGGTTTTGGTTTACATATTCAAATAAAACCTCTCGGGAAGTCTTTCACTGTGTTGAGTTGTTTCAATGTTTTGTCATAACATATTTGAGGTGACCCAAGATGGGTTAATGGTTGACGTTGCGAGTCATGTATGGAAGAGGAGTTTTTATCCGACTTTATATATTGAGATTTTGGAACTCTATCGGGTGATTTTCTGATTAAATATCAGTGAATATTGGTGACGAACTGAATTGGTATACATGAGTATGTATGTGGTCAATCATTTGCATAGTTTTCATTTTGTAACTTCGAAATCGTGCAGATTCGAAGGGAAATGTTATCGAATACTTGGCACCAGTTAGCCAGTTTAATTTTTCGAAAATTATTTTCGTGGTCTTACGAAAATTTATGTTTTGAGTTTTGAAATTTTTTAAAGAATTTTTGAAAATTTGTCTTCTTGACGAGACTGTATGATTTCAAAATGATTTTGAAAATGTGATTGATATACATACACATTTTGCATATCATGGTCAAGTTCTGAGTGAGATTCACAAACTGGATAACACACTAACGGTACGAGGAAAAGCGATCCGAACTCCAATATGATAGTTTGGTTATCCAGGGATGATCGGTTAATTGATCGGATAAGAGAAATATGTTGCGTGTTGTAGGTTCGGGTACAGATTGTAATTTTGGAACTATGGGTTTTATGAAACCGGGTTGTAGGCCACTTTGCTAAAAATTGCCGTGTCAAACCCAAGAAGGAGGTTCTCGTAGCAACATGGAGCGATGAAGATGAAGACGATGATTTCATCAATCAAAATAATCTCGCTGTCATGGCCCGGAGTTCGTTCGGCGACAGTGACGTCGAAAGTCAGGTTAGTACATCCTCCCGTGACGAACTTTTTGATGCATTTGAATTACTTCATACGGATTTTCAAAATGCATTATCGGAAATTAAATCCCTTAAGTCTAAAATTAAATCTTTGGAAATTGAAAATTCCAAAATTATCGAAAAGGGAAAATTTGTCGAAATCGATCATTCAAAGTGTATTGAAAATGAAAATATTTTGAAGAATGATCTCGCTAAAATCCAAACCGAGCTTAAATCTTTGACAAAGAAATTCTCGTACGGAAACGAGAAATTTGAACAAATGCTTGGTGTTCAAAAATTTACTTTGAATAAAGAGGGGTTAGGATTCAAACCACGTTCGAAAAACGAATTCGTTAATTTTAAAATACCCCATTGCGAAAAGTGTTTGAAAATCGGGCATCATATTTCAAGTTGCAAAAGCCCGAAGCGGACGATAAAAATTAAGAAAATTTGGGTTCCTAAAGGAACAATGGTTTCAAATACCGTCTATGTTTCCAAACAAAAACCAACTATAGGTTGGATCCCCAAAAATTGATTTTTGTATTTTACTCGGGGAGTATTTTTTAAAAGGAGATAATATTTTCAGGGGAGTTTTTACCCTTCATGCATTTATTTATCATAAATTAGTATCATGCATATTTTATATTTTGGTATTATTTCAATTGATATTTTATCCACTTTTGATGAATACAAAAAGGGGGAGAGATAGGAGAATGGAGAAATAAGTCGAAAATGTGATTAACCGTGAAAGGGGGAGAAAAATCGAAGAAAATCGATTGCATTCAAAAAGAATGAGAAAAACGAAGGAGTTGAAGAAAATGAGGAGAGGTCGAAAAGACGATGAAAAATTCGAAAAATTCAAAAGTTAAAGGTAAGGAGAAAGAAGGAGTCGAAAAAGTAATGGGAGAAGATTCTAACGAAACGGACAAAGTCGAAAACTTTGGTCTGTAAAGATATACATATATTTGTATTTTTGCAGGAAAATCCCATTGTCGGAGTGTTGTTTTGTAATCATCAAAAAGGGGGAGATTGTTGGAACATTTTGTTCCATACATAAATTAAAAGTGTTTTGATGATTAATGTTGATAAGCAAAACAAAACAACAAAGAGACGAAGCAAAGCATCGAAGGAATCGAAGTACAAAAAGCTGGAAAATCTCAAAGCTAACGTACGTAACAAGGGTATGTTAACGTACGTAATATGGGCAAGCTAACGTACGGAACGAAGGTTGTATAACGTACGTAAAGGAGTTCAAACAAGTGAACGTTGGAGAAGTCAAAGTCAGCAAAGCATACAACGGATATATGACGTCGTGAGTGACGTAATGTTAACGTACGTAACAAAGGAAAGGCTAACGTACGTAACTCAAATGATGAAACTCACTGGACTGATTTGTGAAGATGCTAACGTACGTAACTAGCCATGGTTAACGTACGTAATGAAGCTTACGTACGTAATATGAATGTGATAGCGCACGTAATGCAGTGTGCAGCAGCTAACGGCTAGTTTGAAGATGGAGCCTATAAATACCATCCCTATGGTATTGTTTGAGTACAACAACCTTGAGCAAATTGTCTATTCTTGTGATATTATTACACACATTCTTGTTGTTGATATTGAGCTTAATTGTAAGTGTTTGAGTGAGAATTCACGAAAACATACACGAGTGGTAAAAGAAAAGATACGATTGGATTCGGTGTTATTAGGATCAAGGATCCGGCATTGTTAGAATCGCAATCGCTATCTTCGTGAGGTTTATCTAGTACCCATAGAAAGCTAGAGCGGTTGATTCCTTGTCCGATAGAAAAGGAAAACGGTTTAACTTGGACCGACGCAAAGACAAGTACGAGTGGTTTATCACGGACCAATAGAAGACGTGATTGTAACGATTATACCTCGACCGACAAAAGAGAGGCGTAGAGGTTTTTATCTTGATCCTATAGAAAAAGATACCGAGAGAGGACGTAGGCTCGTTTATAGCCGAACATCTATAAATCCTCGTGTCCTTTATTTTCCGCACTTATATTTACGCTTCCGCAAACGGCGCAAATATCCGAATCGGTACCCAACAAGTAGTAGTACGATTCTACCATAGTGACTTTGAATGATTTCTTTGTAAGTGTAGATTTAGGGATGGTGACCCCATGCTGATTGTTTGAATATTGGGTGGTCGTTCCCACCCCATGTATGTTTGTATATGTTCGTCGGTTTGTGATTGGTTGTTTGTATGCCGAAGGGCATGTTCAACTTATTGAGATCCACTTTATGTGATTGGTGTGTCTTTTTGAGAACTTTATTCGTTCGTATATCGATTTATGTGGTTCTGTGTTGATCATGTTGGAGCTTACCGTGTGAAGGTATCCTCGATTTTAGTTGATTGTTCGTTGGTAATATTGGAGGTTATCATGATGATGATATTCTCGATTGTGTTTTGACCTCTGATTGGTCATATTGGAGTTTATCATGTCGATGATATACTCGGTTAATTTGTTGGTTGATCATTGTTAATGATCGTATGAGCGTTCGAATTTTGTGCCGATGTTTCGGGATTTGTGTCGTTGATTTGGGCCGTTGTTTCACGGATCGTGTATTATTGATTTTTAGCAGGATTTAGACTTGATTGTGTAACGAGGCAGACAGGATTTGACACGTATAGATTATTTCATCCGACGATGATATATTTGGTTGGGACTCTTGGAATCATGATTGTAAGCGTATTGAGGCGTTACTGTGGAGGAACTCGCTAGTATCTCAAGAGATCGTCGAATTTGCGCATTTGTAAGTATATTGTTTTGGTTGTTCGTTAATAACTATGATTGATCGTTATCGCGATGGTTTCGGAATATGTTGGTTGAACGGTTGTTTCTTTTTATGACGGATTGCAAGTTTCGAGGCCGAAACTTATTTTAAGTGGTGTAGTATGTAATATCCGAAATTTCTACTACTGTTGTTTAATATTATTTTATCCGAGTTATGTTGTACAGCGTGGAATCTGTACAGTATGTATAAAATAAATTAAGGACTGAGATGTCAGTATTGGTATAATTGTCGTATCTGGTCGACAATTGCATTTAAGGATGTAATGAGTTGAGTATACGTATTCAGTATGCCGTATGTTCGTATTCTGCATGTCGAGACGTTGGACAAGAGTAGCTGAAATGGCTAAGTACAGCCACACTAGCACATGCTACGATGTACACTTAGCGTACGCTAAAACACAAGGATTACGTACGTTAATGAGTAGAGTTAACGTACGTTAAGTTGCTAAGTGTTACGTACGCTATGCATAAGGCATTACGTACGTAACAAGGGAATCGGACATGACGAGTTGTGGTTGGCAGGTGGGACCCTGTGTCGACAGCTTTCGGCAACAGATGTGGACTGGTGAGTCAACGGATGGATTTACGTACGCTATACAGGGTGTATTACGTACGTAATACGAGTATATTACTATAGCAAGTCGTAGTGTTACGTACGTTAGGAGGCAACTGGCCGAGTCGTGGCCGAGGACTCGCTGGATGGCCGATCACGGTCGGCAGTGACTCGCAGGATTGGCCGATCACGGTCGGCAGTGACTCGCTGGGCGTAAGGACTGGTCGATAACGGCCGTAAGGTTGTGGCCGGGTACGGCCGTAAGGGCCTATTACGTACGTAAGCTGGTGCCGATTACAGCCGTAAGGGTGTCAGATGAATTGGGCAGTAGGGTAGCCATGGCCGGTTACGGCCGTAAGCCATGTATGGTTACGGCCGTAAGGTACCGATAGGTCCCGGCTATATAAAGGCCTGGACCGGGTCACTTGGGCATTTTTCATGTTTTCTTCGTTCCTTTCGCGATTTTTCACCATAAATGGATGGATTTGGATGGAAACATCATGGAGCAACATATTTTGGAAGTTTGAATCATGGATAACATCATCTTCCGCCCGGATCGAAGGTAAGAACACCTAAACTCTTGGTTTTGGGGATTTTTGAGGTTTCTTGGTGTTTTGGCCGATTTCAACCGTTTTAAATCAGATTGTTGATAGAACTTTGTTGTATTCTTGAGATCATTCATTACTCTTGAAGTTTTGTGGAACAAATTCGAGAATTTCTCCGTTAATCGATTAAATTGGGTTATGCCTTCAACGTGTCCGATAAAATGCTTCAATGGGGTAGAACTTGGGAAGTTCTATATGTTTTCATAGAATTGTGATTGAATTGATATCGTTGTGATTTAGGAATGAACTTTAGAAGGATGTTGGATCGGGAGTCTTTCCTTTCATCGTTTTGTTCGCACCGTGTTAATCAAGGGAAATGTTTACTTGTGTATTTCATCTTATAAGAGGTATGTTGGGTAATCCTCTCCTTGAATTCGGATTTTGATGTTATTGTTGATGAATGATTCGTATGAAGATGATTATGGTTTTGTTGTTACGATTCGTGAGGTTATATGGACTATATGTTGACGGACATATATATTTGTGATTGTGTTCTTCGTGTTCTTGACATGGTTGGGGTTTATTGATTGATGATCCGAGTATAACTTTGAATTCCGCCTTCAAGGTGTTTGATTGAAGTTTTAAAAGAGAAATTGATTGGAATATTTTAGTTAAGTTTGTATACTCGCCGTATCAAATCGATATATGTACCTTGCGGAATCATGGGAATGAATTCATAATTGTTTGAGTTAGATTGTTCGGACTTGTGTTTAATCAAGATATTTTGAAATCATTAGGGTTGTGGATTGGATATATCGATTGTTGATTGTTATCGAACTTGTTGTTTATCGATTATGGTAATAGGTAAGATTATTGATCGGCGATTATAACCGTATGTTGCGGTCGTGTTCGAGTATGTTCGCGAATTGCATTTGGTCGGGGCCGAGGAGCTCGTAGACGAAGGCAATGAGATTGGTAGTGCCTTCATCATCGTCGTATCGGTATCGAGGCAAGTTATTACTTGCTCAATTATAATGTTTAATGAATGGTTTCAGTTTCATTTCGTTTATAATGCATATAGCAGTGATTATTACTGCAAATTCTGGAGATTTGGATTATATATTGTATTTTCGATTCTGGGAGTTAAATCATAATGTATATGCTTTATCTCGGTTATTAGTATATTCGGGTATCGAGGTTACATTGCGATAAAGATGAGGATATGAATATCTATAGTTCATGGTACGTTTGGATTGCCGAGTATTAAGGATAATCGCCGGTGATGATTTGATATCGAGATTGCTCCTGAAGGACTCAGGACAAGTATCTTAGTTTTGATTTTGGTTTAGTGTTGATGGTTTTGATCATGCAGGTTGCCTTTCATGTTGTTGAACATGAGGTCGTCCTAGTTGTTTTGTCATAATGTCGTTCATGTTAATGAGTCATGTGTTGTTCATGTCGATGAACATATTGATTTGCATATGTGTATGCCTAATTATATTGTTTATGTTGTGTTGATCCGTTGGGATCGTGTGATCTATGCTGAGGGCGCTGGATCAGATGTCTACCTCGTTATGGTCCGATGGGATCATCTTGGGATCTATGTTGAGGGCGCTGGATCATTGAACGGGTTCTTCCACCTCGTTATGGTCCGACGGGATCATCTTGGGATCTATGCTGAGGGCGCTGGATCGTTGGAGTACCTAGTGTTGTGTTGATGGAACCATATGGATTCGCATCGTTGGTTTTACACGTGTTGTTGTGCATATGTATATTGTTGGTTATCCACCTCGTGTTGATCTGGTAGGATCATCTTGGGACATATGCTGAGGGCGCTGGGTCATGGGATTTCCATTGAGTATACACTGTTGATATTGTTTTAAGCATATTGACGTTTTCATATGAGTATGCATTCGTAGGTCTTGTGTTAGGACCTTGCCCATATGTTGCTTTGATCTGATCTCAGATTAGACCGACATGATTGTTGTGGTATTGTGTATCTCAAGGTATGTTCCGTATTTCCCTTGGTATTTGTCTTTGATGGATAATTGGTTTTCGTGTCGAGATGCGATGATGTTACCCGACAGATTTGGGCTGGACAGAGTTAGTAGACTTTGTAACAGTGAGTTATGATGATGTTTTGAGAACCTTGGGTACTGTGCGTGATGGGAATTTTGGTAAAGTTATGACGATAAGATTCCATTGGTCGTATTCTTATTTTGTATTCTCATTGGTATGGAATTACTAATGTGATGTGACGGTTATCATTGTTGGATATTATGGCTGACCCCCTCATGGGCTTTCTTTTTAGGTTCTTGAGATATCGAGCTTGTAGCGGTCGTGGAGAGATGAGCTTCCCGGAGGATACTGGCTAGGACATGTATTTGTTTATTGAGTTTCCTGATCAGTGTTGTATTCCGCTGCTAGAGTATTTTTAATTGTTTCTCTTTTCCGCTGCGTGAGTATTTTTGGCCTTTTGGTATCTGGTAACTTAGGTTACTTTGGCAACCGTTTTCTAAACTATTTTGTTGGTACGTGTAAGCGATAGCTTAACGTATGTTTTTTAACTATTGAGTCCAGGCCTTGTCCTTTCAAACGAGATTTTACGACGGTTTTGATAAACAGATTTTATATAGTCTTCAAATGTTTTAAAGATAGTTCCGTCGTTGGCCTCTTGGGCATTTGTACTTGTTTGCGAAAATTTCTTTTAGCCTTGTGGGTTCCACTCCGGGACCCACGGCGCTGTAATAGTCCCGGTTAAATCTGGGGGTGCTACAGAATATGGTATCGGAGCTTAGGTTGAGAAAACCTAGGCAGTCGGGTCGAGTTGGGTCGTGTTTTGTCGCGTCATTCGAGTTGTCGATTGACAAATATTGGAGCCTTGAGTTTTTGTTGTTCACTCGGGCTTGTGCGTTAGGTGATTCACCAGTGTAGTACTGGGGTTGTTGCAAACTTTTCCAAACGGTGTTAACGTGTTTCTTTAGATAGAGATGTGTTGTGTTCACGAGTTGAACCGATTTTGCAAAACGTATGTTTTGAAAATATCTGTGTCGTGTATTTTCTAGAGTTGAGACATGTGCCAGTATCACGGGGAATCGTCGGCTTCACGATCTGTAAGTATTTGGATTTTTGAATTGCATTGAGATTTGCTGCCGTTCTAAGTTGGCATGCATTGAGATTCAGCAGGATATTATATGTTACAGTATGAAGTGACAAAATTGGGACAGATTGATGATTTGAGAAACTATGATTTTGGAAATCAATATATCGGTTAGATTTCGGAACGGAATTGTGCATTTGGGAGAAATGTTGTGCATGGTTGAGAAGAACATGTAGTCATGTTAGTTCATTTTGTGATATATGGAACTGTTTTCGAGCATTTGAAAATGATACTTTTCAAAATGAACGTTTTACAGATGTTTTACCGAAAATGAATTTTGGGCCGAGACACAATCGATTTTGAAATAGTTTTGTAACTTAGGACTTGGGGTCCAAAAGGGTTTTTCTACTTTTTAAACTTCTTGTAATGCGGAATGAGATACGGGCTGAGACCCTAAGGTTTCAAAAGGCTTTTTTCTGTTTTCTTAAAACTCCCGAGATTTGTAAAACACCTTACTAATCGCTTATGCATTTTATTACTGCCTTTCGGGGTTTTAGTTTACATATTCAAATAAAACCTCTCGGAAAGTCTTTCACTGTGTTGAGTTGTTTCAATGTTTTGTCATAACATATTTGAGGTGACCCAAGATGGGTTAATGGTTGACGTTGCGAGTCATGTATGGAAGAGGAGTTTTTATCCGAGTTTATATATTGAGATTTTGGAACTCTATCGGGTGATTTTCTGATGAAATATCAGTGAATATTGGTGACGAACCAAATTGGTATACAGGAGTATGCATGTGGTCAATCATTTGCATAGTTTTTATTTTAAAACTTCGAAATCGTGCGGATGTGAAGGAAACTGTTATCGAATACTTGGCACCAGTGAGCCAGTTTAATTTTTCGAAAATTATCTTCGTGGTCTTACGAAAATTTATGCTTTGAGTTTTGAAATTTTTTAAAGAACTTTCGAAAATTTGTCTTCTTGACGAGGATGGTGAAGTTAGATTCACAAACTGGATAACACACTAAGGGTACGAGGAAAAGAGATCCGAACTCTAATATGATAGTTTGGTTATACAGGGATGATCGATTAATTGATCGGATAAGAGAAATATGCTGCGTGTTGTAGGTTCGGGTACAGAATGTAATTTTGGAACTATGGGTTTTATGAAACCGGGACGTATGTGCTATGTGATTCCATTGGTATAGTAGTAGTACGATTCTACCATAGTGACTTTGAATGATTTCTTTGTAAGTGTAGATTTGGGGATGGTGACCCCATGCTGATTGGTTGAATATTGGGTGGTCGTTCCCACACCATGTATGTTTGGATATGTTCGTCGGTTTGTAATTGGTTGTTCGTATGCCAAAGGGCATGTTCAACTTATTGATATCCACTGTATGTGATTGGTGTGTCGTTTTAAGAACTTTATTCGTTCGTATATCGATTTATGTGGTTCTGTGTTGATCGTGTTGGAGCTTGTGAAGGTATCCTCGATTTTAGTTGATCGTTCGTTAGTAATATTGGAGGTTATCATGATGATGATATTCTCGATTGTGTTTTGACCTCTGATTGGTCATATTGGAGTTTATCATGTCGATGATATACTCGGTTAATTTGTTGGTTGATCATTGTTAATGATCGTATGAGCGTTCGAATTTTGTGCCGATGTTTCGGGATTTGGGTCGTTGATTTGGGCTGTTGTTTCACGGGTGTATCGTGTAATATTGATTTTTAGCAGGATTTAGACTTGATTGTGTAACCAGGCAGACAGGATTTGACACGGATAGATTATTTCATCCGACGATGATATATTTGGTTGGGACTCTTGGAATCATGATTGTAAGCGTATTGAGGCGTTACTGAGGAGGAACTCGCTAGTATCTCAGGAGATCGTCGAATTTGCGCATTTGTAAGTATACTCTTTTTGTTGTTCATTAATAACTATGATTGATCGTTATCGCGATGGTTTCGGAATATGTTGGTTGAACGGTTGTTTCTTTTTATGACGAATCGCAAGTTTCGAGGCCGAAACTTATTTTAAGTGGTGTAGTATGTAATATCCGAAATTTCTACTACTGTTGTTTAATATTATTTTATCCGAGTTATATTGTATAGCGTGGAATCTGTACAGTATGGATAAAATAAATTAAGGACTGAGATGTCTGTATTGGTATAATTATCGTATCTGGTCGACAATTGCATTTGAGGATGTAATGAGTTGAGTATACGTATTCAGTATGCCGTATGTTCGTATTCTGCATGTCGAGACGTTGGACAAGAGTAGCTGAAATGGCTAAGTACAGACACACTAGCGCACGCTACGATGTACACTTACCGTACGCTAAAACACAAGGATTATGTACGTTAAGGAGTAGAGTTAAGGTACGTTAATTTGCTAAGTGTTACGTATGCTATGCATAAGGCATTACGTACGTAACAAGGGAATCAGACATGATGAGCTGTGTAACACCCCCAGATCAAACCGGGAATATTACACGCCGCACACCCTCTCCGTGAGGATCCACCAGGCTAGACATCAATACATCACATTACATTACATACTGACGAATCAAAATAACGAATCAATAGACCGATTTGGTCTTCCGTCACTGAATTACAAAACAAAATACATAAACTCATCCAGACTCATACACGTGCAAGGGTAAAATACTTGCAACGACGAACAATAAGACAGCGGAAAAGACAATACAATGGACTCCGACTAACTGAAGTCAAAACTGGCCTTCGCGTGATTAGTATCATTCGTCTTTCATCATCCCTCGCACCGATCCTGTGTCTTGCTCCCGAGAACCTGCATGTACCTGGACACAATACAGATATCCACCCCCCGATTACTCGGGGGTTAGCAAAACTCCACTGTTTCGCTAGTGCAAGTATAAAGTGCAAATACGAGCCATACACAACACATTCCGAGAATATAACGAAAGACTTCCCGAGATATATTTAGTTAAAATATAGTTCAAGTCTTGAAAGCAGAAATGAAGCAAGTAAGCATTTTGAAAACATTTCTAAATCTCGGGAGTTTTGAAAACATCAGAGATTGAAAAGTTCTTAATTCCTCGAAAGCCATTTAGGGTCACAGCCCCAAGTTCATTTTCCAAAATGCAAATCCGTTTAACAAAACACGGGGTCCACGACCCAACCATTCCGGTCACAAAACACAGGGTCCACGACCCGATCATCCACTTCAATTCACTTACAAGGACACATTACACATAACACATTATTCTTATGCCATTCTAGCCAAGCACCAAGACTCGATATATAATGTCTCTCGACCCCGAGCACAAAGCATTGTGATACTCCGGACAATATCACAATTAACGAAAACATCAACGTCATCCTCAAGATGAAAACCACAACTGGTAACCCGCGGCCATACCCCTTAGTATCGACCCCCAGACATCTCGTCGGACACTCCGGGTGGGAAACCACTTCCGCGGCCGTACCCCTTAGTATCGACCCCGGACATCCCGTCGGACACTCCGGTGGAAGTTCATCCACACACGCACCCAAGTCCACTTCCGTGGCCGTACCCCTTAGTATCGACCCCCGGACATCCCATCGGACACTCCGGTGGAAGGAACAACACACACACACGTTCCAAAATCACGGTTGCAAACCACAAGCCTCGAAGGTCAATCTCGGTATATAGTCGAGGTACCTTACTAGAATGGCCACCATACAACATATACTAAAGACCAAGTAATGATACGATTAATGCTAGTATTTCGAAGATGCAGATAGTACAAATAACATAGCAACGAGGGAAAATACCTATCCAACCACGCCGAACGACACAATGAGACAGATCATCAATAGGCATACGTTCCATACATATCTCAAGGAAAGGTTAAGCTATAAATCCACAACGTCATAATCACACAAAACGATACCCCACACATACTTAGAAAAGCATATTTAACAACGAAATCATACGAGTCATCTTTTAAGGAAGTATTGAAAAGCATATCAATTCCTTTGAAAGTTGATTATAGGCGTTCATAAATTACGTATCGTAAATTACCAACTAATATATCCACAAAACACGTAATGTATGGGCAAGATACTTGCCTCGAATAACCACAACGCAGAGAATCGATCGAAGTAGGTTGGCACGAACCGACTACGAACTCGCCGACTCCACCGAACGACAATCCGCAACAATGAACTATGAACGAAAACAATAACAACGAAAATGAATTCCAAATTACGACCCAAAGCCGCTGAATTCAAAGAACGAATGACGAAAGTTCAAGTGTTTTCCCCAAAACGGACAAGAACACGATTCGTCCCGACAAAACACGAAAACGGAATTCTAAGTCGAAATATGGATATACAATCCATAGAATATGTTTAACAACATCATTTAACCATAATCGATCCATCGAAAACGGATGAAAAACGAGATCGAGGACAAATCCCCCAAAAAGTCAATTCGAAGGAAATCAAGAAATATACTTCGATTCGACGAAGAACAACAGATTAAATGATGTTAAACACAAGAATACTACCAATATTAATCATACCCATCGTGTATTAATCAACAACACGGAACGAATCGGACAAAAATGCAAAAACCCCAAATTTTCCCAAAATAGGGTTCTAGGAAATCTCACCTTGATTCGCTGGATCAAAGGAGGTTATGGAGGGATTAATCGATGATATGAACTCCCAATCTTCGTGGATTAGTTGCTTGACAACATGTCTCCTGGATCGCCAAGTCTCCAGCCGCGGAGAGGAAAAGGTGGAAATGAAAAACGGGTGAAAATATGGCTACTCTGTCATATTTATACAGGCACGGCCTAGCGTGCGCTACACCTTCCGGACTAGCGCGCGCTAACGGGCAGCCTCGGCCGATAACCTCGGCCGTGGCCCGCAAGGCCTGCATCAAAACTCAATCACGGCCGGATCTCGCCGCCCGATCAAGGAGAAGCGGCTGCGCGGACGCTAGCGTCGTTAGCCGATCTGCCCGTAACCTGCGATCAATCGCCGGCCAGTAACGTCGCTAGCCGTCCGACGGCGTGCGCTACACTGCCGACTAGCGCGCGCTACGCTCGGCGTAGCGTGCGCTACCTGCCGATCCTTCCCGATTCCGAACCCCGAAACCCTACCGTCCGGCCCGATGGCGTGCGTTGGTCGACCAAGCTAGCGTGCGCTATACCTGCCGAGCTAGCGCGCGCAGACTTCCGGCCGTAGGCACGCTTACGCCGGTTCTGCGCACTCGTCCGGCGGTACCGCAATCATCCGGCCAACCCACAACCGTCCGGCCATCCATAACCGTCCGGCGATCCGCAACTGCCGTGGCTCGGCGACTCGATTTCCGAAACGCGTTAACGAACACGACGAAAAGTTCGCGGACAACATCAACGACCCGGAATGAAAACATAATACCATAATTAGTCATACGCGACCAAGAAACAGGTCGAGACAACAATTACAGATACGGATACCCGTAACTTCCAAGAAATTACAAAATGGCCCAAAACGCCCGGAAATCACGATACGTGATCGAATAACCAAACCGAAGTTCACAACACGTCTAACAAAGTTAAACGGACTTACGGGAAACTCGAAACAGCAGTTTCGAACGAGATTCGCAAGAGCCGAACTCAAGTGCGGAAAAGTCGTTAAAAAGCACGAAACTCAACAAAACGACTCCGAAACGAACTCGGATGTCAAAAAGTGTAGAATTAATCATTCTCATAATGACGGAATGGTCATGAGCGAGTCGTCAAAACGGACTTCGGCCGAAAAAAGAAATTTACCGAAAATCGAAAATTGCGGATATTACATTCTACCCTCCTTAAAAGAAGTTTCGTCCCGAAACTTAAAACAAGTAGGGGGAAGAAATATTCCGCCAGGAAAAACTCAACGAGATACACAAGAATGCGTAACTAACGCCCAACGGCGAAATGTTACAAACAACGCAAAGGAATATACGGTGTGAAAACACGCTCCACGGCGACCAACACAACGTCGCCGTTAGGGATATAATAAAACCAACAAATGATAAGCGTCATCAAATGGATAATACAGTCAAGTCAATTATCCAAACAATCACGAAACACAACGGACGAAAATCAATACGATTGACCAACCCAACGGTACATCAATCAAAACGCGAGCCAATCGCTGAACAAATACGGAATTCCATCGCCCAAGGGTTGGAAGATCGAAAACGAGACTAATTTTCCGAACTTGGAAAGGTCACAACGATATATAGATCAATTTGGGACAATATCAGAACTCGCTCGAATGACAAAGGTGAGAAACAACACCAGGTCAGAAGCATCAACGAACACAGTCGAGTCGATACGGTTGGACGAAACAGAAGAGAAAGAAAGAAAAATATGGGTATTACATTCATATCTCCTTTAAAAGAGGTTTCGTCCCGAAACCTAAACAACGAGAACGAAGTGCTGGAATAGCAACCTTCCTGACTATACCCTCTTGGTCCACATCCGATCTTCATGGCCATTAGTATCGTGGTCGCGGCTGTGTCCTCTGCCCAACGGCATACTAAGCGGATTCCCACTCAATACGATTGCACAACTTCGCAAAATATTATACTAAAGTACCGACTCAGCGCGACATATCACATAAGGTAACCAATAACAACTCGAAAAGAAAATCCACGAGGTATCCTTTTAAAGGAAATCTTTTGAAAATCTTTGGATTTGTATGCTGTTTAAAATAAACTTTAAAAGTACTTTTGGTACCTCGGGTTGTTTCATCAAAACTTGTAAACAACATACTTTAATCGTCTCATTTGAAATCATTTGAAGTCATCATGCCTCTACGTATCATCATCACCGTTAACAACTAACAGGTTAACCATGCAAGATCATCAAATCATTCTTACATACTCTAACATTTCCAAATACGAATTTGAACTTTACATCGAGTGAGATTTTTCATCTTTCACTATACATTTTTGAAAATAAAAATCGCATTGGTTTTTGAAATAAAATATTTTTATGGTGTGAAAGAGTTTTGAAAATCATCCACTCGAATTATTTGAACATGCAACAATACGTTAAAAATCATTTTCGAAAATTCTCCCAACACTTCACAAATATCAACGACGGTAATATTTTACAAAATGTTCAAGGTACTTTAAAACAACTATTTCAAATACCGTCGAGGTTTTATTTGAGAATCCTAGGCCGGCTCGCAAATTTCAAACAATTTCCAAAGTTCATACAAAGCCGCCGGCTAATCGCACTGTCAAAGTAGTTTCAAAAGTTAGTTTCAAAAAGTAGTTTCCACAACTTGCACAAACTTATGAAAGTTTTAGAAAAGCGTGTTCGAACACACTCGCAGCAGACATAATTTATCGATTTGCCGAACCCAATCAATTATCACTTAGCGCAACGGAAAGAAAAAAAATCTTATCGCACATTCATACAAAACAGTTGTCATTACTTGACAACACACATAGAATACAGTCCCGGGTGATTGACTGCTAAGGTTAGGCCTATCGGCTAAAAGAAATGTAGTTCCCTAGCCTCTGTCCAGACTGACTAACGCGCGCTACAACACATATTTAGCGTGCGCTACCCATACTGCATTAGCGCGCGCTAGCCTTACACTTAGCGTGCGCTAACGGTTCTATTTTAGTAACATGATTGCGAACATATATACGACATTATTGGAATCGAAGGTCACAAATAAACAACGACAATATTCGAATCTCAAAGCCATCGATTCACATAATTACAACACATCATGAGCAACCATCAAAAAGCAATTGTCATTCAAAACCGAAAAGTTAAAAGCAAGGGTCACGTCTTGAGTATATTTTGTAGAACTCATTTGAGTTCAAAACTCGTGTTTTGAAAACTTATAGTACACAGTGGAAAAGAATTATCAATAATTCGAGTTTTCAGAACTTTCACTTTGAGGTCAACATACGAAAATCAACTTTTTCCTCCCTTGGAGGACATTTTAAAAATTTTACGTGACTCCCGAAAGGATTCAAAACTTAAAATTCCAAGCTTTATACTCTTGCAAGAAAAACGGTTTATACAAAGATACATTCAGCAATATCATTCTACATTATAGCGCAAGACGGGAATCAACAAATATATGTCACTTACTCACGATGCACCTTCAAATACTAACTACATAAAACAGAATCACACAGGCTCGTATAGCTCGTGGTACAACCTGTAGTATGGAGACTTACATCCACAGATCGCACGAAGATGATGGCTGCACCCTGATACTAATCACGGCCGACATTCCAAACGACGCGTCGCGACACGACATCAGTCAGACTCAATCTGACAAGACAAGACCCAACAATACACGACTGGACCCGACAGCCTAAGTTTCCACAACCTAAGCTCTGATACCATAAATGTAACACCCCCAGATCAAACCGGGAATATTACACGCCGCAGACCCTCTCCGTGAGGATCCACCAGGCTAGACATCAATACATCACATTACATTACATACTGACGAATCAAAATAACGAATCAATAGACCGATTTGGTCTTCCGTCACTGACTTACAAAACAAAATACATAAACTCATCCAGACTCATACACGTGCAAGGGTAAAATACTTGCAACGACGAACAATAAGACAGCGGAAAAGACAATACAATGGACTCCGACTAACTGAAGTCAAAACTGGCCTTCGCGTGATTAGTATCATTCGTCTTTCATCATCCCTCGCACCGATCCTGTGTCTTGCTCCCGAAAACCTGCATGTACCTGGACACAATACAGATATCCACCCCCCGATTACTCGGGGGTTAGCAAAACTCCACTGTTTCGCTAGTGCAAGTATAAAGTGCAAATACGAGCCATACACAACACATTCCGAGAATATAACGAAAGACTTCCCGAGATATATTTAGTTAAAATATAGTTCAAGTCTTGAAAGCAGAAATGAAGCAAGTAAGCATTTTGAAAACATTTCTAAATCTCGGGAGTTTTGAAAACATCAGAGATTGAAAAGTTCTTAATTCCTCGAAAGCCATTTAGGGTCACAGCCCCAAGTTCATTTTCCAAAATGCAAATCCGTTTAACAAAATACGGGGTCCACGACCCAACCATTCCGGTCACAAAACACAGGGTCCACGACCCGATCATCCACTTCAATTCACTTACAAGGACACATTACACATAACACATTATTCTTATGCCATTCTAGCCAAGCACCAAGACTCGATATATAATGTCTCTCGACCCCGAGCACAAAGCATTGTGATACTCCGGACAATATCACAATTAACGAAAACATCAACGTCATCCTCAAGATGAAAACCACAACTGGTAACCCGCGGCCGTACCCCTTAGTATCGACCCCTAGACATCCCGTCGGACACTCCGGGTGGGAAACCACTTCCGCGGCCGTACACCTTAGTATTGACCCCCAGACATCCCGTCGGACACTCCGGGTGGAAGTTCATCCACACACGCACCCAAGTCCACTTCCGTGGCCGTACCCCTTAGTATCGACCCCCAGACATCCCGTTGGACACTCCGGGTGGAAGGAACAACACACACACACGTTCCAAAATCACAGTTGCAAACCACAAGCCTCGAAGGTCAATCTCAGTATATATAGTCGAGGTACCTTACTAGAATGGCCAGTTCATCCAACATATACTCACGACCAAGTAATGATACGATTCATGCTAGAATTTCGACGATGCAGCTAGTACAAATAACATAGCAACGAGGGAAAATACCTATCCAACCACGCCGAACGACACAATGAGACAGGATCATCAATAGGCATACGTTCCATACATATCTCAAGGAAAGGTTAAGCTATAAATCCACAACGTCATAATCACACAAAACGATACCCCACACATACTTAGAAAAGCATATTTAACAACGAAATCATATGAGTCATCTTTTAAGGAAGTATTGAAAAGCATATCAATTCCTTTGAAAGTTGATTATAGGCGTTCATAAATTTCGTATCGTAAATTACCAACTAATATATCCACAAAACACGTAATGTATGGGCAAGATACTTGCCTCGAATAACCACAACGCAGAGAATCGATCGAAGTAGGTTTGCACGAACCGACTACGAACTCGCCGACTCCACCGAACGACAATCCGCAACAATGAACTATGAACGAAAACAATAACAACGAAAATGAATTCCAAATTACGACCCAAAGCCGCTGAATTCAAAGAACGAATGACGAAAGTTCAAGTGTTTTCCCCAAAACGGACAAGAACACGATTCGTCCCGACAAAACACGAAAACGGAATTCTAAGTCGAAATATGGATATACAATCCATAGAATATGTTTAACAACATCATTTAACCATAATCGATCCATCGAAAACGGATGAAAAACGAGATCGAGGACAAATCCCCAAAAAGTCAATTCAAGGAAATCAAGAAATATACTTCGATTCGACGAAGAACAACGGATTAAATGATGTTAAACACAAGAATACTACCAATATTAATCATACCCATCGTGTATTAATCAACAACACGGAACGAATCGGACAAAAATGCAAAAACCCCAAATTTTCCCAAAATAGGGTTCTAGGAAATCTCACCTTGATTCGCTGGATCAAAGGAGGTTATGGAGGGATTAATCGATGATATGAACTCCCAATCTTCGTGGATTAGTTGCTTGACAACATGTCTCCTGGATCGCCAAGTCTCCAGCCGCGTAGAGGAAAAGGTGGAAATGAAAAACGGGTGAAAATATGGCTACTCTGTCATATTTATACAGGCACGGCCTAGCGTGCGCTACACCTTCCGGACTAGCGCGCGCTAACGGGCAGCCTAGGCTGATAAACCTCGGCCGTGGCCCGCAAGGCCCTGTACCGAAAACTCAATCTGCCGGCCGGATCCTGCCTGCCCGACCGCGATAGCGCGCGCTGCGCGGACGCTAGCGTGCGTTAGCCGATCTGTCCAGAACCCTCTGGACTGAACTGCCCGGCCAGGTAACGTACGCTAGCCGTCCGACAGCGTGCGCTACGCCTGCCGACTAGCGCGCGCTACGCTCGGCGTAGCGTGCGCTACCTGCCGATCCTTCCTGATTCCAGAACCCCAGAAACCCCACTGTCCGGCCCGATAGCGTGCGTTGGTCGACCAAGCTAGCTTGCGCTATACCTGCCGAGCTAGCGCGCGCAGACTTCCGGCCGTAGCGTACGCTACGCCGGTTCCTGCCGCACTCGTCCGGCCGGTACCCGCAATCATCCGGCCAGAACCCACAACCGTCCGGCCAGTCCCGCAACCGTCCGGCCAGTCCCGCAACCGTCAGGGCTCGACGACTCGATTTCCAAAAATGTACGGAACGAACACGACGAAAAGTTCGCGGACAACATCAACGACCCGGAATGAAAACATAATACCATAATTAGTCATACGCGACCAAGAAACGGGTCGAGACAACAATTACAGATACGGATACCCGTAACTTCCAAGAAATTAGAAAATGGCCCAAAACGCCCGGAAATCACGATACGTGATCGAATAACCAAACCGAAGTTCACAACACGTCTAACAAAGTTAAACGGACTTACGGGAAACTCGAAACAGCAGTTTCGAACGAGATTCGCAAGAGCCGAACTCAAGTGCGGAAAAGTCGTTAAAAAGCACGAAACTCAACAAAACGACTCCGAAACGAACTCGGATGTCAAAAAGTGTAGAATTAATCATTCTCAGAATGATGAAACGGTCATTAGCGAGTCGTCAAAACGGACTTCGGCCGAAAAAAGAAATTTACCGAAAATCGAAAATTGCGGATATTATATTCTACCCTCCTTAAAAGAAGTTTCGTCCCGAAACTTAAAACAAGTAGGGGGAAGAAATATTCCGCCAGGAAAAACTCAACGAGATACACAAGAATGCGTAACCAACGCCCAACGGCGAAATGTTACAAACAACGCAAAGGAATATACGGCGTGAAAACATGCTCCACGGCGACCAACACAACGTCGCCGTTAGGGATATAATAAAACCAACAAATGATAAGCGTCATCAAATGGATAATACAATCAAGTCAATTATCCAAACAATCACGAAACACAACGGACGAAAATCAATACGATTGACCAACCCAACAGTACATCAATCAAAACGCGAGCCAATCGCTGAACAAATACGGAATTCCATCGCCCAAGGGTTGGAAGATCGAAAACGAGACTAATTTTCCGAACTTGGAAAGGTCACAACGATATATAGATCAATTTGGGACAATATCAGAACTCGCTCGAATGACAAAGGTGAGAAACAACACCAGGTCAGAAGCATCAACGAACACGGTCAGTCGATACGGTTGGACGAAACAGAAGAGAAAGAAAGAAAAATATGGGTATTACATTCATATCTCCTTTAAAAGAGGTTTCGTCCCGAAACCTAAACAACGAGAACGAAGTGCTGGAATAGCAACCTTCCCGACTATACCCTCTTGGTCCACATCCGATCTTCATGGCCATTAGTATCGTGGTCGCGGCTGTGACCTCTGCCCAACGGCATACTAAGCGGATTCCCACTCAATACGATTGCACAACTTCGCAAAATATTATACTAAAGTACCGACTCAGCGCGACATATCACATAAGGTAACCAATAACAACTCGAAAAGAAAATCCACGAGGTATCCTTTTAAAGGAAATCTTTTGAAAATCCTTGGATTTGTATGCTGTTTAAAATAAACTTTAAAAGTACTTTTGGTACCTCGGGTTGTTTCATCAAAACTTGTAAACAACATACTTTAATCGTCTCATTTGAAATCATTTGAAGTCATCATGCCTCTACGTATCATCATCACCGTTAACAACCAACAGGTTAACCATGCAAGATCATCAAATCATTCTTACATACTCTAACATTTCCAAATCCGAATTTGAACTTTACATCGAGTGAGATTTTTCATCTTTCACTATACATTTTTGAAAATAAAAATCGCATTGGTTTTTGAAATAAAATATTTTTATGGTGTGAAAGATTTTTGAAAATCATCCACGCGAATTATTTGAACATGCAACAATACGTTAAAAATCATTTTCGAAAATTCTCCCAACACTTCACAAATATCAACGACGGTAATATTTTACAAAATGTTCAAGGTACTTTAAAACAACTCTTTCAAATACCGTCGAGGTTTTATTTGAGAATCCTAGTCCGGCTCGCAAATTTCAAACAATTTCCAAAGTTCATACAAAGCCGCCGGCTAATCGCACTGTCAAAGTAGTTTCAAAAGTTAGTTTCAAAAAGTAGTTTCCACAACTTGCACAAACTTATGAAAGTTTTAGAAAAGCGTGTTCGAACACACTCGCAGCAGACATAATTTATCGATTTTCCGAACCCAATCAATTATCACTTAGCGCAACGAAAAGAAAAAAAATCATAACGCACATTCATACAAAACAGTTGTCATTACTTGACAACACACATAGAATACAGTCCCGGGTGATTGACTGCTAAGGTTAGGCCTATCGGCTAAAAGAAATGTAGTTCCCTAGCCTCTGTCCAGACTGACTAACGCGCGCTACAACACATATTTAGCGTGCGCTACCCATACTGCATTAGCGCGCGCTAGCCTTACACTTAGCGTGCGCTAACGGTTCTATTTTAGTAACATGATTGCGAACATATATACGACATTATTGGAATCGAAGGTCACAAATAAACAACGACAATATTCGAATCTCAAAGCCATCGATTCACATAATTACAACACATCATGAGCAACCATCAAAAAGCAATTGTCATTCAAAACCGAAAAGTTAAAAGCAAGGGTCACGTCTTGAGTATATTTTTTAGAACTCATTTGAGTTCAAAACTCGTGTTTTGAAAACTTATAGTACACAGTGGAAAAGAATTATCAATAATTCGAGTTTTCAGAACTTTCAGCCTTGAGGTCAACATACGAAAATCAACTTTTTCCTCCCTTGGAGGACATTTTAAAAATTTTACGTGACTCCCCGAAAGGATTCGAAAACTTAAAATTCCAAGCTTTATACTCTTGCAAGAAAAACGGTTTATACAAAGATACATTCAGCAATATCATTCTACATTATAGCGCAAGACGGGAATCAACAAATATATGTCACTTACTCACGATGCACCTTCAAATACTAACTACATAACACAGAATCACACAGGCTCGTATAGCTCGTGGTACAACCTGTAGTATGGAGACTTACATCCACAGATCGCACGAAGATGATGGCTGCACCCTGATACTAATCACGGCCGACATTCCAAACGACGCGTCGCGACACGACATCAGTCAGACTCAATCTGACAAGACAAGACCCAACAATACACGACTGGACCCGACAGCCTAGGTTTCCGCAACCTAAGCTCTGATACCATAAATGTAACACCCCCAGATCAAACCGGGAATATTACACACCGCAGACCCTCTCCGTGAGGATCCACCAGGCTAGACATCAATACATCACATTACATTACATACTGACGAATCAAAATAACGAATCAATAGACCGATTTGGTCTTTCGTCACTAACTTACAAATCAAAATACATAAACTCATCCAGACTCATACACGTGCAAGTGTAAAATACTTGCAACGACGAACAATAAGACAGCGGAAAAGACAATACAATGGACTCCGACTAACTGAAGTCAAAACTGGCCTTCGCGTGATTAGTATCATTCGTCATTCATCATCCCTCGCACCGATCCTGTGTCTTACTCCCGAAAACCTGCATGTACCTGGACACAATACAGATATCCACCCCCCGATTACTCGGGGGTTAGCAAAACTCCACTGTTTCGCTAGTGCAAGTATAAAGTGCAGATACGAGCCATACACAATACATTCCGAGAATATAACGAAAGACTTCCCGAGATATATTTAGTTAAAATATAGTTCAAGTCTTGAAAGCAGAAATGAAGCAAGTAAGCATTTTGAAAACATTTCTAAATCTCGGGAGTTTTGAAAACATCAGAGATTGAAAAGTTCTTAATTCCTCGAAAGCCATTTAGGGTCACAGCCCCAAGTTCATTTTCCAAAATGCAAATCCGTTTAACAAAACACGGGGTCCACGACCCAACCATTCCTGTCACAAAACACAGGGTCCACGACCCGATCATCCACTTCAATTCACTTACAAGGACACATTACACATAACACATTATTCTTATGCCATTCTAGCCAAGCACCAAGACTCGATATATAATGTCTCTCGACCCCGAGCACAAAGCATTGTGATACTCCGGACAATATCACAATTAACGAAAACATCAACGTCATCCTCAAGATGAAAACCACAACTGGTAACCCGCGGCCGTACCCCTTAGTATCGACCCCCAGACATCCCGTCGGACACTCCGGGTGGGAAACCACTTCCGCGTCCGTACCCCTTAGTATTGACCCCCAGACATCCCGTCGGACACTTCGGGTGGAAGTTCATCCACACACGCACCCAAGTCCACTTCCGTGGCCGTACCCCTTAGTATCGACCCCCAGACATCCCGTCGGACACTCCGGGTGGAAGGAACAACACACACACGTTCCAAAATCACAGTTGCAAACCACAAGCCTCGAAGGTCAATCTCGGTATATATAGTCGAGGTACCTTACTAGAATGGCGATTCATCCAACATATACTCACGACCAAGTAATGATACGATTCATGCTAGAATTTCGACGATGCAGCTAGTACAAATAACATAGCAACGAGGGAAAATACCTATCCAACCACGCCGAACGACACAATGAGACAGGATCATCAATAGGCATACGTTCCATACATATCTCAAGGAAAGGTTAAGCTATAAATCCACAACGTCATAATCACACAAAACGATACTCCACACATACTTAGAAAAGCATATTTAACAACGAAATCATACGAGTCATCTTTTAAGGAAGTATTGAAAAGCATATCAATTCCTTTGAAAGTTGATTATAGGCGTTCATAAATTACGTATCGTAAATTACCAACTAATATATCCACAAAACACGTAATGTATGGGCAAGATACTTGCCTCGAATAACCACAACGCAGAGAATCGATCGAAGTAGGTTGGCACGAACCGACTACGAACTCGCCGACTCCACCGAACGACAATCCGCAACAATGAACTATGAACGAAAACAATAACAACGAAAATGAATTCCAAATTACGACCCAAAGCCGCTGAATTCGAAGAACGAATGACGAAAGTTCAAGTGTTTTCCCCAAAACGGACAAGAACACGATTCGTCCCGACAAAACACGAAAAAGGAATTCTAAGTCGAAATATGGATATACAATCCATAGAATATGTTTAACAACATCATTTAACCATAATCGATCCATCGAAAACGGATGAAAAACGAGATCGAGGACAAATCCCCTAAAAAGTCAATTCGAAGGAAATCAAGAAATATACTTCGATTCGACGAAGAACAACGGATTAAATGATGTTAAACACAAGAATACTACCAATATTAATCATACCCATCGTGTATTAATCAACAACACGGAACGAATCGGACAAAAATGCAAAAACCCCAAATTTTCCCAAAATAGGGTTCTAGGAAATCTCACCTTGATTCGCTGGATCAAATGAGGTTATGGAGGGATTAATCGATGATATGAACTCCCAATCTTCGTGGATTAGTTGCTTGACAACATGTCTCATGGATCGCCAAGTCTCCAGCCGCGAAGAGGAAAAGGTTGAAATGAAAAACGGGTGAAAATATGGCTACTCTGTCATATTTATACAGGCACGGCCTAGCGTGCGCTACACCTTCCGGACTAGCGCGCGCTAACGGGCAGCCTCGGCCGATAACCCTCGGCCGTGGCCCGCAAGGCCCTGTACTGAAAACTCAATCTGCCGGCCGGATCCTGCCTGCCCGACCGCGATAGCGCGCGCTGCGCGGACGCTAGCGTGCGCTAGCCGATCTGTCCAGAACCCTCTGGACTGAATCGCCTGCCAAGTAACGACGCTAGCCGGCCGACGGCGCGCTACGCTGCCGACTAGCGCGCGCTACGCTCGCGTAGCGTGCGCTACTGCCGATCCTTCCCGATTCCGAACCCCGAAACCCCACTGTCCGCCCGATGGCGTCGTTGGTCGACCAAGCTAGCGTGCGCTATACTGCCGAGATAGCGCGCGCAGACTTCCGGCCGTGGCGTCGCTACGCCGGTTCTGCCGCACTTGTCCGGCCGGTACCCGCAATCATCCGGCCAGAACCCACAACCGTCCGGCCATCCATAGCCGTCCGGCCGATCCCCGCAACCGTCAGGGCTCGACGACTCGATTTCCAAAAACGTACGGAACGAACACGACGAAAAGTTCGCGGACAACATCAATGACCCGGAATGAAAACATAATACCATAATTAGTCATACGCGACCAAGAAACGGGTCGAGACAACAATTACAGATACGGATACCCGTAACTTCCAAGAAATTAGAAAATGGCCCAAAACGCCCGGAAATCACGATACGTGATCGAATAACCAAACCGAAATTCACAACACGTCTAACAAAGTTAAACAGACTTACGGGAAACTCGAAACAGCAGTTTCGAACGAGATTCGCAAGAGCCGAACTCAAGTGCGGAAAAGTCGTTAAAAAGCACGAAACTCAACAAAACGACTCCGAAACGAACTCGGATGTCAAAAAGTGTAGAATTAATCATTCTCAGAATGACGAAACGGTCATTAGAGAGTCGTCAAAACGGACTTCGGCCGAAAAAAGAAATTTACCGAAAATCGAAAATTGCGGATATTACATTCTACCCTCCTTAAAAGAAGTTTCGTCCCGAAACTTAAAACAAGTAGGGGGAAGAAATATTCCGCCAGGAAAAAATCAACGAGATACACAAGAATGCGTAACTAACGCCCAACAGCGAAATGTTACAAACAACGCAAAGGAATATACGGCGTGAAAACACGCTCCACGGCGACCAACACAACGTCGCTGTTAGGGATATAATAAAACCAACAAATGATAAGCGTCATCAAATGGATAATACAATCAAGTCAATTATCCAAACAATCACGAAACACAACGGACGAAAATCAATACGATTGACCAACCCAACAGTACATCAATCAAAACGCGAGCCAATCGCTGAACAAATACGGAATTCCATCGCCCAAGGGTTGGAAGATCGAAAACTAGACTAATTTTCCGAACTTGGAAAGGTCACAACGATATATAGATCAATTTGGGACAATATCAGAACTCGCTCGAATGACAAAGGTGAGAAACAACACCAGGTCAGAAGCATCAACGAACACAATCAGTCGATACGGTTGGACGAAACAAGAGAAAGAAAGAAAAATATGGGTATTACATTCATATCTCCTTTAAAAGAGGTTTCGTCCCGAAACCTAAACAACGAGAACGTCTTTGGAATAGCAACCTTCCCGACTATACCCTCTTGGTCCACATCCGATCTTCATGGCCATTAGTATCGTGGTCGCGGCTGTGACCTCTGCCCAACGGCATACTAAGCGGATTCCCACTCAATACGATTGCACAACTTCGCAAAATATTATACTAAAGTACCGACTCAGCGCGACATATCACATAAGGTAACCAATAACAACTCGAAAAGAAAATCCACGAGGTATCCTTTTAAAGGAAATCTTTTGAAAATCCTTGGATTTGTATGCTGTTTAAAATAAACTTTAAAAGTACTTTTGGTACCTCGGGTTGTTTCATCAAAACTTGTAAACAACATACTTTAATCGTCTCATTTGAAATCATTTGAAGTCATCATGCCTCTACGTATCATCACCACCGTTAACAACCAACAGGTTAACCATGCAAGATCATCAAATCATTCTTACATACTCTAACATTTCCAAATCCGAATTTGAACTTTACATCGAGTGAGATTTTTCATCTTTCACTATACATTTTTGAAAATAAAAATCGCATTGGTTTTTGAAATAAAATATTTTTATGGTGTGAAAGATTTTTGAAAATCATCCACGCGAATTATTTGAACATGCAACAATACGTTAAAAATCATTTTCGAAAATTCTCCCAACACTTCACAAATATCAACGATGGTAATATTTTACAAAATGTTCAAGGTACTTTAAAACAACTCTTTCAAATACCGTCGAGGTTTTATTTGAGAATCCTAGGCCGGCTCGCAAATTTCAAACAATTTCCAAAGTTCATACAAAGCCGCCGGCTAATCGCACTGTCAAAGTAGTTTCAAAAGTTAGTTTCAAAAAGTAGTTTCCACAACTTGCACAAACTTATGAAAGTTTTAGAAAAGCGTGTTCGAACACACTCGCAGCAGACATAATTTATCTATTTTCCAAACCCAATCAATTATCACTTAGCGCAACGAAAAGAAAAAAAATCATAACGCACATGCATACAAAACAGTTGTCATTACTTGACAACACACATAGAATACAGTCCCGGGTGATTGACTGCCAAGGTTAGGCCTATCGGCTAAAAGAAATGTAGTTCCCTAGCCTATGTCCAGACTGACTAACGCGCGCTACAACACATATTTAGCGTGCGCTACCCATACTGCATTAGCGCGCGCTAGCCTTACACTTAGCGTGCGCTAACGGTTCTATTTTAGTAACATGATTGCGAACATATATACGGCATTATTGGAATCGAAGGTCACAAATAAACAACGACAATATTCGAATCTCAAAGCCATCGATTCACATAATTACAACACATCATGAGCAACCATCAAAAAGCAATTGTCATTCAAAACCGAAAAGTTAAAAGCAAGGGTCACGTCTTGAGTATATTTTGTAGAACTCATTTGAGTTCAAAACTCGTGTTTTGAAAACTTATAGTACACAGTGGAAAAGAATTATCAATAATTCGAGTTTTCAGAACTTTCAGCCTTGAGGTCAACATACGAAAATCAACTTTTTCCTCCCTTGGAGGACATTTTAAAAATTTTACGTGACTCCCCGAAAGGATTCGAAAACTTAAAATTCCAAGCTTTATACTCTTGCAAGAAAAACGGTTTATACAAAGATACATTCAGCAATATCATTCTACATTATAGCGCAAGACGGGAATCAACAAATATATGTCACTTACTCACGATGCACCTTCAAATACTAACTACATAACACAGAATCACACAGGCTCGTATAGCTCGTGGTACAACCTGTAGTAGGGAGACTTACATCCACAGATCGCACGAAGATGATGGCTGCACCCTGATACTAATCACGGCCGACATTCCAAACGACGCGTCGCGACACGACATCAGTCAGACTCAATCTGACAAGACAAGACCCAACAATACACGACTGGACCCGACAGCCTAGGTTTCCGCAACCTAAGCTCTGATACCATAAATGTAACACCCCCAGATCAAACCGGGAATATTACACGCCGCAGACCCTCTCCGTGAGGATCCACCAGGCTAGACATCAATACATCACATTACATTACATACTGACGAATCAAAATAACGAATCAATAGACCGATTTGGTCTTCCGTCACCGACTTACAAATCAAAATACATAAACTCATCCAGACTCATACACGTGCAAGGGTAAAATACTTGCAACGAACAATAAGACAGCGGAAAAGACAATACAATGGACTCCGACTAACTGAAGTCAAAACTGGCCTTCGCGTGATTAGTATCATTCGTCTTTCATCATCCCTCGCACCGATCCTGTGTCTTGCTCCCGAAAACCTGCATGTACCTGGACACAATACAGATATCCACCCCCCGATTACTCGGGGGTTAGCAAAACTCCACTGTTTCGCTAGTGCAAGTATAAAGTGCAAATACGAGCCATACACAACACATTCCGAGAATATAACGAAAGACTTCCCGATATATATTTAGTTAAAATATAGTTCAAGTCTTGAAAGCAGAAATGAAGCAAGTAAGCATTTTGAAAACATTTCTAAATCTCGGGAGTTTTGAAAACATCAGAGATTGAAAAGTTCTTAATTCCTCGAAAGCTATTTAGGGTCACAGCCCCAAGTTCATTTTCCAAAATGCAAATCCATTTAACAAAACACGGGGTCCACAACCCAACCATTCCGGTCACAAAACACAGGGTCCACGACCCGATCATCCACTTCAATTCACTTACAAGGACACATTACACATAACACATTATTCTTATGCCATTCTAGCCAAGCATCAAGACTCGATATATAATGTCTCTCGACCCCGAGCACAAAGCATTGTGATACTCCGGACAATATCACAATTAACGAAAACATCAACGTCATCCTCAAGATGAAAACCACAACTGGTAACCCGCGGCCGTACCCCTTAGTATCGACCCCCAGACATCCCGTCGGACACTCCGGGTGGGAAACCACTTCCGCGTCCGTACCCCTTAGTATTGACCCCCAGACATCCCGTCGGACACTTCGGGTGGAAGTTCATCCACACACGCACCCAAGTCCACTTCCGTGGCCGTACCCCTTAGTATCGACCCCCAGACATCCCGTCGGACACTCCGGGTGGAAGGAACAACACACACACGTTCCAAAATCACAGTTGCAAACCACAAGCCTCGAAGGTCAATCTCAGTATATATAGTCGAGGTACCTTACTAGAATGGCCAGTTCATCCAACATATACTCACGACCAAGTAATGATACGATTCATGCTAGAATTTCGACGATGCAGCTAGTACAAATAACATAGCAACGAGGGAAAATACCTATCCAACCACGCCGAACGACACAATGAGACAGGATCATCAATAGGCATACGTTCCATACATATCTCAAGGAAAGGTTAAGCTATAAATCCACAACGTCATAATCACACAAAACGATACCCCACACATACTTAGAAAAGCATATTTAACAACGAAATCATACGAGTCATCTTTTAAGGAAGTATTGAAAAGCATATCAATTCCTTTGAAAGTTGATTATAGGCGTTCATAAATTACGTATCGTAAATTACCAACTAATATATCCACAAAACACGTAATGTATGGGCAAGATACTTGCCTCGAATAACCACAACGCAGAGAATCGATCGAAGTAGGTTGGCACGAACCGACTACGAACTCGCCGACTCCACCGAACGACAATCCGCAACAATGAACTATGAACGAAAACAATAACAACGAAAATGAATTCCAAATTACGACCCAAAGCCGCTGAATTCGAAGAACGAATGACGAAAGTTCAAGTGTTTTCCCCAAAACGGACAAGAACACGATTCGTCCCGACAAAACACGAAAAAGGAATTCTAAGTCGAAATATGGATATACAATCCATAGAATATGTTTAACAACATCATTTAACCATAATCGATCCATCGAAAACGGATGAAAAACGAGATCGAGGACAAATCCCCTAAAAAGACAATTCGAAGGAAATCAAGAAATATACTTCGATTCGACGAAGAACAACGGATTAAATGATGTTAAACACAAGAATACTACCAATATTAATCATACCCATCGTGTATTAATCAACAACACGGAACGAATCGGACAAAAATGCAAAAACCCCAAATTTTCCCAAAATAGGGTTCTAGGAAATCTCACCTTGATTCGCTGGATCAAATGAGGTTATGGAGGGATTAATCGATGATATGAACTCCCAATCTTCGTGGATTAGTTGCTTGACAACATGTCTCCTGGATCGCCAAGTCTCCAGCCGCGAAGAGGAAAAGGTGGAAATGAAAAACGGGTGAAAATATGGCTACTCTGTCATATTTATACAGGCACGGCCTAGCGTGCGCTACACCTTCCGGACTAGCGCGCGCTAACGGGCAGCCTCGGCCGATAACCCTCGGCCGTGGCCCGCAAGGCCCCGTATCAAAACTCAATCTGCCGGCCGGATCCTGCTGCCCGGCCGCGATAAGCGCGCGGCTGTGACGCTAGCGTGCGTTAGCCGTCTGTCGAGAACCCTCTGGTCGACTGCCGGCAGTAACGTCGCTAGCCGGCCGACGGCGTGCGCTACGCTGCCGACTAGCGCGCTCGCTCGGCGTGGCGTGCGCTACTGCCGATCCTTCCGATTCGTAACCCCGAAACCCCACTGTCCGGCCGATAGCGTGCGTTGGTCGACCAAGCTAGCGTGCGCTATACTGCCGAGCTAGCGCGCAGACTTCCGGCCGTGGCGTGCGCTCGCCGGTTCTACGCACTTGTCGGCGGTACCGCAATCATCCGGCGAGAACCCACAACCGTCGGCGATCCATGGCCGTCCGGCCGATCCATGCCGTCGGGGCTCGGCGACTCGATTTCCAAAAACGTACGGAACGAACACGACGAAAAGTTCGCGGACAACATCAACGACCCGGAATGAAAACATAATACCATAATTAGTCATACGCGACCAAGAAACGGGTCGAGACAACAATTACAGATACGGATACCCGTAACTTCCAAGAAATTAGAAAATGGCCCAAAACGCCCGGAAATCACGATACGTGATCGAATAACCAAACCGAAGTTCACAACACGTCTAACAAAGTTAAACGGACTTACGGGAAACTCGAAACAGCAGTTTCGAACGAGATTCGCAAGAGCCGAACTCAAGTGCGGAAAAGTCGTTAAAAAGCACGAAACTCAACAAAATGACTCCGAAACGAACTCGGATGTCAAAAAGTGTAGAATTAATCATTCTCAGAATGACGAAACGGTCATTAGAGAGTCGTCAAAACGGACTTCGGCCGAAAAAAGAAATTTACCGAAAATCGAAAATTGCGGATATTACATTCTACCCTCCTTAAAAGAAGTTTCGTCCCGAAACTTAAAACAAGTAGGGGGAAGAAATATTCCGCCAGGAAAAAATCAACGAGATACACAAGAATGCGTAACTAACGCCCAACAGCGAAATGTTACAAACAACGCAAAGGAATATACGGCGTGAAAACACGCTCCACGGCGACCAACACAACGTCGCTGTTAGGGATATAATAAAACCAACAAATGATAAGCGTCATCAAATGGATAATACAATCAAGTCAATTATCCAAACAATCACGAAACACAACGGACGAAAATCAATACGATTGACCAACCCAACAGTACATCAATCAAAACGCGAGCCAATCGCTGAACAAATACGGAATTCCATCGCCCAAGGGTTGGAAGATCGAAAACGAGACTAATTTTCCGAACTTGGAAAGGTCACAACGATATATAGATCAATTTGGGACAATATCAGAACTCGCTCGAATGACAAAGGTGAGAAACAACACCAGGTCAGAAGCATCAACGAACACAGTCGAGTCGATACGGTTGGACGAAACAGAAGAGAAAGAAAGAAAAATATGGGTATTACATTCATATCTCCTTTAAAAGAGGTTTCGTCCCGAAACCTAAACAACGAGAACGAAGTGCTGGAATAGCAACCTTCCCGACTATACCCTCTTGGTCCACATCCGATCTTCATGGCCATTAGTATCGTGGTCGCGGCTGTGACCTCTGCCCAACGGCATACTAAGCGGATTCCCACTCAATACGATTGCACAACTTCGCAAAATATTATACTAAAGTACCGACTCAGTGCGACATATCACATAAGGTAACCAATAACAACTCGAAAAGAAAATCCACGAGGTATCCTTTTAAAGGAAATCTTTTGAAAATCCTTGGATTTGTATCTTCATTTAAAATAAACTTTAAAAGTACTTTTGGTACCTCGGGTTGTTTCATCAAAACTTGTAAACAACATACTTTAATCGTCTCATTTGAAATCATTTGAAGTCATCATGCCTCTACGTATCATCACCACCGTTAACAACCAACAGGTTAACCATGCAAGATCATCAAATCATTCTTACATACTCTAACATTTCCAAATCCGAATTTGAACTTTACATCGAGTGAGATTTTTCATCTTTCACTATACATTTTTGAAAATAAAAATCGCATTGGTTTTTGAAATAAAATATTTTTATGGTGTGAAAGATTTTTGAAAATCATCCACGCGAATTATTTGAACATGCAACAATACGTTAAAAATCATTTTCGAAAATTCTCCCAACACTTCACAAATATCAACGACGGTAATATTTTACAAAATGTTCAAGGTACTTTAAAACAACTCTTTCAAATACCGTCGAGGTTTTATTTGAGAATCCTAGGCCGGCTCGCAAATTTCAAACAATTTCCAAAGTTCATACAAAGCCGCCGGCTAATCGCACTGTCAAAGTAGTTTCAAAAGTTAGTTTCAAAAAGTAGTTTCCACAACTTGCACAAACTTATGAAAGTTTTAGAAAAGCGTGTTCGAACACACTCGCAGCAGACATAATTTATCGATTTTCCGAACCCAATCAATTATCACTTAGCGCAACGAAAAGAAAAAAAATCATAACGCACATGCATACAAAAGCGATTGTCATTACTTGACAACACACATAGAAATCTGATCCGGGTGATTATTGCTAAGGTTAGGCTATCGGCTAAAAGAAATGTAGTTCCCTAGCCTATGTCCAGGTGACTAACGCGCGCTACAACACATATTTAGCGTGCGCTACCCATCTTGCATTAGCGCGCTAGCTTTACACTTAGCGTGCGCTAACGGTTCTATTTTAGTAACATGATTGCGAACATATATACGGCATTATTGGAATCGAAGGTCACAAATAAACAACGACAATATTCGAATCTCAAAGCCATCGATTCACATAATTACAACACATCATGAGCAACCATCAAAAAGCAATTGTCATTCAAAACCGAAAAGTTAAAAGCAAGGGTCACGTCTTGAGTATATTTTGTAGAACTCATTTGAGTTCAAAACTCGTGTTTTGAAAACTTATAGTACACAGTGGAAAAGAATTATCAATAATTCGAGTTTTCAGAACTTTCAGCCTTGAGGTCAACATACGAAAATCAACTTTTTCCTCCCTTGGAGGACATTTTAAAAATTTTACGTGACTCCCCGAAAGGATTCGAAAACTTAAAATTCCAAGCTTTATACTCTTGCAAGAAAAACGGTTTATACAAAGATACATTCAGCAATATCATTCTACATTATAGCGCAAGACGGGAATCAACAAATATATGTTACTTACTCACGATGCACCTTCAAATACTAACTACATAACACAGAATCACACAGGCTCGTATAGCTCGTGGTACAACCTGTAGTAGGGAGACTTACATCCACAGATCGCACGAAGATGATGGCTGCACCCTGATACTAATCACGGCCGACATTCCAAACGACGCGTCGCGACACGACATCAGTCAGACTCAATCTGACAAGACAAGACCCAACAATACACGACTGGACCCGACAGCCTAGGTTTCCGCAACCTAAGCTCTGATACCATAAATGTAACACCCCCAGATCAAACCGGGAATATTACACGCCGCAGACCCTCTCCGTGAGGATCCACCAGGCTAGACATCAATACATCACATTACATTACATACTGACGAATCAAAATAACGAATCAATAGACCGATTTGGTCTTCCGTCACTGACTTACAAATCAAAATACATAAACTCATCCAGACTCATACACGTGCAAGGGTAAAATACTTGCAACGACGAACAATAAGACAGCAGAAAAGACAATACAATGGACTCCGACTAACTGAAGTCAAAACTGGCCTTCGCGTGATTAGTATCATTCGTCTTTCATCATCCCTCGCACCGATCCTGTGTCTTGCTCCCGAAAACCTGCATGTACCTGGACACAATACAGATATCCACCCCCCGATTACTCGGGGGTTAGCAAAACTCCACTGTTTCGCTAGTGCAAGTATAAAGTGCAAATACGAGCCATACACAACACATTCCGAGAATATAACGAAAGACTTCCCGATATATATTTAGTTAAAATATAGTTCAAGTCTTGAAAGCAGAAATGAAGCAAGTAAGCATTTTGAAAACATTTCTAAATCTCGGGAGTTTTGAAAACATCAGAGATTGAAAAGTTCTTAATTCCTCGAAAGCCATTTAGGGTCACAGCCCCAAGTTCATTTTCCAAAATGCAAATCCGTTTAACAAAACACGGGGTCCACAACCCAACCATTCCGGTCACAAAACACAGGGTCCACGACCCGATCATCCACTTCAATTCACTTACAAGGACACATTACACATAACACATTATTCTTATGCCATTCTAGCCAAGCATCAAGACTCGATATATAATGTCTCTCGACCCCGAGCACAAAGCATTGTGATACTCCGGACAATATCACAATTAACGAAAACATCAACGTCATCCTCAAGATGAAAACCACAACTGGTAACCCACGGCCGTACCCCTTAGTATCGACCCCCAGACATCCCGTCGGACACTCCGGGTGGGAAACCACTTCCGCGGCCGTACCCCTTAGTATCGACCCCCATACATCCCGTCGGACACTCTGGGTGGAAGTTCATCCACACACGCACCCAAGTCCACTTCCGTGGCCGTACCCCTTAGTATCGACCCCCAGACATCCCGTCGGACACTCCGGGTGGAAGGAACAACACACACACACGTTCCAAAATCACAGTTGCAAACCACAAGCCTCGAAGGTCAATCTCAGTATATATAGTCGAGGTACCTTACTAGAATGGCCAGTTCATCCAATATATACTCACGACCAAGTAATGATACGATTCATGCTAGAATTTCGACGATGCAGCTAGTACAAATAACATAGCAACGAGGGAAAATACCTATCCAACCATGCCGAACGACACAATGAGACAGGATCATCAATAGGCATATGTTCCATACATATCTCAAGGAAAGGTTAAGCTATAAATCCACAACGTCATAATCACACAAAACGATACCCCACACATACTTAGAAAAGCATATTTAACAACGAAATCATATGAGTCATCTTTTAAGGAAGTATTGAAAAGCATATCAATTCCTTTGAAAGTTGATTATAGGCGTTCATAAATTACGTATCGTAAATTACCAACTAATATATCCACAAAACACGTAATGTATGGGCAAGATACTTGCCTCGAATAACCACAACGCAGAGAATCGATCGAAGTAGGTTGGCACGAACCGACTACGAACTCGCCGACTCCACCGAACGACAATCCGCAACAATGATCTATGAACGAAAACAATAACAACGAAAATGAATTCCAAAGTACGACCCAAAGCCGCTGAATTCAAAGAACGAATGACGAAAGTTCAAGTGTTTTCCCCAAAACGGACAAGAACACGATTCGTCCCGACAAAACACGAAAAGGGAATTCTAAATCGAAATATGTGTTGTTGCCCAAAATATTTATCCGAAGATTAATACTGCTGGAAGACGGACAACAAACAACAATTTGCGGGAGCACTTCCGAGAGAAGATAAATAATACAAGATTTTCCAGGTTTGTTAGGCCCGGGCTTGAATGCTCTCGCGAGATGTTATTAATACAAATATTCGTGGATACAAGTATTAATGTGAGAAATCTAGATACAATGAGTGTAAAAAGACTCTGTTAATCCGGCTCTTGAGCGAAGCTCGGTGTTCTTCGTCCCTGCCGATGGTCTGCTTGGTGAGAGAGGCCGGTAGAGGAAAGTACCGAATGATAGATGTTGCCAAGAGTTGGAGATAGCCAAGTGCTGAGTATTGATTCTGTCTAGTGTGCTGAAATCACGATAATGCCAGAGCCTAGGCCGAGGGCAGGGTGCCTTGTATATATAGTGGCAGCCGAGTCCTGTCTTCTAGCGGGCGATCGCCTTCCGGCCATTATAATAAAGGGGCGATCGTCTGCCGGCCAATATTATAATGGGGCGATCACCCGGGCTGTCGGGCTAAAGTCCAAGGAAGAGGCTGGCAGTCTTCCTAAAGTCCAAAGCTACAGCCGGCTGCCAGCTGGGCGGTCCAATGAAGAGACAGCACGCGTCCGGAGTCAGTCACATGCGGCCCTACTGACAACTTTCGGCGGGCCTGTCGGCTGGTGGACGGTGTAATACCCGTAATTTTGTTCCCCGGAAATTTTCTGTTTTTGGCGGAAGTCCGTTTTTGACAACTTGCTTGGGACCGTTTCGTCATCCCGAGAATGATTAATTCTACACTTTTTGTCATCCGAGTTCGTTTCGGTATCGTTCTGTTGAATTCCGTGTTCTTTAGCGACTTTTCCACGTATGAGTTCGACTTTGTTAAATCACCATAAATTCTTTGAAACTCCAAAAATTCTGAATCTTTGCAATATTATAAAGCATCGAGTTAGCTTTCCAATGGTTCAAACGGTGAGTCAATCGGAGTCCAGACGAGGGAGTTATGGTCGAAATATCTAGGTCACTCTCATTTTCCAGATTTGGCCAAAATCGCATGTACCCGGTGCCGCGGCACACCTCTACTGATCCGCGGCACACTGCCGAGCCCTGGGAGCAAATTTTGGGTCTGTGCCGCGGCACACCTCTACTGAGCCGCGGCACACATGACAGTTAACCCTATATCTGCGTTTTCTTGAGCGGATCACCTCATTTTTTCCCCATTTCTTCACTTGGGCACGAGAGAGGAGGTTTGAGAAGAAGATGTTTCTTCACCTATCACTTGAGTGTGTGATTTCTCTTCATCTCTTTTCGATTGTGAAGCTCGGATCATCGATCTATCGCGTGCTCTTCGAATCATAGTGCTTGGATCTTCAAGAGGTAATTTCTTCAACATCTTGGATTTCGATTTTGTATTGGGTAATGATGTTTTGGATGTTAAAATCATGGGGTATGAAGTGATATATGCATGATTATGGACATGTTGGAGTATTCATCGGATTATTGAAAGATTACTCAAGAACACTTTGAATTTTGTGTTGGAAATTGGGGATTTTGTTTGACTTCATCCTTTTAATCCGTAGTAATTTAGATTAGTGATGGATTGATGATTATTTAGGTGTATTCTATCATTTCCATCGTTATTCCACGGTTGGATTGTATTGATTCGTCGTTTTGGTTGAGTTATTAGTCGACGCCTTGAAGGTGTCCGACAAAAGGTCTAAGAGGGGGCTTTGTGCGTTGTACGATTATTATTCATCGTACGATTGTTGATTTATCATTGATATGACTTAGGGACGAAATCCTTGTGAATAACTCAAGTCGGAACCCTTCCGTTCGTTGTCTTCTTCGTGGTTCAAACTTCCCGGTCGAACCGTGTTCTTCGGGATCTTCGGTAACGTTTATTAAGGCAAGTATACATTTATGATTGTACGTTCTCGACTTTGAAAGTATGAAATATTGATGGTATGATTATTTCTAGCCACTCCGGGACGGGCCGATGGTCCTCTGAGGGTTTCGTAGCCTCTGGTGCGATTCCACGGTTGATATGAACGAACCGTTTCTACGGCATTCATATGAAATAATGTTGGCATGTAATGAACGAACCGTTTTGACGGCATTCCTACATGTAACGGCGTATGATATGAACGAACCGTTTCTACGGCATTCACATACGTCTTTTGAGATTTTAGTCATTCCGGAATACTAGTCTTAATTGATGAATTGACGGATATTGATGAATTGATGGATATTGATGAATTGACAGATTACATTTACTTTATTGTCGAGGAGTATTATGTTTCATATTGTTATACTTGCACTAGGTATTCGACGGCTAACCCCTTTATGGGGGAAATACGTTTCATGTATTTCAGGTTCCAGGAGAGCGGACAGGTGGGTATCGGGTTGGCATGAAGATGATGGGCAAGTGTGATACTGTGTCTTGTCTCCGGTTATTTTCTCGGATTCCTCCATTCAGTGTTGTTGTACTGGAATGGATTTTTAAATACTCGAGTATTGTATTTCAGTTTCCTTGATGTTCCGGCCTGTGTTGCCGAGGTATTGATTTGTGAAGTGATGTATATGTTTTCATTGGTTATGGTTTTGAAATACCATTTGTATCGTCTTTCTTTCTATTGTATGTAGACCTTATCGGTCAAGTTTATAGTTCCGCGTATGATTAGCCTTGTGGGTCCCACGGCGGGGCTCACGGCGCTGTAATATACCCTGAATAACTTGGGGGTGTTACATAATATGGTATCAGAGATTAGGTTTATGGATACCTAGGCTGTCGGTCTTTTGGGTCGATTGAGTCGTCATTTTCCCACAGTATCACTACTCTGCCATCATCACAGTGCGACCGGTACTTGTGAGTCCTCTCACTCTTCTTGTATTTTTTTTTCTTCTTAATCTTTTCGTTTATAGATTGGTATTCTTGGGAATTGGTCACTTCGAGAATGTGCGATTTGGATTATACTTACGCACGTGTGTGCCTTTCAGAATGTTGACTGAAAGTAGAAGAATCGTGGCCGTGGTCACGGACGTTAACTCTTCCTTGAGATTTTGTTAAGTTGCTAATTGCGATATGGGTGTGTATCGGTATTATGTTGAGACTTTGTTTAGGAGTCGCATGCTAGTATCACGGGAGATCTTCGACTTCACAGACTTGTAAGTATGTTGTTCGGATTATTCGATAATTCTTGGTGAATTTGAATTCCCGTTGAAATGTTGGTTGTGCGAGTGATTGCAAGTTTCGAGGACGAAACTTATTTTTAAGGGGGGTAGAGTGTAATACCCTAATTTTTCCGGATATATTTTTTTTTTTTTTCGTTTAATTGTTGGATGTCGTCGATGGATAATTGTGCTTGAGGATGATGTGAACGTATGACAACGTTGCTGAATGCGTGTATGTATTCATTGTGCCGTATGATCGTTTGGTATGTCGAGATGTTGGTAGGGAATAGCGGAAAATGGCTAAGTACGGCTACGGTGCATACTTAGCGCACGCTAAGAGATTCGGTTACGTACGCTAAGGAGGACCCCTAACGTACGTAACGACTTGCTGGGTTAGTTTCGGAAGGTGGCCGACAGGTAGGGCCAGGTTGATTTTTATACTCAGTTAGTGCACGCTAACGCATGTTGGTTAGCGCACGCTAACACCAGATCGCCAATAATAGAATCTTAGCTTTCGGCGGGTGGACCCGGCCATGTTCGACGCGTGTCCAGATAAGGTCAACAAGAGTTTGTCGTGTAGAGCTAGCGCACGCTAAAACCGTATGATTAGCGCACGCTAATTCCATATCGGTCAAAGGAATCCCGGTAATCGCGGATGTTTTCGGCATGTGGGGGCACGATACTGTAGAAAATCAACGACGACTAGCGCGCGTTAAGGTCGAAGAATAGCGCACGCTACTGAGCATTTCACTGTAGCAAGTCAACGCCTGCTAGCGTACGCTAATGCATGGGCATTACGTACGTTAGATGAATTTCAAAGCAATGTAGTAGCTTCTGGACTGCCCGATAGCGCACGCTATCAAGGAAGGATAGCGCACGTTAGTCATGTAGCGCATATTTAATATAAGGTCTAGCACGCGCTAGTGATGTGTTTTATAGAGAGGATAGACGGGTGCTGAGAGGCATTTTGTCCATTCTCCTTCCTTCAGTCAATAGAGAGAGAGAGCCTTGGGAAGTACTTGAAGTTCATAAACATTGAGAGATGATTCTCTTAAACAAGATTAAGATGGAGAGCTCGGATTTAAGTATTGTTCTTGAAGTTTTTGATGATTCTTGGAATGGAGTTCAAATTATTCTTCTTCGTGGTTAGTCCATACAAAGTAATCCTCGTATCCCTTTGATAGTGGTTCATTTTTTTCTTTAAGGATTACTACTTGGGAGGGAGTATGTTGGGAATCGCGCATTTTGATGTTCGTTTTATTTCAATGTAAATGCATAAATTGGATTTGTACTTTTATCCGTTGCATGAGTATTTTTGAAATGGATTTTGGTATTTTGCCAACTGAATTTTATTTTGTAAAACCGATTCCCTAAACTGAGTTTTCGGCATTTTAACCTTGATCGTTTTGACGGTATTTGGAAAATGATTTTTTTTAGTATTTGAAAAATATTACCGTCATCGGTCTTTTTGGTATTTTTGAAATGACGTGGAAATTTGTGCTTAGCCTGGTAAATCCTTGTGAGAAGGGTTTACGGCGTGTAATATTCCCAGGAGGATCTGGGGTGTTACAATCTTGGTATCATGTGATAATGCTATACGAGATTTATTGGAATCGTAATAAGAGATTTCGGATGTTGATATGATTATTGAGATCTTCTTCATATGACGATAAGGGTTTTGGTTGTGATTCTTGAGGTTGTATGAATGGCATGACGAAGAAAATGGTAACATAGAGATATATACCTCGGATATGTTGTTCTGAATGGGATTTCGGATATTTCGTGTCCTCGAAGAACTCTTGAATTATACGAGGTGATGAATTTTTTTTAGAAGTGTTGATGTTTTGAAAATGAATATGGAATATTCATATCTAGAGCTAAACTATGTGTTTGAAATAATATTCGTATAGGAATACGAATGTGATGATGAGGTTGATGAGACTATTATTCATCTCTGAATTTGGAAGCCCATACGTATGGAGCAAATATTCAAGTCATTGGATTGTTGGATAACCTTTTTAATATGATTATCTATTGTTTTGAACCAGTCGGATGATTCGAGTTAATGACGGTCATAAGTAAATTTTAACGATGGATTTACGAGAAGGGAACCTTGTCAATTCATATTTAAGAATTGAGTTTGGAACCGATAATATTTAGACCCTTATTATTGGTCCGAATTGGTTGCTGATATGATCATCGGATTTCGGCTCGTATTGTGGACATGGATTCGTGAGGGTCTGAGTTGGACAGTTCAGACTGTGATTGGTCGAGATATGGTGAAACGATTGAGTTTGTAGTTTGGTGGCATTGATATTGGTCGTCATCGAACCGGTTGATTATCAATCCTTCGTTTAACAATAAGATATGATGTTTGATCATAGATTATGACTGTTGTGTTGCGGTTAAGGTTGAAGGGTTCGTAGATTAACTTGGTCGAGACTGAGGGAAATTCGTAAGACGAAATCAACTGAATTGGTAACAGTTCGTTGTATTGATATCGAGGCAAGTTTTATACTCGTACTAATCAATGAGACTAATGTTATTGTGTAGGCGTACGAATGTGTGTATCATTTCGGGACTTGGCCTCTTTTTGATTGTATTGATATCATGGGACTGGTTGACACGACGCCCGTCGGCAAATTATGCCAAATGTTACTGTTGTTTGTAAATGGCCGGTTCAAGGCATTACGATACTTGTTGGTAAAGTCGCTGTCGATTGCCGGTTCGCGGTATCGACGTATCGATTGTGTTTGTGATGGATGTCCCATTGAGATATTGTGGTGATCGTCGTCATTGATATCGGTGTTTTTCTACAAATATTATATTAACTGATTGGAGACGTTTGATATATCCTTTTTTTTCATCTCCGTTTCGGTGGTCGGTTTAAGACACCGGGACATCTATTCTATCGTATCATTGATTATCGATTGACCGTTCTAAGGTAATCGAGGTATTGAATTGGGATTATCGAAGATAATTCCCATCCGTTGTCAAAGATATTCTCATCCGTTGTATCGTTGTTATCGATTGGCCATTCTACGATGTCGAAGTATTGAATTGGGACCTGCCGAGGAGAGTTCCCATCCGTTGAATTATTATTGTCGTGTTGGCCGACTCAAGGCAGCACACTATTATTCTTGTGAACTCGATAATTTTGTGATCGTTGAGGGTTGAGGATTTCCCGAATTGTGGTGTTGTGATTATTGCCGTGTTAATCGGTCCTTAGGGAATTCTGATCCCAGGATGGTTGTTTTGAATATCGTTGGTCGTGTCGATCTTTCATTATTCGTGTGTCATCGTTCACTTGGTGAGTCGTATGATCCGTATTGGATGTTTTATCCCTTGAGTTTCGTTGTCATGTTGTATCGTGGCATATCTGGAATCATGTCTGCGTGCCGATTGGTTATGTGTAGGATTTTTAGCCAGGCACTCGATGGTCATGCGTGGATATTTCCGCATTGGACCGTGCACACGAGACGTAGTTCTTGAGGCTAATTAGGTACATTGTCACACGTATATTCTAGATTCCGTATACGGTGTGGACATGTGCACGGACATATTTCCGGATCGGGCGTACTGTGATGTCCCTCTTGAGCTTTATTGATTGATCGTTCGTAGTCCATGTTGTATTAGATATGTCCGACGATTTGCGACTGGTTGTTCATACGCCGAGGGGTATGTCAAATGATCGAGTTGGTTTCTTTGAGATCTATTTTGTGATGATTTCTGACTTTGGGTATTCGGCTTTCGAGCCATTGTGATGTATCGGTATTTCCGTTGGAGCCTTCGGGCATTGTGAATTCGTATCTTTTCGGCCTTGGTTTGGTTTACCTTCGGGAAATGTATTGTTGTGTTCTATACTGATGAATCGCCGGTTGGGAGTAAGTTTGATTCTTGTGTATCTCGTTGAGTTTTTCCTGGCGAAATATTTCTTCTCCCTACCTGTTTTAAGTTTCGGGACGAAACTTCTTTTAAGGAGGGTAGAATGTAATACCCGTAATTTTGTTCCCCAGAAATTTTCTATTTTTGGCGGAAGTCCGTTTTTGACAACTTGCTTGGGACCGTTTCGTCATCCCGAGAATGATTAATTCTGCACTTTTTGTCATCCGAGTTCGTTTCGGTATCGTTCTGTTGAATTCCGTGTTCTTTAGCGACTTTTCCACGTATGAGTTCGACTTTGTTAAATCACCATAAATTCTTGGAAACTCCAAAAATTCTGAATCTTTGCAATATTATAAAGCATCGAGTTAGCTTTCCAATGGTTCAAACGGTGAGTCAATCGGAGTCCAGACGAGGGAGTTATGGTCGAAATAGCTAGGTCACTCTCATTTTCCAGATTCGGCCAAAGCGCTGTGCACAGTGCCGTGGCACACCTCTTGAGCCGCGGCACCTTTGCCGAGCCACAGGAGAAAATTTTGGAGTGCATGCGCGGCACACCTCTACTGAGCCGCGGCACACATGACAGTTAACCCTATATCTGCGTTTTCTTGAGCGGATCACCTCATTTTTTCCCCATTTCTTCACTTGGGCACGAGAGAGGATGTTTGAGAGGAAGATGTTTCTTCACCTATCACTTGAGTGTGTGATTTCTCTTCATCTCTTTTCGATTGTGAAGCTCGGATCATCGATCTATCGCGTGCTCTTCGAATCATAGTGCTTGGATCTTCAAGAGGTAATTTCTTCAACATCTTGGATTTCGATTTTGTATTGGGTAATGATGTTTTGGATGTTAAAATCATGGGGTATGAAGTGATATACGCATGATTATGGACATGTTGGAGTATTCATCGGATTATTGAAAGATTACTCAAGAACACTTTGAATTTTGTGTTGGAAATTGGGGATTTTGTTTGACTTCATCCTTTTAATCCGTAGTAATTAAGATTAGTGATGGATTGATGATTATTTAGGTGTATTCTATCATTTCCATCGTTATTCCACGGTTGGATTGTATTGATTCGTCGTTTTGGTTGAGTTATTAGTCGACGCCTTGAAGGTGTCAGACAAAAGGTCTAAGAGGGGGGTTTATGCGTTGTACGATTATTATTCATCGTACGATTGTTGATTTATCATTGATATGACTTAGGGACGAAATCCTTGTGAAGAACTCAAGTCGGAACCCTTCCGTTCGTTGTCTTCTTCGTGGTTCAAACTTCCCGGTCGAACCGTGTTCTTCGGGATCTTCGGTAACGTTTATTAAGGCAAGTATACATTTGTGATTGTACGTTCTCGACTTTGAAAGTATGAAATATTGATGGTATGATTATTTCTAGCCACTCCAGGACGGGCCGATGGTCCTCTGAGGGTTTCGTAGCCTCTGGTGCGATTCCACGGTTGATATGAACGAACCGTTTCTACGGCATTCATATGAAATAATGTTGGCATGTAATGAACGAACCGTTTTGACGGCATTCCTACATGTAACGGCGTATGATATGAACGAACCGTTTCTACGGCATTCACATACGTCTTTTGAGATTTTAGTCATTCCGGAATACTAGTCTTAATTGATGAATTGACGGATATTGATGAATTGACGGATTACATTTACTTTATTGTCGAGGAGTATTATGTTTCATATTGTTATACTTGCACTAGCTATTCGACGGCTAACCCCTTTATGGGGGAAATACGTTTCATGTATTTCAGGTTCCAGGAGAGCGGACAGGTGGGTATCGGGTCGGCATGAAGATGATGGGCAAGTGTGATACTGTGTCTTGTCTCCGGTTATTTTCTCGGATTCCTCCATTCAGTGTTGTTGCACTGGAATGGATTTTTAAATACTCGAGTATTGTATTTCAGTTTCCTTGATGTTCCGGCCTGTGTTGCCGAGGTATTGATTTGTGAAGTGATGTATATGTTTTCATTGGTTATGGTTTTGAATACCATTTGTATCGTCTTTCTTTCTATTGTATGTAGACCTTATCGGTCAAGTTTATAGTTCCGCGTATGATTAGCCTTGTGGGTCCCACGGCGGGGCTCACGGCGCTGTAATATACCCTGAATAACTTGGGGGTATTACAGACGGATGCTGACAGGCTGTGGTCAACGGTCCGTGATTCGCGGATCTTGTCTCGGCTCTTGCACGTGGTGCTAGTCTTTAGGCTCGGCCTTTGCCGACTGGAAGGCCATCGGCGCTGATCGACATGAGGCGGTCGTCTCTAGCTGGTCATCAGAGGTCGCCATCGGCCAGTTGCCGAGGGTCGGCATTGGTCGGTCACCAAGGGTCGGTCGGCAAGTGCCGAGAGTTGATCGTCTCCAGTCGGTCGCCAGGAGTCGGTCGCCGAGTACCGAGAGACGATCGTATTTGATGTCGATCGCTCGGCACCGGGACTTGTCCTGGGACCTTCGGTTGGCCGATTTAGCTTGTCCGCTGGGTAAAGGCTCGGTCGCCTGGTCGCTGGTCGGCATTTCTGCCTTGGCTGCTCGGCAGTGGCTAGGTCGCCCGATCTCCAAGGCGATCGCCGGTCGGAGAGTGTAATTCTTGACACAACAATTGCCCCCCAGCTTGCTCCTATGTTGAAGACATGGGGCGAGGTGGTTCTTGCTGGCGATCGTGTAAGACGAGGACGGGCGATCTTGCTGAACTGACTTAGGATTCGGACTTGGGCTATCATGGTCGATTGGCTAGCTATCTTTCGGTCTTTGTACCTGCACAAAAAACAACATTGGCCGATCCCCCTCGGAAACTTGGTGGTTTCGCTAGTTTTGAGGAATCGTGCACAGTCGCGGAGTTCGATGGACCGACTCCATGACCGTGTCTAGGTGCGCGAAGACATTGAGTGTCTCGTGACTCACTTTATTATGAGGGTCCTCTATTAGGCTGCGCCTCGCCTCGTATTTAAACGAAGGGCGTGCGGTCTCGGTCTAGAGGAGTCCTTGCGCGGGGCAGCGTCGGATGAATCAACTCCACGCCCGCGGCTTGTTTAGCTCTGCTTCCACCTCGGCCTGCCATGGAGATGACGAACCTCGACGGTGTACGTTGAGACGGGGGTAGTGGCACGTGTCGCTTTGTCCGGGTAGATCATCTTTAGATGGTGAACCTTGAGGGCGGGCGATCGTGTCCACTGATTAATGTTGGAGAGCCCTTAGACTACGCCGGCCTCGTATTTAAACGAAGGGCGGGCGATCTCGGCCAAAAGGGACCTTGCATGGCCGAAGCAGCCGGTTCCATCGACTACCAGGACCATGGCTTTATGATGTGCGGTGGAGGCGATCGCGAGCCTTAGTCCTTCATGATGGACTGTAGGCGGTGAGCGAGTCCTCCGGCTCTGCTGGATAGTAGCGATTGGGCTGGGAGACTGGAGGTCGTCGCGCGGGCGCCGATCGCTCTACTCCTAGGCTAAGAAGAAGCCTTTGCCTGGCCAGGAAATCTGCGGCTTTAGCTCGGAAGACCGCGTAGGTCGTAGGTTGGGTCTTCGTGAGATGCCTGAACATAGGCGAAAAACCCTGAAATCCTCCTAGGACTGCGTAGAGGGCGGTCTCATCGCTTACGGGCTCGCCGTTGAGGATGATCACGTCTACCCGGTCGATGTAGTCCGAGTCGGACTCTTCTTCTCCCTACTTGATTTGCATCATGCGAAGGCGACCTTCCGGTTGAGCGACCTTGGCGGCGAAGTACCTTGTGAAGACGTTCGCTAGCTCGTTAAAGGAGCCAATGGACCGGGGTGGCAACGAGGTGTTCCACCGGTGGGCGAGGTCGTCCAGCGTCATAGGGAATATTCGGCACCTGGTCGTGTCAGATGCCCCACACCCAGTCATGTAGATGTTGTACTTGCTCAGGTGCATTTCGGGGTCCGATCGCCCCTCGTACAAGGGTGTTTGCGGGGGAGCGATCTTGTGCTGCACAGGGGCGAGCTCGATGTCGATCGCGAGCGGCTCGCTTGGCTCGGCGATCGTCTTCATGGCGCCTGCCCTGGATTGCAGGAGCGCCTTCATGTCGTCGATCTGACGTTGCATCGCAGCCATCGCCGTGGCTCGGTCGCTTGCTGATCGGCTTTGGGAGCGGGAGCCGAGGCGATCGTGTACCGATCTCCGGACTCCGCTGCTGCCGACCTCGGCAATTTGGCGAGGGGGAGCCAGACGGCTGGGCTGCCTTCTGGGAGCCGGGTAGGCCGAGCTCCTGGTGACGGACTCAAACTCCGTCGTCTCGTAGCTGGGGCCGGACTGCCCCGGTCGCCAGGTCGGGTCACTGCCCAGGCGATCGAAGACAGAGGTGCCCCGGCTGCCGAGCGCCTCCTCTTGCGGACGAGAGCCTCCTGGCGATCGCTCGGCCAGTAACGCCTTGAGCTTCCGCTTGGACTTCCGGCGGGCGGCCGAGGGGGTGATAGCAGGAGGCGCGTCGAGAGCACTCCGTCGCTCCTGTAGGACGGCCATGACCTCGTCGATCTGTTCCTTGGTTCGGAGCTGATCGAGCGAGAGGCTTGGGCCGCCGTCCAGGGATGGGATCGAGCGTCTCTGACCGCGGCGGCTGCCTTCCACCATCGGCTGCGGCTCGGACTGGGACGGAACAGGGGGTCTGGCCGGCTGGTCAGCGGCTTTCTTCGACGCGGAGGCGGAAGACATGATTTCTGAAAGATTTCTTTGAAGTGCAGTGAGTGTCACTTCAAGTATATGCCCCGAGAACAGTGAGTGTTCTTTGGGACGGTAGGTATAAAAATTTGAGGGTTGGATGCCCTTCTTCTAGCGCCAATTGTTGTTGCCCAAAATATTTATCCAAAGATTAATAGTGCTGGAAGACGGACAACAAACAACAATTTGCGGGAGCACTTCCGAGAGAAGATAAATAATACAAGATTTGTCGGGTTTGTTAGGCCCGGGCTTGAATGCTCTCGCGAGATGTTATTAATACAAATATTCGTGGATACAAGTATTAATGTGAGAAATCTAGATACAATGAGTGTAAAAAGACTCTGTTAATCCGGCTCTTGAGCGAAGCTCGGTGTTCTTCGTCCCTGCCGATCGTCTGCTTGGTGAGAGAGGCCGGGAGAGGAAAGTACCGAATGATAGCTGTTGCCAAGAGTTGGAGATAGCCAAGTGCTGAGTGTTGATTCTGTCTAGTGTGCTGAAATTGCGATAATGCCAGAGCCTAGGCCGAGTGCAGGGTGCCTTGTATATATAGTGGCAGCCGAGTCATGTCTTATGGCGGGCGATCGCCTTCCGACCATTATAATAAAGGGGCGATCGTCTGCCGGCCAATATTATAATGGGGCGATCACCCGGGCTGTCGGGCTAAAGTCCAAGGAAGAGGCTGGCAGTCTGCCTAAAGTCCAAAGCTACAGCCGGCTGCCAGCTGGGCGGTCCAATGAAGAGCCAGCACGCGTCCGGAGTTAGTCACATGCGGCCCTACTGACAACTTTAGGCGGGCCTGTCGGCTGGTGGACGGATGCTGACAGGCTGTGGTCAACGGTCCGTGATTCGCGGATCTTGTTTCGGCTCTTGCACGTGGTGCCAGTCTTGAGGCTCGTCCTTTGCCGACTGGAAGGCCATCGGCGCTGATCGACATGAGGCGGTCGTCTCTAGCTGGTCATCAGAGGTTGCCATCGTCCAGTTGCCGAGGGTCAGTACCGAGAGACGATCGTATTTGATGTCGATCGCTCGGAACCGGGACTTGTCCTGGGACCTTCGGTTGGCCGATTTAGCTTGTCCGCTGGGTAAAGGCTCAGCCGCCTCGCCGGCCTGATCGCAGCTCGCCTTGGCGCTGCTAGGTCGCCCGATCTCCGAGGCGATCGCCGGTCGGAGAGTGTAATTCTTAACACAACAATATGGATATACAATCCATAGAATATGTTTAACAACATCATTTAACCATAATCGATCCATCGAAAACGGATGAAAAACGAGATTGAGGACAAATCCCCCAAAAAGTCAATTCGAAGGAAATCAAGAAATATACTTCGATTCGACGAAGAACAACGGATTAAATGATGTTAAACACAAGAATACTACCAATATTAATCATACCCATCGTGTATTAATCAACAACACGGAACGAATCGGACAAAAACGCAAAAACCCCAAATTTTCCCAAAATAGGGTTCTAGGAAATCTCACCTTGATTCGCTGGATCAAAGGAGGTTATGGAGGGATTAATCGATGATATGAACTCCCAATCTTCGTGGATTAGTTTCTTGACAACATGTCTCCTGGATCGCCAAGTCTCCAGCCGCGGAGAGGAAAAGGTGGAAATGAAAAACGGGTGAAAATATGGCTACTCTGTCATATTTATACAGGCACGGCCTAGCGTGCGCTACACCTTCCGGACTAGCGCGCGCTAACGGGCAGCCTCGGCCGATAACCCTCGGCCGTGGCCCGCAAGGCCTGCATCAAAACTCAATCCGGCCGGATCTCGCCGCCCGATCAAGGAGAAGGCACGCGCGGACGCTTAGCGCGTCGTTAGCCGATCTGCCCGTAACCCTGCGATCGAATCGCCGGCCAGGTAACGTACGCTAGCCGGCCGACAGCATGCGCTACGCCTGCCGACTAGCGCGCGCTACGCTCGGCGTAGCATGCGCTACCTGCCGATCCTTCCTGATTCCAGAACCCTAGAAACCCCACTGTCCGGCCCGATAGCGTGCATTGGTCGACCAAGCTAGCGTGCGCTATACCTGCCGAGCCAGCGCGCGCAGACTTCCGTCCGTAGCGTACGCTACGCCGGTTCCTGCCGCACTCGTCCGGCCGGTACCCGCAATCATCCGGCCAGAACCCACAACCGTCCGGCCAGTCCCGCAACCGTCCGCCCGATCCAACTGCCGTGGCTCGGCGACTCGATTTAACGCGTTTTAACGAACACGATGAAAAGTTCGCGGACAACATCAACGACCCGGAATGAAAACATAATACCATAATTAGTCATACGCGACCAAGAAACGGGTCGAGACAACAATTACAGATACGGATACCCGTAACTTCCAAGAAATTACAAAATGGCCCAAAATGCCCGGAAATCACGATACGTGATCGAATAACCAAACCGAAGTTCACAACACGTCTAACAAAGTTAAACGGACTTACGGGAAACTCGAAACAGCAGTTTCGAACGAGATTCGCAAGAGCCGAACTCAAGTGCGGAAAAGTCGTTAAAAATCACGAAACTCAACAAAACGACTCCGAAACGAACTCGGATGTCAAAAAGTGTAGAATTAATCATTCTCTGAATGACGAAACGGTCATGATCGAGTCGTCAAAACGGACTTCGGCCGAAAAAAGAAATTTACCGAAAATCGAAAATTGCGGATATTACAAGCTGTGGTCGGCATGTGGGACCATGTGTCGACAGCTTTCGGCAACGGATGTGGACAGGTGAGTCAACGGATGGATTTACATACGCTATACAGGGTGTATTACGTACGTAATACGAGTATATTACTATAGCAAGTCAACGTAGTGTTACGTACGTTAGGAGGCAGCTGGCCGAGTCGTGGCCGAGGACTCGCTGGATGGCCGATCACGGTCGGCAGTAACTCGTAGGATTGGCCGATCACGGTCGGCAGTGACTCGCTAGGCGTAAGGACTGGTCGATAACGGCCGTAAGGGCCTATTACATACGTAAGCTGGTGCCAGTTACGGCCGTAAGGGTGTCGGATGAATTGGGCAGTAGGGTAGCCATGGCCGGTTACGGCCGTAAGGTACCTATAGGTCCTGGCTATATAAAGGCCTGGACTTTTTCATGTTTTCTTCATTCCTTTCGTGATTTTTCACCATAAATGGATGGATTTGGATGGAAACATCATGGAGCAACATATTTTGGAAGTTTGATTCATGGCTAACATCATCTTCCGCCCGGATCGAAGGTAAGAACACCTAAACTCTTGGTTTTGGGGATTTTTGAGGTTTCTGGGTGTTTTGGCCGATTTCATTCGTTTTAAATCAGATTGTTGATAGAACTTTGTTGTATTCTTGAGATCATTCATTACTCTTGAAGTTTTGTGGAACAAATTCGAGAATTTCTCCGTTAATCGATTAAATTGGGTTATGCCCTCAACGTGTCCGATAAAATGCTTCAATGGGGTAGAACTTGGGAAGTTCTATATGTTTTCGTAGAATTGTGATTGAATTGATATCGCTGCGATTTTGGAACGAACTTTAGAAGGATGTTGGATCGGGACTCTTTCCTTTCATCGTTTTCTTCGCACCGTGTTAATCAAGGGAAATGTTTACTTGTGTATTTCATCTTATAAGAGGTATGTTGGGTAATCCTCTCATTGAATTCGGATTTTGATGTTATTGTCGATGAATGATTCGTATGAAGATGATTATGGTTTTGTTGTTACGATTCGTGAGGTTATATGGACTTTATGTTGAGGGACATATATATTTGTGATTGTGTTCTTCGTGTTCTTGACATGGTTGGTGTTTATGATTGAGGATCCGAGTATAACTTTGGATTCCGCCTTCAAGGTGTTTGATTGAAGTTTTGAAAGAGAAATTGATTGGAATATTTTAGTTAAGTTTGTATACTCGCCATATCAAATCGATATATGGACCTTGCGGAATCATGGGAATGAATTCGTAATTGTTTGAGTTAAATTGTTCGGACTTGTGTTTAATCAAGATATTTTGAAATCGTTAGGGTTGTGGATTGGATATATCGATTGTTGATTGTTATTGAACTTGTTGTTTATCGATTATTGTAATAGGTTGAGATTATTGATCGGCGATTATAACCGTATGTTGCGGTCGTGTTCGACTATGTTCGTGAATTGCATTGGTCGGGGCTGAGGAGCTCGTAGACGAAGGCAATGAGACTGGTAGTGGCTTCATCATCGTCGTATCGGTATCGAGGCAAGTTATTACTTGCTCAGTTATAATGTTTAATGAATGGTTTCAGTTTCATTTCGTTTATAATGCATATAGCAGTGATTATTACTGCAAATTCTGGAGATTTGGATTATATATTATCTTTCCGAGTCTGGGAGTTAAATCATAATGTATATGCTTTATCTCGGTTATTAGTATATTCGGGTATCGAGGTTACGTTGCGATAAAGATGATGATATGAATATCTATAGTTCATGGTACGTTTGGATCGCCGAGCATTGAGGATAATCGCCGGTGATGATTTGATATCGAGATTGCTCCTGAATGACTCGGGACAAGTATCTTAGTTTTGATTTCGGTTTAGTGTTGATGATGTTGATCATGCAGGTTGCCTTTCATGTTGTTGAACATGAGGTCGTCCTAGTTGTTTTGTCATAATGTCGTTCATGTTATTGAGTCATGTGTTGTTCATGTCGATGAACATATTGATTTGCATATGTGTATGCATAATTGTATTGTTTATGTTGTGTTGATCCGTTGGGATCGTGTGATCTATGATGAGGGCGCTGGATCAGATGTCCACCTCGTTATGGTCCGACGGGATTATCTTGGGATCTATGCTGAGGGCACTGGATCATTGGACGGGGTCTTCCACCTCGTTAAGGTCCGACGGGATCATCTTGGGATCTATGCTTAGGGCGCTGGATCGTTGGAGTACCCAGTGTTGTGTTGATGGAATCATATGGATTCGCATCGTTGGTTTTACATGTGTTGTGCATATGTATATTGTTGGTTATCCATCTCGTGTTGATCTGGTAGGATCATCTTGGGACCTATGCTGAGGGCGCTGGGTCATGAGATTTCCATTGAGTATACACTGTTGATATTGTTTTAAGCATATTGACGTTGTCATATGAGTATGCATTTGTAGGTCTTGTGTTAGGATCGTGCCCGTATGTTGCTTTGATCTGATCTCGGATTAGACCGACATGATTGTCGTGGTATTGTGTATCTCGAGGTATGTTCCGTATTTCCCTTGGTATTTGTCTTTGATGGATAATTAGTTTTCGTGTCGAGATGCGATGATGTTACCCGAGGGATGTCGAGACTTCGTAATAGTGAGTTACGATGATGTTTTGAGAACCTTGGGTACTGTGCGCGATGGGAATTTCGGTAAAGTTATGAAGATAAGATTCCATTGGTCGTATTCTTATTTTGTATTCTCATTGGTATGCAATTATTAATGTGATGTGACGGTTATCATTGTTGGATAATATGGCTGACCCCGTTGTGGGCTTTCTTTTTAGGTTCTTGAGATATCGAGCTTAGCGGTCGTGGAGAGATGAGCTTCCCAAAGGATACTGGCTAGGACATATATTTGTGTATTGAGTTTTCTGATCAGTGTTGTATTCTGCTGCTAGAGTATTTTTAATTGTTTGTCTTTTTCGCTGCGTGAGTATTTTTGGCCTTTTGGGATCTGGTAACTTAGGTTACTTTGGCAACCGTTTTCTAAACTATTTTGTCGGTACGTGTAAGCGATAGATTAACATATGTTTTTTAACTGTTGAGTTCTGGCATTTCAGGCCTTGTCCTAACGAGATTTTACGACGGTTTTGATAAACAGATTTTATATAGTCTTCAAATGTTTTAAAGATAGTACCGTCGTTGGCCTCTTGGGCATTTGTAATTGTTTGCGAAAATTTCCTTCAGCCTTGTGGGTTCCACTCCGGGACCCACGGCGCTGTAATATTCCCGGTTAAATCTGGGGGTGTTACAAGGAGGACCACGGTGTTGCAGTCTAGAACCTCCAGCTCCTGGACCGACCGCAAGATCATCAGACTTCTTCTGATTTCTGATCGGTTCCCGACAAAACTCATCTTCCATGAATTCCTGGAACTCCGGCCACACGATGACACGATCGCGCGGTTTAACAGCTTCCCACCAATTAGTGGCATCTCTGTCGAGAAGATACCGAGCGATACGCACCTTTCGGTCTTCGGGACAATCAACTGCCTCGAATATCTTTCCTAACTGAAAGATCCAACCATTCTAACTTAATGCATCCGCAGCACCAGCGAATCGTGGGGGATTCATACGAACTACCTCTCGGAGCCATAGATTTGTCCCGACGTTCTGAATCGTATCTATGTTACGTTGAACCGCCTGGGTCAACTGAGGCACCTGTGTCGCTACTTGTTGCAATACAGTAGCAATACCAAGGCCAATATCATTCCTGGCAACATTCGCTTGATTCCGCTTCTGATCCCCGTGGCTATCTATACCACGGTTATGACTACGACCTCTGCCCCTCAGCATACTAACAAGTAACCACCTAGCGCAACAAAAATTCAGAACACATAATCACACACAACAATTGTCATCACGAGACAACACATAGAATACAATAACAGGTGATTGGTTTTATGACTACAAAAGTTAGACCTAACGAAAAAGTTAGACCTAACGAAAAACTTAGACCTAACGACTGAAATACAGTTTCATAGTTTTTGCCCAGCCAGATTAGCGCGCGTTAACTACAGAGATTAGCATGCGCTACCAATGCCACATTAGCACGCGCTAGCGTCATATTTAGCGTGCGCTAACTGCTCCGGTTCAGTAGAACAATCGTGAACTCATCCCGAACAGCACTAGAACCGAAGGTTACAAATAAACGACAACGTACAAATTCAAACCCCACCGGTTCGCTCATATATATTATTACACAAGCAATTATCAAAAGACAGTTTTCATCGAAATCGAAATGCCACCTCTCAGTAAAGAGGGCTATCACTACGAGTATATACAAAACGACTTAACGTCCACACCATCAACTTGGTCACAATTGTGAGCATATTGCCCAAACAACAATGTCATCAACATCACATACTTCCTGACTGTTCAACGTGAATCGAAATGTTAAAACATGAGAGTCTCGTCTTGAGTAAATTTGAAAGACCCATTCGAGTTTAAAAGTTGTGTTTCGAAAAATCATAGTACAAGATGAAAATGAAATATCAATATTTTGAATTTTCAAAAAATTTCAGCCTTGAGGTCATCATACGAAATTCAAAATTCTCCCTTGGATCGTAAAGACGGTTTATACATAGATATACACCCTGAACCACTCTTCATTTAAACACAATACGAGAATCAACAAATATATAAATATCACATATTCACAATTCGCTTTTAAATTCCACCTCATAACACAAAATCATACAAAATCGGATAACGCGAGTCACAACACGTAGTAGGGAGACTCACATCCACAGATCGAACGAAGATGATGGCTGCACCTTGATTCTAATCACGACCGACATTCAGACGATGCGTCGCGACACAACTCAGTCAGACATAATCCGACAAGACAAGACTCGACAATACACGACTGGACCCAACAGCCTTGGTTTCCACAACCTAAGCTCTGATACCATAAATGTAACACCCCCAAAACTATCCAGGAATATTACATGTTGTAGACCCTCTCTATGGGAATCTACCAGGCTAATTACAGAACAGGACATCACATAACAATGACGAACCATTAGACCGATTTGGTCTTTCATCAAAAACATACATATCAAAAACGTACATAACTCTGACAGGACTCATACCCATACAAGAGTTAAAAACATTCAAAACAGAAAATACAACAGCGAATGAGGCCGTACAACGAACTACGACTAACTGCACCAAAAATTGGCCTTCATGTGATTAGTATCATTTGCATTCCATCATCCTTCATAATGATCCTGTGTTTAGCTCCCCAAGGACCTGCATGTACCTCGACACAATACAGATATACACCTCCGATTACTCAGGGGTTAGCAAAATTTCACTATTTTGCTAGTGCAAGTATAAAGTGCAAATACGAGCCATACACAACATATTTCGAGAATATAATAACTTGAATACTCCACAGATCAGTCACAACGAAAGACTTCCCGAGATTTCTCATTTGGATATATAGTTCAAATCGTAAAATGTAGAAATGAAATGAGTGATCACTTTGAAAGTCAACTCAAGATCTCGGGGATTTTGTTTCGGAAAACATTTTGGATTGAAGAATCCTCAACTTATCGAAAACCACATAGGGCACCGCCCTAAAAATTATTTTCTAAAATACAATTTCAGTTACTAAAACACGGGGTCCACGACCCAATCATCCACATCACATACCCGAGTGAATAACCGAACGGAAGACTACACGGTATCCATAACCATGACAACAGTCACACAAAACGACTCAGAGAGTACAACTCTGCAACATAACCATATGGTCAAACGCGACACACTACCAAGCCACAATGCACGGAGCAATCACAGGGCCCACGTCCCCACACCAAAATATCACAACCAAGAGACGAGTCATACACAACACTTAATATGGTTCCATTCTAGCCAAGTACCAAGACCCTACATATGATGTATCTCGCATGGAGAATGGCAACGTTGTGATATTTCCGCACATATCACAATTATCGAAAACATCAACATAAAATAACCACGGGGGCTATACTGGCATTGTACCTCACGTGAGATACATACCCCAGGAGTCCTCTTCAGGCCCTCTCTAGTTGTACAGCCATACAAAGTGAACCGTAGAAGCATCGGTCTAACGGAACCCAGGGGGCCCACAATGGTTTTACTTTGGTTCACGATCACAAGTCGCCCTTTCTGAAATCACATTTCACAACATATTTTCACAAATTCCTTCCACCGAAGTACATCAAATGTAAATAAGTGTATTTGCTAGAAATGGCCACTTTATCCAACATATACACGCAACCAATCACACAACAACATATAGTCATCAATAAACACACGTTTCCACGCACCCACCTTAACGAAAGGTTAGAACCTAATGAAAACAAGGGTTTTGGATTACAACATCCTAATGCAGCCCAAATCAAAGCTAGAAACGAATTTAAATGACGAAATCCCACAAAACCTTAAAATCTTGGAAAAATAGGGTTTTGAATGATTTACCTTGATCCCGATGATAAAAGATGTTAAGATCTTGTTATCTTCGTATTAGGAACTTAAAAACGTTGTTGGATAATGAAATACGAACAAAATCCACACCTTTACAACCTTGGAGTCGCCCAACCGCCGGGAGGAAAAAAAAGGAGAAAGAAAATGACGTAAACTGAACCATGGTGTCCTATATATACTGGACGATGATTAGCGCGTGCTACGGGCAAGGTGTAGCGTTCGCTATCGGCTGAAAGGCAGTCCACCACCTTTAAAAGGCAGTGCAGAACTTTCTGCACTTGCCGAAATGGCGTGTGCTACCGTAAGGGTTAGCGCGCTACATGTTAGTCTACAGAGTCCAGAAAACCTACTGCATGCTGATCGGCCATAATAGCGTGCGCTATCGTAAGGCCTATAACGTGCGCTACCGCGTAGCATAGGCATGCGCTATCCACCAATTTTAGCATGCGCTAACGGCTTCTCTTCAGCATTAAAATTGTGAAGTCCGGAGGCCAAAATCCTGGGTATTACACTCTACCCCACTAAAAATAAGTTTCGTCCCGAAACTTAAAACATGAAACAATCAAGGCAGGGCAACCCTAGATAACACCCGTTATATGATGCTTACAGCACACAATAAACCTCATGCAATACAGAACTGCTACAGTCCAATTCGGTACGCCAGAATGATAACGAAGTGCAACGAACAAACATTACTACGGTAGATTAATCCGAACAGCTCCACGACCAAAACACAAGTCTAACACTGAACAAGTATGAAATTCCGATAGTCCCAAAGACTTGGAAGATATGATACCAAGACCATCAGTTGGAACTCTGGAAAATTAGAAAATGGTCTAGACGCTCAATAATCACGATACGAGATCAAACGATAGCAATCGGACAATAACGACCGACCAATCAATGATCGAACAACAATGATCGAACAACAACGATCGAAACAACAACAATCGAACAACAACATCGAAGTTTACACCTCAACTCAAGACACTAAATGATCTTGTAAGAACTACAAGATGTTTATTCGCGTAGGGTTCACGGGACTGGAACCAAACTCAGAAAAAGTCACAACAATAAAGGGATCAATCTGGAACAATATCAGAACTCGCTCGAATGACAAAAGCGAAGAACACAACAAGTTCAAAAGTATCAACGAACACAAACGAGTCGATAGAATTGAAAAATACAGAAGTCAAAAATTCGAGTATTACGATCCACTTCTAATAAGAGAAGTTTATTCTCAAATTTTAAAACAACGAAAACAAGGTAATAGTATAACAAGCAACTGGCAGACAACACCTTTCAAGAACTCTTCAGAGTCGATCCGGATATCGGTGCTGGGGTCCGTGCCTCGAAAGGCTCGGTAACCAACTCGCAAAACTGAATTATGTACCCTACGTGTTTGCACTTGTAACACTTTACAAGCGGGGAAGGACAATGTGCACGTACATGCCCCATCACATTACAGTTGAAACACCTCTTGGCCTTTCCAGAAGTCAAAGCTTACGACTTGGAACTCTCGGTTCTACTCATCGTACGATGAAGCTTCGCGATAGGAAGACCACGGTGTTGCAGTCTAGAACCTCCAGCTCCTGGACCGACCGCAAGATCATCAGACTTCTTCTGATTTCTGATCGGTTCCGGACAAAACTCAGCTTCCATGAATTCACGGAACTCTGGACACATGATGACACGGTCGTGCGGTTTAACAGATTCCTACCAATTAGCGGCATCTATGTCGAGAAGATACTGAGCGATAGGCACCTTTCGATCTTCGGGACAATCAACTGCCTTGAATATATTTCCTAACTGAAAGATCCAACCATCCTAACTCAATGCATCCGCAGCACCAGCGAATCGTGGGGGATTCATACGAACTACCTCTCAGAGCCATAGATTTTCCCCGACGTTGTGAATCGTATCTGTGTTTTGTTGAACCGCCTGGGTCAACTGAGCCACCTTTGTTGCTACTTGTTGCAATACAGTAGCAATACCAAGGCCAACGTCATTCCCGGCAACATTCGCTTGATTCCGATTCTGATCCCCATGGCCATCTGTACAACGGTTATGACTACGACCTCTGCCCCTCGGCATACTAACAGGTAACCACCTAGCGCAACAAAAATTCAGAATACATAATCACACACAACAATTGTCATCACCAGACAACACATAGAATACAATCACAGGTGATCGGTTTTATGATTACAAAAGTTAGACCTAATGGCTGAAATACAGTTTCATAGTTTTTGCCCAGCCAGATTAGCGCGCTAACTACAGAGATTAGCGTGCGCTACCAATGCCACATTAGCATGCGCTAGTGACATATTTAGCGTGCGCTAACTGCTCCGGTTCAGTAGAACAATCGTGAACTCATCCCGAACAGAACTAGAACCGAAGGTTACAAATAAACGACAACATACAAATTCAAACCCCACCGGTTCGCTCATATAAATTATTACAAAAGCAATCATCAAAAGATAGATATCATCGAATTCGAAATCCCACCTCTCAGTAAAGAGGGCTATCACTACGAGTATATAGAGAACGACTTAACGTTCAAACCATCAACTTGGTCACAATTCTGAACATATTGCCCAAATAACAATGTCATCAATATCACATACTCCCTGACTGTTCACCGTGAATCGAAAAGTTAAAATATGAGAGTCAAGTCTTGAGTAAATTTGGAAGACCCCATTCGAGTTTAAAAGTGGTGTTTCGAGAAATCATAGTACAAGATGAAAATGAAATATCAATAGTTTGAATTTTCAAAAAAATTCGGCCTTGAGGTCATCATACGAAATTCAAAATTCTCCCTTGGAGGATGTTTTACAATAAAATTACGTCACTCCCCGAAAACGTTCAAAGTCTTAAAATTCCAAGGTAATTTTCTCCTATAAAGACGGTTTATACATACATATACACCCTGAACCACTCTTCATTTAAACAAAATACGAGAATCAACAAATATACATCACATATTCACAAGTCACATTTAAATTCCACCTCATAACACAGAATGACACAAACTCGGATAACGTGAGGCACAACACATAGTAGGAAGACTCACATCTACAGATCGCACGAAGATGATGGTTGCACCTTGATACTAATCACGACCGACATCACAGACGACGCATCGCAACATGACTCACTCAGACACAATCTGACAAGACAAGACTTGACAATACACGACTGGACCCGACAGCCTAGGTTTCCGCAACCTAAGCTCTGATACCATAAATGTAACACCCCCAAAACTATCCGGGAATATTACATGCCGTAGACCCTCTCTTTCGGAATCTACCAGGCTAATTACAGAACAGGACATCACATAACAATGACGAACCATTAGACCGATTTGGTCTTTCGTCAATAAAATACATATAAAAAACGTACATAACTCTGACATGACTCATACCCATACAAGAGTCAAAAACATTCACAAACAGAAAATACGACAGCGAATGAGGCCATACAACGAACTACAACTAACTGCACCCAAAATTGGCCTTCATGTGATTAGTATCATTTGCATTCCATCATCCTTCATAATGATCTTGTGTTTAGCTCCCCAAGGACCTGCATGTACCTAGACACAATACAGATATCCACCCCCGATTACTCGAGGGTTACCAAAATTCCACTATTTTGCTAGTGCAAGTATAAAGTGCAAATACGAGCCATACACAACATATTTCGAGATTATAATAACTTGAATACTCCACAGATCAGTCACAACGAAAGACTTCACGAGATTTGTCATTTGGATGTATAGTTCAAACAGTAAAATGTAGAAATGAAACGAGTGATCAATTTGAAAGTCAACTCAAGATATCGGGGGTTTTGTTTCGGAAAAAAATTTGGATTGAAGAATCCTCAACTTATCGAAAACCACATAGGGACATCGCCCCAAAAATTATTTTCTAAAATACTATTCCGGTTACTACAACACGGGGTCCACGACCCAATCATCCACATCACATACCCGAGTGAATAACCCGACAGAAGACTACACAGTATCAAACATCACCATGACAACAGTCACACAAAACGACTCAGAGAGTACAACTCTACAACATAACAAAATGGTCAAACGCGACACACAACCATGCCATAATTCATGGAGCAATCACAGGGCCCACGTCCCCACACTAAACTATCACAACCAAGAGATGAGTCATACACAACACTTAATCTGGTGCCATTCTAGCCAAGTACCAAGACCTTACATATGATATATCTCGCATCGGAATGGCAACATTTTGATATTACGGACATATCACAATTATCGAAAACATCAACATAAAATAACCACGGGGGCTATACTGGCACTATACCTCACGCGAGATACACACCCTAGGAATCCTCGTCAGGCTCTCTCTGGTTTTACAGACCTACCAAGTGAACCGTAGAATCATCGGTCTAACGGAACCAGGGGACCCACACTGGTTTTACTTGGCTCACGATCACAAGTCGCACTTTCTGAATTCACCTTTCGCAACATATTTTCACAAATTCCTTCCCCCAAAGTACATCAAATGTAAATCAAGGTATTTGCTAGAAATGACCACTTTATCCAACATATACTCGCAATCAATATCACACAACATCACAAACTCATCAATAAACGCACGTTTCCACGCACACACCTTAATGAAAGGTTAGAACATTAAATCTACAAACAACATAATCTCACAAAATGACACCACACAAAAATAAGTATTCTTATACTCAACACTTATATATGTGCTTAGATAAGCATACTCAACCACAAAACACACGGGTTATCTTTGAGGAAAGATCTTTATTGAAAAGTATACCAATTCCTTTGGAAATTAATTATAAGTATTCATTTAGCACATATCGACAATTACTAACTATTATAGCCACAAAACACGTAATGTATGGGCAAGATACTTGCCTCGAAACCACAAGCAACAGAACAACGAACAAATGTGGTCGAGCAGCCTCTGAACAACCAAGAACTTGACAGCCCCACGAACACTACGAGAATAACACCACCACGATTCAACAACACTAAATCTAGCACGATACTACGAAAACTGAAGGATTCACCTGAGGTTCTACTCTTAGGGACAATCAATCGAACACTACGGAGACGAAGTTATTCATACACAATTTAACGGACGAAAACTCGGAGCTCAATCTATAGACTCTAATGAAAACAAGGGTTTAGGATTACAGCATCCTAATCCAGCCCAAATCAAAGCTAGAAACGAACTTAAAGGATGAAATCCCACAAAACCCTAAAATGTTGAAAAAATAGGGTTTCGAATGATTTACCTTGATCTGGATGATAAAAGTTGTTAAGATCTTGTTATCTTCGTATTAGGAACTTAAAAACGCTGCTGGATAATGAAATCCGGACAAAATCCACACCTTTACAACCTTGGATTCGCCCAGCCACCAGGAGGGAAAAAAAGGAGAAAGAAAATGACGTAAACTGAACCGTGGTGTCCTATATATATTGGACGATGATTAGCGCGCGCTACGGGCAAGGTGTAGTGTGCGCTATCGAGCTGAAAGGCAATCCATCGCCTTTGAAAGGCGGTGCAGAACTTTCTGCACTGGCCGAATTAGCGTGCACTACCGTAAGGGTTAGCGCGCGCTACCTGTTAATCTTTAGAGTCCAGAAAACCTACTGCATACAGATCGGCCATAATAGCGTGCGCTATCGTAAGGCCTATAACGCGCGCTACCGTGTAGCATTGGCATGCGCTATCCACCAATTTTAGCGTGCGCTAACGGCTTCTCTTCAGCATTAAAATTGTGAAGTCTGGAGGCCAAAATCCTGGGTATTACACTCTACCCCACTAAAAATAAGTTTCGTCCCGAAACATAAAACATGAAACAATCAAGGCAGGGCACCCGTAGATAACACCCGTTATCTGATGCTGACAGCACACAACAAACCTCATGCAGTACAGAACTGCTACAATCCAATTCGGTATGCCAGAACGATAACGAAGTGCAACGAACAAACATTACTACGGTAGATTAATCCGGACTGCTCCATGACCAAAACACAAGTCTAACGCTGAACAAGTATGAAATTCCGATAGTCCCAAAGACTTGGAAGATATGATACCAAGACCATCAGTTGGAACTCTGGAAAATTAGAAAATGGTCCAGACGCTCAATAATCACGATACGAGATCAAACGATAGCAATCGGACAATAACGACTGACCAATCAATGATCGAACAACAATGATCGAACAACAACGATCAAAACAACAACGATCGAACAACAACTTCGAAGATTACACCTCAACTCAAGACACTGAATAATCTTGTAAGAACTACAGGATGTTTATTCGCATAGGGTTCACGGGACTGGAACCGAACTCAAAAAAGTCACAACAATAAAGGGATCAATCTGGAACAATATCAGAACTCACTTGAATGACAAAAGCGAAGAACAAAACAAGTTCAAAAAGTATCAACGAACACAAACGAGTCGATAGAATTGAAAAGTACAGAAGCCAAAAATCCGAGTATTACGATTCACTTCCAATAAAAGAAGTTTATTATCAAATTTTAAAACATCGAAAACAAGGTAATAGCATAACAAGCAACTGGCAGACAACACCTTTCAAGAACTCTTCAGAGTCGATCCGGATATCGGTGTTGGGGTTCGTGCCTCGGAAGACTCGGTAACCAACTCGCAAAACTGAATTTTGTGCCCTACGTGTCTGCACTTGTAACACTTTACAACCGGGGACGGACAATGTGCACGCATATGCCCCAGCACATTATAGTAGAAACACCTCTTGGCCTTTCGAGAAGTCAAAGCTTATGACTTGGAACACTCAGTTCTACTCATCGTACGATGAAGCTTTACGATAGGAAGACCATGGTGTTTCAGTCCAGAACCTCCAGCTCCTGGACCGACTGCAAGATCATCAGACTTCTTCTGATTTCTGATCGGTTCCGAACAAAACTCAGCTTCCATGAATTCCTGGAACTCTGGCCACATGTTGACATGATCGCGCGGTTTAACAGCTTCCCATCAATTAGCGGCATCTCTGTCGAGAAGATACTGAGCGATAGGCACCTTTCGGTCTTTAGGACAATCAATTGCCTCCAATATATTTCCTAAATGAAAGATCCAACCATCCCAACTCAATGCATCCACAGCAACAGCAAATCGTGGGAGATTCATACGAACTACCTCTCGGAGCCATAGATTTGCCCCGACGTTCTGAATCGTATCTGAGTTAGTTGAACCGCCTGGGTCAACTGAGCCACCTGTATTGCTACTTTTTGCAATACAGTAGCAATACCAAGGCCAACGTCATTCTCGGCAACATTCGCTTGATTCCGCTTCTGATCCTCATGGCCATCTGTACCACGGTTATGACTACGAGCTCTGCCCCTCGGCATACTTACAGGTAACCACCTAGCGCAACGAAAATTCAGAATACATAATCACAAACAACAATTGTCATCACCAGACAACACACAGAATACAATCACAGGTGATCGGTTTTATGATTACAAAACTTAGACCTAACGGCTGAAATACAGTTTCATAGTTTTTGCCCAGCCAAATTAGCGCGCGCTAACTACAGAGATTAGCGTGCGCTACCAATGCCACATTGGCGTGCGCTAGTGTCATATTTAGCATGCGCTGACTACTCCGGTTCAGTAGAATAATCGTGAACTCATCCCGAACAGCACTAGAACCGAAGGTTACAAATAAATGACAACATACAACTTCAAACCCCACCAGTTCGCTCGTATATATTATTACACAAGCAATCACCAAAAGACAGTTATCATCGAAATTGAAATCCCACCTCTCAATAAAGAGGGCTATCACTACGAGTATATACAGAACGACTTAATGTTCACACCATCAACTTGGTCACAATTATGAGCATATTGCCCAAACAACAATGTCATCAACATCACATACTCCCTGACTGTTCACCGTGAATCGAAAAGTTAAAACATGAGAGTCACGCCTTGAGTAAATTTGGAAGACCCCATTCGAGTTTAAAAGTTGTGTTTCGAAAAATCATAGTACAGGATGAAAATGAAATATCACTAGTCTGAATTTTCAAAAAAATTCGGCCTTGAGGTCATCATACGAAATTCAAAATTCTCCCTTGGAGGATGTTCTAAAATAAAATTACGTGACTCCCCGAAAATGTTCAAAGCCTTAAAATTACATGGTCATTACTCCTGTAAAGACGGTTTATACATAGATATAAACCATGCACCACTCTTCATTTAAACACAATACGAGAATTAACACATATACATCACATATTCACAATTCGCATTTAAATTGCACCTCATAACACAGAATCACACAAACTCGGATAACGCGAGGCACAACACATAGTAGGGAGACTCACATCCACATATCGCATGAAGATGATGGTTGCACCTTGATCCTAATCGCGACCGACATCACAGACGACACATCGCAACATGACTCACTCAGACACAATCCGATAAGACAAGACTTGACAATACACGACTGGACCCGATAGCCTAGGTTTCCGCAACCTAAGCTCTGATACCATAAATGTAACACCCCCAAAACTATCCGGGAATATTACATGCCGTAGACCCTCTCTTTGGGAATCTACCAGGCTAATTACAGAACAGGACATCACATAACAATGACGAACCATTAGACCGATTTGGTCTTTCGTCAATAAAATACATATAAAAAACGTACATAACTCTGACATGACTCATACCCATACAAGAGTAAAAAACATTCACAAACAGAAAATACGACAGCGAATGAGGCCATACAACGAACTACAACTAACTGCACCCAAAATTGGCCTTCATGTGATTAGTATCATTTGCATTCCATCATCCTTCATAATGATCCTGTGTTTAGCTCCCCAAGGACCTGCATGTACCTAGACACAATACAGATATACACCCCCCGATTACTCGGGGGTTAGCAAAATTCCACTATTTTTCTAGTGCAAGTATGAAGTGCAAATACGAGCTATACACAACATGTTTCTAGAATATAATAACTTGAATACTCCACAGATCAGTCACAACGAAAGACTTCACGAGATTTCTCATTTGGATATATAGTTCAAACCGTAAAATGTAGAAATAAAACGAGTGATCACTTTGAAAGTCAACTCAAGATCTCGGGGGTTTTGTTTCGGAAAACATTTTGGATTGAAGAATCCTCAACTTATCGAAAACCACCTAGGGACACCGCCCCATAAATTATTTTCTAAAATACAATTTCGGTTACTAAAACACAAAACGGTTACTAAATTATTTTCTAAAATACACCGCCCCATAAATTATTTACTAAAATACAATTTCGGTTACGAAAACCACATACCCGAATGAATAACCCGACAGAAGACTACATAGTACCCATCACCATGACAACAGTCACACAAAACGCTCAGAGAGTACAACTTTGCAACATAACCATATGGTCAAACGCGACAAACAACCAAGCCACAATGCACGGAGCAATCATACGTCCCCACACCAAAATATCACAACCAATAGACGATTCATACATAACACTTAATCTGGTGCCATTCTAAGCAAGTGCCAAGACCCTACAAATGATGTATCTCGCATCAAGAATGGCAACGTTGTGATATTCCGGACATATCACAATTATCAAAAACATCAACATAAAACAACCACGGGGGCTATACTGGCATTGTACCTCACGCGAGATACACATCCCAGGAGCCCTCGTCAGGCCCTCTCTGGTTGTACAGCCCTACCAAGTGAACCGTAGAAGCATCGGTCTAACGGAACCCAGGTGAGCCACACTGGTTTTACTTGGCTCACAATCACAAGTCGCACTTTCTAAAATCACATTTCACAACATATTTTCACAAATTCCTTACCCCGAAGTATATCCAATGTAAATCAAGGTATTTGCTAGAAATGGACACTTTATCCAACATCACACATCACATACTCATCAATAAACACACCTTTCCACGCACACACCTTAATGAAAGGTTAGAACTTTAAATCTACAGACAACATAATCTCACAAAACGATACCACACAAAAATAAGTATTCTTATACTCAACACTTATATACGTGCTTAGATAAGCATATTCAACCACAAAACACACGAGTTATCTTTGAGGAAAGATCTTTATTGAAAAGTATACCAATTCCTTTGGAAATTAATTATAAGTATTCATTTAGCACATATCGACAATTACAAACTATTATATCCACAAAAGACGTAACGTATGGGCAAGATACTTGCCTCGAAACCACAAGCAACGAAACAACAAACAGACGTGGTCGAGCAGCCTCTAAACATCCAAGAACAACCAAGAACTTGACAGCCCCACGAACACTACGAGAATAACACCACCACGAATCAACAACACTAAATCAAGCATGATACTACGGAAACAGAAGGATTCACCCGAAGTTCTACTCTTAGGGAAAATTAATTGAACACTACGGAGACGAAGTTATTCATACACAATTTAACGGACGAAAACTCAGAACTCAATAGGCTCTAATGAAAACAAGGGTTTAGGATTACAACATCCTAATACAGTACAAATCAAAGCTAGAAACGAACTTAAAGGATGAAATCCCACAAAGCCCTAGAATCTTGAAAAACTAGGGTTTCGAATGATTTACCTTGATCCGGATGATAAAAGCTGTTAAGATCTTGTTATCTTCATATTAGGATGAAATCCGGACAAAATCCACACCTTTACAACCTTGGAGTTGCCCAGCCGCCGGGAGGAAAAAAAAGGAGAAAGAAAATGACGTAAACTGGACCATGGTGTCCTATATATATTGGGCGATAATTAGCGGGCGCTACGGGCAAGGTGTAGCGTGTGCTATAGAGCTGAAAGGCAGTCCACTGCCTTTGAAAGGCGGTGCAGAACTTTCTGCATTGTCCGCATTAGCGTCCGCTACCGTAAGGGTTAGCGCACGCTACCTGTTAGTCTCCAGAGTCCAGAAAACCTACTGCATACTAATCGGCCATAATAGCGTGCGCTATCGTAAGGCCTATAACGTGCGTTACCGTGTAGCATTAGCGTGCGCTATCCACCAATTTTAGCATGCCAACGACTTCTCTTTAGCATTAAAATCGTGAAGTCCAAAGGCCGAAATCCTGGGCATTACAGCTACCTCATCCAACCACTCTGAGATAATTGCGCTTTATAAAGCCGGGCAAGACTGTATTTGGCTGAGGTTGGTTATAGCACATATTCAAAATACTTGCCAACTAAAACCAGTTACAGACAGTCCCAATATTATCTATAAGGGTAATGCAGCTTGTATAAATCAAGTAAGAGGTGGGTACATAAAGGGGGATAGAACTAAACATATTTCTCCAAATATATTCCATACCCGTGAACTACTAAAAAAATGGAAAAATAGATATTCAACAGATCCGCTCGAGTCAAAATATTGCTGATTTATTTACAAAATCTTGCAGACATCTATATTTGATAAATTAGTATACCATATTAGTATGCGAAGAACTACAGACAAGCAATGTTAAAAAACTTCTATAACAGTATTGCTTATTTCAGGGGAGTGAAATTATGATCATATGTATGTCAATATTTGAATGTGAGCAAATTAAGAATAACAATAACAAGAATGTGTTCAAGGTGGAGTGTTATGAACCACAATGTCGGAAGCACGACAATTCCTGCAGCACGACGATGTCGGAAGCACGTCAATGCCTGAAGCACGACAATGCGGAAGAACGATAATTCAAGAAGTACGACAATGCAAGAAGCACGGCAATGCCGAAGCACAACAATTCAAGAAGAGCGACAATGCGGAAGCACGAGAATATTTTCTATAAATAGGCTCATTTGTTGAATGAAATATAGATGATTTCCTATCAGAATCTCTACTTTCGCTTATGTTCTAGTTCTTGTAGTTTTTATTACGAACACTTTACAACATTTCTAAGGGGGATAAGCGTTGTTCATACCAGGAGAGACTCTCGGCTGTTTTTTGCTGAATATTATTATTCATAACCTTATCCCTACTGATTGGGAGAAACATTGTTTGATCAAAATGACAATCTGCAAATCTAGCTGTAGATAAATCACCTGTCATTGCTTCCAAATACCTAATGATTGATGGGGAATCAAAGCCAACATATATGCCAAGTCGGCGTTGAGGACCCATTTTTGTCCTTTGAGGAGATGGTATAGGAACTTGAGCAGCACATCCAAATGTGCGTAGTTGGGAAATGTCTGGCTCAAAGCCAAGAGTTATTTGCGTATGGGATTGTATATGATAAGCAGTGGGGCATAATTTAATGAGCATTAATACATGCAGTACTTGATCGCATTAACAATGTTCGGGTAACAACTTGGATTCTTTTAATCAATAACTCTGCCAATCCATTTATAGTATAGACATAAGCCACACGGTATCCAACATTAATCCCTAGTGCCATACAGGATTCATCAAAACCTTTTGACGTAAATTCCCCTGCATTGTCCATTTTTATTGGTCGATCTGAGAAATGTGTCCTGAGTTTAATGATTTGTGCTAATAAATGTACAAAAGCAACATTACGGGAGGACAATAAGCGCACATGAAACCACCTATTGGATGCGTCTATAAGACTATGAAGTACCTAAATGGTCCACTTGCAGGGTGTATTGGTCCATATATGTCCCCGTGGATACGTTGTGAAATGATGGTGAATCTAATCAACTTTCTCCACTAATGAATTGAGTTTTCCCTGTGAACATGATTTGTAAACGTAGTCCTTTGACATCAACATTTTTGTATCTTTCTGAGGTTGCCCTCTAGTATTGTTCTGCAATTCTGTGTATCATTGTAGTACCGGGGTGCCCTAAGCGGTCATGCCATAATCCAAAAATTTCTGGATTCACTAATTGCTAAGGCATGGTAGCATATGATTCAATAGATCGAATTCGCACATAATATAAGTCAGACGTCATAGCTTCAAATTTTTCATGGATAGACCCTTTGCCCACCTTAAAAGATGTGATGGATAAACACTCTTTGTCACTTTCAATCAGTGTTTCTAAATGATAGCCACTCTGGCGTACATCTTTGAAACTTAACAAGTTTCTTTTCGATCTTCTGGATCATAATGCATTCCTAATATGCAAGATGGTACCATTTGGTAACATAATCTTTGCATCAGTAGAGCCATCTATCATTTCTGCGGAACCAGATATGGTGTTGACTTGTATTTTACACATAGTCATACTTGAGAAATATTTTTTGTTAGATAATATTGTGGGTGTTGTTGCGCTATCAAGTAAACAATAGGTTTCTCTTTCAACGTTTTCCATTTGTATCATTAACTTAGGCTCGGGAATTTGTCATCCGAGTTGGATAACTATTTACATGGCATTAAGACAAAACGATTTCAACCTCGGGAATACACACCGTCCGAGGGAGTTACAAAGCATGATATGTACAATGGATATGTAGAGAACTATATTACATTTCTAACAAAGCATACTTAAGTTTGAACATTCTTCCACCAGTCAGAATCTTGTGCCTCAAGATTAGGTTCTTCCAAAAAATTGACACATCTAATGATTTCTTGTCCTGCGTATGGGTCTGATCCTGTACAGCTTCATATGTATTGGCCTCCACAATAGCAAGTGGCTCAACGACCTCAGTCACATGTACTCTAATGCCTTTTCCTCTACCACTTTTTAAGGCCTGAAATAATTATACCAAGTGTGGGGTAGTACGATAGATTCTTGACCAGTGTCCAGTCATCCTACATCTATAACAAGTACTTTCATCAGATTCCCTTACAATCATATTAGCCCAGTTTTGATTTTTCTAAGTAGACTGGGCTTGTTTAACTTGATAGTTGTTATTTCTAGAATAATTTTGGTCATATCTTCGAGGACCACCACATTTATTCCTTGTAAGCCCCGCGAATGGGTTTGTATTAATGAGTTTTAGATCATCCCATAATTCCGCTAGAATTGGCATGTACTTCAGGCACAGCTTCAGATCCAGTAGACTAATCATAATTTCTCAAGGTAACTCAATTGTTTCCCAGCTGTAAGCAGGACAGAAATCAACTCATGGTATGTTATAAATTGTCTTTGTCGGTACTGCTGCTGGATTATCATATTTGAGATATGCATAGTAGAGAAATTTTTCTTTAACTTGTCATATTCTGATACTTTTGTTCCACAAAGAGCAAGTCGAGATTCGACATTGAACAACTTTGAGTTGTAATCAGCAAGAGAAACATAATCTTGTAACCGCAATTGTTGCCATTCGTATAGCGCTTGTGGTAGTATCACACTTCCGGTGTGGTCGAATCTCTCTTTGAGTCTTTCCTATATTTTCACATGGTCTTTCAATTTATACATACTCATTTTTTAGATCCTCTGAAAGGTGGTGGCGAATGAATATCAACGCATTTGCCTCGTCTCTTTTGTTTGTCTGTTCTATATCAGTATTATCTAAACTTTCAATAAGAGACGTACCTCGAAACTGTAGTTTAATATCAACACACCATGTCAGATAAATACTGTCGGTAATATCTAGTATTTGAAACCTTTTATTTTCAATATCCGTCATTTCCTTCAGGAAAGAGAGGGAAACAGGAAAATGATTATCAATTCAATTTCTCCTACCTTCTTGAGCAAAACTCGTGCTGATAACATATTGTAAAATGTTCGTAATAGAAACTACAAGAACTAGAACATAAGCGGAAGTAGAGATTCTCAGAGGAAATCATCAATATTTTATTTAACAAATGAGCCCATTTATAGAAAATTTTCTCATGCTTCCGCATTGTCGTGCTTCTTGATTTGTCGTGCTTGAATTTCATGCTTCTTGATTTGTCGTGCTTCCGCATTCGTGCTTCTGCATTATCGTGCTTCAGGCATTGTCGTGCTTCCGGCATTGTCGTGCTTCTTGCATTGTCGTGCTTCTAACCCACTTTCAGGATAAGCACTGGACTATGTGGCCACAAAATACATAGGTCACTCTTGTGATTCACATGTGACACCAATTGACATTAAATAAGGTGACATAATACACAATCATTACTACCAAGTATTTTGCTAGATAGTCATAAATTTCAAAATACATGCGCAATTTATGTTTCGCGGTAGGGATATCCCCTTATGTCATGAACATTTACGACAAATGCTACATTTCTTCTTTTGTTGGCGCCTTTGCCTCGATCGTTTGCCATCCGTTCCTTGAGTTTTTTCAGGAGGGATATTCAGATCCACACCACTTATGAGAATGGATGCTTTGCAAATATTTTTTGTTGTGGTCGGTGTTGAAATATTTATTCCATATAAATATATTGTAGTATTTTAATGATGTGTTAATGATAGTAAAACACAAATAGACAAACAAAAAGTCAAAGGCACAGAAATCGGACAAGTATTCAAAAATTGAAAGGTGAAGCAAAAGCAAAGAAAAGAAAAGAGGAAGAAAATCAGTAAAGCACAAGTTGATGGAATGATTATTCAAACGAACATTTTTTATTGTGATTATAAACTCTACGGAGGATACGCAACGAATCATAAGTGAAACAAGTAACTAACGATAGCTAACGTCAGAGACTTACAGTCGCAACGATAGAACCAGGAGAGTTCGGTAAAAAGCAGCAGGCAAGTTCACGTACGAAATATACGACAATAACGTACGCAATGGATAAAGTTAACGTACGTACTCGACGAACATAACGTGCGTAAAGCATGTTATTTGAATTCAAATAATCATTCAGTTAGATTGATTCTAAAAGGTCAACTAGTACAACAGACATATGAACGTTTTGATTAACGTACGCTAAGTTTGACATACAATGTACGGAATGCAAAAGACGTAGCTACTGGACTATACTGGAATAACACTAATGTACGTAACCATACAAGGTTAACGTACACAAAGAACCTAATGTACGCTAAAGCAGAGTTGTAGTGTACGTTATGAAGCAGCAGACAGCAACAGCTAGTTAGGATCCATATATAACAACTTCAAGCATAATACATGTTCGTATGAGATACTTATTTACATTATTTGTTTTTGTTATCAAGATTAACCGATAAGAGTTTGAGAGTTTGATTCATTCATACACAAGAGAAAATAAAGGATTGTCGATTAGATTCGGTGTTATTAGGATCATGGATCTGGCATTATTAGAATCACAATCTAAATTCAGTGAAGTTTATTTAGTATCGATAGAAAGATAGAAAGGTTATTTCCTTGTTCGATAGAAAAGAAATTATCTTGGACCGATAGAAGACAAGATTTATAGTAGTTTCTCTTGGACCGATAAAAGCCAAGAAATGATTTAACTTGGACCAATCGAAGACAAGGCGGAAAGGTTCATCTTGCACCTATTGAAAAAAACAACAAAGGGGAAATGACGTAAGCCAGTTAGGGTCGAACCTCTGTAAATAATTGTCATTTATTTGCCGCACTTTTTTATCGCTTCCGCACGAAAGAGTTCATTAATTTTCACCGGCTATTCAACCCCCTCTTCTAGTGGAACCCAACAGTCGGTTCCTTTACGCCTACCGCACACCTGATGACGTCTACTAGTGGCCAAATTTTTAACTATAGACAGTGCATGACTCATTCTTGGTCGGCCGGCTTGTCATACCACCTTTGGAGGTACGCAAACGATGGATAAGATCTTTGGTGGGACATTCCTGTAACACCCCCAGGATATCCGAGGTATATTACAGCGCCGTGAATCCCTATATGGGACCCACCAGGCTGAACAGCATCATACACAACGACTCACAGACACGATAAAATAACACCACGTCATAAAGACGCAAAACAGAACAATCCACCCGGTTCAACCGGTCAATATCACATCATCATCCAACACAACATAAACACAACAATACAATCTCGACGAACAAGAACTCTTAAGTACTCGAGTACAGCTATTAATTCAAAAGTCATAACAGATGAAAAGACAAAGAGACATTAAGAAATCTCTAATGCACAATCATCACGCATGGCCATCATCCGTGTACTGGTCCAGCGCCCGCTCGTCCCGATGAACCTGACCTGAAATTCATAAAACGAATTTCCCCAAAACGGGTCCCCAGAGGGGTTAGCAATTACGCTAGTACAAGTAGCCAAATGAACATTTTACATCTTACACATATAGTAATGCATGCCATCAAGAAATCATAGTTTCCAAAACGCTCATTTCCGGAAATGCCAATATCGAATCACATTTGTAAAATGCACCACAATTAACCGCGGACCCACAGCTTCGTGGATCCCTGCCGAGACCCCGTCGGATCTAACCCACAGTGGTTAAAAGCAAGCTCGTGGTCCACAGCTTCGTGGAACCCTACCGAGACCCCGTCGAGTCTAACCCGTAGTGAGCATACACACACACAATCTCTCATACAAAACTACTATGTCAAGATTATAAGTTCATAAGGATACTTGCCTCGATCAATTAGACGATGACACGAACGGAACGGAAGAGTTGAACACGACCGCAAGGAACCGGCGGAAATGAACCTAACGATTCGAACAACACAATCACAACCAACTCTAGACGATTACGGAAATGGAATACACCCGGAAACCCGCCTACGATTCATGTATATTCATACCAAAAATAACAACGAGGGCGGACCACAACCAAACCCTCTCGATTCCGTAAAATCCACAAAATATCCATGAATCCGTAGGAAACTAAAGATACTAACAAGAATAATCATATTCATCATGAATCCATCAACGAAACGGAAAGAATCGGACAAAACCCCAAAATCCCCAATTATCCAAAAAGGTAGGGTTTCAAGAGATATTACCTTGAGTGATTCAAGTGTTAAGATCCGTAGAACACGCGTTAGATTGATTATCCGAGCCTCACAACCGAAAAGAAATGATGAAAATCGACCCCCGGATGAAGAACTCTCCCCCTCTATATCCTCTCTCTCGCGGCGCTTAGGAAAACTGGCGAATGAAATGAGCTGTTCGCTCAGAACAACACATTTATAGTGTAACACAGCAGACCCTATCGGCCGATAGGCCCAACCGATACCCATATGGAATGCCGACAGTAGGGTCTATCGACCCCCCTTATCGGCCGAAAGGCTCCTGGAAGTTCGAAGGTGAAGAAATTTACCTACCGGCCAGCCTATCGGCCGATAGGCCCAACCGATATCCATACAGAATGCCGACAGTAGAGTCTATCGGCCCCCCCTATCGGCCGAAAGGCTCCTGGAAGTGCTCGGCCAAAAACTGAAACGACCATAACTTTCTCGTCCGGACTCCGATTGACTCACCGTTTGAACCATTGGAAAGCTAACGCGATGTTCTATAATATTGCAAAGATTCATAATTTTTGGAGTCACCAAAAATTAATGGTGATCTAACAAAGTCGAACTCATATGAAGAAAGTTGAAACAACGAACAATAACGAGAATACAATTCAACAGTCGACAGGAAGGACATACTGAAAGATACATGAGGGTCACTATGACCGAGATATATACCAAAAATGAAAATACAAGGGAAAGAAAAAAAAATGCCGGATATTACATTCTACCCCTCTAAAAATAAGTTTCGTCCCGAAACTTAAGAAACAAACAACTCGGGGTACCTAGCACGCATGCTATCCTCGGTTTCCCAAGTTGCCTCCTCGACACCGTGTCTCGACCATTGCACCTTGACCAAAGGTATGGTCTTATGCCTCAATTGTTTCTCACGATGTTCCAAAATCTTCAAAGGGCGCTCTTCGAAAGTAACGTCTTTGGCGACATCAATCTCACCATAATCGATGATGTGGCTAGGATCCGGGACATATTTCCTCAACTGGGAAACATGGAAAACACTATGAACATGACTCAAGGCCGGAGGTAACGCCAAACGGTATGCCAACCCACCTACTCGCTCGAGGATCTCGAAGGGGCCGATAAATCTCGGACTCAACTTCCCTTTCTTTCCGAAACGAAAAACTCCTTTCGTCGGCGACACCTTTAGCAGAACGTGGTCTCCCACCTCAAATTCCAAAGGTCGACGACGGACGTCGGCATACGACTGGCCGACTCAGGCGATCAACATCCGTTCTCGAATTAACTCTATCTTCCGCCTCGTCTCTAAAACGACATCCGGCTCGGTCCCGACCAAATCAGACGCCTCATCCCAACAAATCGGCGATCGACATCGTCGCCCATAAAGTGCCTCATACGGTGCCATCCGAATCGACGCGTGCCAACTATTGTTGTACGTGAATTCGATCAATGGCAAATGCTCCTCCGATCACTACTCAATCGAGGGCACAAGCACGCAACATGTCCTCGAATGTCCGGATAGTGCGTTCGACCGTCCATCGATCGGGATGAAAAGAGGTACTCAAACGCAACCGGTACCTAACGTCTTATGCACCGCTTGCCAGAAGTGCGATACAAAACGGCCGTCACGATCCGAAACAATAGACTTCGGAGTACCGTGAAGTCTCACGATCTGCGCAATAAACACACGAGCTAACTTCTCCGGGCCCCACGTGTCCTTGATGCCCAGGAAATGTGCCGACTTGGTCAGGCGATCAACAATCACCCATACCATATTCATGCCCGACCTCGATCTCGGCAAACTCGTAACGAAATCCATCGATATATCTTCCCATTTCCATTCGGAGCGAAGTGATCGCAATAACCTGACCCGGTCGATGCTCGATTTTGACCTGCTGGCAAGTCAAACATCTCGCCACAAACTGTGCGACTCCCTCCTTCATATCATTCCACCAGAAGTTCCTCCTCAGGTCCTTGTACATCTTACTCGTACCAGGATGAACGGAATAAGGTGTAGCATGGGCCTCCCGTAAAATACTCGCCTCAACTCGAGTCGTTCGGCACACAAAGCCGACTGAATCTCAAAACGCCATCCTCGTGAATCACAAACCCGTGAGACTTTCCTTTAAGAACGTTCTCTCGGATTTGAGTAATCATCGGGTCCTCTAATTGCTTCAGCTTAATTTCGTCGATCAAGGATGACGAAATCTCTAAAGCACAAAGTTGCCCGACAGCTCCCGGCAACGAGACTTCAACATCTAACTCGATCAAGGCCCTCCGAAGCTCAGACTGAGATGTAAGGATCTCAAGCGTTCGCAACGCAACTGGTTTCCGACTCAAGGCGTCGGCCACGACGTTCGCCTTGCCCGGATGATAAAGGATTTCGAGGTCATAATCCTTAATCAACTCTAACCACCTCCTCTGCCTCATATTCAACTCCCGCTGAGTAAATATGTATTTCAGACTTTTATGGTCGGTAAAAATCTGACATGTGGAGCCGAAAAGATAGTGGCGCCAAATCTTGAGCGCAAAAACGACTGCCGCTAACTCCAAATCATGAGTAGGGTAGTTCAGCTCATACGGCCTCAACTGTCTCGACGCATAGGCAATGGTCTTGCCGTCTTTGCATTAATACACACCCAAGACCCTGACCCGAAGCATCGCTATAAACGGCAAAACCCTCGTTGCCACATGGCAATGCCAAAACCGGGGCTGAAGTCAAACGCTTCTTCAGCTCCTCAAAACTCGACTGTCTCTCATCGGTCCAGACGAACTTCTCGGATTTCTGGAGCAACTGTGTAAGTGGTCGCGCTAGTTTTGAGAAACCCTCGACGAACCTACGGTAGTAGCCAGCCAAACCCAAGAAACTACGGACCTCCTTCACATTTGTGGGCGATGCCCAATCCAACACTGCCTCAATCTTCTGCGGATCTACTCGAACTCCCTCGGCTGAAATCACGTGGCCCAAAAACATCACTTCTTTCAGCCAGAACTCACATTTCGAGAACTTCGCATAGAGTTGCTCGGTCCTCAAAATGTCTAACACTACCCGCAAATGATGGGCATGCTCTTCCTCGTTCCTCGAATAAATAAGAATATCGTCAATGAAGACGACGACACACCTATCCAAATACTCGATAAAGACTTTGTTCATCAACTGCATGAACACCGCCGGCGCGTTAGTTAACCCGAAAGGCATAACTACAAACTCATAATGTCCGTATCTCGTCCGAAAAGCTGTTTTCGGCACGTCGGACTCCCTCACCCGAGCCGATAGTACCCGATCTCAAATCAATCTTCGAGAATACCGCAGCTCCACGCAATTGGTCGAACAAGTCGTCAATCCTCGTCAAAGGATAATTGTTCTTGATGGTCACCTTGTTTAGTTCGCGATAGTAGATACACAAACGTAGCGAACCATCCTTCTTCCGCACAAACAGGACCGGTGCGCCCCAAGGCGAGGCGCTCGGTCGAACATACCCCGACTCAAGAAGCTCACTCAACTGCTTCTTCAACTCGGACATCTCCGAAGGTGCCATGCGATAGGGCGCCTTCGAAATAGGAGCCGCACCCGGCTCTAACTCTATAGTGAACTCGACCTCACGATCTGGTGGCAATCCCGGTAACTCGTTAGGAAAGACATCAGGAAACTCATTAACGATTGGAATCGACGAAAGCTCGACTCCGCCACTCTCCGCCTTCAAGGCGTAGCACCAATAGCCGGTACACCCCTTTCGCAGGAGTCTCATCGCCTTCAAGGCGTTAATAACAAATTTCTGGTTTCCCCTCTTTCGCCCCGCGAAAGAGTGCTCGGTGCCGTCCTCGGCTAACATAGTGATGATTCTCGTGCGGTAGTTCATGATCGCACCATGCCGCTCGAGCCAATCATCACCAAGAATCAAATCCTCACCCTCGATATTCACAACAATAAGATTAGAGGGCCAAGTCCTCTTACAAATAACTACAGAACAATCTCGAACCTCCTGATTGCCAACGATCCTATCACCGCTAGGAAGCTTAACGATGAAGGGTTCACAAGGCATCAAACAGTCGAGACTCAAACGGCGTACACAATCCAAGGATATGAATGAATGCGTAGCTCCTAATCGAAAAGCACACCGACGGGATGAGAAAGAATATAAACGGTACTGCCGCCACGGTAGCCGCCGGATCATCGGCTCTCCGCATCTCATAGACACGCGGGTGGGCGGAGCCAACACTGAAGCTCCCTTTAGAGGGCTGACCCCGACCTCTCCCCCGACTAGCACTCGGCGGAGACTGAGGAACAAACGATCCCTGATTCACACTTGGTTCCCTAGGCGCTGGAATGGAAGCCCGGGCACCAAGAATTTTCTCTCTCTCGGCACTGACGCCTTCGACCCGGCCAGCCACTGCGATTACACGTCGGCCAAAGGGTTCGGACAAACACGACCGATGTGGCCCGTCGACCACAATTGAAACACTTCACATCACGAAAAGGAGCACCGTAGTTCCACGAGGACCCAGTGAGCAGGCTGGACCACCGCCGGCGGGAAGTTAGCGATTGGGATCTCTGCCGACCCCCACTCTTGTGGCCCGAAAAGTTCCCAGCGGACTTCTGCTTCTTACTCTCGCGGGCCGCCTCACTCGCCGTCACCGACATATCATAAGCAAGGGCCCTACTCTGATAATCCTTCAATGTAGTGCATACGAGCCCCGACATATAGTCCCGGATCGGCAACTTCATCCGTCTGGAGAAATGGAAAATCTTGTCACTCTCCTCGACAACTTGGGTCTTCACATAACCCAACTCTTTGTTAAAATCAGCAATGGCTTGAGCTACGGGGATATCCCGTGGTTGAGCATCATAAAAAGCATGTACCCGAGCCTGTCGATCGCCACGGGCAATATTCGATCTCCATCGACTCTTGAAACTCACCACGTAGCGGATGGTCTTTGGGCCCAACGGCCTCCCACCGGTCCGTAGCGTCCCGGTGAGGAAATATTGAGCAATAGGGACTTTATGGTCCTCGGGACAGTTTGTGGCAACGAAGACCTTAGATATCTCCTTAATCCACCCTTCCCAGCCCATCGGGTCCGAAGCTCCCGAAAACTGAGGAGGATGCATCTTGATGACATCTTGGAGCCAACGGTCCGCTCCGCCCCGATTAGCATGGGCTTGATCTGGGTTCTGAACCGCCTGAGCTATCGCCGCCATTTGGTTCACCATCTGTTGCATAACGGCCGCAATACCAAGATCGGCACGCTCCTGAGAAGAAGCATGGCTATGACGGTCGCCGTCTTGCCCGGCTCCGAAGATCGTGGCGTGGCCGCCCACCGGCCCCACGTCCCGGCGCGTCCACGACCACGACCGCGACCACGACCTCTTCCAGCATCCATGCTGGAGTTAAACAAGTAGCAAAAGCCATACGAGGGTAAGTACGAGAGAAGAACAATTACAAGTCGAGAATCAAAGGTACGATACAAGGAAATAATGAACAGAGGAAGGAAAACTTACGGACCTTTGGTAAGTCTGGAATCATGGCAGCGTGACGATGATGTGCAAAACAAAACACCACAAGACCCAATAAACCAACAAGCCTAGGTATCCATAAACCTAGTGCTCTGATACCATTTTCTGTAACACCCCCAGGATATCCGAGGTATATTACAGCGCCGTGAATCCCTATATGGGACCCACCAGGCTGAACAGCATCATACACAACGACTCACAGACACGATAAAATAACACCACGTCATAAAGACGCAAAACAGAACAATCCACCCGGTTCAACCGGTCAATATCACATCATCATCCAACACAACATAAACACAACAATACAATCTGGACGAACAAGAACTCTTAAGTACTCGAGTACAGCTATTAATTCAAAAGTCATAACAGATGAAAAGACAAAGAGACATTAAGAAATCTCTAATGCACAATCATCACGCATGGCCATCATCCGTGTATCTTGGTCAGTACCGCTCGTCCGATGAACGACCTGAAATTCATAAAATGAATTTCCCCAAACGGTCCCCAGAGGGGTTAGCAATTACGCTAGTACAAGTAGCCAAATGAACATTTTACATCTTACACATATAGTAATGCATGCCATCAAGAAATCATAGTTTCCAAAACGCTCATTTCCGAAATGCCAATATCGAATCACATTTGTAAAATGCACCACAATTAACCGCGGACCCACGGCTTCGTGGATCCCTGCCGAGACCCCGTCGGATCTAACCCACGGTGGTTAAAAGCAAGCTCGTGGTCCACGGCTTCGTGGAACCCTACCGAGACCCCGTCGAGTCTAACCCGTAGTGAGCATACACACACACAATCTCTCATACAAAACTACTATGTCAAGATTATAAGTTCATAAGGATACTTGCCTCGATCAATTAGACGATGACACGAACGGAACGGAAGAGTTGAACACGACCGCAAGGAACCGCGGAAATGAACCTAACGATTCGAACAACACAATCACAACCAACTCTAGACGATTACGGAAATGGAATACACCGGAAACCCGCCTACGATTCATGTATATTCATACCAAAAATAACAACGAGGCGGACCACAACCAAACACTCTCGATTCCGTAAAAATCCACAAAATATCCATGAATCCGTAGGAAACTAAAGATACTAACAAGAATAATCATATTCATCATGAATCCATCAACGAAACGGAAAGAATCGGACAAAACCCCAAAATCCCCAATTATCCAAAAAGGTAGGGTTTCAAGAGATATTACCTTGAGTGATTCAAGTGTTAAGATCCGTAGAACACGCGTTAGATTGATTATCCGAGCCTCACAACCGAAAAGAAATGATGAAAATCGACCCCGGATGAAGAACTCTCCCCTCTATATCCTCTCTCTCGCGGCGCTTAGGAAAGCGGCGAATGAAATGAGGCATTCGCTCGAACAACACATTTATAGTGTAACACAAGAGACCTATCAGTAGGCCTATCGGCGATAGCCCAACCGATACCCATATGGAATGCCGACAGTAGGGTCTATCGACCCCCTTATCGGCGAAAGGCTCTGGAAGTTCAAGGTGAAGAAATTTACCTATCGGCCAGCCTATCGGCCGATAGGCCCAACCGATATCCATACGGAATGCCGACAAGTAAGTCTATCGGCCCCTATCGGCGAAAGGCTCTGGAAGTGCTCGGCCAAAAGCAAACGACCATAACTTTCTCAGGACTCCGATTGACTCACCGTTTGAACCATTGGAAAGATAACGCGATGTTCTATAATATTGCAAAGATTCATAATTTTTGGAGTCACCAAAAATTAATGGTGATCTAACAAAGTCGAACTCATATGAAGAAAGTTGAAACAACGAACAATAACGAGAATACAATTCAACAGTCGACAGGAAGGACATACTGAAAGATACATGAGGGTCACTATGACCGAGATATATACCAAAAATGAAAATACAAGGGAAAGAAAAAAAAATGCCGGATATTACAATTCCACTCATCAGGATGTGGTATTGCATTAATATGCTCCTTACAAGTCTCACTAAAGCATTGTCGCTTGAAATAACAACTATGAAATCATACACAGACAAAACGTTACCAGAGCGCCTGTGAGCCCCGTCAGGGCTTTCAACATGTAGTTTAGAAAAGCAGTTTCAAAAACTTCATCATGATGCCCATATGATGTAGTTCTGAAGAGTACTATAGCATGAGCACCGTAGGACGTCAGATTTTTCCATATATGGTGATAACATAACCCATGTAATGCATTCGGATAGACGGCTCGAACAACATTCTCAATACTCTTATGTTGCTCACTCACAATCAGTAAATCTTACACAAGATTGTAGCATCTGCACAAGTTATACAGAAAATAAGTCCACGACTCATCGTTCTTTATCGGACTGAGACCACTACAAGAGGAAATACTTGCTTTTTCTAGTCAAATGTGATGACCACAAATAAAATTCCTTTGTTTCTTCCCTACAGTTGGGTTCTGTCGACTATAATCATCGGCCGAAGGCACATATTAAATGCCCGAATACTCAGTCTTAGGGAAACGAACATGTGGCAAGCACTCCCTCACGAGTCGTGTGCAAGTCATAAATTGTCCCTGGATTATGCTGCTTCAACAAATACAGATTAGACGGGAGCCTTTGATACGACTGATAAAAGTCGCCATACGTATTCTCTATCGCTATATCCCTCATTCGGAAAGCAAAACTATATAGCATGTCGATGTTGTACTCCATACGCATCTATGCAATCATCTCATTTGGCTTCAAATTGACCCCCTCACTGGTCAATCTTTTAGCAACATAATGGGCATCAACCTCAGAAGTGACCGAGCGGTAGCACGGTTCAAGAGGGTTACAGCTGTGATCCAAGGTCGACTTAGTAATTCTCTAAATGGTTGCACCATTAATAGCACACAACCTTCTCTCTCTCACTCTTGCAGAGGAACACTACACGTTTATCGACGAAACGATCAGTGGTACATTGTAATATGTTCTCCAAATGGTACATTCTTACAGTTATCCCCAACTCTGTCTTGGAACGAAAGGTGGACCCCACCTCTAACTGACCGATGATAGGTGGAGGTTGCTCGACCCAACCCAAAGTCCCGACGCTCCCGGGGTCGGGAAATGGAATGATCCAATTGCGCATTAAATGTTAATGCACATACTCGCTCGCAGATTAATGGTCCGATGAGAAGTTCCAACAACTCATAATTCTATGCATTTGGGACGTTGGCGAACCCATGCAAGAAACTCCTTAGATAGTGACTCAAGCAAGTCTTTACAACGATCTTTATCTTCGTCTTCGGACGTATGCACTGCATCACCTTCCTCGTATTGATTATCTTGGGAAGGCATTGATAGGGTTGTATACTACAAAGCATACTTTATGCTTGTATTACATTATTTCTCTGGTACTACCTATGAGAATATTAATTACATTTGATCACATATTTTGCATATTTATTCACGTTATGGTTATGCAAATAAAATATCTAATTATTTTATATTGTATATAATGTTCTGTGTTGGTGTCACACGGAAGATCACATTATCGGTGCCTTATAAAATAATATAATAATTCACAACCTATATAATTATTAGACAAATTATGTGAAAGGTTGTATTGTATGCTTGAGATTAGTTGGTCTTGACTATTTGCATACGTTGAACAAGATCGGAGTGAGATAGTGTCTTCTGTACTGACTGTAAGAAGAGCATAAATATCGGATAATTATTATTTCTTAATTATAAATATATAATATTTAATTATGTATTGATAATATTTATTGTTTTGATTTAGGTGAGATTCAAATGATTGACTCAATAAGCTTTGTATCTTGGGTAATAATATTATTTGTATGATAATTATTATTATTACTAGAAATCGTGTCCCAACTCGTGGGGTTGATGATGTCCCCTTGAGGAGCTCGATAATGATTATTATATTAAACCATGTAGGTGGATTTAATTTCGATATAATAATAAGGTTCGAATGGTACTGCTCTTGGATAAATTATTAATTAATTAAAGCTGTCAGTAGCTTAAATTAATTAATGGACATTCGATATCTTAAATACGGGAAATAATATATTTAAATAAGGAGCCCGATTTCGTAAATTGGGATTTGGGTTGGAAGTGCAATATTAATTCTCTAGTGGACTGATTGATATTAATGAACTCAACCATATTAGGAAAGGGATTAATATGGGAAGTTGGGTTGCACTAGGAGTCCTAACCCTAATCCTCCTTATGATCCTTAGAGTAGTCCAAAAGCCTATAAATAGAGACATATGGGGGTTCGACCGATATTAGTACTTCATATACAAGAAATCTCGATTTTTCTTCTTAATTTTTAATTGTGGATCTTGACTTCTCTCTTTGATTCCATAATTGAGATAACACTTTAATTCTTGCTACATAACTGAAGAAAAAAAATCGAGAGTTGCGAGATATATATTTCGGCCGATCCATATTTGTCCAGGAAAGATTCGGTAACTCGTTGCCCACACAACGTCCGGATTAAGGCGGATCATACTCTAGAAGATCTAAAGGTAGAAATACAAGAAGATCGGGGAGCAAACAACCACTACGCTTTAAAGGTAAATATCCTATGATCTTTGATCTATATTAGGATATTTAATTTATCAAAACATTTATTTAATAAATAATAAATAATATTTAAATTGCTTATTAATCTTAGTAGTTAATTAAATAGCATGCCTGAATAGATTTTGTGCTTGTGGATGCATAAAACACTTTTGTTAAACTTTCTCCAACTTCGCTTCCGCAGCGTTTTATTTCCATCAATTGGTATCGGAGCCAGATTTTAGGCTTTTGCTATTTTAATTAATTTTGGTGATTAATTATAGTAATTTAAATATTCATGTAATTTGATGTTGGGGTATTTTCCTAGATGTGTTCTTGCAAGGAATATGATCTAATAATCATAGTTATGTGAATGATTTAGTTATTTATTTTAATTATGCAATTGTTGGTTTGGCCCGATTTTGAGGCATGTAATGGTTTTTCCCGTAAGAAAATCCGCTGGTAGATCTAGGATATTTTTTCGTGTAATCTTGCTATAAATTCGATGTATTTTATTTTGTGTAAAATTGTAATTGAATTCGGAAAAGACAAAGTTACGAAGAAGTAGAGCAGAACCGAAACACCGGGACTGTTGGACAGCTGCGGCCGAACAGCAGCACGCGGGCGCTGCCGAGCAGCACACGGATGCCTACCGAGCAACATCGGGCCTGCTGTCGAGGGCCGCGGGCAGCCTGTTCCGGGACGGTTCTCTGGTTCGGGTCGGGTCATCCATTTTTTGGTCCGGTCCGTTTTACCGTCGTTCGTTGCGTCCGCTGGAGACTCGGAATTTAAAATTGAATTTTTTTATGTAATTAATTTTGCATAAAAGTGAAATTTTAATTTTAGAAATTGACGGCCCGACAGGGGAGGAGCAATTAGATGCTTGATCTAATGGGAGAAATCGAGTCGAAGATTTTCTCGGATTCCAATCAAGGAAGAAGACCTTGATAATTGGATAATTTAATTATCCATGCTTTATTTTGGTTTTTACTGTTTGGATGCATGACATGTATGAATGTATGTGTGATATGTTTCTTGAATGTTAGGACGAGAAAATTAAAAACCTTAAGGCTAAAATAACTAAGTGATTAAACTGATTTATTTTTATAAATAAATCAAATTAGCCTCCATAATTAATTTAAATTGTGAAGTAATTAGCATGCGCGTTGACATTAGGGTCTTCCTCCATATCGGATGTGCTAATTATAGGTTTGACACGTTTTTAGTGTAACTATCGCAAGTGCACGATATCGTATCAAGTAGTAAAATGGACTTTTTGAGTCCGGTTTATCGATCCCACAAGGAAGTTTGGTTATAATTTGAATTATACACTATTAGTCTATTTTTATAGATACTAAGATGAGTGAAACACACAATTTAAAGAGTTTGGTTTAATTGTTGCAAAGTAAATGCAATAATAGTTCTAATATTTTAAGGAAATAAAAAGAATGCAATAATAATAGATTGATTAACGATAAAATGAAATGTTTGGGATTACAAACTTAGTTCGTCATTAGTTATAAAAGATATATAGGAGATCATAAAATGAATTTACTTATTATGTTGTGTAGATTCGATTTTCCTTAAAAAGACGGTTTCTCTTTCGAACTATAAAACGCCCCTTACATATTGAATCAATCCACTATATTTCTATGTTGATTGGCTTCAATACATAGCATTAGGATTTATGAAAATAACTCAAAGAATCATCTAAGGACTAGAGGTATATTTCTATCCCCTAGAACAACTTAGAGTGAAGATCATTTGATCTAATCAAACATATTTTCTTTCGAAACATATGAAGACCATAAATATCGTCATTTATTGGCCAAATAAATAAAGATTGTTAAAACAATGAAAATCACACACAATAATAAGTAATTCACAATAGATCTTTTATACAAACATAAATAACATGACTAACCTTGTCTATAATCCCAACTAAAGGTAACTTAGCACATGAAGGGTTTATTATACATATTACAAGCTTTGGTGGTCATTATTAGTTGAATCAAGAGAAAGAATTGATCCTAACTCCCTTAGTAGATAAAGGAGATAGAAGCAATAAACTCTCTGAACAACATATGCTATACCACACTTACAAATATCACTCAAGAACACAAGTGTGTTCTTCAAACAAAAAGAAAAGTTTACAAAAAATGGAAAATTATAAGATGAATGATGAATGATGAAGGATCTAAGGGGTCTATTTATACACCTAAGGTCATGTAATAGCTCCAAAACTCCAGCATTATTCTATTAGATCGGATCAATGCCAGCCATCCCCTCAATAATACACAAAAAGTATAAAAAATTAGACAAATCATAACAATCTGTCAAGAGTTACTAGTAACATTCGGGAGTTACCGTAACTAGAAAGTGACTTACGGCCGTAACTCCTGTATGTTACGGCCGTAACGTGGCTTCGTAAATTTGCTCACTTGAATCTTTGATAGTTACGTTTTCAGCCCAGAATTTCTCAGACTTTGCGTTTTTGCCCCAGATCTTCTTCGGATGATAACTTTTGATATATAACTCGATTTTGAATCCGGAAAAGGCCGAATTCATCTCGGAAAGCCCTACAACATGAATATATCAAAATTCAACAAAGAAAATATTTAATAAACATGTTATTTCTTGAGTAAATCAGTTATTTAATCCGATCATCATCCGATAAAAATAAAATTATTAAAACTAATTAATTAAAAGCAAAAAACGAGAAGACTAGCTCAATTATGGGTGAATTTTATCGATACAAACCATGGATAAGTGTACAAAACTGACAGTTATCACACCCCCAAACTTGAATTCTTGCTAGTCCCGAGCAAGACTCTTTATTAATCACACTCCAAAAATAAAAATAAAAATAAGACACAAAACTAGTAATACACACAAAAATTAAAATATAAAAGGAGAAAAGGAGATCAAAATGCCATTAATACACAACAACCAGCTTATACAGTAGATATAAATGAATCAAGATTCAAAATAAATCTACAAATGATTTTGAAGTTAAAACACAGTTTTTATTTTATAATTCCAAAATGCAAGGTTTTCCCCCCAAAAGGCTGATTATTACTTTCCCACTCGTGATACACACGACTCCCTTCAATGGTTGCTCTCGATCACTCGTTTATTTTTCGACTCAATATGAAGAAGAATTTTATTGGTGTCATCAAATATTGTGATTTTCACAAAATTGAGTGTATTGAAATTCAGCTGCTAATTAATTCAAATCCGCTCATAAACTACATCCCTTTTAGTGATAGCTTTCACACCGTTATTTGCTAACGTGTAGCTCTTTTCACTAACACAATTTCTATCTCATTATTTTTTTTCGTAAAAAGTTGATAGCTTTCACACCGTTATTTGCTAATGTGTAGCTCTTTTCACCAATTTTTCTGAGACGACAGCTACGCACCAACAATGGTTAGACCTTTATTTTTCGCAAAATTTAAGACTTCTGAAATTAGGCATCTGTTGCTGCTCAACACTTCTCCTTTTCGTCATTTTTTTTAGGTGATAGCTTTCACACCGTTATTTGCTAACGTGTAGCTCTTTTCACCAATGACTCTTTTTTTTTTAGGGAATAGAATTTTTGCAGAAAATCATTTCTTAGTTTAAGAATGAAAAATCAAAAACTCCACAAATTAAGTAAATTTCAGTTCTATTTATTATCAACCGATTGATTCTTCTTTTCTCAAGGTAACGAATGACTCGATTTTATATGATAATTACAAGGCTTGGAAAGAGAGATTAAGGCTCAAAAAAAAATTTGGAATATATAATTTTTTAACCGGTTAAAATGATTTTAGAAACTTGTATATAGCTAATTTATGGGTGTTATGGCCAGATCTAGAAATCTCATAAATCAAAATACTATATATATATATATAATAAAAAAAATTAAGGCAAATAACCAAATCAATCAAAACACACCAAAATTACAACACACCAAAATACTAAAACAAACCACCCCCAAACTTGAAAATAAAACTGTCCTCAGTTTTTAAAAATAAAAAAAAATAAAATAAAAATCAATGCAGAAAAACAGAATACTCCCTGTTAAGAAAGTTGATGTCTGAGCTAACGCCTTTTAGAATCTGTAAGAGAATAGATATACGAGGCACACAACAAAAGAAAATAAAATATACTCGTAAGTATAACACAATTTTTAAGATGTGCATCAAGAAAGTCTGAAGAGTCGTCTTACGCTGCCATCAAAGTTTTTATAAAAAACACACAATAAACATTACAGTAATAAAATAACAATACATAAATCGCGAATAGATGCGCGTCAAGAGATCAAGAAGAAACTCCTTAAGCTGCCACCATTTAGCACGATTATTACACACGACAGAAAGTAAAAATACAAGCGGTCCGACATGGGTTATCAAAGGGAGAGAAATGAATCCATTTTTCGTTTTCTCACGGTAAAATCTTCTACCCGGACAATTTTAGCTAGAGCTGGATCTGGTTGAGGAACAAATTCATTGAGTTTTTTGATTAGTTCATCTGGTGTTGTTGCAACGACTATGATTCGTTTAGCACGCTCGGAAATAAAACCCTTTTCAGCAGAGTAGTCGATGAAAGACAGTAAACCATCAAAGAAACCATTGACAGTAAGCACACCTATTGGTTTTTGATGAACATTTAGCTGGGCTCTGATAACCACATGAAAAAGTTCCTCAAGGGTGCCAAAACCACCGGGAAGGGTGATAAAGGCGCCAGAATTATTTATCATGTGAGTTATGCGATCTTGCATATTTACAGATCTAAACTCATCTCCAATAGTTGACCCGGTGATTTTACTTTCAGCCAGAGGTTTTGGGATTATTCCCAACACTCTTACTCCTTCCATATAGGCAGAAGCAACAGCTCGTCCCATTAATCCTAGACTTCCTCCTCCGTAAACTATATGAATGCATTTTTCTCCTAAGGTGCGACCCAAGTTGTGGGCTGCTTCAGCAAAGCATGCCTCTTTTCCATAACTAGCTCCACCAAAAATGCAGACTGTGCTAAATTTTTTTGTTGAAGATGATGACTCCATTTTTGAAAAGAAAAATTTTTTTAGAGAGAAATAGAGCAAAGTGCAAGTTTGAGCGATGAATGAAAGAAACCAGTAGAAAGTTTATTTATAGAAGAAAAAGAAGGTAAAAATTGTTTAACAAGTTTGAGATTGCGTTTGATTGTGCTTCAACTACTTAATAGAATAATGAAAGCATTTATCGCGTATCACATTTTTTATTCAGAAAATCTCACCACACGACAAAAATAAAAGATACTTACGCGTATGTACAGTAGTTGTGATTGTGGCTCACATCTTCCTCTGATTTTACGTTCAGAAACGGCCTAAACGCCTTCTATGAGTCGGGGAGAAGCTTCCCATCCAATTTTCTTACAAATTGGCAAACAGGGTCTTTTAACGTCAGATTCCCAAGACGTTGTTTATATTCTGGTTGGAATTTATTCCACAAACATCGAATTCCGTAATGTACGAGTCCACTAGGATGCTTGTCAAGAGAAATTTCGATATCATCTAAATTCTCCTTATTCAGACCATCTTTAATGAACTGAATTTTATCTTCTCTGTTTGTAGATGGAATTCCTAAAGATCGACATTTTAAATTACAGTTCCATCTAGCACATTTATAGCAAACGGCTATCATCTTTGCTCGTCGTTTCTTGGCATATGAACTTTTTCCTAGCCCTGGTAAAAATCTAGTCGGTGTTTCTGTGAATTCACCCTCTATTCTTACTTTGGCTTCAATTATGAATCTGATGTCAAAAAGTATGCTTTTATTCATAAGCAACCTCATCCTTTCAAGCCTTGCCTTGTAAATTTTTAAAATTGCATTTTTGCTTAGAAAGGGAAATATTTTTTCAATTTTATACAACGTTTCTTCCATGATAAAAAAAATAAAAAGACAATGAAAATAATTGAAGGAAATATCTACAAATATCAGTTGTTGTGGGAAACTGAAAAATCCGACTTTAATAGTCACGGAGTACCGTTATCCGCCACTTGACCGGACAAACACAATTTAGTACTTAAGTTACAATGTCGAGAAATTTGTACCTATAAAAATAGTTTACAATGTAAGATTTCAAATATAACTTATACTTCCCCGGCAACTGTAATATCCGCAATTTTCGATTTTCGGTAAATTTCTTTTTTCGGCCGGAGTCTGTTTTGACGACTCTCTCATGACCGTTTCGTCATTCTGAGAATGATTAATTCTACGCTTTTTGTCATCCGAGTTCGTTTGGTATCGTTTCTTTGAGTTCCGAGCTTTTAGCGACTTTTCCGCACTTGAGTTCGATTCTTGCGAATCTCGTTCAAGCTATTGTTTGAGTTTCCGTAAGTCCGTTTAACTTTGTTAGACGGGTTGTGAACTTCGGTTGGGTTATTCGATCACGTCTCGTGATTTGCCGGCGTTGTGGGCCATTTTCGTAATTTCCCAAAGTTTGGTGGAATTACTTAGTTGTCGAATTTCGAGCCCTCGGGTGGTCGAATCGTGTGTTCTCTTAGTGTTCGGATTCGTCTTTGCGAGTACTTCGTAACCGTATCTTCGATTCGTATTCGAGTTCGGGTTTGAGGTCGTTCGGGCCGTCGGAGTTGGCCGGCCGAGTCATGGTCGGGCGATCAGGCCCAGGCCGGCCTTGGCCGAGTTCTGGCCGGTAGTGCTCGGCGATTACGTCGTAAGGCGATTACGTCGTAAGCCTCGGCGATTCGTCGTAAGCCTCGGCCGATTCGTGCGTAACGATGCGGCATTTACGGCGAGACTTCGCCATGGCGATTCACGTGCGTAAGGGCCCGGCGATTACGTCGTAAGCGTCCGTGATGTCCGGCTATTTAAGGCCTGGACCGAGTCATATCCGGCATTTTCCACTTTTCTTCGTTCCTTCCGCGATTTTTCACCATAGATCGATGGTTTTGAGTAGAATCAACTTATATAAACATGTTTTGGAAGTTGGAATCATGGATTAACATCATCTTCCACCCGGATCGAAGGTAAGAACACCTAAACTTTTGGTTTTTGGATGTTCTTGGGGTTTCTTGGTGTTTTGGCCGATTTTCTTTGTTTTGATTCAGATTGCTAATGAAACTTGATTGTAAACTCGTAATCATTCAATACCCTTGAAGTTTTGTGGAACGGATTTGAGTATTTCTTTGAATAATCGATTGAATTAGACTACGCCTTCAAAGTGTCCGATAAAATGCTTCAATGGGTAGAACTTGGGAAGTTCCATACGTTTTCATAGAATTGTGATTGAATTGATATCGTTGTGACTTAGGAACGAATTCTTGTGAAGAACTCGAGTCGGAACCCTTCCGTTCGTTGCCTTCTTTGGGGTTCGAGCTTCCCGGTCGAATCGTGTTCTTCGGAGCGTTCGGTAGCGGTTATTAAGGCAAGTATCTTACTATACGACTTGTATCTTGCGACTAGTAATTACGTATGAGATGTATGATGACTTTGCTTGCCTTCGTAATTATGTTCCATTTGAGTTGGTTGTGTTTTCCGTAATTTGAAGGCTTTGTGATAATAGTGTTATATCAGTATACGTGTTAGGCGTTGTGCCATTTGTGCAGGAATGCGACGTACATATGGGATGGTTGTACACTTGGTTGTGCAATGTATTGTGTACCGAATGTGTGTTATGTTGGTTAAATGTCGTTGATTGATGATAGTTGTTGCGAGTGTCGAGGTTGTGTTATGTGCGTGCAATGTACGATTTTGTGGTGATCAAGGTGATTGATTAATTGTGCTCATTGTTGTATGTAATGTGAATGTGAATATGTGTGTGACCGCTAAGTTCACTCGTGTTGGTTCGACGGGACCTATGAGGATTCGTGGCAGTGGACTACGGGATCAGAACTTAGTGAGGTGCGAGGTCAATCGTCTTTGAGTCGACGAGGCCTACGATAACGCATGGCGATAGACCATGAGTTTCGGACACGGTGCGTCAACCGAGTGAGCTCGGCGGGGCTTACGGTGACACGTGGCGGTGGACTACGGTGTCGGGTGTGTGTGTGATTGTTGTGATTGATATAGTCCGTGCGGGTTGTTATGCCTACGGAGACACGTGACATGGATCACGGTGTCGGAATTGGTTATGTTTGGTTAATAGTCCGTGTGGGTTGTTGAACCTACGGAGACACGTGAGTGGATCACGGTGTCGGAATTGATTATGTTTGTTTAATTGTGCGTGATGTAGTCGTGCGGGTTGTTGAACCTACGGAGACACGTGACAGGTGGATCACGGTGTCATGAGCATGATACTTTTCAAATCAAAGTTTTTAAAGGAAAAGTTTTAAGAAAGAATGTTGGGCCAAGCCCCACGAGATTTATGGAAATGTTTAGGTATTGTAAAGCTGTTGAATTATGAAACAAGTTTTGGGTTAAGGCCCTTAAGTTTTCGAAAGGTTTTGTGAATCGGGACTTGAGGTCTTAAGGTTTTGAAATTCTAAAAATTCGAGATGATAATCTTATTTTCGAATGCTTCATAGCTTATCTTCCCTTGTGAAAACCTCCAGGAATATTTGATACTTGATTATTATATTTGATCACGATTATTAATTGCTTGTTACATTTCGTATGATTTGATACTTGCACTAGTAAAACGGTGGAGTTTTACTAACCCCAGTGTCGGGGGTGGATGTCTGTTTGCGTCCGGTACATGCAGTTCGGGAGCGATCACAGGATTGGCACAAGAGGATGACGAGCTGCGATACTAATCATGAGTCAAGAGTTATTTTGATTTTTGTTGTGTTGTCAGAGTTGATTTCAGTCTTCCGCTGTATTGTATTTCGACCCCTGTGTGGGTAATGTTATTTAAGTCAGTTTTATCGATTGGGTTGTGTGACCTCTTCGGTTTGTGTATTCACGTGTAAGTGACCATATCGGTCTGTATCATTTTATTGTTTGACCCTGGTCGGGCAAGCATTTGGTTGTTTATGGATGTTTAGCCTGGTAAATCCTTGTGGAAAGGGTCTACGGCGTGGAATATTCCCATATGGTTTTGGGGATGTTACATTTATGGTATCGGAGCTTAGGTTGCAGAAACTTAGGCTGTCAGGTCGAGTCGAGTCGTGGTTTGTCGAGTAATGTGTTGTCTTGTCGTTCGAGTTGTCACGTGACAAATTGAGTTGTGCGTAGTCACAACGTGTCGGATATGTTGTCGGATGAGATTAGTATCGTGGGCGACCATCATCTCCGTGCGGCCTGTGGACGTAAGTCTCCTCTTTTATGCGAAGTACCTGTGTATCATGATTGTATCTAAATGAGTTAATTGCGATGCATAATTTTATTTGCACGGTGTTGTGAATATAGTTGTATTTAATACGTGTCACATATAGTATATGTATAAAACTGGGCCTATTGTTGTTTTACCTTTGAACCACTGTGAGGGGTGGTATGGTGTGAAAATTGAGAACCTTGTTGGGTTTCGAATAAGGTATCGACGATTGAGTTCGTGAGAAACTCCGAGGAATGGTTTTGTTATATGTTTAAACTAGATGCTGTGAGACGTATTCAATTGGATTGTGCATGTTGGACTGTATTTTTTTTATCCACTGCGTGAGTTATTTTGTAATGGCTTTCGGTATTTTACCGACTGAGTTTTATTTTGAAAATCGATTCCCTTAACCGAGTTTTTGGCATTATGGCCTTGATCGTTTTGGCGAAATTCTTATGACGGTATTCAGTATTTTGTAAATGGCTTTTGTGAGTTTTGAAATATTACCGTCATCGGCCCTTTTGGCGTTTTTGTAAATGGTTTTATCTGGTGGGTTCGTAGCGGGACCCACGCTATAATGTTCCATGTAATTACCTGAGATTTTTGGGCATTCTAGCCCATTGAATTATCTTTGAAAACCTTGAGTATCCTAGAAATAAATTTCGAGATGTACGTTTAAAATGAATTATTTTCTCGTGGTACATCCAAGGTGCCACAATATGTTTCAAAATTCTTCTTCCTCGAGGACCAAAATGTTTTGAGATATTTCCAATGTTTTAGAAACACTTTTACTTAGACACGAGGGTCGAATATTTCAAAGTTTTCACGAAAAGAAAGTGTCCTCATTTTTATCGAATGCGAAATAGTTTTCCAAAGTCTCGATAACGATGTTTCACGATTGTACTTTTTGAAGGGTGATACTCAAGATCAATCGGTGTTTCCAAAATTATTTTCAAAAGGAGGTTTTCGTTTTAAAACCTATCCATTCCGTTTGAGGGTGGTATGTATATATGATGTTCGCGTTATCGTTATGATGTTGCTCCAGTATGGTCGAATTGGTGGCATAAATGTCGGCGTTGCCACGCAATTATTGTACTAGCCCTCCGTGAGAGGCATGGTAGTGTTCTTGTTTATCGCCTCGTGGCGATTTGCGTGTTGTCGCACGAGTGTGAGATGTTGAAGCTTGGGTTTGTACGTTTGTGTACATGTGTGATTGTTTCATAATGTTTGTAATTATGTCTTTGTTTATCGTTCGGGCGTTGAGGTCGCGAACGATACCGTCGTTGTTGTAGTGTTTGCGTGTGTATTACTTTACGATGGTAATCGTTGTATATGATATATGTTATGATTCTTTGTTGTGCCAAGTTGGCATCTCCGGTTTGTTGATTTGCGACGTTATATTCCATTGTACCTAGCGATTGTATTTTCGGTATGCCGAGCCGAGGTGTTTCAACGTGGTGTCTTTGAGGGCATGCACGTACCAATTATTTTCTCGTCACGAGATCCGGTTTTGCGAGTTGGGTTCCGAGTCTTTGGGCGCGAACTTGATGAGATATGAGGATCTGCTCTGAGAGGCCCATGGGAGATGTTTCTGTCGTTTGTTTTTTGTGTTGTCACCTTACTCCAGTTGTTGTGAGTTGCGGGAACGACATTTCTTTTATAAGAGGTCGAATGTAATGCCCGTATCGTTTTGACTTCTGTATTTCCTATTTCTCAGGTCTATCAACTCGCTCGTGTTTGTTGATACTTTCTGGACTTGTTCTGTATTTTGGTTTCGTCGTTCGAACGAGCTGTGATCTTGTTTTGGGTCGATCTGGTTATCGCTGTGACATTTCCGAGTCCGGTTCGATTTTTGTGAACCTTGTTCGGAAGTAACATCTTTCGGTTCTATTAGTTCTTTTATTCGAAGTGGATCGGATTTTGAACTTCTGTATTTTCGACTCTGTCGACTAGTTTATGTTCGTTGACATTTTCTGAGCTTGTCCTGCCTCTTGCTTTTGTTGATCGAACGAGCGTGGTATTGTTTCGGAATAACTCATTTGTTGTTGTAATTTTTCAATTTCTATTCCCTTTCCTGTGGATCTTATGTGAAGGCACATGTTGTTTTCACCGGATCATATATTGTCTCGAGTCGAGATGTGAACCTTGGAGTTGTTGTTTGAATTTTATTGTTCTTCGTGATTCGAACGTGATTGTTCGATTTTTGTTGTCTCGATCGTTGTGGTTCGATCGTTTGATTGATCGGTTTTTGTTGATATCGTTTCGTGATTGTTGAACGTTCAGACTCCTTCTTAATTCCCTTAAGTTCGAGATTAGTCTCGTTTCGATCTTCCAACCCTTGGGCGGTGGAATTCCGTATTTGTTCAGCGTTTGGCTCGCGTTTAGATTGATGAACCGTTGGGTTGGTCAATCGTATTGATTTTTGCTCGTTGTGTTTTGTGATTGTTCAGATAATCGACTCGATTGTATTATCTGTTTGATGACGCTTGTCACTTGTTGATTTTATTATGTCTCTACCGGTGGCGTCGTGTTGGTCGTCGTGGAGCGTGTTTTCACGCCGTATATTCCGTTGCGTTGCTTGTAACGTTTCTCCGTTGGGCATGAGTTACGTGCTTCTTGTGTATCTCATTGAGTTTTTCCGACGGGATATTTCTTCTCCCTACTTGTTTTAAGTTTCGGGACGAAACTTCTTTTAAGGAGGGTAGAATGTAATATCCGCAATTTTCGATTTTCGGTAAATTTCTTTTTTCGGCCGGAGTCCGTTTTGACGACTCTCTCATGACCGTTTCGTCATTCTGAGAACGATTAATTCTACGCTTTTTGTCATCCGAGTTCGTTTCGGTATCGTTTTGCTAAGTTCCGAGCTTTTTAGCGACTTTTCCGCACTTGAGTTCGATTCTTGCGAATCTCGTTCAAAACTGCTGTTTCGAGTTTCCCGTAAGTCCGTTTAACTTTGTTAGACGTGTTGTGAACTTCGGTTTGGTTATTCGATCACGTATCGTGATTTTCGGGCGTTTTGGGCCATTTTCGTAATTTCCCAAAGTTTGGGGTAATTACTTAGTTGTCAATTTCGAGCCTCGGGTGGTCGGAATCGTGTGTTCTCTTAGTGTTCGGATTCGTCTTTGCGAGTACTTCGTAACCGTATCTTCGATTCGTATTCGGAGTTACGGTTTGAGTCGTTCGGGCCGTCGGAGTTGGCCCGTAGAGTCATGGCCGGCGATGCAGGCCCGAGGCCGGCCAGCCGAGTTACGGCCGGTAGTGCTCAGCGATTACGTCGTAAGGCGATTCGTCGTAAGCCTCGGCCGATTACGTGCGTAACGATCTGCGGCATTTACGGCGAGACTTCGGCCATGGCGATTACGTGCGTAAGGGCCCGGCCGATTACGTACGTAAGCGTCATTAGTGTCCGGCTATTTAAGGCACTGGACCAGTCATATCGGCATTTTCCACTTTTCTTCGTTCCTTAGCGATTTTCACCATAGATCGATGGTTTTGAGTAGAATCAACTTATATAAACATGTTTTGGAAGTTGGAATCATGGATTAACATCATCTTCCACCGGATCGAAGGTAAGAACACCTAAACTTTTGGTTTTGGATGTTCTTGGGGTTTCTTGGTGTTTTGGCGATTTTCTTTGTTTTGATTGATTCTTGATGAAACTTGATTGTAAACTCGTAATCATTCAATACCCTTGAAGTTTTGTGGAACGGATTTGAGTATTTCTTTGAATAATCGATTGAATTGGACTACGCCTTCAAAGTGTCCGATAAAATGCTTCAATGGGTAGAACTTGGGAAGTTCCATACGTTTTCATAGAATTGTGATTGAATTGATATCGTTGTGACTTAGGAACGAATTCTTGTGAAGAACTCGAGTCGGAACCCTTCCGTTCGTTGCCTTCTTTGGGGTTCGAGCTTCTCGGTCGAACCGTGTTCTTCGGAGCGTTCGGTAGCGGTTATTAAGGCAAGTATCTTACTATACGACTTGTATCTTGCGACTAGTAATTACGTATGAGATGTATGATGACTTTGCTTGCCTTCGTAATTATGTTCCGTTTGAGTTGGTTGTGTTTTCCGTAATTTGAAGGCTTTGTGATAATAGTGTTATATCAGTATACGTGTTAGGCGTTGTGCCATTTGTGCAAGAATGCGACGTACATATGGGATGGTTGTACACTTGGTTGTGCAATGTATTGTGTACCGAATGTGTGTTATGTTGGTTAAATGTCGTTGATTGATGATAGTTGTTGCGAGTGTCGAGGTTGTGTTATGTGCGTGCAATGTACGATTTTGTGGTGATCAAGGTGATTGATTAATTGTGCTCATTGTTGTATGTAATGTGAATGTGAATATGTGTGTGACCGCTACGTTCACTCGTGTTGGTTCGACGGGACCTACGAGGATTCGTGGCAGTGGACTACGGGATCAGAACTTAGTGAGTGCGAGGTCAATCGTCTTTGGTCTAACGAGGCCTACGATAACGCATGGCAGTGTACCATGAGTTTCGGACACAGTGCGTCCAACCGGGTGAGCTCGACGGGGCTTACGGTGACACGTGGCAGTGGACTACGGTGTCAGGACTGTGTGTGTGATTGTTGTGATTGATATAGTCCGTGCGGGTTGTTATGCCTACGGAGACACGTGACAGTGGATCACGGTGTCGGAATTGGTTATGTTTGGTTAATAGTCCGTGTGGGTTGTTGAACCTACGGAGACATGTGACAGTGGACCACGGTGTCGGAATTGATTATGTTTGTTTAATTGTGCGTGATGTAGTCCGTGCGGGTTGTTGAACCTACGGAGACACGTGACAGTGGATCACGGTGTCATGAGCATGATACTTTTCAAATCAAAGTTTTTAAAGGAAAAGTTTTAAGAAAGAACGTTGGGCCGAGCCCCACGAGATTTATGGAAATGTTTCCGGTATTGTAAACTGTTGAATTATGAAACAAGTTTTGGGTTAAGGCCCTTAAGTTTTTCAAAAGGTTTTGTGAATCAGGACTTGAGGTCTTAAGGTTTTGAAATTCTAAAAATTCCCGAGATGATAATCTTATTTTCGAATGCTTCATAGCATATCTTCCCTTGTGAAAACCTCCCGGGAATATTTGATACTTGATTATTATATTTGATCACGATTATTAATTGCTTGTTACATTTCGTATGATTTGATACTTGCACTAGTAAAACAGTGGAGTTTTACTAACCCCGATGTCGGGGTGGATGTCTGTTTGCGTCAGTGTACATGCAGTTCGAGGCGATCGCGGGATTGGCACAAGAGGATGATGAGTGCGATACTAATCATGAGTCGAGAGTTATTTTGATTTTTGTTGTGTTGTCGAGTTGATTTGATCTTATTGTATTGTATTTCGACCCCTGTGTGGGTAATGTTATTTAAGTCAGTTTTATCGATTGGGTTGTGTGACCTCATCGGTTTGTGTATTCACGTGTAAGTGACCATATCGGTCTGTATCATTTTATTGTTTGACCCTGGTCGGGCAAGCATTTGGTTGTTTATGGATGTTTAGCCTGGTAGATCCTTGTGGAAAGGGTCTACGGCGTGTAATATTCCCATATAGCTTATACAGTAGATATAAATGAATCAAGATTCAAAATAAATCTACAAATGATTTTGAAGTTAAAACACAGTTTTTATTTTATAATTCCAAAATGCAAGGTTTTCCCCCCATAAGGCTGATTATTACTTTCCCACTCGTGATACACACGACTCCCTTCAATGGTTGCTCTCGATCACTCATTTATTTTTTGACTCAATATGAAGAAGAATTTTATTGGCGTCATCAAATATTGTGATTTTCACAAAATTGAGTGTATTGAAATTCAGCTGCTAATTAATTCAAATATGCTCATAAACTACATCCCTATTAGTGATAGCTTTCACACCGTTATTTGCTAACGTGTAGCTCTTTTCACTAACACAATTTCTATCTCATTATTTTTTTTTTCGTAAAAAGTTGATAGCTTTCACACCGTTATTTGCTAACGTGTAGCTCTTTTCACCAATTTTTCTGAGACGGCAGCTACGCACCAACAATGGTTAGTCCTTTATTTTTCGCAAAATTTAAGACTTCCAAAATTAGGCAACTGTTGCTGCTCAACACTTCTCCTTTTCGTCATTTTTTTTTAGGTGATAGTTTTCACACCGTTATTTGCTAACGTGTAGCTCTTTTCACCAATGACTTTTTTTTTTTAGGGAATAGAATTTTTGCAAAAAATCATTTCTTAGTTTAAGAATGAAAAATCAAAAACTCCACAAATTAAGTAAATTTCAGTTCTATTTTTTATCAACCGATTGATTCTTCTTTTCTCAAGGTAACGAATGACTCGATTTTTTATGATAATTACAAGGCTTGGAAAGAGAGATTAAGGCTCAAAAAAAATTTGGAATATATAATTTTTTAACCGGTTAAAATGATTTTAGAAACTTGTATATAGCTAATTTATGGGTGTTATGGCCAGATCTAGAAATCTCATAAATCAAAATACTATATATATATATATAATAAAAAAATTAAGGCAAATAACCAAATCAATCAAAACACACCAAAATTACAACACACCAAAATACTAAAACAAACCACCCCCAAACTTGAAAATAAAACTGTCCTCAGTTTTTAAAAATAAAAAAAATAAAATAAAAATCAATGCAGAAAAACAGAATACTCCCTGTTAAGAAAGTTGATGTCTGAGCTAACGCCTTTTAGAATTTGCAAGAGAATAAATATACGAGGCACACAACAAAAGAAAATAAAATATACTCGTAAGTATAACACAATTTTTAAGATGCGCATCAAGAAAGTCTGAAGAGTCGTCTTACGCTGCCATCAAAGTTTTTATAAAAAACACACAATAAACATTACAATAATAAAATAACAATACATAAATCGCGAATAGATGCGCGTCAAGACATCAAGAAGAAACTCCTTAAGCTGCCACCATTTAGCACGATTATTACACACGACAGAAAGTAAAAATACAAGAGGTCCGACATGGGTTATCAAAGGGAGAGAAATGAATCCACTTTTCGTTTTCTCACGGGACGAGAATCGGAGTAATTTCTATCGTGATACTATATTTGTTTTTATCGCATAGCCATTTTAGTCGGGTGCGACTTGTTGTCGCGTGCGTTTCTTTGATTAAATGTGTGCATGTGATGTGATATATGATATGTCGTTAATTGCTCTTTATTGTTTTGAATCATAGTCGGTGGCGTTGTGTTGGTCGTTGTGGGGCGTGCTTTCACGCCGTATATTCCTTTGCGTTGCTGGTAACGTTTCGCCGTTGAGCGTAAGTTACGCGTCTCTTGTTTATCTCATCGAGTTTTCCTGGCGCGATATTGCTTCTCCCTACTTGTTTTAAGTTTCGGGACGAAACTTCTTTTAAGGAGGGTAGAATGTAATATCCGCAATTTCGAATTTCGGTAATTTTCTTTTTTTCGGCGGGAGTCCATTTTGACGACTCTCTCATGACCGTTTCGTCATTTTGTTTACATAAGTTCGTCTGATTGAGTTGGTCGTGTTGAGAATTTCGGTTCGTTAATCCGACGTCGTATCGTGATTTTCGGGCACTTGGGCCATTTTCGTAATTTCCTATAAGTTAGGGAATTTCTTTCCCTTTGTCGCATTACGGACTCTCCGGTGGTCGGAATTATATTTTCTTTCAGCGCTTAGCTCTGTCGTCTTGTATACTTCGTGTTTATGTTTCTGGATTCTGGCCTTGTCGTGCGTTTCGAGTTTTATACCTTCGGCATCTTGCCGATCGGGCGATCTTGAATCTGCTGCGTGGGTAGCGCACGCTACTCCTTGTTGCCTTGCGTGCGCTATCGTTGTGCAGTTAGCGTACGCTAACTTGTTATTGTTAGCGTGCGCTAGCGAGTGGTAGCAGTAGCTACTGGACTGGTTTCGTGGCCCGTTAGCGCACGCTATGGTCTTTGACTAGCGCACGCTAACTGTGTTTTAGGCGATTTTCTCTGGGGCGTTGACCCCATTAGCGCACGCTAATACAGGGTGTTTAGCGCGCGCTAATAACTGTCCAGTATAAATACTGGACAGCAGCGTTAAGTCGCCATTTTCTTTCCCTTCTTCATCCCTTCCGACGGGAGGGAGCTCCAGAGACGATTTTGAGCGATCTTCTTCATCAAGCTTCATTTTGGAACGGATTTGTGGATGATTAACAACATCTAATCATTTTCTAGATCTAAATCAAGGTAATTTCTTCTTAGAACCCTAGTTCTTGAATTTTGGGGGTTTGTGAGATTTCGGCCGATTTAAATCGATTTAGACCAGATTTTTGTAAGATCTTCGTTGTATACTCGAGATCCTTTGTTAATATTGAGACTTTGTGGTATGAACTTCATAAATCCTTATGTTCGTCGATTATGTTAGTATGAGCCTTTAAGATGTCCGACGAAATACTCCAATGGGTAGAAATTAGGATGATTCCTATATTTTCGAAATATTGCTGATTCATGGTAGTACTATTTTGTAGTATTGGTGGGTTGTCGAAGTCTTGGTCGTTTTTGGAAGTTCGAAGGCTACCCGATCGAGCCGCTCGTCGTTTCGTCGCTCGTGATATCGAGGCAAGTATCTTATTATACGACTTGTATCTTGCGACTAGTAATCACTTATGAGATTTATGATGATTTTGCTTGCCTTCGTAAATATGTTCCGTTTGAGTTGGTTGTGTTTTCCGCAATTTGAAGGCTTTGTGATAATAGTGTTATATTGGTATACGTGTTAGGCGTTGTGCCATTTTGTGCAGGATTGCGACGTACATATGGGATGGTTGTACACTTGGTTGTGCAATGTATTGTGTACCGAACGTGTGTTATGTTGGTTGTGTCGTTGATTGATGATAGTTGTTACGAGTGTTGAGATTGTGTTATGCGCGTGTGATGTACGATTTTGTGGTGATCAACGTGATTGATTAATTGTGCTCATTGTTGTATGTAATGTGAATGTGAATGTGAATATGTGTGTGACCGCTAAGTTCACTCGTGTTGGTTCGACGGGACCTACGAGGATTCGTGGCATTGGACTACGAGGTCAGAACTTAGTGAGGTACTGAGGTCGATCGTCTTTGATGCAGCGAGGCCTACGATAACGCATGGCAGTGGACCATGAGTTTCGGACACAGTACGTCCAACCGGGTGAGCTCGACGGGGCTTACGGTGACACGTGGCAGTGGACTACGGTGTCAGGACTGTGTGTGATTGTTGTGATTGATATAGTCCGTGTGGGTTGTTGAACCTACGGAGACACGTGACAGTGGATCACGGTGTCGGAATTGGTTATGTCTGGTTAATAGTCCGTGTGGGTTGTTGAACCTACGGAGACACGTGACAGTGGATCACGGTGTCGGAATTGCTTATGTTTGTTTAATTGTGTGTGGTGTAGTCCGTGCGGGTTTTGGAACCTACGGAGACACGTGACAGTGGATCACGGTGTCATGAGCATGATTATTTTCAAATCAAAGTTTTGAAAGGAAAAGTTTTATCAAAATGAATGTTGGACAGAGTCCTAAGCTTGAGTAAATATTTCCCGTATTATAAACTGCTGAGTTATGAAACAAGATTTGGGTTAAGGCCCTAAAGTTTTTCGAAAGGTTTTGTGAATCAGGACTTGAGGTCTTAAAGGTTTTGAAAATCTAAAAATTCCCGAGATGATAATTTTATTTTCGAATGTTTCATAGCTTATCTTCCCTTGTGAAAACCTCCCGGGAATATTTTGATACTTGATTATTATATTTAATTCACGATTAATATTTGCTTGTTACATTTCGTATGATTTGATACTTGTACTAGTAAAACAGTGGTGTTTTACTAACCCCGAAATGTCGGGGGTGGATGTCTGTTTGCGTCGGTACATGCGGTTCGAGGCGATCACAGGATTGGCATAAGAGGATGACGAGCTGCGATACTAATCATGAGTCGAGAGTTGTTTAATTTTTGTTCTGTTGTCAGAGTTGATTTCAGTCTTCCGATGTATTGTATTTCAACCCCTGTGTGGGTAATGTTGTTTTAGTCAGTTCTGTTGATGGAGTTGTGTGACCTCATCGGTCTGTATTATTATAATGTTTGACCCTGGCCGGGCAAGCATTTGGTTGTCTATGGATGTTTAGCCTGGTAGATCCTTGTGGAAAGGGTCTATGGCGTGTAATATTCCCATACGGTTTTAGGGGTGTTACAATAAGAAACAAAAGGCAGCTGAGAAAATCAAGGAAATAACCTCTGGAACGTCTGAGTATAGAGGATCCTCAGACTCTGAAGCAGAGCAGTCAGATGCAGCTGCCCAACACCCATTGGAAGTTATTGCAGAGGAGATGACGTCAGCTCCCCCTGTAGCTGAGATTTTGTCAAAGTCACCTGCACCTGAGATCCCACCTGCAGATGACTCTAACGCAGACAACACTCCTCTGTCCAAGATGTTCAAGAGGAAATCACCTGAAGTCGTCTACATCCACTTCTCACCTGATCAGCCCTCCAAGAGACAGAGAGGTCTAGTAGACTACTCTTCAGAAGAAGAAGAAGAAGAACCACAGACTGCCACATCACCTGGACTAATTGCAGCTCAACCTGATCAGATGCAGATGGTCATATCACCTGCACCAGCTGCACCTGAGGATCAACCTGCTCACTCCTCAGAGCTAGTGGCAGAGATAATTCCACTCTTAACACTCCCAAGTGTTATTGAGGAAGAAAAGGCTGAGGAAACCATTGATATACCAGAAGCTGGATATCATCTCAATCTCAGGGAGAACAATCTCCTAAACCTCACCTCAGAACAATTGAGAATGGTAAAACAACAATCTCTTAAATTTTCATTTGTCAATATTTTTGAAGAGTGGAAGGAATTAAAAACACCCACCTTCACTCAATTAAGAGAGTTTGTTGAGAGGAGTACCTGGGAACACCCCCAGGCTACTAAGCAACTTATCATGTTTTTCTGTCAAGAGACAGATGTAAAGTTGTTGCTCCAGGAGAACTGGTCCATGTCTCACTTCAAACAAAACATGGACCACTTCGTCCTTCATGTTATGAGGGGTGTATCACAAGGTGAAACCCTTAGAGAGGAAGACAAAGTAAAAAAGGAAGAAGAAGGAGGAGAAAAAGAAAAGGAAATCACAATTGTTGAAGTTGAAAAAGATGAAAGTATTAAAAAAATAAAAGAAAAGAAAAGGAAGATGGAGTTGAGGAAAAGGAAGAACAGAAGGAAGAAGAAAAATTGAAAAAAAAAGAAGTTGAAAAGATTGAAGAGAGAGGAGAAAGAAGAAAATAAGGAGGAAAAAAATGAAGAAAAGAAGGAAGAAGAGATAAGAGAGGATGATGAGGATCAGGATCGGCAGGAACCTGATCATGCTCCTGGTCCTGAAGCTGATGGAGCAGACAATCAGAGGGAACAGCCTGAGAAAACCCCCTCCAAAAACAAGAAGTCATCTGCAGAGAGGAAGTCCTCTGCAGAGAAGGAGAGAAAGTCCCCTGCAGATGAGGACTTATCAGATGATAAATCAGGAACTCCTGAGAAGACCCCATCTGATAAGGCGCCAGCAGACAGGCAGGTCTCATCCGAGAAATCCATTGCTCAGAGGCCAACTGCACAAGAGGATTCAGGATAAAACTTTGTTCGTACAGAGCCATCTGTGTATCAGCTACCTCCAAATATCACTGAGCTGGTCAGAGGTGTAGTAAAAGAGACTGTTGCTGATATTCTAGCAACTGATGTTAAGCCTGAGTTGGTGTCCCTCAATGCGAAAATGGACACTCTGGTCAACAGAAGGAACCCTCTCCAACACCTTCTAGTTCAAGAATGCCTCTTGGCATGCTTGATTTCATGCACAAGGTGGAGGAGCAGCTAGCATTTATTATTGATGCTGGCAAAAAGGGGGAAGAGAGCAGACAGGTGGAAGCAATTAATAAGGGGGAAGGCAGAGGAGAAATGAGGAAAAATCAACAAGACCTCCCTCTGATTCAGGCAGGCAGTTCTAGCCTGAAAAGAAAAGAGCCAGCTGCACCTGAAGACCCACCTGCAGCCAAAAGAAAAAGGACAAGACAAGATCCTGAAGTAAGATACCAATGGGAAGACAAGGAACTCCAATATGTTGAAGAGTTCATGCCTGCTGAAGCAGAACACGTGTGGGGAAGTTCAAGAAAGCAATTCATTGAGAAGTATTACCTCTAGGAAATACTTCAAGATAAGGACTGTTCCCCACAGGAACGTTCATCAATTTTATGGAGACGAATTTCCCCAAGCTCTGGAAAATTTTGAAGAAATATGCTGCAAAGGATTTCAATGCATGCCCCATGATTCCGAGTTTTAGACCTGAAGAAGCACCAACACTCATGAATGGAAAACTTGACGAAATTGCTCTTCAGGAAGAGATTAGAGAAGTATGCATTGAAAATAATTTCACATCTCCAGAGCAGCAACAATTTGCTTCACTAGTGGTCAAGAGGAAATATGGGTTAGCCTCAATTACAAGAAGACCCATTGGAGCTAAACCTTTGAAGTCACTCCCTCCACCGAGCAGATCAGAGGAAGAGGAAGAGGCAGAGAAGTTTTGACCGTAGACAACTGAATATCAGTCGAGGTCTGGTCAACACAAGTGTCAGCTGAAGTTTGACCATCAGATCAGAGAACATTCATCAGATCAGAGAACATTCATCAGATCAGAGTGGAGTTAATCACCAGATCAGAGGACTTCACCTCATTATATCAGAGAACTGCTACAAAGTTATATCAGATAAGTTTTACATCAGAGAAGGGTGACCGCACATCTGGCTGGTCTGACCAAGGTATATCAGAGAAGTTTTTCAGACAAGATATCAGTCAAGTTTAAGAAACTCAGTCCACGTCAGCAAGCATTGAAGTCAACATTAACGGAAATTCACATGCAGACGTAAGGAGACAAACCGAAAAGATTCCCGAAAAGTTGGGAATAAAATATTTCTTGAGATCCGCGTACTGAAGACTTATGAATATACAAATCAAGAAAAGCGGCGCGACCAGAAGAATTCTTCCAAACAGTCGGAATTGGAAAGGGATTCAAGCCGTGCAACGGAATGATAAGATAAACAAAGAAGTCCACTCTCCAACGGACGGATTTGTTAAAGGAGATGCAACGCCTATGAAGGAAGCTCAAAGAATCGCACTATAAATATCTAAAGATCAAAATTGAGCAAAGTACGATACGAACAATACTTACAAGCAATCTAAGCAATCAAAGCTATCAAGAGAACTATAGCATCATGAAGAGCAAAGTTTCAAAAATCATATTCTGAGAAGCTTTTAAAGTTGGAGAAGACAAACACTCTTGTCTTTAAAGCTGAGTATGGGGTACTTCTGTGAACTTCTTCAAAAGTTTCGCGACTGATAAGGCATCCACGGGTTCTTGATTGGAAGGTGATAGACAGCTCCAGAGTTGTTGAGACATCCATGGGTTTTCAACCAGGAGGTGTTACGCAGTCAAGGGAGTTGCAACGGCCACGGGTTTCCACTGGTTGGAAGCTGTTGTAACTGGTTTGAATCATTGTAAAATTTATCACTGGTTGAAAGTTATAGTTAATTCATCTCCAACTGGTTTGGAGAAAAGTGAACTAGTAAAGGATTACCCCACCTCTGAAACAACTATAAGTGCTTGTGTGTTTTACTGCATTCATCATACTTATCTGCTGCATTCATATTTACTGTTCCATTTATCAGTCAACTGTCTTCCGCATTGACTAGTCTTTACAGTTGACATAAGTCACCTGCAGTGTTACCAGCTGTGCTTCCGCACTACTCATATGCATCTAAGGTTTGTTAGTTGCATATTACACAGCTGAAGAAACTCACCTGATTAAGGAAAAGAGTTGAATAAGTCTATTCACCCCCCCTAGACTTATTCCTGATGACTTGTGACCTACATTATTCAGATTTACCTATTTTGTTTTGGGGATACGCCTTAGAAACAGCGACGTACATTCTAAACCTGGTGCCTTCGAGATCAGTTCCAAAAACACCCACAGAACTGTGGAGTGGGCGAAAGCACAGTCTAAGACATGTTCGGATTTGGGGTACTCCAGCACATGCTGAATGAAGATGATAAATTGGCATCTCGTACAGAAGTATGAGTGTTTGTAGGATATCCTAAGGGAACGAAGGGTGGCTTGTTCTATAGTCCCAAGATCAGAAAGTCATTGTTAACACCAATTCCCGATTCCTGGAAGAGGATTGTATGATTAGTCACAAGCCCATGAGCGAAATAATTCTGGACGAGTTGAGGGGTGAGACGCCGTCTATACCAATCGTACAAGCATCAACTAACACTGCACCATGTATCGATTTTGAGACTTTTACACCAACTCATGATTTGTCTCATGGTAGTGGGATGGTTGTTCGTCAACCAAAAATTCATAGGCGTGGGACAGTCTTCGGACTCAATCCCGAGGGAAGATGAATCAGATCCCTGGACCTACAAGGAGGTAATCCAAGATAAAGATGCTGACTCCTGGCAAGTAGCGATGGAATCAGAAATGGGATCTATGGATTCCAATCAAGTGTGGGAGCTAGTAGAACTACCTAATGGGGTAGAAGCTATTGGGAGTAAGTGCGTCTACAAGCGAAAGAAATGAGGTGACGGGAAGGTTGAATCCTTTAAAGCGAGGCTTGTAGCAAAAGGTTACACTCAGAAAGAGGTTATCGATTATGATGAAACCTTTTCGCCAATAGCCATGCTTAAGTCAATCCGGATTCTTTTAGCTATAGCTGCGCATTTGGATCTGGAGATTTGGCAAATGGATGTCAAGATTGCATTCTTGTATGGGAGTTTAGACAAGCAAATCTACATGTGCCAACCAGAGGGATTCATTGTTGAAGGAGAAGAGCACTTAGTGTGCAAGCTTAAGAGATCCATTTATGGACTTAAGCAAGCATCTAGATCTTGGAACATACGCTTTAATGAGGTAGTCCAGTCATATGGATTCGTCCAATGTCCGAGTGAGAGTTGTGTGTATAAGAAATGCGATGGAAACATGTTGGTTTCTTGTACTGTATGTAGATGATATCCTTCTGATTGGAAACAACGTGAAGGAATTATTGGGCGTACATGTATGGCTATCTAAGCAGTTCGATATGAAGGATTTAGGAGAAGCATGACACATCCTTGGAATCAGGATCTTTCGTGACCCAAAAAAAAGGATGTTGTGCTCATTTCAGGCATCCTACATCGATACAGTGCTAAAGCGGTTTAGCACAGAGAATTCCAAGAAAGGTTTTCTACCTTACAGACATGGAATTCAACTATCTAAGGATATCTGTCCCAAGACACAAAAGGAGATAGATGACATGAAGTTGATCCCTTATGCGTCAACTGTGGGAAGCCTCATGTATGTTATGCTTTGCACTAGACCAGATATCTATCATGCCGTAGGCATGGCTGCTAGATATCAATCGAACGCGGGACCAGGACACTAGATTGCTGTCAAGCACATACTCAAGTACCTGAGAAGGACTAGGGAGTATATGCTAATATATCAATCAGACGACTTGTGTCCAGTGGGTTATACTGACTCCGATTTTTCATCAGACAAAGAAAAGTCCAAGTTTACTTCAAGTTATGTGTTTAGCCTAGGAGATGGAGCCATTAGTTGGAGGAGTGTGAAGCAGAAATGCATCTCGGGCTCTACCATGGAAGCCGAGTACGTGGCAGCCTCTGAGGTGGCCAAGGAGGCGGTATGGCTCAAGTACTTCCTGCAGGACTTAGATGTGATTCCTGATTTGCCAAATGGTATTACCCTTTATTGTGATAATACTGGTGCAGTCGCAAATTCGAGGGAACCACAAGCCGACAAGGCAAGTAAACATATCAACTGCAAGTATCACATTATACGACACTTCGTAAAGGAAGGAGACGTAGTTGTAGCCAGGGTTGCATCAGAAGATAATCTTGTTGTCCTTTCACGAAAGGCCTACCCTGTCCTTTCACGAACGGCCTACCCTCAAAAGTTTTTGAAATGCACGTGGAAGGAATGGGATTACGATGTATGGCAGCATTGCTTTGCGTATAAGTGGGAGAAATGAGAGACTATGTAATAGAGTGGTATACTTAAAAACATACTTTGAGTATAAGTGGAAGATTGTTAGGTCGTATACTGCAAAACATATGTTTATATTACCTTATTTCTCTGTAACTACCTATGAGAATATTAATTACATTTAATCACATGTTTGGCATATTTATTCACGTTACGGTTATGCAAATGAAATATCTAATTATTTTATATTGTAGATAATGTAGTGTGTTGGTGTCACACGGAAATCACATTATCGATGCCTCATAAAATAATATAATAGTTCACAGCCTATATATTATTAGACAAATTATGTGAAAGGTTGTATTGTATGCTTGAGATTAGTTGGTCTTGACTATTAGCATACATTAACGTATTTGCATACGTTGAACAAGATCGAAGTGAGATAGTGTATTCTGTACTGATTGTAAGAAAAACGTAAATCTCGGATAATTATTATTTCTTAATTCTAAGTATACAATATTTAATTATGTATTTATAATATTTATTGCTTTGATTTACCATGAGAGAGAGTCAAAATGATTGACTCAATAAGCTTCGTATCTTGGGCAATAATATTATTTGTATGACAATTATTATTACTAGAAATCGTGTCCCTACTCGTGGGGGTTGAAAATATTCCCTTGAGGAGCTCGATAATGATTATTATATTAAACACTGCATGTGGATTTAATTCCGATATAATAATAAAGTTCAGGTGGTACTACTCTTGGATAAGATATTAATTAATTAAAGCTGTCAGTAGCTTATATTAATTAATGGGCATTTGATATCTTAAACACGAGAAACAATATATTTAAATGAGCCCGATTTCGGAAATCGGGATTTGGGTTGGAAGTGCAATATTAATTCTCTAGTAGACTGATTGATATTAATGAACTCAACCATATTAGGAAAGGGATTAATATGGGAAGTTGGGTTGCACTATGAGTCCTAACCCTAATGCTCCTTATGATCCCTAGAGTAGTCCAAAAGCCTTTAAATAGGGACATATGGGGATTCGGCCGATATTAATACTTCATATACAAGAAATTTCGATATTTCTTCTTAAGTTTTATTGTGGATCTTGATTTGTGTCTTTGATTCCATAATTGAGATAACACTTTAATTCTTACTACATATCAGAATTACTTGAACAAAAGAAAATCGAGAGTTGCGAGAGATATATTTCGGCCGATCCATATTTGTCCAAGCAAGATTCGGTAGCTCGTTGCCCACACAACGTCCGGATTAAGGCGGATCATACTCTAGAAGATCTAAAGATAAAAATACAAGAAGATCGAGGAGCAAACAACCACTACGTTTCGATCTTTAATCTAGATTAGGATATTTAATTTACCAACATATTTATTTAATAAATAATAAATGATATTTAAATTGCTTATTAATCTTAGTAGTTAATTAATTAGCATGCCTAAATAGATTTTGTGCTCGTGGATGCATAAAACGATTTTGTTAAACTTTCTCCAACTTCACTTCCGCTGCGTTTTATTTCCATCAGGCATGCTATAATATATGTTGTCGGGCTCTACTCTCGAGCTGCTACACCCCCAAATTAACTTCGGTGGCAGAGGAGCTGTCATTCTCAACATAGACCTCCGAATCCTCCTTGTATTCCACTAATAATTGAAGTGTCTCGATATTGCTCCGCAATAGAACTTTTACTTTGTTGTTGTTGACCATGAGTTTTAAGTACCATAATATGTAATCGGACTCCTGTCGACCGCCTAAACTCTCTCTAATAACCCCCACGAAGTTAGCATGACTAACTTTGCTCAAGGAATATCCGTCTACATAGGTCGATCGCTCCCAATGACCGCCATGATGTATCAAAATACGCTGCCACGACATTTGAGATACACAAAAAGATGAACTTATCAGAAAACTGATCGAACAGTGTTCTAACACAACCTTTGCTTTGGACACGATCACTACACACGGTGGGACGTTATGGTGTGCGGCAATTGTGGGCAAATTTGTTGGCAATGAAATGGCCTTGAACACGATCGCTGCACGGCGGTAGGCGATCGCAGCAATCATGGGCAGGTTAGATGTGCACACGACAGAGTAGGGGCAGTCTCTGTCGTTGGACACGACTGCGGCACACGATTGCTCGCCATCGTGTCGGGAAGAACTCGTCCAAAAAATATTTTTAGACGATAAAATATAGTTGCATACCTTCTTTATGAACTCCAGAAACACGAACGAGCAGTCCTATTTGAACGTCTGCAATTTGATGTTGCCTCAGTAGTGCACACGATAGGAACACACAATGGCAGCAATTGTGTACTCCCATTGTGTGCTCCCATAATGTGCAACGTGGGAAGGACATGTCACCGTGTCCACGTCTACACACGATGGGAGTACCCATTCTAGGCACGATAGTAAGAACTGTCGTTGAAACAGAACATGTAAAGATAAGATTATCACATCAGACATAGCTAATTATTTATAAATATCAATCTCAAACTTACTTCGTTGCAATTTGATCATGGAACTACATTTGGTGTATCAAGAACTCTAATGAAGTCCTCTATGGGTTTAGGCACTTTCCAGCTCTTATAAACCGACTTACATGTCACCTTAGTACCCAGTGGATCATCCAGATATAGCTTTGCAAACTCATTGGCCATCATTAACTACAAAAAGTCAAACCACAAAATAAAAAAAGACTTCCAGATCAATGATAAAAAAAATAGTTATAGCACTAACGTAAAATTAGGAGTCGAAAATTACCGTGCCAACTCAACCAACACCAACATTGCAGACTCCCCTTCAAAGCATCGCTCGAGTGGCCAGCACGTAACAATCAATCATTACCTAAGTCACATAATATTTGTTGATAATGATATAAATATACATATATATATAATTGTAAAGTTACCTCTGCATTGGAATTTGTTCGGTATGACTTTATGCAGTCAAATAACGTCTGCTTGAGTACGTGTCTATTGAACACGTAAGATAAAATCACTTAGTTGATCCCTGAACGCTAAGTATATTTTCTTCAAAGCCTCATTGTCTCTTGGAGGCGCTACCACAAAAAGTTATCGAGGATCAGCAGAGGGTCAACTCTTTCGCGGTGGAAGACTACGTTCACCCAACTGCTCGGCCATATACTCTCACCAACCTCACCAGTCTCCTCATCCCTCTGGCAACTATAGCACTCTGAGACCTAAACCATCGGATGCTAGTGCTGAAACACTGGTTGCTCGACCTGAAACCCCTGCTGCTCGACCTGAAACACCGGCTGCTCAATCTGAAACACAGGCTGGTGCTGAACTGTCGGGCAAAGATTACTAATTTGGCCAGGAAACATCATAGCATAATGCTGCTCGTCCTGGAACCAATCGAACATCGTACCATACTACTGAAACGAGTGGTCAAATAGCTGATACTGATGCTCAAACTCGTAAAACTGCTCAGACGGATGAAGAGGCAGCTCAGTCTGCCCAAAAGGCTGTTGAATCTGCTCAAACGGCTCAAAAGGCTAATCCTGAGCAGATCGAAAAGTGACTATGCTGACTCTGAGAATGGTGACTGCGGGCTGCAGCAGAGGCTAAGTGACGTGGAGGGTCAGGAATCCTCCTTTGAGTGCTGCTAACTGATGCAGAATGACCATACAGGTCGGGAAACCTATCGTAGCTCCCAGTAGAGTACTACAAGGGACTAGTAGAGCGCATATGCTTGGGTCCGAAGAAATCCACGATCCCATAAAGTATCATGCGAGAAACTCGAGCAAGAAAGCTTGGGCCAAACTCATCGTGCAAGATGCCTTCAAACGGTGATCTAAGTAGTCATCCATGCTCGTGTCCTAGGCGTGGTTCGGACAAGGAAGTCTGGGGACACAACACACCCTCTCTGGCTGTCTCTCTTGGTAGACCCGATCATCTATATTTGCTCCAGCTACTGGTGGAGTACTCTGTCGGCGTCGCTTCGACACTTTTTATGCTGGCTCATGTATAATTACCTTCCCCACAGCCTTCTTCAACTTATTTATAACCTTCTTTTTATGCTTCCGCACAAGCTCATCCTCCACGTTCTTCTGTGCTCTTCATAAATGTTGTATGAACTTAACAAAAATTATAGTAGTAGTACTCATCCCCATCCTCCTCCATATGCTTTAAGTAGAGAAGTACTTTGTGCTACAAAACAAGTCACTAAAGCTTACTATTAGAAATTTAATAGGTAATAATATTATCAAAAGAAAACAATTTCATAAATTTACGTTGAAGATGCCTCCTCCAGAGGAAGAGAACGACGAAGAAATTATGTTCTTTTTTTTTGGTAATTTTACTTTAAATATTATCTTCAATTTCTGAGCTAGACTGTACTTACCTGAAATTAAAGGTATATACAATCTAATTGAATGACAATATCTAGACATCTCAAACAGACTGAGTTTTAGATTTTGTGAAGTTATTTATCTACTTGGGATGATTTTACATTTGAAACAAGTTTAAGTTTTCTCATCATTAAAACATGGGGAATTTATATTGTATAGGCACTGAAAATTTATATTTGGCCTTTAAGCTAAGTAGATTAACATCAGTCGGGTTCCTAAAATGATCGACGGCTAAGATCAATTTACGACAACTAAGTAAGTCTAGTCGACAGCCAAGTTGGGCAGCTGAGAAGAACTATCGGGAGATGGTGTGACCCATCTTAGCTAGTCAAGTTATGATACTCGAGAAAATTCTAAGTATCATTAAGTTTCCACATCAGCACGTTGGAAAGTTAACAAAAACGGCAAAGAGAGACGTAGAATAATCAATGAAGGGGCACATGAGGCAATCACGCAGCTTGCATGGAAAGTAGGAATGAAATATTCCTCCATATTCATGCCCAATATATTATCTTCATTAAACAAATCAAGGATTACGGCAACGATCTTTTATATTGGAGAAAGTCTTCAAATGGGCAGATTTGAAGAAGACAACAAAAGTCATGGCAAAGAAGATAATGATAAACAAAGATGTCTCGCGAATGCACGAATTTGTTCAAGTGATACAACAGTTATGAAGAAGAGCTGAAGAACACACTATAAATATCTAAAAAATTGAAGAGCGCAAGTACGATGCTAATACACTATTCTAAAAATCTGCCTAGGCGGCCGCCTAGGCGCCACCTAGGCACTAGAAGGTCGACCTCCGCCCCGACTACCCCATAGTCGGTTGTGCCAAGGCTCTAGGCGGCTCTAGGCGGGCTGAGGCGGGTCCAGGCGAGCTCTAGGCGGTGATTCAGCCATCTTTTCCGATAGAAGCCATCTTTTAAAGATGTTAAACGGGCTAACCCTAGCGATTCCGGGCTAGCCCTAGCGGGCTTCGGGCTAAATGGTCCGGGCTAAAAAAGCCCGGATTTAAACGGGCTATGAAATATTAGCCCTAACCCTAACCCTAACGGGTTTCGGGCTAAACGGGCTAAACGGGCTAAATATTTAAAAAATCTATTTTTTATTTTTTTATAAGTAAAAAAAAACAATAACAATATATTTTATATATATAGTAACAACTATACTATAATAAATATAACAAAAAATACACTTTTATGTGTGTGTGTGTATATATATATATATATATATATATATACACACACATATACACTATATTAACAAATACAGTAATTATATATATTATATATAATATTAATATATATTATATATATAATATTAATATAGTGTATATATATAATATTAATATAGTATATATATATATATATATATATCGGGCTAAGCCAGCTTATCTGCCAAGCTAAACGGTTCAAAAAGCCCGAATTTAAACGGGCTAGGAAATATCGGCCCTAACCCGATTTTTTGGCGGGTTAAACGGGCCAACCCTACGGGCCCGAGCCCGTTTAACATCTCTAATCTTTTCCGGTGGAAGCTGAAAGAAAATAGAGGAGAAAAGAAAAGAAGAATAGAAAAAAAAAAAAGAAGAAAACAAAAGGAAAGAAACAAGAAGACTAGTAGATCTGGAAGACAAGAGAGGTGAATGCCTTGATTACCGTAAAAGTTTCGTTCCCCAATGTAGTGTGTATGAGCTGTAAATAACTATAGCCCGTGTTTTATAAATTTGCGCGTCTTTTTTTTTTGTTTCCAGTTTGCTAGTTAGTAGTTATTAAATTGTAAAATTGTACATATAAATTTGTTCTTGTTTATAGTATAAAAAGAAAATGTTGATCTTTAAAATATATTAAACTGATGTCATTTAATTAAAACTTGAATTATTATTTATTAAATTTTAGTATAATAAATAAATTCCTCTCAAAAAGGATTTTTTAAAAGAATATTATTATGCATTTTGTATGCATATATAAAAATAAATAAAATACTCCCTCCGTCCACCAACCATGTGCATTGTTTTGACCGGCACGAGTTTTAATATTTCAGTTGACTTACTTGGTTAAGAGTGTTGAGAGTGAAGTAAGGGGCCCACTTGTGGTAAAAAATTTTGCCAAAAATAAACAATGCACATAGGTTGCGGACGGACGGAAAAGAAAATTGTTGCACATGGGTGGCGGACGGAGGGAGTATAAAAAAAACGCCTAGTGCCTAGCCGCCTAAGCGCCGCCTCCAAGGCCTATGCGCTAGAAGGTCCCCGTCCGCCCGCCTAGCGCCTTTTAGAATATTGTGCTAATAACACATTCAACGCAAACAAGAAAGCAAGCTATATACTCTACAGTACTAAGCATCATGAAGAGTTCAGACTAAAGATATAAATCCAAAAAAGCTCTTGAGTTGGAGAAATAATAACCCTTGTCAATTGATTCGAGTATGAGGTACTTTCTAGCACGAGGTTCTTGAAAGTTGAGGTTGTTCGAGATTCAAGGGTTCTTGCTTCGAAAGTGATAAACAACTTGAGTTGTGAAGCATCCAAGGGTTTTCAATCAAGAGGTGACAAGCAACCAAGGGAAGGAGTTACTGCTGCCAAGAATTTTCAATGGTTGAAAGTTCCTGTAACTTGATCCATTGCAACAATTCAAAGATATAGTTGAAAGTTCCTGTAACTTGATCCATTGCAACAATTCAAAGATATAGTCAGTGACGGGAGAAAAATGAATAAGTAGAGGATTACCCCACCTATCCACTATAAGTAATGTATTAATTACTGTTTTGTGCATCATATTTAACTGTTGCATCAATCTTATCGGCTGCATAAACAAATCTAGTCAACTACAAGACTTCCACATATGATTTTCAGCTAACAATTAAACTGTCAAGACTCGAGTACTTTCGTCTCAACTGTTGTGCCATTTCCATCGGCAATCGAGTTCCTATAACCTAACTGATGCGTGCTTTTCCAGCAAAGTTGCAAAACAGTTCAGTAAAATTTTAAAGGTTTTAAAAGTCTATTCAGCACCCCCACCCACCGTCTTCCCCCTAGACTTTTACCAAATTAATTTGGGACCAACATATATACTCCTCATTTTTTTTAGATCCGTTAAGCCTTCATTTGGCAAATTAGTGTGCGAAGTGATAAAGAGAGAAAAGGAGAAAAGCTCTCCTCTTATCATCTCTAGTAGCCAGCCTTGGTGCCATTTTGAAGGTGGAGGTTTTTCTCATTCATAGATCCGACGCATGATACATAGAGACAACATATTTTCTCCATTGAATCGAGAAGCTTTTCAAACTGGATTCATCAACATCGTCAACACATCTCGATCGAGACATCTTCAAGGGTAAGAAATTGTCGGCATTTGCTTTTTTATGATTATCATGTATGCCATCCTTGATCGCCTCTATCGATGACCGGATGTTTTATTCGTCCGATGGGCATTTATTTTTGGCTTGAATCCCAACAATGCCTGAAGCATATAACTGAAAATCTACACATGTATTCCATCAAATTGCAACATTCTTTATATATATTCAAATAATCTAGTCGAATTTGAAATAATCGTCTTGGTCAATATTGTTCGACTAAAGAAATGTATATTAATGATTCAATATCATATATAGATATAGATAATCTTAATTGATTGAAATTCCAAAAGAGATCCAATTGACACTTCAATATATGAGAAATAATTGGGATCAAAATTTTGAAAAATCTAGAATATGCATTATTACAAACACATGAAAAGTATATTATTTGTATATGGATGTATTTACAACATTTTTATATGGATGAAGCACACTCATTGGCAGGCCATAATTATTGATCGGTCACTTGATCCTATTTAGGATCCCTTTATTGCCAGAGTGATGATGAAGATATTCTTTGTCCGAAAGCACCATATCTCAGTGCAATTGGTGCACTCATATATCTTACCAGTTCTACAAGAACTAGTATATTAGCAAGGCTTAGTTCATCATATACTATACGACATTAAAAAGGTACTCAAAATTTGAACTCTCTCCAAAGAAAAATTACATCTATATCTATTTTGCTTATATGATTCCCTACATTAATGATCCATTGAGAATATGCTTGTATAAGATGGATCACCCACTAGATATGGAAGACTTAAGGGCTGTAATAGAGGAATGCAAATCTCCTAGTGGTATTGCATAAAGATAATATGGTCTTTATAACTTAATTACATAATAATGATATATCAAATAAGATATGACGAAGTATATTACACTTAAGTTCGTTCCCGCTCATGATCTACAAAAGAAATATCCAAGTAATGTCTAGATCAGGTGGAGAATTCAATACACAAGAAGGATGTAAATGTTGTGTTCCCACGTTTTCAAGAAAAAAGATAATGAATTTGCAATTACATCAGTTTACGTTAATGATCCAAACTTAACTGGGATCCTAAAGAGTTTAATAAAACTGCTATATCATGGAAATACATGAAGCAGACCTTACCAGCAACATCTAATAATTTCGAAATTATGGCAATCCATAAAGCAAGTTGAGAATATGTATTGAGGAATCTGACACATCATGTTCAAGAGTTATGTAGATTACTTCCGACAACGAGTTCTTCACAAACAAAATTTTTAATGAGGCAACTTAATCACAGCTAATATGAAATCTCCAGAAGAGATATTGACATGTATCTCAAGTCTAAGTGTTCAAGATTGCAACTTGCACTGAATATGATACCATGGGAATACATGAATGATCTTTGAAATGGTTGAATCATATATAAAGATAAGTATTGCACTTGTTTTCCCTTAATTGCGGATTTATCTCATTGGTTTCCCAGCAAGATTTTTTACGAGGCAATTAGAATGGCATATGAACATGAATAGTGTACTCTTTTCCTTTTAGTGGAATTCTTCCCACTACGTTTTTTCTAATAAGATTTTGACGAGGCTTATTCATGGCCTAGATATCTATGGCAATCAATAATATAACTCAAGGTCAAAATTAGGAGTAGTTGTACTCTTTTTCTTTCGATCAAGTTTTCCACACAGGATTTTCTTGACAAGATACTCCTATACGAATGATCTACATACATGGAGAATTATGCTCTTACGATCCCTCATTTTTTTTGTCACACGACGTTAAACTAATGCGACATATGAATAATAATACAAGAATATTGGAGATGGGGGAAACAAATTCACTTACATACATACTTCGTCCGTCTCACATGAAGAGACCATAAAACATTTCAATTTTAGTCATTTTAGAGAAAGTACAACTAATTTTAAACCATCTTCTCACTCATTTTTAAAAAGAAATCAGTGAATTTTTATTGTAATTTATTTGACAAAACATTTTAATTAAGGCATGTTATGCAAACTTTAATTAGATATTGAAATTTTATTTTGAAATGACTCTCTTCAAGTAGGACAAAATCATGTTTTGACATAACATTCTTCAATTAGGACACAGAGAGTATTGCTCGGGTTTTATTCCACATGGTTTTTCCTAACATTATGATGCAACAAGATATGATTGTCACAAGTTCTAGTACAAACAATTAGGAAATTTTTTCTCCCACAATTTTTCTCCAAACTGGGTCACCAAACATTTATATAAATGAACACATATAATTTATTCTTTTCTCATATTTTCTACCTTCTCTCAAAGTTTATAACAAATCCAAAACTTTTATATCCATAATACTCGATGAATTTGTTGTTGTGGGTTTAAAAATTCTTTCTTCAAATACTTCCCTTCAAAACTGAACTTAGATTACATTTTCCTCGTGGGTTTGCTATTTGAACTCCACTAACACAGCATGATTGGCTGTGCCGCATTTGAATTGCACTTGCTTGCCAACAAGATATACCTCATCCGTTGTAACATTTGAACTTTTATATTGTTCATACTACTTTCTGACTATTTTCTGACTATCTTTTGTAATTTATATGCAAGGAAAAAAATGAAATATTCATGTAGAATCTTATTAGAATCGTCTTGATATATACTTTCAAAATATTCAACCTTTTATAACTTTTAATAACAAATTACTAAAGATATTAATAGTCAAAATTGCAAATTGACTATTGTGAAAAATCAAGATATTTGCAATTATAAAATAACAAGGTAGTGTATCCTTACCTCTCTGGCTTGTTCCTCGTACTCTTGCTACTATGTAAACAAAACCATGACATCAACAGTGTAACGATCAATTGTAGTTGGTACGCATTCTGCGGAAAGATGAAATGTTTATGCATCACATTTCGCATTTGTCTCGTCAAAGACAACTTAACTCTACATAAAAATTTACTTGTTTTCAGCGAGCTCAAGTGCAATTTAGACAACTTACACCTACTATCGCAAGCCCTGGCAAATCAAATATATCTCCCTGGAACAAGATCTAGTTGCTTTAGGCCTCAACCGCGATGCCTTTCTAAAGAGTGGTTTGCATATTTGGTCGAATTCTGCAAGCCAAACACAATATAGTCAGTAGTCACTACTAACACAAGTATATGATTGGAAAATGGAGAAATAAAAAGTTCGTGGGAATTTAGTAACACCAACCAACCTTTTACATCTTCACTTTCTAGAAGCTTAATGATGAGGTGCCCCCCTGGTCGCAGCATGCCATCAGTATCTGAACTATCAGATTGCGTTTCCACTAATGATGCATGGTTGTTATTATTATTATCTGTGCAATCAAGGGAAGCAGCTCGCCCGACTGCCAAATCAATTGCTCTCATCCCTAATTCGGCAGATAAAGCTGCATCTCTACTTGTTATTCCAGAAACCAAGGGACACATATCAGAGAGTATGACTGAGAATCCTTTTTCCTGCAAATCGAGCAACTCAAGCGATAATCAGTAATACCATTACGGTAAATAAGGGACAACTACGGGTTGAAATGGTGTACGGCCAACTGATTCTCTTCATAGGGTGCTTTTCTCAGAAAATGCGGCAAAGCGTGGCCTGCTCAGTGGGAGGCACAGAAGGCGCAGGCCTTCTACCTGGGGCGCACGCTTTTTAGGGTCTTAAGGGTGCTTTTTGAGCCTTATTTTCCAAGCGCACGCTTTTTGTCTCAAGGCCCAGTAATGATTTGGGGCTGAGCTTTATTTATAGAGAAAAACAAGAAAACCGGTCGCTGTCTTTAAATAAGAGATCGTAGCCTTAAAAGAAAGAAGTGAAAAAGACGAGTTCAAACCCTAAATTCAGAAAAGAGGTTGCAGCCTCCGTCTCTCTCACAAAACAAGCAACCGCAAGTTATGTTTTCTGTTGTTGAACTTATGCTATTTGATTTTATCTATGTTGTTTAACTAGGGTTATTACGTCTTTGAAGTTTATTTGCTTAACGGATAATTATTTTAGGTGTTATTCTAAGTTAAAAAATTTGAAGGTAGTGCTTACACTCCGGGGCCTACGACACATAGACGACGCTTTTTTAGTATATATATAATAATATTATAATATTTTAAGAAACAATTGAGTTTGACTTTAACCCTAAATATTAAAAGTAAAAGCCCAGCACATCATAAAATAACTCTACAGAGAAGAAAAGAGCGCAGCCCACCAAAATATTAAAACACAACCAACCCTAGCCATCATATCATTTCTCTTCTTAATTTTCTCTTCTCCAGTTACACGCCTTTCCCTTCCTTTCTTTTTTAGTCTCCAGTCAAATCCAGTTTATTTTGCAAAACTAGACAGAAGACCTCCTCCTTCCTTTCTCAAGGTCGAATCAAGATCCAGTTTCTCATGTCGAATCAAGATTCAACTTCTTCATTTCTCAACGGCAATCAATATCCAAGTTCCTCCCCAGTTGTAACCACCAAAAAAGCCCCCAGCGTGTCCACTCGCTTGGAGTGTCTTGAAGTGTCTCCAGCATGTCGGGGGCATGTCCGACATTTAAAAATTAAAATAAAAATTTGACACTCTCCGACACGCGTGTCGGATGTGTCCGGAGTGTCCGACTTGTGTCGGACAGGATATGTGGATTTTGGAGAGTGTCCGTGCTACATTGCATATGGCATGGAACTTTCATTGCAATAAACAAGTATCCAGTAGCTTCTGTCATGATTTATGTTGGGTTTAGGCCAACTCAATTATAATTGTCAAGCCAGCTATAGTTTATGAAGTTGTGAAAACAATAGCAAACCTTATTTTGCACTTGAGCATTTTAGAAATACAACTTCAATTGATCATCTACAAGATACCTAACGCATGGCATATCATCTCTGTTCACCAGCAAGCAGATAGTTTAGCACACAAAAATCTAGCTTAACGTGAATCCTGATTTATGGGTATTGCTGATGACATGAAATTAATCAAATCTGATAATGAACTTCACAACTGAATCCTGATTTATGGGTGTGGCTGATGACATGAAATAAATGGAATCTGATATTGAACTTCACAATTGGCCGAATAAGATGGTTTTCTTTACTTTAGTTTGATGTGGGAAAACAAAATATATAAAATATCAATTTGTATTACCAGTACAATAAGACCTCCACAAATTAATACTCGATAAATTAATAATTTTCTCCACATCCCCATTTGGGTTGGTTAAAAATATAATCAATTTTCAGAAGATAGTAAGATGATGTATAGTCTCATCAATTTCATAAATCAATAATTCACAAAACTAGAAATATGAATACAAAGGGTAGTTTGTGAAAATAGGAGTATTATGTTTGCTTTTTCTAGAAATTTAAATCTAAGTGTATTTCATCTCTACCTTTTCTAATTGAATCCAAAAGTTCCAGTATCGAGTTCCCCAACAGCCATAATAAGTGTAAAGAGTTGCCGATCTTTCAATGCTTCATTTCGTGTAATTGGTTCCAGTGGTACTCAAATCATCTTCAACTTCCAATGTTTTAAAAGGCGCGAGGCGAGTTTGAGGTATTTTGATGGGACGAGACGAGGCGAGGCGTAAGCCTCGAGGCGCATTGAGGCGTAAGCTTCGATTAAAAAAAACTAAAAAACTCACAAAAATATCACAATGTTGATTGAAATTATTTTAAGAGCAAAAACGTATAAATTAGGTTACTAAGATATCATAGTATTAAGGTTAATTTTATTTTTCTCTAATAATAATAACAAAAAAGTATAAATTATGTTATTTTTTTAATAAATTAAATTGCATTTTCTACCAAAATTTTAACTAAATTTTGATATTTAATTATCATTTGTTAATTCTTAAATTATTAAATATCATTCAATAACTAACAATAGTTAATAATATTTATATATTTTTATTTTTTTTAGTGGAGCTATATTATTGTTATATAATTTTTTTTGAGTGGATATATGATATACATTATCATATGGAATGAGTGGAGATATATTATATGTATATTACTCAATTATATTAGCAGAAGAAAGAGGCAGCCAATTTGGTGGCCCTACCATCCTCAAATCTGTTCTTCTGCGTCGCACATCCTTTTTTATAGTTTTTTGTGGCGGCCTACCACAATCAGCCTCGTCCGCTCCATCTCTTGATTCTCTTCTCACCTCATGGCCCTATACAACTGTCAACTCAAAGCAAAACGACGTCTACACGCCTCTTGTGTCTCAAACCCTATGCCTCGAGTACGCACTCTATGACGCCTGGGTAGGGTAAGGCATAAGCCTCAGATTTAATTAAAAAAAAAAGGGCCCCGAGGCGTTTTCAGGCCGCCTCGCCTTGAGGAGCGTCTCAAGGTGTACGCCTCGGTTGCCTTTTAAAACACTGATTTCCCATATACTTTTGTCCTGTGAACCATAGTGGTCAATAGCGACCTTAGCGGCCGATACAGCCCTTAGCGAAGCAATGTGGCCGGCCATCACTATTCCTTGACAGCCGCGGCGGTGATTAGGGTAGCGGCCGCAAACCTCCGCTTTCTGCGCAATTGCGCAATAGAGACAGCGGATAGCCGCTAAGTTCGATTTTCTTTTTTCGTAAAACAGAATAAATTATAGTAAAACCCAATCCTAATTAATATAAAGCACAAACCCAAACCTCCCTCTGCAAAAAGATAACATACCTGATCCCGCAGGCGCAGAAACACATACCCGCTGCGAAAAAAAAAAAAAAAAAACTCCAAGCCGATTGCTGCTTCCCAACTCCAAGCCGACCGTCTCTGCCGTCTCCGTCCAAGCAGATCACCGCCTCCATTAAAATAAGTATTTTTTTTAACTTCTTTTTGCTTCCGTCATTTTTGCTTCTCTTATTTAATAGTTGTGAAGCTTTTGTTTTGTATAGCATCGATTTTTAAGTAATCTTATTTCTAAATAAGGTTTTTATTTAACTTTTAACAATGTTTGAAAAAGCGAAGGCGTAAGCCTAGGCGCTGGCCTGCCAAAAAGCGAGGCGTAAGCAGTGTTGTGAAATGCGCAAAATCGAAAAAAACGCAACTTCCGATTTTGAAGCGTGACTCGCGACTCGTGATTACTCGCACGATTTTTAGCCAGAAATGAAAATATTTATATAATCATTTATATTTATACTTCTATACTTCTAAAAATATTTGTTCTAATATTTAGCAGTAGAATATTACTTAATATAGTGCCAAACATAATAAAAGTCTAAAAAAATAGTATTTAATATAAAACACATACTATATATTTAAGATCTGAAATATTAAAGAAAGAGTAGGGATGGAAATTAAAGATTGATATAAAGAGAAGGAAGGCACATAGATGTGGAGATAGAGTGAGAAAGAGATAAAGGAGAAGATGAAGTATACGTTCCTGTGAGAAGATAAGGGTTTTGTTGAGGTGGCTGGAGATGTGAAAAGTTTGATAAGGGTTTTGTTGAGGCGGCTGGAGATGTGAAAAGTTTGTGAGGCTGTGAATAGCTTTTAAAGATATGTAGGGTTTTTATTTATATTTTTAAATTAAGGGCATTTCAGTCTTTCTGTACACAGTGCGAGTTTTAGTGAGATTTTTTGCGAGTAATCGCGAGTCAAGCGCGATGTAATGCCAAATTGATAATCGCACTAAATCGCTCATACGCAACTCGCGAAACCTTCGCCTACTAGCGAAGCGCGATTAATCATGCTTTCACAACAGTGGGCGTAAGCCCCAGAGCGTCGAGGCGTAAGCATTACGTGCAATTTTTTTAACATAGAATAACACCTAAAATAATAATCCCTTAAGCAAATAAACTTCAAATAAGTAAATCCGAGTTAAAAAACATTGAAAAAATCAAAGAACAAAAGTTCAACAATGAAAAACATAACTTCCATATAAAATATCCATCTTGCTCAATACCCGGTCTCTGGCAGCGACCTGTTTTATGAGAGAGAGAGAGAGAGAGAGAGAGAGAGGCAGCGACGTCTTTCCTAAACTTAGGGTTTGAACTCGTCTTTTCATTTTCTCTTTTTTTTTTTAAGCTACAATATGTTCTTTAAGGACAACCTGTTTTCTTGTTTTTCTCTTTAAATAAAGCTTAGCCCAAATATGTCGGCGTTCAATTACTGGGCCTCTAAAAAAATACACCAAAAGCTTGCCCGTGGAAATTAAGGCGCAGAAAGCACCCTTAAAACCCTAAAAAGCGCGCCTCACAGGTAAAAGGCTTGCGCCTTTTGTACAGCCCGCGGAACAAGTCATGCTTTGCAGCATTTTCTGAGACAAGCGCCATAGTGCGCGCTTCAAGGGCGTTGTGCGCAACCTTTTCAAACACTGATTTTTAAAGTAAAAAATTAGGTTTTTGTTTTAAATTTTGTAGGCAGTTGTTTTAATAAAAAAATTTGCAAGACAAGCTTATAGTTTTGCATTTTTTTACGGAGTTTTTTGTTTTCATTTTGCAGACATGTTTTTTATTTAATTCTTTAATCCAGTTTATTTTTTTTTTAATTTGAAGTCAATTATGGCAAGTAAAAATGCAGAAAAAGAGTCTATACCGCATTTTGATGAAAGTGATCTAGAAAAGCAAGAAAAAGAAGAGGAGAACAAGCATGGAAAAAGACCGATTGCTAATCCTAGTCAACAACAACAACAACATCTAAGCCTTAGTCCCAAAATGATTTGGGGTCGGCTAACATGAATCAAACGTTGAAACCGTCAATGATCGTTACATAAATAACATAAAAGGGAAAAAAGGAGGGAAAAAAGTAGAGAAAAAAAGCAAAAAAAAAAATACAAAAAAAAAAAGAAAAAATCTGAAAAATAAATTAAAAGATAACATGAAATATAAGAAAATAGGAATAAAAAAAATATAAAGAAATGAGGAAATAAAGTTGGGAGCTCACAACTTAATAAAGCTCAAAAAATTGAGATTTGATGCTGTTAAGAAGTTTTACCGGTGGATTTATGATGCGGGCATTCCATTTAATGTCCTTAGATATGATAGTTTGGGACCAATAATTAAAGTAACTGGTGTGTATGGTTCTGGAATGAAACCTCCCACACGAGGTGAGAGTGCCAATGTCAAAGGAGGAACTAAAGCACACTAAATTATTGTTGAAAGATAATGAAGAAGAAAAATCTGTTTACAGATGTAATGGCTGATGTCAAGGGAAGGTGTTTGATCAACTTTTTGATAAATACACCTTGGGGGAGCATGTTTGTCAAATCGGTAGATGCTTCAAGTTACTCACACACAGGGCAAAATATGTTTACGAATGATGTGGTCTAAATGGTCACGGATAGTGCAAGCAACAACGTTCTAGCCGCCAAGGTTTTGGAGGATAAATATCCACATATATATTGGACACCATGTGCAGCTCATTCTCTCGACTTGATATTTGAAGAATCTTCAAATTGCCCGCTTAAAGAGAATTTGAGTGAGCCATCCAAATTAATACATAGATCTACAATCGGACCATAGTGTTGAATATGACGCGGGATTTCACAGGCCATCGAGATACGGTGAGGCCCGCCACGACATGATTTGCTACAGCTTTTCTCACATTGAATCGTTTTCAGAAACAGAAGAAAAATTTAAGAAGTATGTTTACTTCAGATATTTGGACAGAAAAGAAATTTGCAAAAGAAGTTGGAGGTAAACAAGTTGCAAGTATCATTATGAAGCCTTAGTTTTGGAATTCGGTTGTGTGCTATTAAAGTGGTTGCCCACTGATTCGTGTGCTTTGTTTAGTGAATGGGGAGAAAAGCCCCCGATGGGGTATATACTTATGAGGCCGTGGATTGAGCGAAAGAAAAAACTGCTGCCGCATTTGGCAATAATGAAGATAGATACGTAGGGATCTTCAACATAGTTGATAATAGGTGGAATTGTCAACTTCACAGGCCACTCCATGTAGCCAGGTATTACTTGATGCCCGTTTATTATTATAAAAATGGCGAGGTTGAGAAAGACACAGAAGTCAAAGTCACAAGGTTTTCACGTGACGGAGAAAGAAGGGATACACGATGAGCTAGTTCTTTATACAAAATCGCTCAATTTTTTGGAACTCCTATGGCAATCAAGATGAGAACCATGTATTCACCAGGTAAGTTTTGTTTTGTGGAACACAAATGCTCTAGGTAATCGCAACTCTTTTCTATTCAAAAGATTTCTCTTTGTTTTTTTTTACAAGCTCATTGGTGGAGTCAATATGGAACTTCAGCGCCAACATTGCAAAAATTCCCCATTAAAGTCCTCAATCTTACTTGTAGCTCTTCTGGTTGTAAAAGAAATTGGAGCGTAATTGAACATGTAAATTGTTAAACTTACAAGTATTTTAACTTAACAAAATGTATGTAGCTAATAAAAATCGTGCAGCTACTTTCGGAAAAAATAAATAGATTAGAGCCATAGTTGTTAAAGGCGAAAGGCGCACCAAGACGATATGGGCTCCCATCGCCTGACGCGCAAGGCGCAAGGCGAGGCGCGCGCCTGAGAGGTGAGGCGCATAAAAACTAACAAATAAATTATATTAAATTATAAATTTTATAAAGACACAGTCACAAAAAAAATACAACTATCCACAAAAAACTTAATAATTAGCAAAATTAAAGTGTCAGGAGAACAAAAATAACTTTTAAAGTATTCTGATAAATAAAGAAAAAAACAAAAAAGAGTCCTAATGTAGAGGCGCCACCGAGGCGCAGCAAAAAGGCGCACTGAGGCGCACCCAGGCCCGCGCCTGGCTGAGGTCGCCCGCCTTTTTGCTCAAAAGGCGACCTGCCTTTTTTTCTGCGCGCCTTTAACAACTATGATTAGAGCAGCAAAAGCTCAATGATTTAGTTTACGTAAAATATAACCGAGCTTTGCCACGTCAAAATGATTGTCGGGACACCACCATCAATCCAATAATTCTTGATGAAACAAGCGTGGTGGATCCCAATGAGGTTGAGTTCTTCACAAACACTTAAAAGTACTTGCATAGATCCACAGATTCTTCAAGCGGACTCCATCTCATTAAAATTTAGAAAATATTCTTTCTTGTCCTCGGGAGTACGACATAAGCATGGAGAAACCCGTATGAAGACCCAACAGGTAGTAGCTTAAAGGAATGAAAAGATCTTTGGTAATGTGATTTAGTAGTGTCTTAGGTTTCTTTGACCAACAAGTTGACAATATTTCGATGTGGGTGATTTGTTATAGGACTAATAGGAGGCCTTGGGAATTAATTTACATATCAAATGACATAAGATAAATTCAACACATAATGTAATCATAATATCGATAAGTTTATACTCTGGCTAAAATAATAAAATTGCCACTTAATTACCTCAACCTTTTAATTTACGGTGCTAAATATGAAAGGAAAATTAAATGTAATATGATATTGAACTTCAAAATGGATTTAATAAAAAAATGACCTACACTTACATCGTCCTAGGTTCCACTTACCTAAGTTTAAGTAAAAGAGCTTGAGATTCACTCACCAAATCTAATTTTCGTCCTTCACAAAAACTTGAAAAGAACTTTCAGATATTCTTCAAGCCAAATGCATCTATACAGCAATCCCCGCTTAGTAAGTCTTCTGCCTATGTCCAGGGAAATACCATGACTCAAGCAAGAGAGAAATTTCCATGTACAAGCAGGTAGTGACTCTGGAGGGATGATTTGTAGAATGTTGTACTATGAACTTTTCAGAAGTAAAGTTAGCGGGCCAAAAAAATGTGCGAGTCGAGTTGTCTTTCAAAAGTCACAACTTAGTTTCAACTCAACGCTCGACAAATCAAAGACATCAGCAAATTATTTCCATGCATGAAAGATAATCATAAATGAAGTCAGCCCTTCCCATATTTTCTATTAACATAGTTATTTAGCCATCCACGAGAAGACAGAGGAAAAACTGGATCAAATTCGGCCACTTCAAGAGAATGATCTTACAGAGAAAAATAGAAATTCACAAGAAACAGAAGAAAAATAGTTTACCAGCATCCATCTGAAAACTCGAGGCAAAACACAATGCACTGTATACCTGAGGAGAGAGTGCTCTAACTTGCTCTCTTGCTAGGTTCATGACATCAGCGCAAACAGTTTTAACTCTTGCATCACAATGTGTTGACGGAACCTTCACCTTCTGCTTGGCATCACCATGCATCGATCAACAATATGTATAGACTATAAAGGTCCACAACAAACTACATTCATAAATATAAAAAACTAAACAAGGCATAACTAAAGACTGGTCTTTAATTACATAAAAATTACGGAGCACCGAATATCGGATTAATTACCTTAATATCAATTCCCACGATTACTCCACCCTTTCCCAACGGACCCAAATTCTGACATGCCACCTGCATTACCACAGCACTGCAATAAAATATTTCTTTTCATCCACACAAATCACATATCATCACTGACCATTTTTCTCCTCAATACACATTATATAACGACTAATGAGCAAGCACAAACTCATACACACGCACAAACAAAAGCACAGATATATGTAATCACTATACTGTTAACGTACCTGAAGCCAAGCACCAGGAGCACAACCAAGATCAAGAACTGAACAACCGGGGGTTATTATTTTGTACTGCTTCTGCATCTGAATCAACTGCACTTCACATATCCATTTTCAAGTAAGAATGAGCAAAATTTTAATGCCCACAAACTAATCTTGACACAGTTTGAAGCCCGATCTATGTTATGTATGTCTAAGCGTGTGCGCTTGGAATGGTAACAGGAAAATTTGCTTAGCATCAAGAGAGAAACGAAAAGAAACAAAAGATACCTTGAAGGCAGAGCGGGCAACATAACCAAGGCGCTGAGCTTCTCTGTAAAAGAAATCAGGTGTTCCACTCATTTCTTGTCCAACTTATTGTTCCTCTGCGCGCTTTTGGGTTTAGAAAATGTAAGTAGTATTACGTTAGGGTTCAGTCGTGCAAGTATTTCACCCACAAAATCGTCGAGTAAATATCTCCTTATATAAAAAACAAACCAAATATACCTAGTATATCCGCTCAGAGCAGGATTTGGGAAGGTAAGATGTACACAGATCATGTCCCTACTTTTTACGGTATGGAGGCTGTAACAGAAGAGAGGTTGTTTCTGCGTCCGACTCCCTGTCAAAAATACACCATACGCAAAAGTCAATAGGATAAAATATACAATAAAAATAGAAAATGCAATGCTCTAGGTCAAAGCTAACCGAGACAACCCAACCCTAAGGCACTCTACTACAGCACCGTTCTCGACAAAAGAATTCACAACTCTGATATGGCGCCTCTAAGAGCACCTATCAATAGTCATGGTCTCGGAAATGTTTAAGGCCTTCAAATCTAATCTCAGCTGCTCCTCCCACGTCTGTAATATCCGTACTTTTTATTTTTGGTAATTTCCGTTTTGGTGTATGTTCATTTGGACGACCCGCTTGTCACTGTTTTAGGATTCTGAATCTATATTGTTCTTTGAGTTTTTCCATTTGGACGAGTTTTGGTGATGTTTTTGCGTATTTTCAACTCGAACTATGTTTTATCGCATGTACGCTCGATTCTCGTAAAACCCGTTCGATTTCATTTTTTCTCTATTTCTATGAGTTCGTTTGGATGATTTGCTCATGTTGTGAGTTTCGGATTGTTAATCCGACGTCGTGTCTTGAATTTTCGGATGTTTGGGCCATTTTGTAATTTCTTAAGAGTTTAGGGTGCCTTTACCCTCCTTGTTGTATTTGGATTCCTCGGTAGTTAGAAGTGCATTTTCTTTCAACACTCAGCTTCGTTGTTATGAACACCTCGTATTTACACTTTTAATTCTATCCTTGTGTCATGTTTCGTCGTTGTATCGACTGTGCAGAATGTAGTGTTCAGAACTCGGAACTGCTGCATGCATAACGTACGTTATGCATGATCCATAACGTATGTTATGGCCTTCGCATTTTTAGTGCAGGCTGTTTGTTACGTACGTTAACCAGTGTTGGGTTACATACGTAACCATCATAACGTACGTTAACAGCTTGCGTTAACGTACGTAACGCGCTGTCAGGCCTTTTAATTCCTAACTTATCCTCAGTCGCCTCATTTCATTCCTTTTCTTTCTTTCTCGCGACGTGAGTTTCCTTTGAACGATTTGGAGCGATTCGTCCGGTGCAATCCGTAGAACCCCTTTGAAGGTTGATTATTGCGTTCCAAGGAAGGTTAATCATCATCATTCTCCGTCCGAATCGAGGTATACTTCGTTGAACCCTAGTTTTTGGGGATTTCGGGATTTTTGGCCTAATTCTTTTCGTAATCCGATTAAGCCTTGACGAATTGTTAGATTTCGATTGTGTAGTCGGGAATCCCTTGTTTCCATTATAGTTTAACGAATTTAACCTCGTAGTTTCTCCATTGTTTGATTATAACCGTCTTGGACTTCGTAATGACCGACAAATTGTTCCATCGGGTAGAATTAGGATTAATTCTTACCTTTCCGCATTATTGAGACTTGTTGTATACCGTTATTGTGTTAGGAACGGATTTGGGAGGATTGTTCGGACCGAAACCTATTCCTTCGTCGTTTCCTTCGTTTCGTCTTATTTAAGGCAAGTACATGTATTACATTCCGTTATGTGTGTATGATTTTGATGCGAATGATGTAAATGGTATTATTGAACGAATGTGATTGTTGCTCTTCCACCTGGGGATGGCATGTGGCCTCTGGGGGCCGATACTAATGAGTACGGCCACGGAAGTGGACATGGGTGCGTGTGTTGATGTTCTTCCACCTGGGGACGGTTCGACAGGACCTCTAGGGGCCGATACTAATGGGTACGGCCGCGAAGTGGTTTCTCACCTGGGGACGGTTCGACGGGACCTCTGGGGACCGATACTAATGGGTACGGTCGCGAGTTACCAAGCGTGTATGGTTTTGGTGCGGAAACTTGAGGATATACTGTCTTCATTGCATATGTGATATTCCGGAATATTGATTTCAAATGTTTTTCCTAAATGGTTTGTATGCGTTGAATCTAGTATGTACATAATGTTGTGTAATTGTGTACTTGCACTAGCTATTCGAATGTTAACCCCTTAAATGGGGGAATTGTGTCTTATGCATTTCAGGTACTGGTCGAGCTGAGGAGCTGGCACGGGATGCGCATGCAAAGGATGGATTGGCATGATGATGTGGCTCGAGTCTGTATTTTTCTGTTTTGTCATTGCATTTGTTGAGTACTGGAGTTAGACAGTTTATTTTTTTTAAAACATGGTTTAAGTCCCCTGCGTGGGCAATAAATTGGTATTTAACTTATGTTTCATGTACTCCGTTAAAATGTTTTGGCCGAGGCCACGGCCTTATTTACTTTTGGATGCATCTTTTGGGATGTCATTGTGGTTTACGTGTCATGAGTTAGCCTGGTAGACCTCACGGGGGTTCTACGGCGTGTAATGTCCCATTTGTGAATTGGAGTGTTACATTTATGGTATCAGAGCTTAGGTTTTGAATGCCTAGGCTGTCGGTTAATTTTGGGTCTGTCAGTTGTGTCGTTAGAGTCAGTCGTTGAGCCTAATATCATCATGCTACCGTCTTTTCATGCGACCCGTGGCTGTAAGTCTCCTCGAACTCTTATACTTCTATAATTCATTTCCTTACGTTGTCCGGAATTGAGTATTGTGATACCAACCTTGTAGATTGTGAACCTCTCTGATCTTGTTCTTTTCACATTTTCTTCAGTATGTTGAGAGGTCGTGGTAGACCAGCTAGGAGACGCGGACGAGGCCGTGGTCGGGGTGCTGATAATGAAGAGGGCTCACTTTCTCAGTCATCTGCAGACTCAGCCTCTCACTCAGTACCGTCGGGTAATAATGCTGTCGCCGGGGCTACTGCCGTACTTCAACAGTTAGTAGCCCAGCTTGCTCAGATAGCTCAGGATGGACGCCAGAATCCGCCCCCGACACCTGAAGAGGAAGCTAGTAAGTGGCTTCAGACGGTGACTAAGATGCACCCTCCTCGCTTCTCCGGATCCTCTGACTCCCTCGGTTGGGAGAATTGGCTCTTTCAGTTGTCCAGGACCTTCGATGCCGTAGCTTGTCCCGAAGACAGGAGGGTACATATTGCCCAGTACCTCCTGGATAAGGAAGCTGCGGAATGATGGGAGGTCACAGCCTGCAGACCGTCGAGCCACTTGGGATGAGTTCGAGCTGCTATGGAAGCAGAATATTGTCGCCGCCGATCCAAAGAACGCAGAATTGTGGAGTTCTTCACTGCCACACCCCAGGATGTGCCGATTTCTCAGGCCATTATCTCTTACAATCAGCAGTTGGGTTTCGTGAAAGATCAGGTGAGGACGGAGGCTGATAAAATCCGTTACTTCAATATGCGCATGAAGCCACATATCAGGCAGAGTATGGCACCGCTCATGTGTGCCACTTTGAAGGAATACCAGGATCGCGCTCTAGCGATCGAGATGGCCGTCCCAGAATCAGAGTCGGTTTTAGAAGCTAAGAAGCAGAAGACTACTGGTGGATTCTCAGCCGGTAAGGGTGGTCAGTTTTCGAGGTCTCGTTCTGCTCCTACACCTGGAAAGAGGCCGTTTCATCAGGCCAGTGGATCTCAAGGTAATCGTTCGGTCCAGTCTGTTGCATCTGGCGGGAGAGTTTGTTTTAATTGCAGCCAGCCCGAACACGTTATGAAGGTTGCCCACTTCCGTTAGTTACTTGCTTTACTTGCGGACAGACCGGGCATCGGGCAGCTCATTGTGAGAGGGCTACCAGGGCCGCTAGAATTTCGACTACCACCGCCGATCAGAGGGAACACAGCACTCCAGCTACTCATGTTCCGCAGAGTTCGGGCCGTGGTAGGGGTCGGGGTCAGTCGGATCGCCGTACAGTATCGAGTTCGGGTTCAGTTCATCCCCGATTGTATCAGATGAGGCGCACAGAGGAGGCAGACGTCCCGGTGGCGTCAGGTACCACTCAGATCCTTTCTCATCCAGTTTCAGTGCTTTTTGATTCGGGTGCGACCCATTCCTTTATTTCCTCTTAATTTGTGAGTCGTATTGGCTTTGATTGCTTGTTTGAGTGTGAACCGTTTGTAGTGAGTACGCCTAGTGGGGATCGTATGGTTGGGGACTGGGAGGTTAGGGATTGCCCAGTGAGGATCGAGAGCCGGGATTGGCCCTCGAATCTCATTGTTATAGACCTTAAGGGTGAGGATTTGATCCTCGGGGATGATTGGTTGTATCGTCACGGTGCTATCATGAATTATCGGACTCGTACCATCTCGATAGTTGCCGAGGACGGCACCGAGCATACTCTCGTCGGTTGTAAGCCGGGTAGATCGGGGAGTGTGATTAGCGCCTTGAAGGCAATGAAACTTCTGAACCAGGGTTGTGTCGGCTACTGGTGTTACGCTCTACAGGTGGAAGATGGTGGGGTTGACATGTCGTCGATTCCACTTGTTAGCGAGTATCCCGATGTATTTCTGGATGACTTGCCGGGATTACCACCACAGCGAGAGGTGGAGTTTCCTATTGATCTTGAGCCGAATGCGGCCCCTATTTCTTGAGCACCGTACCGTATGGCACCGTCGGAGATGTTAGAGTTGAAGGATCAGTTGGGAGAGTTGTTAGATAAAGGGTATATTCGACCGAGCGCATCGCCTTGGGGTGCGCCTGTACTTTTTGTTAAGAAGAAGGATGGATCGCTTCGTTTATGCATCGACTATCGAGAATTAAACAAGTTAACCATCAAAAATAAATACCCTTTGCCCAGGATCGACGATTTATTTGATCAGCTTCAGGGAGCGACAGTCTTTTCGAAGATTGATTTGCGATCGGGCTACTACCAGTTGAGGATTCGGGATAGCGATATACCGAAAGCTGCCTTTCGGACGAGATATGGCCATTACGAGTTTGTGGTTATGCCTTTCGGGCTAACTAATGCCCCAGCAGTGTTCATGCAGTTGATGAACAAAGTTTTTATTGAGTATCTGGACAAATTCGTAGTCGTCTTTATCGATGACATTCTTATCTATTCACGGAGTCGGGAGGAGCACGCCTTACATCTCCGGATTGTATTAGACATTTTGAGAGCTGAGCAGTTGTATGCGAAGTTCTCTAAGTGTGAGTTTCGGCTCGAGGAATTGATGTCCCTCGGGCATGTGATTTCAGCAGAGGGAGTTCGGGTAGATCCGCAGAAGATAGAGGCAGTGATGGCTTGGGAGCCGCCTAAGAATGTAAAGGAGGTGAGGAGTTTTCTGGGTATCGCCGGCTATTACCGTAGATTTGTTGAGGGGTTTTCTAAGATCACTAGACCACTCACTCAGTTGCTCCAGAAGACTCAGAAATTCGAGTGGACTGCAGACAGACAGAGTAGTTTTGACGAGTTGAAGAGACGACTAACTACCGCACCCGTGTTAGCGTTGCCTCAAGGGAACGATGATTTCGTGGTATATAGTGATGCTTCGGGCCTCGGGCTTGGATGTGTTTTGATGCAGAGAGATAGGGTCATTGCGTATGCGTCCCGCCAGTTGAAACCTTATGAGGTGAATTACCCCACGCACGATTTGGAATTAGCTGCGGTCGTTTTCGCCTTAAAGATCTGGAGGCATTATCTCTATGGTTCATCGTGTAAGATTTTTACGGATCACAAGAGCTTGAAGTATATCTTCAGTCAGAAAGAGTTGAATATGAGACAGCGTAGGTGGTTGGAGCTAATTAAAGATTACGACCTCGAGATACTTTACCATCCGGGTAAGGCTAACGTAGTGGCTAATGCGTTGAGCCGGAAGCCGATGGCGTTACAGATGTTAGAGGTACTTACACCACAGAGTAGGATCCAGCGAGATCTTATTCGTCAGAATATCGAGGTTTGGGTTCAGAGAGTTCAGGGTCAGTTATGTGCGTTAGAGATCACTTCGTCCTTGACTGATGATATCAAGGCGAAACAGTATGACGATCCGCTTTTGGTCCAGTTGAGGGAGGATGTGAGGAAGGGGAAAGCCCCTGGATTTGTGGTTCAGGACGATGGAGTTTTGAGATTTCGCGGCAGACTGTGTACCGAGTGTTACTGAGCTGAGACAGGAGATCTTGAGTGAAGCTCATACCACACCTTAGTCCATACATCCTGGTACGAGCAAAATGTACAAGGATGTGAGGAGTAACTACTGGTGGAGTAATTTGAAGACAGATGTTAGCGAGTTTGTGTCGAGGTGTTTGACCTGTCAGCAGGTTAAGATCGAGCATCAGCGACCCGCGGGACTTTTGCGACCACTTCCTATTCCGGAGTGGAAGTGGGAGGATATTTCTATGGATTTCATTACCAGTATGCCTAAGACTCGGACTAGAATGAACATGATTTGGGTTATTGTCGATCGACTAACCAAATCAGCTCATTTCCTGGGTATTAAGGACACTTGGGGGGCGGAGAGGCTGGCACGAGTATTTATTGCAGAGATAGTGAGGTTGCATGGGACCCCTAAGAGTATTGTTTCAGATGGTCATTTCATATCACACTTTTGGCAGGCCATTCATCGGGCTTTGGGGACTGAGTTGAGACTCAGTACATCCTACTGTAATATCCGCATTTTTCTTCCCCTTGTATTTTTCTTTTTCGGCGTATTTCCCGATAGTAGTGACCCTCGTGTATCTTTCAGTGTATCTTTTCTATTATCTATGGATTTTATCCCCGTTATTGTTGTGCGGAACCGCCGTTTCGGGGTTGCCGTGGATCCATTCTATGTTATGATGCCCGTTGAGATGTTCCGTTGGATGTTTCGTTCACCTTCCGGTGTTTTGAACCGTTCATATTTCATACCTAGCGCACGCTATTTTTTCTGCATAGCGCACGCTAGGGGTCCCTTAGTAGCGCACGCTACGTTTGTTTCGTAGCGCGCGCGCTAGCGAGTAGCCCTGGGAGTGGCAGTGCTGTTTTTCCAGCCTTCTGGACTAGCGTATTAGCGTACCCTACGTATACTAGCGCACGCTAATGTCGAGAGGCTCGCACGCTGATGATGCCCGGTAGCGTGCGCTAGCGTGGGTGTCGATCGACGCTTTATTTCTCGATTCAGTGCCATTAGCGCACGCTACGCTCGTATGGTAGCGCACGCTAATGGGTCGTGAGTTTTGGGCGATTAGCTTCGGACTCGGCTGATGTCCAGGTAGCGCACGCTATTGGTCGATAGCGCGCGCTACCGTGTGGTTATTAGCGCACGCTACGTTTCGGGTAGCGCACGCTAACGGCCAGAAATCTGGCTACTGGACTGGACGCTAACTATTTTGGCTTGTAATTTTATCCCGTTAGCGCACGCTAACCTTGAGGATTAGCGCGCGCTAAAACTCCCTGGCTATATAAACTAGGGAGTTGACCCAGATGAGCAGATTAGTTCCATTTCGTTTCTTCTCCGCGACGCAGAGCTCTTCCGGGCGATTTCCGAGCGATTCTTCCCTTCGATTATTTCAGGCATCCTCTACCTTGAGTTTTTGAAGTAGATTAACAACACCTACTTGTGTTCTTCATCATCAATCCAAGGTAAATCTCTTAGAACCCTACTTTTCGATAAATTGGGGGTTTTGGGATTTTCTTCCGATCCGTTCCGTTTTGTTGATGGATTCATGATGAATATGATTAATCTTGTTGGTATTCTTAGTTTCCCTACGGATTCATGGTATATTTCGTGATTTTTACGGAATCGAGAGGGTTTGATTGTGGTCCGCCCTCGTTGTTGTTTATATACGAATATACATGAATCGTAGGCGGGTTTTCGGGTGTATTCCAATTCCGTATTCATTTAGAAATGGTTGTGATTGTATTCTTCGAATCGTTAGGTTTGGTTTCATTGGTTCCTAGCGTTTGTCAGTGACTTTCCTTTCCGTTCTTCGCGTCGTCAATAATTCAAGGCAAGTATTTTTGGGAACCTTTATGCTTAACGTGGAATGGTAATGTATTTTGTGTGTGATTTGCTCACCTCGTGTTGGTCCGACGGGATCAAGGAGGGAATCCAAAGGTTTGCGTCCCGGATTCATGAGTTTGTTTAGCTAGCCAGTGCGGGAGGGTCCTTAGAGGCCTCGTGCGGGAATTTATGATATGACTCTGTTCCCAAGGCGATGCATGTGCGTGTTTTGTTTTATAATATAGCCAGTGCGGGAGGGTCCTTAGAGGCCTCGTGCGGGAATTTATGATATGACTCTGTTCCCAAGGCAAATTGTTTGACTTTTTATTTCCGGAAAGGACATGTCTAGTTTTGGTTTTTGAAATGATATTGGTGCATGTACTATGAAATGTGTAAGCGATGGGTTTGCCTTGATTACTTGTACTAGCGTAATTGCTAACCCCTTTGGGGGACCCGTTTTGGGGAAATTCTTGTTATGGATTTCAGGTTATGATCATCCGGACGAGCGAGCCGGGACAAGATTTGAGGATGTCGGCTGTGGTCGTTGACATGTGCACTTGGGTTTACTTATTTCTTTTGTCCACTTCGATTTGGTTGTTTTCTATATTTATAAACTGATAGACTGTACTCGCGAGTACTTAGGCTTTTCAATTCGAACCCCGTGTTGTATTATTTTAAATTGCTACATTGTCGATGGTTGCTCATTTCGTCAGTTGCTTCGGGTGTATTTTTCACATGATGTATTATTTGATTGTGTATCCTCGCTAACCGAGATGGTTAGTCGAGGGTACCCGCTATTGTAGCTCGGTGGGTCCCATGTAGGGGTCCACGGCGCCGTAACATACTCCGAATATCTTGGGGTGTTACGAGAAAATGGTATCGGAGCTCTAGGTTTATGGATACCTAGGCTTGCCTGCTATTCGGGTCTAGTCGTGTTTGTTTTGCACATTGTCACACCGCCGCCAAGATCCCAAGACTTCCAAAGGCTCGTAAGTTTTCTTATTCGGCTCTTTTGTTTCTTGCATTGTATTTCCACTTTTGAATCGTAGTTGCTTTTCCTCCCTTACTCATCATCGATATACTTCGTTATCTCTCAACATCGGTATGGATGCCGAGGAAACCGTGGTCGTGGTCGTGGACGCGCCGAGGACGTGGGGCGGCAGTGGGGCGGCCACGCCGCATTCTTCGGGAGCCGCGCATCGGTGACCGTCACACGATCATGCTTCTTCTCGGAGCGCGCCCATCTTGGTATTGCGGTGTTATGCAAAGAAATGGTTAACCAGATGGCGGCTATAGCTCAGTGGTCCGTAACCCCGATCGTGCCCATGCTAATCGGGCGGAGCGGATCGGCCCGGCAGGATGTCATCAAGATGCATCCTCCTCAGTTTTCGGGAGCTTCGGACCCGATCGGCTGGGAAGGGTGGATCAAGGAGATATCCAAAGTCTTCACTGCTACCAACTGCCCCGAGGACCGTAAGGTCCCTATTGCTCAATACTTTCTCACGGGAGATACTACAGATTGGTGGGAGGCCGTTGGTCCCAAAGATCACGTTGCTTCGTGGACCGAATTCCAAGAATTGATGGAGACCGAATATTGTCCGTGGCCGGTCAGACAGGCTTGAGTGCATGATTTCTATGATGCTCAACCACGGGATATCCCCGTATCTCAGGCCATTGCCGACTTTAACAAGGAGTTGGGTTATGTGAAGACCCAAGTTGTCGCTGAGAGCGACAAAATTTTCCATTTTTCTAGGAGGATGAAGCTGCCCATTCGGGACTACATGTCTGGACTCGTCTGCACTACCTTGAAGGATTATCAGAGTAGGGCCCTCGCTTATGATATGTCAGTGACGGCTAGTGATTTGGCTCGTGAAAGCAAGAAACAGAAGTCGGTCGGAAATTTTTCTGGTCCCAAGAGTGGAGGCCAGAAATCTCAAGCCGCAAATATTTCAACGGCGGTTCGGCTCGTTTCTCTGGGAGCTTTGGAGTGCCGGAACCTCCGCGCGTGAACCCACATGTTTTAACTGTGGTGTGCGGGCCATAGGAGCCGGCAGTGTTCTCGTCAAGTTTACTTGTCACACTTGTGGACAATTTGGGCCACAAGGCCCCTTTTTGTGAGCAGTCAAAGAGCTTCGCGCGCCCGTTCTTCTCAACCAAGACTTGGAGCCGAGTGTGAACCAGGCTCATTTGCTCGCCGCCTCCACCGAGTGCCGCGAGGTAGGGGTCGGGGTCAGCCCGCTAGGGGTGGAGCTTCAGTGTCGGCTCGCCCGGGCGTATATACGAGATGAGGAGGGCCGATGACCCAAAGAATCTTCGTGGCGGCAGTACCGTTCATATCCATTCTCATCCCGTCGGTGTGCTTTTGATTCGGGTGCCACGCATTCATTCATTTCTCTAGAGTGTGTACGCCGTTTGAGTCTCGACTGCTTGTCACCTTGCGAGCCTTTCATCGTTAAACTTCCTAGCGGTGATAGAATTGTCGGTGATCGAGAAGTCCGAGACTGCTCTGTGTTTATTTGTGAGAGAGCTTGGCTCTCTAATCTTATTGTCGTTAGTATTGTGGGTGAGGATTTGATTCTCGGGGATGATTGGCTCGAGCGGCATGACGCAATCATGAACTACCGCACGAGAATCATCACCATGTTAGCCGAGGATGGCACCGAGCACTCCTTCGCTGGGCGAAGGAGGGGAAATCATAAATTTGTCATTAATGCCTTGAAGGCGATGAGTCTCCTGCGAAAGGGGTGTACTGGTTATTGGTGCTACGCCTTGAAGATGGAGAATGGTGGAGTCGAGTTTTCATCGATTCCAGTCGTTAGTGAGTTTTCGGATGTATTTCCTGACGAGTTACCGGGATTGCCACCGGATCGTGAGGTTGAGTTGGCTATAGAGTTAGAGCCGGGCGCGGCTCCGATTTCGAAGGCGCCGTATCGCATGGCACCTTCAGAGATGGCAGAGTTGAAGAAGCAGTTGAGTGAGCTTCTTGAGTCGGGGTATGTTCGACCGAGTGCCTCGCCTTGGGGCGCACCGGTCCTGTTTGTGCGGAAGAAGGATGGTTCACTACGTTTGTGTATCGACTATCGCGAACTAAACAAGGTGACCATCAAGAACAAGTATCCTTCGCCGAGAATCGATGACTTGTTTGACCAGTTGCAGGGAGCTGCGGTATTCTCGAAGATTGATATGAAATCGGGGTACTATCAGCTTCGGGTGAGAGAGTCCGACGTGCCGAAAACATCTTTTCGGACGAGATACGGACATTACGAGTTTGTAGTTATGCTTTTCGGGTTAACTAATGCGCCGGCGGTGTTCATGAAATTGATGAACAAAGTCTTTATCGAGTATTTGGATAAGTGTGTCGTCGTCTTCATTGACGATATTCTTATCTATTCGAGGAATGAGGAAGAGCATGCCCATCATCTGCGGATAGTGTTAGACATTTTGAGGATCGAGCAACCCTATGCGAAGTTCTCGAAATGTGAGTTCTGGCTGAAGGAAGTGATGTTTTTGGGTCACGTGATTTCAGCCGAGGGAGTCCGTGTGGATCCGCAGAAAATTGAGGCAGTGTTGGATTGGGCATCGCCCACAAATGTGAAGGAGGTCCGTAGTTTCTTGGGTTTGGCTGGATACTACCGTAGGTTCGTCGAGGGTTTCTCAAAACTAGCTCGGCCACTTACACAGTTGCTCCAGAAATCCGAGAAGTTCGTATGGACCAATGAGAGACAGTCGAGTTTTGAGGAACTGAAGAAGCGTTTGACTTCAGCTCCGGTTTTGGCGTTGCCATGTGGCAACGAGGGATTCGCCGTGTATAGCGATGCTTCGGTCGTGGTCTTGGGTGCGTATTGATGCAGCACGGCAAGACCATTGCCTATGCGTCGAGACAGTTGAGGCCGTATGAGCTTAACTACCCTACTCACGATTTGGAGTTAGCGGCGGTTGTCTTTGCACTCAAGATTTGGCGTCACTATCTTTTCAGCTCTGCATGTCAGATTTTTACCGATCATAAAAGTCTGAAATACATATTTACTCAGCGGGAGTTGAATATGAGGCAGAGGAGGTGGTTAGAGCTGATTAAGGATTACGACCTCGAAATCCTTTATCATCCGGGCATGGCGAACGTCGTGGCCGACGCCTTGAGTCGGAAACCGATTGCGTTGCGAACGCTTGAGGTCCTTACACCTCAGTCTGAGCTTCGGCGGGCTTTGATCGGGCTAGATGTTGAGGTTTTGTTGCCTGGAGCTGTCGGGAAACTTTGTGCTTTAGAGATTTCGTCGTCTTTGATCGATGAAATTAAGCTGAAGCAATTAGAGGATCCGATGATTACTCAAATCCGAGAGAACGTTCTTAAGGGAAAGTCTCCTGGGTTTGTGATTCACGAGGATGGTGTTTTGAGATTCCAGAGTCGGCTTTGTGTGCCGAACGATCCAGAGTTGCGACAGAGTATTTTGCGTGAGGCCCATTCCACACCCTATTCCGTTCATCCTGGTTCGAGTAAGATGTACAAGGACCTGAGGAGGAACTTCTGGTGGAATGATATGAAGGAGGAGGTCGCACAGTTTGTGGCGAGATGTTTGACTTGCCAGCAGGTCAAAATCGAGCATCAGCGACCGGCTGGGTTATTGCAGTCACTTCCCATTCCATAATGGAAATGGTAAGATATATCGATGGATTTTGTTACGAGTTTGCCGAGATCGAGGTCGGGCATGAATATGGTATGGGTGGTTGTTGATCGTCTGACCAAGTCAGCACATTTTCTGGGCATCAAGGACACTTGGGGCCCGGAGAAATTGGCTCGTGTGTTTATCGCGCAGATTGTGAGACTTCACGGTACTCCGAAGTCTATTGTTTCGGATCGTGATGGCCGTTTTGTATCGCACTTTTGGCAGGCGGTGCATAAGGCGTTAGGTACCCGTTTGCATTTGAGTACCTCTTTTCACCCCCAGTCAGATGGACAGTCGGAACGCATTATCCAGACATTCGAGGACATGTTGCGTGCTTGTGCCCTCGATTGGAGTAGCGACTGGGAGGAGCATTTGCCATTGATCGAATTCACGTACAACAATAGTTGGCACGCGTCGATTCGGATGGCACCGTATGAGGCACTTTATGGGCGACGATGTCGATCGCCGATTTGTTGGAATGAGGCATCCGATTTGGTCGGGACCGAACCGGATGTCGTTTTAGAGATGAGACGGAAGATAGAATTAATTCGAGAACGGATGTTGACTGCCCAGAGTCGACAGAAGTCATATGCCGATGTCCGTCGTCGACCTTTAGAATTCGAGGTGGGAGACCACGTTTTGCTGAAGGTGTCGCCGGCGAGAGGAGTTTTCCATTTCGGGAAGAAGGGGAAGTTGAGTCCGAGATTTATTGGACCCTTCGAGATTCTCGAGCGAGTCGGTGGGTTAGCATACCGTTTGGCGTTACCCCCGGCCCTGAGTCATGTTCATAGCGTTTTTCATGTTTCCCACCGAGAAATATGTCCCGGATCCTAGTCACATCATCGACTATGGGGAGATTGACGTTGCCGAGGATATTACTTTTGAGGAGCGTCCTTTGAAGATTTTAGAGCATCGGGAGAAACGACTGAGGCATAAGACCATCCCTTTGGTCAAGGTGCAGTGGTCGAGACACGGTGTCGAGGAGGCAACTTGGGAAACCGAGGAGAGCATGCGTGCTAGGTACCCTGAGTTGTTTGTTTCTTAAGTTTCGGGACGAAACTTGTTTTTAGAGGGGTAGAATGTAATATCCGCATTTTTCTTCCCCTTGTATTTTTCTTTTTTGGCGTATTTCCCGATAGTAGTGACCCTCGTGTATCTTTCAATGTATCTTTTCTATTATCTATGGATTTTATCCCGGTTATTGTTGTGCGGAACCGCCGTTTCGGGGTTGCCTTGGATCCATTCTATGTTATGATGCCCGTTGAGATGTTCCGTTGGATGTTTCGTTCACCTTCCGGTGTTTTGAACCGTTCATATTTCATACCTAGCGCACGCTATTTTTTCTGCATAGCGCACGCTAGGGGTCCCTTAGTAGCGCACGCCACGCTTGTTTCAAATAGCGCCAGCGAGTAGCCCCGGGAGTGGCGATCTTTTTCCACCTTACGGACTAGCGTATTAGCGTCGCTATGTATACTAGCGCACGCTAATGTCGAGAGGCTAGCGCACGCCGATGATGCCCGTGAGCGTGCGCTAGCGTGGGTGTCCAAGATCTTGGACAGCTTTATTTCTAGATTCGGTCAGTGCCGGTTAGCGCACGCTACGCTCGTATGGTAGCGCACGCTAACGGGTCGTGAGTTTTAGGCGATTAGCTTCGACTCGGTGATGTCCGTAGCGCACGCTATTGGTCGATAGCGCGCGCTACCGTGTGGTTATTAGCGCACGCTACGTTTCGGGTAGCGCACGCTAACGCCGTAATCGCTACCGGACTCGACGCAAACTATTTTGGCTTGTAATTTTATCCCGTTAGCGCACGCTAACCTTGAGGATTAGCGCGCGCTAACACTCCCTGGCTATATAAACCAGGGAGTTGACCCAGATGAGCAGATTAGTTCCATTTCGTTTCTTCCCCGCGACGCAGAGCTCTTCCGGGCGATTTCCGAGCGATTCTTCCCTTCGATTATTTCAGGCATCCTCTACCTTGAGTTTTTGAAGTAGATTAACAACAACTACTTGTGTTCTTCATCATCAATCCAAGATAAATCTCTTAGAACCCTACTTTTCGATAAATTGGGGGTTTTGGGATTTTCTTCCGATCCGTTCCGTTTTGTTGATGGATTCATGATGAATATGATTAATCTTGTTGGTATTCTTAGTTTCCCTACGGATTCATGGTATATTTCGTGATTTTTACGGAATCGAGAGGGTTTGGTTGTGGTCTGCCCTCGTTGTTGTTTATATACGAATATACATGAATCGTAGGCGGGTTTTCGGGTGTATTCCAATTCCGTATTCATTTAGAAATGGTTGTGATTGTATTCTTCGAATCGTTAGGTTCGGTTTCATTGGTTCCTAGCGTTCGTCGGTGACTTTCCTTTCCGTTCTTCGCGTCGTCAATAATTCAAGGTAAGTATTTTTGGGAACCTTTATGCTTAACGTGGAATGGTAATGTATTTTATGTGTGATTTGCTCACCTCGTGTTGGTCCGACGGGATCAAGGAGGGAATCCAAAGGTTTGCGTCCCGGATTCATGAGTTTGTTTAGCTAGCCAGTGTGGGAGGGTCCTTAGAGGCCTCGTGCGGGAATTTATGATATGACTCTGTTCCCAAGGCGATGCATGTGCGTGTTTTGTTTTATAATATAGCCAGTGCGGGAGGGTCCTTAGAGGCCTCGTGCGGGAATTTATGATATGACTCTGTTCCCAAGGCAATTTGTTTGACTGTTTATTTCCGGAAAGGACATGTCTAGTTTTGGTTTTTGAAATGATATTGGTGCATGTACTATGAAATGTGTAAGCGATGGGTTTGCCTTGATTACTTGTACTAGCGTAATTGCTAACCCCTTTGGGGGACCCGTTTTGGGGAAATTCTTGTTATGGATTTTAGGTTATGATCATCCGGACGAGCGAGCATCTGAGGATGTTGGCGTGGTCGTTGACATGTGCACTTGGGTTTACTTATTTCTTTTGTCCACTTCGATTTGGTTGTTTTCTATTTTATAAACTGATAGACTGTACTCGCGAGTACTTAGGCTTTTCAATTCAATCCCCGTGTTATATTATTTTAAATTGCTACATTATCGATGGTTGCTCATTTCGTCGGTTGCTTCGGGTGTATTTTTCACATGATGTATTATTTGATTGTGTATCCTCGCTAACCGAGATGGTTAGTCGAGGGGTACCCGCTTGTTGTAGCCTGGTGGGTCCCATGTAGGGGTCCACGGCGCTGTAACATACTCTGAATATCTTGGGGTGTTACACCTACCACCCCCAGACAGACGGACAGTCCGAGTGGACGATACAGACTCTGGAGGATATGTTGCGAGCCTGTGCTTTAGATTGGAAGGATGATTGGGAGTCGCACTTGCCATTGATCGAATTTACGTACAACAATAGTTGGCACGCCTCGATCAGAATGGCACAATTTGAGGCACTGTATGGTAGGAAGTGCATATCGCCGTTGTGTTGGGATGATACATCTGAGCTAATTGTCACCGAGCCTGATATGGTAGTTGAGACGAGAGAGAAGATTGCTTTGATTCACGATAGGATGTTGACGGCACATAGTCGACAGAAGTATTATGCCGATACACGTCGCCGGCCGTTGGAGTTTGAGGTGGGAGACCATATGTTGCTTAAGGTGTCGCCGACACGGGGAGTTTACCGTTTCGGTCGGAAGGGTAAACTTAGTCCGAGATTTATTGGGCCATTCGAGGTTCTAGAGAGAGTTGGAGAGCTTGCATATCGGTTAGGCTTGCCGCCGTCCCTGAGCCACGTGCAAAACGTATTTCATGTTTCCCAGCTTAGGAAGTACGTACCGGACCCTAGCCATATTATTGATTTTGGAGAGATCGAGTTGGGGCCCGACATTACCTTCGAGGAGAGGCCGATTCAGATCTTAGAGCGTCGGGTGAAGCAACTCAAGCACAAAACCATTCCTTTGGTTAAATTGCAATGGTCGAGGCATGGATCCGAGGAAGCCACGTGGGAGATGGAAGAGAATATGAGGTCGAGATACCCCGAGTTATTCGCGTTGTAAGTTTCGGGACGAAACTTATTTTTAGGGGGAGAGAATGTAATATCCGTACTTTTTATTTTTGGTAATTTCCGTTTTGGTGTATGTTCGTTTGGACGACCCGCTTGTCATTGTTTTAGGATTCTGAATCTATATTGTTCTTTGAGTTTTTCCATTTGGACGAGTTTCGGTGATGTTTTTGCGTATTTTCAACTCGAACTATGTTTTATCGCATGTACGCTCGATTCTCGTAAAACCCATTCGATTTCATTTTTTCTCTATTTCTATGAGTTCGTTTGGATGATTTGCTCATGTTGTGAGTTTCGTATTGTTAATCCGACGTCGTGTCTTGAATTTTCGGATGTTTGGGCCATTTTGTAATTTCTTAAGAGTTTAGGGTGCCTTTACCCTCCTTGTTGTATTTGGATTCCTCGGTAGTTAGAAGTGCATTTTCTTTCAACACTCAGCTTCGTTGTTATGAACACCTCGTATTTACACTTTTAATTCTATCCTTGTGTCGTGTTTTGTCGTTGTATCGACTGTGCAGAATGTAGTGTTCAGAATTGGGAACTGCTGCATGCATAACGTACGTTATGCTTGATCCATAACGTACGTTATGACCTTCGCATTTTTAGTGTAGGCTGTTTGTTACGTACGTTAACCAGTGTTGGGTTACGTACGTAACCATCATAACGTACGTTAACAGCTTGCGTTAACGTACGTAACGCGCTGTCAGGCCTTTTAATTCCTAACTTATCCTCAGTCGCCTCATTTCATTCCTTTTCTTTCTTTCTCGCGACGTGAGTTTCCTTTGAATGATTTGGAGCGATTCGTTTGGTGCAATCCGTAGAAACCCTATGAAGGTTGATTATTGCGTTCCAAGGAAGGTTAACCATCATCATTCTCCGTCCGAATCGAGGTATACTTCGTTGAACCCTAGTTTTTGGGGATTTCGGGATTTTTGGCCTAATTCTTTCCGTAATCCGATTTAGCCTTGACGAATTGTTAGATTTCGATTGTGTAGTCGGGAATCCCTTGTTTCCATTATAGTTTAACGAATTTAACCTCGTATTTTCTCCATTGTTAGATTATAACCGTCTTGGACTTCGTAATGACCGACAAATTGTTCCATCGGGTAGAATTAGGATTAATTCTTACCTTTCCGCATTATTGAGACTTGTTGTATACCGTTATTGTGTTAGGAACGGATTTGGGAGGATTGTTCGGACCGAAACCTATTCCTTCGTCGTTTCCTTTGTTTCGTCTTATTCAAGGCAAGTACATGTATTACATTCCGTTATGTGTGTATGATTTTGATGCGAATGATGTAAATGGTATTATTGAACGAATGTGATTGTTGCTCTTCCACCTGGGGATGGCATGTGGCCTCTGGGGGCCGATACTAATGGGTACGGCCACGGAAGTGGACATGGGTGCATGTGTTGATGTTCTTCCACCTGGGAACGGTTCGACGGGACCTCTGGGTGCCGATACTAATGGGTACGGCCGCGGAAGTGGTTTCTCACCTGGGGACGGTTCGACGGGACCTCTGGGGACCGATACTAATGGGTACGATCGCGAGTTACCAAGCGTGTATGGTTTTGGTGCGGAAACTTGAGGATATACTGTCTTCAATGCATATGTGATATTCCGGAATATTGATTTCAAATGTTTTTCCTAAATGGTTTGTTTGCGTTGAATCTCGTATGTACATAATGTTGTGTAATTGTGTACTTGCACTAGCTATTCGAATGCTAACCCCTTAAATGGGGGAAATGCGTCTTATGCATTTCAGGTACTGGTCGAGGTGAGGAGCTGGCACGAGATGCGCATGCAATGGATGGGTTGGCATGATGATGTGGCTCGAGTCTGTATTTTTCTATTTTGTCATTGCATTTGTTGAGTACTGGAGTTAGACTGTTTATTTTTTTTAAAACATGGTTTAAGTCCCCTGCGTGGGCAATAAATTGGTATTTAACTTATGTTTCATGTACACCGTTAAAATGTTTTGGCCGAGACCACGACCTTATTTACTTTTGGATGCATCTTTTGGGATGTCATTGTGGTTTACGTGTCATGAGTTAGCCTGGTAGACCTCACGGGGGTTCTACGGCGTGTAATGTCCCATTTGTGAATTGGGGTGTTACAACGTCCTCCTCGGTCTGCCTCTCCTTCTCCCCCTACAACCAATAAACTCTCGACCCTCCTCACCGGAGAAAATGCCTGCCTCCTGCGGTGTGGCCAAACCATTTCAATCTCCCTTCCCTAACTTTCGCTGAAATGGGCGTCACTCCTAGCGCGTTCCTGAAAACCTTGTTCGAGATTCTATCCAACATTGTGCGACCACACAACCAACGTAACATTCTCATTTCAGCCACTTCCAACTTGCTCTCAAGCGACTTCTTCATCGCCCAACATTCGGAGCCATACAGCATTGCAGGTCTGATTGCCGCTCTATAGAAGTTACCCTTCAACTTTAGAGGGACTTTCTTGTCGCACAGGACCCCTGTCGCTGCTCTCCACCTAAGCCACCCTTCCTTGATACGATGAGTGACATCATCTTCACACTCACCTTCCTTCTGAATGATCGAACCCAAATACTTGAATTTATCCGTACATGGTACGGTCTGATCAGCAATCATAACCTCTACTTCTTCCTCGATGGCCTCACCACTAAAGTTACACCAGAGATACTCGGTCTTAGACCAGCTCAAACGCAAACCCTGGGATTCTAACTTAGACCTCCAAAGCTCCAACTTCGAGTTCACCTCCCTCCTCTACTCCGCCACTAACACAATGTCGTCAGCAAAAAGCATGCACCATGGGACGCCATCCTGAATCCCCCGCGAAATGACGTCAAGGATTAGAGCGAAGAGAAGAGGGCTTAGCGCCGACCCCTGATGTAGCCCTATCTCAACCGGGAAATACTGGGTGTCATCAACTGGGGTCCTAACGCAAGTCCTAGCTTGGGAGTACATGTCTTGGATCGCCTTAACAAACGGCAACGACACCCTACTATCCTCAAGGCTCCTCCAAATAACATCGCGCGGAATGCTATCATAAGCCTTCTCTAGATCAATGAACACCATATGGAGGTCCTTATGCCGCTCTCTAAACTTCTCCATAAGGCGTCTGACGAGATGAATGGCCTCAGTCGTGGACCTCCCCGACATGAAGCCAAATTGGTCTCCTTAAATACATATAATCAAATAAAATATTTACAATTACATTACTTAATATCCAATACACACTCGGGGTAGATACAGACAATTTTGTTAGATGGGTCGAATTTTATTACCACATTTTTTATGAAAGATTGACATTTACGAATAAAAAGAATTAAACAATATAATGTTAAAGTAAATACACAGTGTGTGCCTTAGTCTACAGGCTATTGGGCTTCTCCCAACTAGTATAGGGCTAGGCCGGTTAGAATGTTCCAGAATATGTAATATCTTCCTATTTAAAGGGACCATATGAATGAGAATATACATCTTCTTCTTCCCTAATTCTTGTCTTATTTACGTTTGCTACAGCACGTTATCAGCATGTACTCTACCAATAGAGAAAAAAAGAAAAAAAATCGTCCAATTTTTCAGAAAATTCTGAAAATTTCGAGAAAAAAAAGAGAGAGTTTTTTGAGAACCCTAAGCCGAAAAAAATGGATCTCCAAACCCCACCGGGTCCTTCTGCAAACCCAGCCGTCGGCCATCAACCCTAGCTTCCCGCGCCACCACAACCACACCCAGATCGGATTCCCGCCTCCTGCTCCCGATCCGACGTCATCTTCTTCCCCCGCGCTACAAACCGTCGCGCCCCAGACCCGCTCCGTTGTCGCCGGTCGTCTTGCACAATCCGTCCGCTGCAGCTTCTCTTGCCCGCTCGGCCCGCTGCAAATTTTCCAGCCCGCTCGGCCCGCCCGTGCCCAGCCCGGTCTATTTTTTTCAGCCTGACCCGCCTGCCACCCAGGACCCGACCCGATTCCAGTGCGAAATTGAGTAAAACAAGTCCAAAACAAGATCGAATGACAAAAATTCTAGTATTAAATATTCTCGAAATATCCATACGGTTACAAGCGATTCATTAAAAATGAAAAATACGCCAAAATAAATAATACCGGAAAAAAGGAAAAATGTGGATATTACACATACAGGATCCCTCTCCTATCAGGGTACCAACCCCTGTTCGGGATCCATCTCCAAAACAAGCTCCCATACCAATTGAGGATCACATTCCTACAGTAGACCCAAATACTATACAGAGTCCCTCCCCCACTACTATCATTAACGAAACTCTTCTCCAGGTAGACATCGAACAAGCCTTTGAGCGCTTTGTTGCTTGGAAGAACTATAGGGTTGCTCCGTACGGCGTCCTGTACAATTGGGAGCAGTGGAGGAAGAAAAACTTTTGCTTTGGAGGTCATGGATACTCAAGATATCCAGATCTTGATTCAATGGGATGACCACTTTTGCCAAGAGCTGATCATACGTTATTATCTCGCAAAAGAAAAAGCTCGATTGAAAGGGAAGTCCCAATCCGGTGACACAACTACTATCATCCCCAAATCTGATACTGACTCAGACGAAGATGATTACGCCCTACAGGCTGGTCTGAGAATGAGTCGTGAAGAGGCTCGCGAAAAGAAAATGTCCAGAATGCAAGACTATCAGGGTCAGGGGACCTCGGACAGATATCAGTCCCCTCCCCATCAACAAGAAGCTGCGAAGGACAACTTACAGGAGGATTGAGTCCCTCCCATCCAACATGAAGCTTCGGGATAGGAAGCCCACCTTGAAGAAAAAGTCCGCGCCATCCCACAGGAGGAATCAGTCCCTCTGCCGGAGCAGGCGGAAGATGAGAGTCAGCATGATGAATCAGTCCCCCTGTCCCCGAGACTGACAATGCTGCACAACCATCTACCGAGCCCGCGCAAGATGCCCCTGTAATATCCGACTGTAACTTTTCATTTTTACCTGTCATTGTATTATTCGGATAATCTGATTATCAGGAATCGTTGCATTTAGTATTACGTCGTGGTATTATAGATTTGAATATCATATCGTTGTTATTTCATTTCATATGTGATGATTCGATGTTAATTAGAGTGTTGCATTTTCGAATTTTTCTGTTAATGTAGCGTACGCTACACAGTAAGATTAACGTACGCTAATCCTGTGCATTAGCGTGCGTAAGGTTTCCTCGGTTGCGTACGCTAAGAGGGAATCGCGGCCGATTGACTTCAAAGACGTGAACTCCTTAGCCGTTAGCATGCATGTGATCTAAGTCTGAGTTGTCGTGTCGGTGAGAATCTACTTTTATTAGCGTGCGTAACCCATTTATCATTAGCGTGCGCTAACGGCCTGCGATAATGCAAGACAGTAGCCACTGTAAGCCGCTTACGTACGTAATATCGACCGGATAGCGTACGTAAGTTCATTAGCGTACGCTAATCTGTCGCAATAGCGTGCGCTAAGTCTGCACAGTCTATTTATAGGACCAGCCTGATTTCATTTCTTCACGACCCCAAACCGAATTTCTCTCTTCACATATCATACCTCTGCACTACCAAAACGATATCAACCTTCACCAACTTGTTTCTAAACCTTGAATCTTGGAGTGGAGCTCATTTCCTTGGAGATTTGGAGTTGTTTTTGAGCTTGGAATATATTCTCTCATAGCATTGAAGTTGTTCTTCATTTCTGGAGGTAGGTGTGCTTTCTTCTCTGCATTATTTTCTTATGTTGATGATTAATGACGAATTATACTTCACCTAGAGTTAGATTAAGCAAGTAAAACATGGTTATAATTGAACTCTTTAAACACTTCTTGATGAATATGATAAATGAGGGTTTAGATTAGAGGAGTTCTTGATATTGTAGTAATGGTAACCATGTTTGTAGTTGACATTACTCAGCTTCTGGACGAATTTAGCTCAGTAGGACATTGTTGGATCGGTTAGCTTCATCATAACTGGATTTAATCAAGAACTTGATATCATTGAGTCTTTAAACACCATTTTAGGTATTTACTTACCTTGAGAAGAACTTGATAATGTTAAAGATAAGATTAGATGATCTAGTTCAGAATCTTAGAAACTTTAAATCATTATGGTTCAGCTTCACAAGTCTTTGAAGATTGATAAGGATCTTGATTATTACAACAATAACTTTTCATTAATCTAATATGTTGAGAACTTAGAATGTTTTGATCATCATACTAGATAAATGGTGAATTCACCATCATGTTAATGGATCTTCCAGCCTTGTAAACGAAGACTTTGATAACCCTCATGGGTGTGTTGTAATCTCAGAACTTATGAACTTGTTGTTAGCTTAAAAGTCAAATTAGATAAGAGGAGAATAATCATAATGTGCAGATTTTACCTTTCAACGTTTTAATGTTTTGGAAAGTTTAATCATCATAAGATGATCTTAACATCATAATTGGTTATTCAACATACCCTTGATAGAACTCTTGTTTATGATGAACCATGCGAACATTCGGTAAATATTGTAAACCGATTCTTATGGTTGTAATGATGTTAGAAGGACTCCTGACATAAGGCTTCAATAATTGGTAGTAACAAACTATTCTAAAGGATTGTAGGTTGACGTCTTACTAATCCTATATTGATAATTATACGAATATGTTTTTGAGTAAAATGTATTTCGTTTAAGGTTGATTGTTCGAGTAAACAATATTAGTCGAGGACCGTTCGTTCGTTCCGACAAGAAGAGGACTATTCTCATCTCCGTATTAAGGCAAGTTATCTTGCTTGGTTATAATGATGATTAGATTCTTGTGATGATTATATATTTCATGTGTATGAATTGTCCATGTGACGTTTGTCGTGATTTGACATTGTCCTTGATGTTATGGGATTGCATTCCAAGCACGCCGCTTTGAATCGTTGATCTCGTTGGTCCTTATTTTCACTTTGGTGAGTTTTTCTTGATCCTTAATCGATGTGTATTTCATTAAACTTCGTTGTCATGTTGTGTCGTGACATTTCCGAATCATATCTCGTGCCGATTGGATATTGTGTAGGATTTTTAGCCGGCACTTGTATAGTCATACGTGGATGTTTCCGTATTGATCGTGCACACGAGACGTAGTTCGTGAGGCTAATTAGGTACATTGTCACACGTATATTCGATTCCGTATACGGGGTGGACATGTACACGGACACATTTCCGGATCGGGCGCATCGTGATGTCCATCTTGAGCTATATTGTTAATCGCTCATAGTCCATGTATGATCGATGTGTTCGATATTTTGTGATCGATTGTTTCATACGCCCGAGGGGTATGATTAATAGTCGGAATGATTTTCTTGAGATCTATATATGTGAATTGTATAATGTCGGAAGAATTGGTTATCATGTATATCTGACCCTGTGTTGGGCGAAATACTTGTATTGTATTTTAGGTCGAGGCAAAGGCAAGGCACGGGAAGAGCATGTCGACGGCGAAGGGTTCGAAGGATACTAGTTCGGGGGCCCCTCGTCTTTGTTGTCCGGTTATGTTAAACCGTGTTATGTTATTTCCTGCTTCATTTAAATTGTTATTTGGTTGTATTTGACATTCGAAGTATTTTCCATCCCCATATGGTCTATACTTGTTTTTCGGATCCTGTGTGTTGTAAGCCCGTTGGCCATATTTTAATAAACTCCTAATCGGAGTAATGACTATTCATTGTGATTCGGTATCACAGATAATATTTATTTAACCTATTTTGGATATCGCCTGGTGGGTCCCAGTATGGGATTCACGGCACTGTAATAGCCGCCTTTTGGGGTGTTACAGCCCCTACATCTCCAATCTCTGTGAGCTCCAAGTTCGAATCCGACAATGGATTCCTACCTGACGATAGACCACGACTCCCTCGTCATCATGTGGTCATGAGTCAACTCAATGAAGCAGAGGATGAGAAATTAGCGCACCCCGGCCCCCTGCAAACTGAGGCCCGGATAGAGCAACTCCAAGCAATCGGCCGCCAAACATTGTTCATGCAGGATGCCGTGAAGGCACTATATGATGTTGGCAAAGAGATCGATTGGATGCGAGAGACTGTGATTGATAAGATGACTAGCTTAAAGAGAGAAATCACAAATGTTGAAGAGGAATTTAGTATATTACCTAGTGCATTACGACAAGCACTTGCTCAACTTCAACAGCGCCAAGAACAGATTCTCAAACAAGAGTAGGAAAAGCTCTGCATATCCGAAGCCAAAACTATCGCTGCCCTCCAAGAGACTAGATCCAGACTGTCAGTACATGACAAGAAAATCGATGATATGTCCCTGGTACTCAGTTCTCTCGTTGAAAAAATCATGCATATTGAGACCAAACAGGATAATGGTATGAAGATCCTCGAACACATTGATGTTAAGGTCACATATCTTGATTATGCCAAAAATGGGGAAGAAGCCAGAGAGGCTGGTCGGCAATGGAGGATTGAGAAATAAAGAGAGTTCGACGCTGCATGATAGAAAAGCGTTGCTACTGCTATAGGCTGTCTGGCCACGCCTGCACAAGCATACAGGGTACATGGCTCTCGTCCGGAGTTCCATGACCCCAGCTATACTTGGAAGAACAATGCTCAAAGACCCCCGGAGATTCATCTCCTGCCATCCGTCAGCCTACAGCTGATGAAGTGAAGAACTGGAGGAGAAATGAACTGATGAGATATTTTGTCAAACTCATCAGGGAGTCCACTATGTTTAATTCAAGACTCTGGCAGAGGCTGCAGATGAATTTGCGAGGTTATTGGAAAAAAGATTGCTCCCCTTGCAAATTTCGATGAAATCAAGGCACAGGAAAGGTGATCGGCTCACTCATCCCGATGATTAGATACTTTCCTTCAACCAATCGGCTGAAGGAAGAGCGATCTATCAAGATCGAGGCAAGGATTCCCTGGAGAACTGGTGGAGAGTAACCGACAACGATCCTAACAGGAGGCCTTGGAGGCATGCTCATTACAGAAAGTAGCCTGGATGCTCCTTTATCATTATACTTGTTCTATTCTTGCAGTATGCACTCCCTGTATCTTTCTTTCAAGCATTGTAATTTACTGATTCATATCAATAAAATTCAATTTTTCTTGAAAGATTGCAGCTCGTAATCTACGCTTACTGTTTCAGTGTTTAATTATGAATTTAATTCATCTGCTGTAAACAAACGAGTATAAAACATGTTAAGTCTAAAACTATAAAAACTTGTCTGCGAACAGTTCATAGGTTAAGTTGTATTCAACCTAGATCACACTGTAAGATTGTGCCTGCGCGCCAACCATAAGTTTAAAGTTGTAATACACATCCTTGTTAGATACTATCATTTTCTTAGAACTTGCCTACGAGCAGTTCACATTTTTAGACTAAGTGCTGAAGATCAGATCATTCGACAGAAGACCAAGAAGTCAGCCTCTCTGGATCAATATGTTATCTTTAAGAGGTTTTGTCATTATCAAAAAGAGAGAAATTGTTGGGATAAGCAATCATGTTCTGATAATTGCCAACATACAGCAAGTTGACTCAAGAAGTCGAGAGTCGATAGGTCGCTAAATATGGAAGATGTCTAGAACATCTATACAGCCGCTTCCATACAACATTGAAAGATGTCACAGTCTAGCCTACAGCTACAGCGAAGGACTGATCGCATCGGATACAATAGTAAGGCTATAAGGTGTTTTACTTGGGAAAAGTAAAACATATCCGACAGGCCCGATTAAAAAAATACTTTAAACCGTTGTGAAATATACTTTGTTTATTCATAAAGTATTTACGGTTAAAGTAGTATTTATTGTTGATAGGACAACATTTAATGCAGCTGGAGAGAGACAAGTCAGAACATGCTGAAGAGCATTTAATGCAAAGACAGAAACAATGTCAAGCATTAAATGCAATGTGTTTTAATTTAAATATTCAACAAGCCGCCAATCAAGCGACAAACGTCAACATATCACCCACCAACAACGGCTACATTTATAACGGATGGATTTTCCAAAGGTTATAAATAGCGCCAAGCTAGAGGACTTTAAGACACTTGAAACATTCTTTGAAACTCACGAATCTCTTGATATTCATATTCCCGCATAAGCTCTGATAAGTCTCTGACAACCTATGCAAGATCAAGAGCAAGTATATTTCGCAAGCATACAGCGTATCATTCAGTAAAGAAATAAATTTTCCTCAACAAGAACAGCATAACATACAGCTATTGTGAATCAAAGGACCAAGCTGCTATTCAAAAGTGTTCTACTTATAATCATTGAGAATCCATCAGCCCTGTGTGGACTGAAGAAGCCTTGCTCATTCGGAACTATGTGTGAGGAATAAGCATTATAGACGAAGCTTCCAACTGTGTGTGAAGAAGCAAGTCAAGAACAAGCTCTAACCAATATGTGTGAACGGCGAACAGCTTCAGCCCTTGTATCAATCTGTGTGAATGATACATTGGGAGGTTTAGTTATAGTCACGTAGTTGTGTACATAGTGATTGTAATAAACATTTTTACTCCTGTGTGGAGGACCAGAGGATGTAGAAGGGCGTACCTTGAACCACATTAAACTCTGTGTTATTTACCTTATGCCCTTATTGTTTTCATAACTGTGATTTATACAAGTATACATTACAAAACCCTATACGCACCAAGATAAAAAGAGATAGCCTAGTTGCTGTATTTACAGCAACTCACTTAAACGAACTTCCGCTACGCACTCACATTCGAAAAGCGTACATCTTGTCGTACTAACACTTTCCAAGCTGTATACTGTATACTTAGTGGCCAACAGTTTGTCTTACTTCGATTATGAGTTTTATCTCATTCACTTCAGCAGTAAGTCGAAGATTGCTTTCCATGAGTTTTTGGCTTTCAATCTTGATATTTTTGAAATCTACCAAAAATATTTTCGAAATTAATTTTTAGCAAGTTGTCTTAATCCTTAAGCTCTAGATTTGAAAATGAGAGTTGTAGGTTTTATGGTTTTCTGAATGGTTTTAAACTCATTCATCATTTTCTAAAAAGTTAATGACGTGCTTAAGGATAACTACCATTAGAAGAGGTTAAGCTTAACGCATCATCGTTGTTGTTTTCTTCTTCCTCATTGGCCATAAAACACATGTATGCCTCTTTCTCTTCTTCATTAGAAGAATGCATCCAGTTACAACCTGTAGACATTCTTTTGTTTTGTTTGCTATTGGCACTGACTCAGATTCCCCAAAGCGTGCCTTCAGCTTGTCCGCCAAATACTCCGTTTATCATCCATTTCCTGTCGTTCAACTTCAAGTAGCTTGTGGACTATGGGTTGTGGACACATGTTGGAATAGTCTCCTGGCTTCCTATAACTGTAACATACGTTATAATCTCCTGTAGGTGATGATTCCGTACTCATCTTGTTTGAGAGCTTTGGCTTGAAGAGAGCCTTTGTTGCCCACAGTATAAAGTATAAACAGCTTACAAAAGGGTTGAATAAGCTGTATCCTTTTTTTTGAAGTTTGTTTGCATAGTGTAAGTCTAATATTAAGTTGCTGTAAATACACCAACTGAATGGTCTCATGTTATCTTGGTGCTTACAGATAAAACAGTAAAGATAGTAAGTAAGAACGTGCTGTTTAAAGTAGTTCGAGGTAAACCCCTTTATGTCCATTGGTCCTCCACACAGGAGTAAATAGTTTATTAAATTCACGACGTACACAACTGCATGATTTTAACTAAACTCGTTGATGTATCGTTCACATAGATTGATCAGCCGACAGTAGCTTTGGCCGTTCACACAGATTGGCTTGGTCTTCTTCGACTAGCTTTTTCTCATACAGATTGATGCTTTGTCCTTAACGCTATTCATACCACACAGGTCTGATATAGATTTGCTTAGTCTACACAAGGCTAAGTAAACTCAATAGAAATATTGTGTTATCACGAGTTCGAATAGAAGATGTAGGCTTGATGAGGTTTCACTGTAGATGTGCTGTTCGTGTTGAGGACTTGTATATTTCTTCTCTCTAGATGTCATTGTATGCTTAAATAAATATAATGCTATTATAAGCTTGATGTTCTTATGTTGTTCGTGTGAAATTATGTAATATCATCAGGGTAGGCAATGTCCTCTTGCTTGGGGCTATATATAACTTTGGAAATAGATCCATTATAAATATTGCCATTGGCCGGTTGGTGAGATTGAGACATCTCTGATTGGTGGATTCAGAATATTTTGAATTAAAGGCGATTCACATTTAATGCTTCAGATCTTCTCTTTGACCCGCATTAAATGCTCTTTTGTCTGTAGTCTTTTCAGCCACATTGTTGTCCTATCAGCATTAAATGCTACTTTAGCCGTGAATACTTTATGAATAAAAATGTCTAATTGACAATGGTTTAAAATTTCTTTAGTCCTGTTGGATTTGTGTTTTACTTTTTCTAGGTAAAACACCTACAACATTGTTTACGATAGTCAACATCCTGTCTTGCTGTATCTTGAAGCCTAAGCTATAAGATTTGACTCTTGGATCGTTGTATGATCTTGTGTTGTATAGACATGCTGTATGTAGCATATATTATTTTTCCTAACAGCGTCCATACTTAGCTGATATTCTGACTCGATGATTCTTGGTTGTATGTGTTCGGAGTATGCCCTCGAATGCCACTCAGAGGATGTAAGAGTGAGGACATTGCACTTGTTATTATGTAAATTATTATCAGGAGGCAATTGTATATTTCTTTATTTACTGGAAGTCACTGCCATTCCTGACTCGTAAATATATATAAAGAAACTAGTCCGTGTATTTGAGATCAAACATTTCACTACTTATTGGATAAGGGGATGCTTAATCGTTCGCAAGTCGACTCAACTTGACTGGGTGTTAAATTTATGTGAAGACTTGTATGATATGTTCTTGAATTGAAGAGTGCCTATCGTCACTAATGGTTAATGGGAGCACACGTTGTAGGTATGATAGTGATATTAGTATACTCAAACCGACTCACCCTCGATTCTTCACACGTATTTCACTCCGGGACAGTCATGACAGAATCGAAAGGTTGTTATTAGTACTCATGAACCTCCGAATTGAGGATTTGGTATGGATGTGCTTGTGACGTTAAGATTTTCACTAGAGTAGTTCGACCCAGAAAACCAGAAGGTGGGGGTCAACCTCGACATGCATCTTTATGGGCAAGTGGTAGGTTCTACTGAATACCAAGATATGATTATTTCTCATGTAAATGAACATGTGTATGTCATATGCGGTTATTAGTAGATGAGATCATAATTTTTGGACCAAAGCATTGGAGCTAGTTGTATTAGATACACGAAGAGCTCAGTGATCTTAATCTGTATCAACTAATGCATAACATCAAGTACAAATAGGATTTGACTGACCGGGACCCTATAACTTGATCGGGATATTTGAGAGAAGAGTTTATACGTATACTGGTTTTCACGACAGAAAGGTTTTGGAATGATCCCCATCATTCATTCTCAGTTAGGTTATAGTGTAGGCCGCGAGACTGGCTAGGTGGTGCTATCACTCTTTGGTTCCTCCCATTGCTAACTAAGACGGACCTACTGAGTCGCGCATTAGGATATGCGGTGGAATGAATCGAGCTTATTTTCTCTTCATAAATATTGGACATTAGATATCTAATTTATTTTGGGTCATTAGATGTCTATTTTATTTTGGGACATTGAATGTCTACATTAATTTATTGGATGAATTAATACGGCCCAGTGAACTAAATAAATTACTAATTTAATTCATATATATAATTATTTCTTGGAGAAATTAATTATATTATTTTGTATTTGATATAATTAATTAATTAAGTTAGTTAATTAATATAAATACGTTTAGACAGAACGAAGTGTATATACCGGACTAGACACACGAGAGTCCGAAATGAACCAGACTCTCCTAACTTCTAGAGGCCATCCCCCTCTCTCATGTCTTCCCCTTGGTCTTTATTCCTCTCATTAATTAGAGGAAGACCAAAACATGAGATAAGATAGTTGGCATGTGATGTATTATTATACATGAGGGAGACTTTGACTAATGACGAAAGGGAAAAAAACAAAATAAACAAAAGCAACTTACCTCCTCATTTTGTAGAGACACACGGAAACACTATTCAAGAAGGGAGGAAGTGAAGTTTTGTCTCATTTTGTTTTTCCCATTTTTCATCTCATTTTCTTAAAAGAAAAAATTAATAGAGAAAATATTAATTAGTATACTTGGAGTGTATCAATTAATTTTAAAGCTTCAACACCTTGTTCTAGCCGTATTCTTAGAGGAAAATAAGGTTGGTGTTATTTCGGTTGACTTCCAGCATGTGACAAGTAGAGGCACGGTGCTTTTGGTGCTCGGGATTTCTGAAGCTTTTACGGATTAGATTCGTAGTGGACATCATCTTCACCAACATTTAATCAAAAGACTTCAAGGGTATGATTTTGAATCTCGCACTTGTTTAATTTTTAATACTCGTATATACGTTGCTTGATTGATTCTCTCAAGGGCTTCAGATCGAATTTATTTTAAATTTCTTCCGCTGCGCCATATGGTTTTGGCACCGAATCCCAACAGTATGAGACATTTATCAAAACATGAGGAGTATCTTTCCCAACAATTTCCCCCTATTTGATAATGTCAAAACTTCTAATAGACAGAGAGTGTCTTCAAGTCTTCTGTCTAATGATCTGTTCTTCGAGACTTAGACTAAAATTTTGAACTGCTCGCAGGTAAGTTCTAAAATTATAAATCCTACAGGACTAAAGGTACTACAACTTAAATTATGATTGGCTCGTAGGCAAAATCTTACAGGAAGTAATTCTATTTGAATACAACTTAATTTGTGAACTGTTCACAGACAAGTTCTTACAGCTTGATACTTATCAATATAAATCATAATAAAAGTAGTAACAGTAGATCACGAGCTGTAATCTTTTAAGGTTAAATGTATGTTGATTGATAATTGGATTATAGTGCTGTTGGAATTGAAAAATTACATCAGATAGCATACCGGAAAAAAATAAGTACAGCTAACAGAAGTTATCCCCTATAGTACTGATGCTTCAAAGACTTCTGATATGAGTCATGCTCAGTTCCCTTCTACCAGTTGACTAGAGAGTCTCTGCCTCAGTTCCTACAGATGTTCCTTCCTTTCTAGGAGATGGTCGTAGGAGAGAATCCAGTCTTCTGGGTGAGTTAGCCGATCACTCTTCTGAATCTTAGATTTTAGCTTAATTTGCAGATGGAGCTTTCCCTCCGCTAGGAGCCTTGAGAACTCCTTGGCAGCATCTTCCAGCGTCTTGAGATTGAACATGGCTGATTCCCTGATGAGAGTGCAATAATATCTCATCAGTTCATTATACTTTCATGCCTTCAATTCTTCAGCTGACGGCTGTCTGCCTGCCGGGAGTTGGGTCTCAGCGGGCTTCTGCACATTATTCTTCAGTGAAGGTTGTGATCCTTGAACTCGGGACGAGAAGTAGTTACCATGTATCCTCTAGCCCGGGATTTCTAAAGCTTTTACGCATTAGATTCGTAGTGGACATCATATTCACCAATATTTAATCAAAAGACTTCAAGGGTATGATTTTGAATCTCGCACTTGTTTAATTTTTAATACTCGTATATACGCTGCTTGATTGATTCTCTTAAGGGCTTCAGATCGAATTTATTTTAAATTTCTTCCGCTGCGCCATATGGTTTTGGCACTGAATCCGAACAGTATGAGGGATTTATCAAAACATCAGGAGGATCTTTCCCAATAATTTTCCCCTATTTGATAATATCAAAACTTCTTATAGAGAGATAGACTGTCTTCAAGTCTTCTGTCTACTGATATATTCTTCGAGACTTAGACTAAAATTTTAAACTGCTCGCTGGTAAGTTCTAAAATTATAAATCCTACAGGACTAAATGTATCACAACTTAAATTATGATTGGCTCGTAGGCAGAATCTTACATGAAGTAATTCTATTTGAATACAACTTAATCTATGAACTGTTTGCAGACAAGTTCTTACAGCTTGATACTTATCTATATAAATCCTAATAAAAGTAGTAACAGTAGATCACGAGCTGTAATATTTTAAGCTGAAAGGTATTTTGATTGATAATTAGATTATAGTGCTGTTGGAATTGAAAAATTACATCAGACAACATACATGAAAAAAATAAGTACAGCTAATAGAAGTTATCCCCTATAGTACTGATGCTTCCAAGACTTCTGATAGGAGTCATGCTCGGTTCCCTTCTACCAGTTGACTAGAGAGTCTGCGCACTGCAGATGTTCCTTCCTTCCTAGGAGACGATGGTAGGAAAGAACCCAGTCTTCTGGGTGAGTTATCCGATCACCCTTCTGAATCTTAGATTTCAGCTTGATTTGTAGAGGGATCTTTCTCTCCGCTAGGAGCCTTGAGAACTCCTTCGCAGCATCTTCCAGTGTCTTGAAGTGATTGAACAGGGCGATTCCCTGATGAGAGTGCAAAAATATCTCATCAGTTCATTATACTTTCATGCCTTCAATTCTTCAGCTGACGGATGTCTTTCTACCGGGAGTTGGGTCTCAGCAGGCTTCTTGTAATACTCGTGATTTTCTTTTTCGGTAATTTTTTGTTTTTGGCATCTTTTTGGTTTTCAGAACTCACTTGCGAGCGTTTTGACATTTTGATAATGTTTTGTTCTTCGTGTTTGGTCATCGGAGTTCGTTTCGGTATCGTTTTGTTGAGTTCCGTGTTCTTAAGTGGCTTTTCCGCACTTGAGTTCGATTCTTGCGAATCTCTTCCGAAACTGTTGTTTCGAGTTTCTTGTAAGTTCATTTAATGTTATTATTCATGTTGCGAGCTTTGGCTTGGTGTTTCGATCATGTATCGTGTATTTCGGACGTTTTGGGCCGTTTTCGTAATTTCCCAAAGTTTGGGGTAATTACTTTCCATTGTCGAATTTCGAGCCTTCGGGTGGTCGGAATCGTGTGTTCTCTTAGCGCTTGGATTCGTATTTGCGAGTACTTCGTAACCGTATATTCGATTCATATTCAGGTTCGGGTTACGGGGTCGTCCGGGCCGTCGGAGTTGGCCACGGCCGAGTCATGGCCGAGCATCTTGGGGCCAGGCCACACCTGGCCGGTTACGGCCGTAAGGGTCCCGGCAGTTACGGCCGTAAGTCCTATTACGTACGTAAGCCATGGACGGTCACGTACGTAACAGTGCCGGCAATTCTGGGCAGTTGGCTCGGCTATGGCCGGTTAGGGCCGTAAGCCATGGCCGATTACGTACGTAAGGCGGCCGGCAGGCTGCCTATATAAGGCCCAGCAGACGGGTTTTACACCCATTTTCTCACTAGTTTCTTCCCTTCCACGGATGGAGGTTTGGTGTGCGCGGTGACATATTGTCAGGCAATGAATCCATGAAATCCTAGAGTTCATATCATCGATTATCCATCCTATAACATCCTTTGATCGAGCGAATCAGGTCAGATTTCTTAGAAATCCTAGTTTGGGAAAATTGGGGGGTTTGTTTGGTTTTGTCCGATTTAACCGTAATAACTAAGATTTGTGATGGATTGATGATTATTTAGATGTATTCTATCATTTCCATTGTTATTCCATGGTTGGATTATATAGATTCGTTGTTTTGGTCGAGTTCTTAATCGACGCCTTGAAGGTGTCCGATAGAAGGTCTTAGAGGGGGATTCGGGCATTATGCGATTATTATTCATCGTACGATTGTTGAGTTATTGTTAATATGACTTAGGGAAGAAATCCTTGTGAAGAACTCGAGTCGGAACCCTCCCGTTCGTTGTCGTCTTCGGGGTCCGAGCTTCCCGGTTGAACCGTGTTCTTCGGAGTGTTCGGTAGCGGTCATTAAGTCGAGCTTTCCCGTTGCTCCGCGTGCGTTGGACTGGAGGCGAGTATCTCGTCTATATTCTTTATACTTTGAGAATGTGATGTGTCGTGAATTTAACGTGGACTCGTTAGTGACAGTATATTTAACCGTAACTTACTTTTAAATGAAGATGTGATTTTATGAAGGTAATTACGAAGGTAAACTTGAGTTTCAAGAAAAATGATAACTACCACTTCATGTTATTTTGTGCTTAAAATAAATACTATAAATGAGTAGTTAACCGAAGAATTCTGGAATCACGTAATACTTGTATTATTTGCTCGTTGGCCTTTTTCCTGAATGATGGTGTGCTGTGAATGTTGTGCCCTTGTTGAAGTTATGATGCGTTAACCTATGTGTTACGTGGTTGCGGTTGTGGTGAATATTATACCTTTGTTATTGTGTATAGTAGAGAGTTGAGATGTTATCCGGGTAGGGGTCCCGTCGAGGCCTCCGGAGGCGCGTGCTTGCGAGTACGGCCAGACGTACGTTGTGATCACAAGGTTATCAATTCGGGTAGGTCTGGGGAGGGCTCCGAGAATCGGCACTTGCGAGTGCGATGTCATGATAACTTATGGGCGTACTTGAATGATGTTATCCGGGTAGGGTCCGTCGAGGCCTCCGGAGGCGCGTGCTTGCGAGTACGGCCAGATGTTACGATTTGACCATAAGGTTATCTAATCGGGTAGGTCTGGAGAGGGCTCCGAGAATCGTCACTTGCGAGTGCGATGTCAAGATAACTTATGGGTGTGTTTGAGTTTATTTTTGATGAGCTAATCCGGGTGGAACCCTTCGGGGCCACAGAGACATTTTGACTGTTGATTTGATATCTCTGAATTGTTTATGTTTGAATCTTGAATCCCGATTATATTGGTGAATATGGTTTTAGTCTTGAGGTTTGAGTTGAGAATAAAATCATTTGTATGATTTTGAAAGAAAACCTTTTGGAAAGGAAAAACATTCATATTTCAGGATTTTACACTGAGACCCCCGAAGTCTATAAATAATCTCTTACAGTGATTTCTGGAGTAATCCCCATGGTTTGTTTTAAAGGAGTAAATTTTCAAAAGACTTTAGACTCGGGGATCGTGTTACTACCTTGTCGAAATGTTATTTTCATAACGGTTGTATTCTTGATGTATAATTGTATAGCTTGGTTACTTGCTAGCGATTCCATCGCTAACCCCTCATTGGGGATTTTGTTATTTATTTCAGGTGTTCTGACTGGAGAGTGAGCAACCACAGGATTGGCTCGGAGGATGATGCAAAGCAGCGATACTAGTCACAGTTGTAGTCTGTTGTCTGTCAGTGATATGTCGGTTTGAGTTCTTGTCATCCTTGAGGGGATGGACATTTTATGTACTATGTGATCGAGTTGTATTTTAGTTTCATCGGATGTACGGTTATGCTGTGTTTTGAGAGACTTAATCGGTCTACGGTATTATGTTTTGGTCAAGTTGACCGCATGTGGGTTTTGATTTATAGTCTCCCACCTGGTAGCTCCTTGTGGAAATGGGTCTACGGTGTGTAATATCCCTGAGTGGATTGGGGGTGTTACATAAATGGTATCGGAGCTTAGGTTTGCGAAAACCTAGGCAGTTGGGTCTAGTTGGGTCTTGTCGAGTTGTGTCTTGTCGGAGTCGTGTCTTGTCGTGTCACCCGGGTGAGCAATTGTGAACAAGCGTGATCATTGTGATCCGTTGTGATCAATTGTGATTCGTTGTGATTAGTATCGTGATGCAGCCATCATCTCCGTGCGGCCTGTGGACGTAAGTCTCCTCCTTTATGTGAGGTATTGGTATTTCATGATTTCCTGTATGTGCGGTGATTGTGGTTCGTAATTTTGTTTGTGTAGTGCTGTAAGGTGAAATCCGTGTTTGATACTTGTGTTATATCGTATGTATATTGAACTGAATGTATTGACGGTTGGACATCGGTTGGTGCAATAAAATATGAAAACTGTGAATTTTGACGTGTTCCAGAGAATGTATTGTCGGTAGAGTTCATAAGGAATTCAGATGGGTAGTTTTGACGTATATTTGAACTTGGTGTTCGCGAATTATATTTGGTTGGATTTATAATCCCGTTTGCCGATTGGGCAGATAGTTTCAGGTTCGATTGCTTTTAAATAGTTGTAATTATATCCGCTGCGTGTAGGTTTGAAAACGGTTTTCTTGATTGTATTTAAAGGCCTGAGTATGTTTGTAAAGAACCGATTTTTGAAAACATTTCGATGGTGCGGTCAATCAATAGTTTTGCATGGATTTTGAAAACAGTTAAACTTTGACGAGTTAGTCTTGTATTTTCAAATGACACCTTCAGACGGTATCTGAAGTAAGCGTTTTAAAGTGATTTGGACATTGTAAATTATTACCGTCATTTTGTTTATGATCGAAAGGATTTTGGGAAATTTTTGCTAAGATTCGAAAGTTTCGCTTCGAAACGGAATGGGATGCTGATGATTTCAAAAAAAAAAATCCAGACTGAGTCCTTTCCGCTCTATGAGGAACGACAAGTCTTCTAAAATATTTTTCACACCTTTTCAAAAATTTCAAAATAAGAAATCCTTGATCCGTTTCACGAAGAAGCGACAATTACAAACATTTTGTTGTTTGAGAAGGAAATTTCATTTTTTTATGTACGTTCGGCACTTATGTTTGAGAGATACATGTGTTGACTAATATCATTTCTCATGTTGATGGTATTCGAATTTGTGGTCATTAAACCATTTTTCGTGACTCTTGTTAAAAGGTTTGAACTTTGATAAACTTCGGGAAATTCAGTGCTTTAACTAAAAAATTTTGACTTGAGAATTTCAAAAGTTCAACTGAATTGGGATGTTCTTGGTTATTGGTAAATCGATGAGCTTGGTCAACTTTAGTGTGAAGTTTTATGACTATTTTATGAGAGTTTGGTTTTGTTTCAAAAATAGTGATAACAGCTGAGAATGGTTCGAAATTTGATGATATTGTCGTGTATACGGTGATAGCTTCGCTTGATGCCTCGGGCATGTGTTGAATGTTTTGAGTGGTTTACTCATGTGCTTGATTCTAGTGTGTGATGACTTGATAAATGTTGTTGTGGAAATATTCTATTCCGAATCTATGAGAATTATCAGATATGAGTTTATTGTGTGAACACTCTATGGTAACCGTTATTAGCAAGAATATTTATGTGCTTCGCAGTGTGTCTTGTATGGACCCTCTTTTGTGATTGATGTTATGTGTTGTTATGTCTCGTTTTTAGCAAACGGTTGTTCAGTTTAGTATGTCGAGGGCCAGAGGACGGGGCCGTGGCAATCAGTCACGCGATCAGGATCATGCTGCCGGTGATGGCGTTAGTATGGGTGTTGCTACTATACTTCAGCAAGTGGCAGACCAGATGACTCATTTGACCCAGGCGGTTCAGCGTAACACTTCCGTGACCGAGAATGTCGGATCGACTCAGTGGCTTAGAGAAGTGGTTCGTATGCGTCCTCCCCGTTTTGCGGGTGTAAGTGATACTTTGGGCTGGGATGGTTGGCTTTTCCAATTGGAAAAGATTTTCAAGGCGGTTAGTTGTCCAGAGGAACGGATGATTCCTATCGCTCAGTTTCTTCTCGATAGTGACGCTGCTAAATGGTGGGAGGCCGTTGAGCCTCAGGATCGTGTCGTTACTTGGGATGAGTTCAAGAAGTCGATGGAAGCAGAGTTCTGTCCGGAGCCGATCCGAGAGCAGAGGATCCGAGATTTTTATCTAGCCGATCCGCAGGATGTACCCGTGTCGCAGGCTATTATCGATTATAGTCGATAGCTCGCTTACGTGAAGGGGCAGGTGAGGACCGAGGAAGACAAAATCCGTCATTTTGATATGTGGATGAAACCAGAGATTCGACAGTACATGTCGGGTTTCACTTGTGCTACTTTGAGAGAGTATCAGAATCGAGCTATGGCGTACGAGATGGCATCGTTATCTACTGGGCCATTGCATGAGACGAATAGGCAGAGGATGTCTTGAGATTTTTTGGATAGTGTGGGAGTCGGAACTTCTTCTCGTCGAGTTTCACGTAGTCATTCGGTAAAACCTTCATTTTCTTCGTTCGGTGGAACCAAGAGTTCCAAGTCGTCTTCTTTGACTCCTAGTCAAACTGGGAGGTGTTTCAATTGCAACGTTGTGGGTCATGTGCAAGCTAATTGTCCTTCGCAACGGATTACTTGTTATAATTGTGGACTCGAGGGCCACAAAGTTCAGTATTGTGAATTATTCCATGAGGTTTCCCAGAATCGTGTTTCGGCATCGGTATCGGGATCGGTTCGTCGAGCCATTGAGATTTTGTCGGCCGTGCTTTGTTGTTTGTGACTTCACCCTTTTTTTTTAAGTTTCGGGACGAAACTTCTTTTTAGAGGGGTAGAATGTAATACCCGTGATTTTCTTTTTCGGTAATTTTTCGTTTTTGGCATTTTTTTGTTTCCAGAACTCATTTGCGAGCATTTTGACATTTTGATAATGTTTTGTTCTTTGTGTTTGGTCATCCGAGTTCGTTTCGGTATCATTTTGTTGAGTTCCGTGTTCTTAAGCGGCTTTTCCGCACTTGAGTTCGATTCTTGCGAATCTCTTCCGAAACTATTGTTTCGAGTTTCTTGTAAGTTTATTTAATGTTAATATTCATGTTGCGAGCTTTGGCTTGGTGTTTCGATCGTGTATCGTGTATTTCAGACGTTTTGGGCCGTTTTCGTAATTTCCCAAAGTTTGGGGTAATTACTTTCCATTGTCGAATTTCGAGCCTTCGGGTGGTCGGAATCGTGTGTTCTCTTAGCGCTTGGATTCGTATTTGCGAGTACTTCGTAACCGTATATTCGATTCATATTCAGGTTCGGGTTTCGGGGTCGTCCGGGCCGTCGGAGTTGGCCACGGCCGAGTCATGGCCGGGCATGTTGGGGCTAGGCCACACCTGGCCGGTTACGGCCGTAAGGGTCCCGGCAGTTACGGCCGTAAGGCCTGTTACGTACGTAAGCCATGGCCGGTCACGTACGTAACAGTGCCGGCAGTTCTGGGCAGTTGGCTCGGCTATGGCCGGTTACGGCCGTAAGCCATGACCGATTACGTACGTAAGGCGGCCGGCAGGCTACCTATATAAGGCCCAACACACGGGTTTTACACCCATTTTCTCACTCGTTTCTTCCCTTCCGCGGCTGGAGGTTTGGTGTGCGTGGTGACATGTTGTCAGGCAATGAATCCATGAAATCCTAGAGTTCATATCATCGATTATCCTTCCTATAACATCCTTTGATCGAGCGAATCAGGTCAGATTTCTTAGAAATCCTAGTTTGGGAAAATTGGGGGTTTTGTTTGGTTTTGTCCGATTTAACCGTAATAACTAAGATTTGTGATGGATTGATGATTATTTAGATGTATTCTATCATTTCCATTGTTATTCCATGGTTGGATTGTATAGATTTGTTGTTTTGGTCGAGTTCTTAATCGACGCCTTGAAGGTGTCCGATAGAAGGTCTTAGAGGGGGATTCGGGCATTATGCGATTATTATTCATCGTACGATTGTTGAGTTATTTTTTATATGACTTAGGGACGAAATCCTTGTGAAGAACTTGAGTCGGAACCCTCCCGTTCGTTGTCTTCTTCGGGGTCCGAGCTTCCCGGTTGAACCGTGTTCTTCGGAGTGTTCGGTAGCGGTCATTAAGTCGAGTTTTCCCGTTGCTCCGCGTGCGTTGGACTGGAGGCGAGTATCTCGTCTATATTCTTTATACTTTGAGAATGTGATGTGTCGTGAATTTAACGTGGACTCGTTAGTGACGGTATATTTAACCGTAACTTACTTTTAAATGAAGATGTGATTTTATGAAGGTAATTACGAAGGTAAACTTGAGTTTCAAGAAAAATGATAACTACCTCTTCATGTTATTTTGTGCTTAAAATAAATACTAGAAATGAGTAGTTAACCGAAGAATTGTGGAATCGCGTAATACTTGTATTATTTGCTCGTTGGCCTTTTTCCTGAATGATGGTGTGCTGTGAATGTTGTGCCCTTGTTAAAGTTATGATGCGTTAACCTATGTGTTACGTGGTTGCGGTTGTGGTGAATATTATACCTTTGTTATTATGTATAGTAGAGAGTTGAGATGTTATCCGGGTAGGGGTCTCGTCGAGGCCTCCGGAGGCGCGTGCTTGCGAGTACGGCCAGACGTACGTTGTGACCATAAGGTTATCAATTCGGGTAGGTATGGGGAGGGCTCCGAGAATCGGCACTTGCGAGTGCGATGTCATGATAACTTATGGGCGTACTTGAATGATGTTATCCGGGTAGGGTCCGTCGAGGCCTCCGGAGGCGCGTGCTTGCGAGTACGGCCAGATGTTACGATTTGACCATAAGGTTATCTAATCGGGTAGGTCTGGAGAGGGCTCCGAGAATCGTCACTTGCGAGTGCGATGTCAAGATAACTTATGGGTATGTTTGAGTTTATTTTTGATGAGCTAATCCGGGTGGAACCCTTCGGGGCCACGGAGACGTTTTGACTGTTGATTTGATATCTCTGAATTGTTTATGTTTGAATCTTGAATCCCGATTATATTGGTGAATATGGTTTTAGTCTTGAGGTTTGAGTTGAGAATAAAATCATTTGTATGATTTTGAAAGAAAACCTTTTGGAAAGGAAAAACATTCATATTTCGGGATTTTACACTGAGACCCCCGAAGTCCATAAATAATCTCTTACAGTGATTTCTGGAGTAATCCCCATGGTTTGTTTTAAAGGAATAAATTTTCAAAAGACTTTAGACTCGGGGATCGTGTTACTACCTTGTCGAAATGTTATTTTCATAACGGTTGTATTCTTGATGTATAATTGTATAGCTTGGTTACTTGCTAGCGATTCCATCGCTAACCCCTCGTTGTGGATTTTGTTATTTATTCCGTGTGTTCGATCGAGAGTGAGCAACCACATGATTGGCACGGAGTATGATGCAAAGCACCGATACTAGACACAGCTTGTAGTCCGTTGTCCTGCCGCTGATATGTCGGTTTGAGTTCTTGTCATCCTTGAGGGGATGGACATTTTATGTACTATGTGATCGAGTTGTATTTTAGTTTCATCAGATGTACAGTTATGCTGTGTTTTGAGAGACCTAATCGGTCTACGGTATTATGTTTTGGTCAAGTTGACTGCATGTGGGTTTTGATTTGTAGTCTCCCGCCTGGTAGCTCCTTGTGGATAGGGGTCTACGGCGTGTAATATCCCTGAGTGGATTGGGGGTGTTACACTTCTGCACATTATTCTTCAGGGAAGGTTGTGATCCTTTAACTCGGGACGAGAACCAGTTACCATGTATCCTCTAGCTCCTTGACTTATCCCGGGTCCATCCAGTCTTGAGATTGCAGTGGCAACATTGTCATCTAGGATGGCCTCCATCTCCTTTTCCTTTTCCATCCTCCACCTCATTCCAGCCTCTCTAGCCTCTTCCCCTTTTTTGGCGTTAGCAAGCTCAAAGACCTTACCGTGAATATCCCAAAGAATACCCATCGATTCGGCGTGCTTATCTTTCAGATCTTTGACTGAGTCCACTAGACTCGCAACTACTGATGTAAGGCCATCAATTTTCCGATCGTGGGCAGTGAGTTTCGATCCAGTGAACTCGAGGGCGGCAACTCTTTTGGCGTCTGCAACGCGTAGTTTCTCTTGCTTAAGGATTCGCTCCTGATGTTGTTTCAGTTGATTGAGGGCTTGCCATAAGGCATTTAGCATGAGGCGAAATGCCTTTTCGACATCTTGCACGGCCCTTTGCAGCTTCGGGAGTTGATCTTGAGCAGTCTCGTGCATCAAGTCAAGCTCCTTCCCGACATCATACACGGCTTTAACAGTGTCCTATAGAAATATGGTTTGCGACCGATTTGCTGAAGTTGCTCGATTCTGGCTTCATTGCGTGAAAAGTGGGGGTAAGAGATTTTGGAGTAAGGTGGTTCTCCAAGCTGTTTGAGAATGACATTATGAGGAGGCCTCCGGGATTCATCGTCAGCTCGGAAATACTCTTCTGATCTGGATGGGGATCTTGTAGGGATATGAGTGGATACCTATTGAGGAGCAGGAACCTTGGATGGTTCCACTGTTGGTGTTGTTTGGGAGACAGAGAGGACTGATTACTCTTGTGTCTTCTCGGTTTCTGTAGCTTGGAGTACAGGAGGGACTGATTCCTCCTCCTAGCTCTCACCTTCTGCCAGTTTCGTACAAGGGACCGAATCCTTCTGTTGGACGGCATGGGATCCATCTTCTCCAGTCGGAGGATTGATTCTCCTGGGAGGGAGATGATAGTTTTGGTACATCAGAAGTCTTTTGCCATCGACAGGCTTAGACTTGGCAAATTATTTATCGCGACCATCCTCACGGCTCATCCTTAGACATGTTTGAAGGTCATCATCATCTCCATCTGAATCGAGATCTGAGTGATGGTTGGGGCTCTGAGTCTTGTCATTGGACTGAGACTTTCCTTTAAGTCAGGCCTTTTCTTCGCCACAAAGTATGATGTGATCAGCTCATGGTAAAAGGGATCATCCCATCTGATCAGGACCTAGACATTCTGGGTGTCCCTCACTTCCAGAACAAACAACTCTTCGTCCTTACAATCTTTCCCAGTTATACAGGGAGTCATATGGGGCGGCCATGTATGCTTTTCATGTATTGAAGGGTTCGAATGCTTCGTCGATCTGGACTTGGATGTGTGTTTGGCTGATTATTTTAGTGGGGGAGTGACTCTGAATATTAGAGGGTTCTATTATCCTATTGGGAACCTATACAGGTATGGGAGCCTATTGAGGAGAGGGATCTTTGACATGGTGGAATTCCCTATTGGGAGAAGGACTCTTTACAGGGGTAGGGGCCCTGTTAGGAGTGGTGACTGTCGGTTTCAAAGGAGCAGTCGATTCACCAGTTCCTTCAAACTTGACAAATGACTGTTCATTTGTCATAGCCATCATAGGCTTAGGAACTGCTGTAGGAGCAGCCAACATTTCTTCCATAGGGGTTGCGCCCTGTGGGTCAACTACTGCGGCAGATGGTGCAGTAGGCGGAACTGTCTCAGTGGTCGCTATAGCCACTAGAGGTGGTGTAGGAACAACTTCTGACTTTGAAGACTTCTTAGTCTTCATCTTCTTCTTCTTATTCTTGACAGTTGTAGGGGAGCTGCTGTCGGGAGCAGGTCTCTTTTTGTTGACATGTTTCTTCTTGCTGTCAACATATTTGGATTTTGCTGAGTGATCAGTAACATCTCGAGGATCACTTGACGTGGGGAGGGAGAAGGGGCTTGGCCTGTCGGCGAGAAGAGGTGTCCTGTTGAGTACAGCGGGCTTCGAACCACCGAGAAACTTCCCAACAAGGATCTTCTTGGCATTGGGTGACTGTTGTATACCACAGCTGGTCAGAATATAGTTCAAGATCAAGCCAAAAGACTTCCTGGCAGAGTCCGGTTTGGAAGCCTTCTCCTGAAGCCATTTCAAGATCACCTGGCACTAGTTGAATTTCTCTCCGGACATGATAGCTACCATCATCCAGAATCTCAGGCTAGTCTACATCTAAAATGCTATGGTCCTATTCTCCACAATTCCGCAGCAGAATCATGCATATAAAAATAAGGCAAAATGAAACTTTTCTTGTGGATGGAAAGATGAACTTGTGATGGCTGAGAGTTGCCAGTGAATAAGTTCTAGTCGTCCTTCATCAAGTCATCAGATTCAAAAGATTCCAATTCCTCCAATGTCAGACCATCAGAGGGCAGTTTGTACCATTTTTCGAGGAGTTCCCAGTTTATGGATATCTCCTTCTTCTGGATAGCACTGGCAACGGCAGTAAGGGCAGAGCCCTTCTTCTCAAATGCATACATGAACTCAGTGTCAAGGAAAAATTATTCTACGGTCTGTTCATGTTAGTTCTCTGGGTGCAGACTACCCAATCTGTAGAGACCAATTTGCTTGACACGAGAAATGACTAAGATCATCACCGACATGTCTTCATCTTTAGAAATAATTTGCTCTTGAAGAACAGAGCGAGCAATAATACAACCTCGATAATCATGTCCTTCGTTTTCACAAACAGAGATGAAGTTTGAGAAGAAGACATTTTCGTAGATAGAGATAGAATAGATTTAGAGTTTGAAGGTTATGTAGGCTGTATACTGTAGGCTCGTTAATTATGTAGAAAGCATAAAGTGTCTGTGGATCAGCATACTGGCCCTTTTATAGTGTGCAGGAAAGCTAGGTTACAGTGAACGATCATATTTAAGGGATGGGAACCGTATTTGTATGAACATACAAGATGAATTAGATGTAACTGTTACGTCTAATCCGTCAGTTTTCGAAATTAATGGCCGGTGCCACTTCAAATATAGTTTCGCTTCCATTATTGCATGATATCGCGGTTTGAATTTTGAAATTAATAGTTTTAAGGCATTAAAGTTCAGGTGTCGTTTTAGTATTGAAAGATAAATAATTTTAAATTCAGACGATGTACGTGGACTGGAAACAGTTTGTAAGATTTAAGTGTATGAATTTAGATACGCTAAAAGTATTAATTGAAATTCTATAGTATATGTGTTGTATCCACGAACATACAACATTCCCACCTTGAAAGGTACATACATGATTCAATTCTTACAACAATTTTGGATTAATGCTGTATTCTTAGGTCATAGTGTGTTCCCCCTTAATTAATGCATACGTCATCTATACGAAGGTAATTATACCTTCTTCTTCTTCCTACAGTAAGGATATAATTTGTAGTGCTGAGTGTACAATTAATTAAAGTGGACACTATATTCATGGATCTTACACCATTCCCCCTCAATTAATGAGTAAAATAGTAAAAACTTATAGGGAGTCGAGTTGTAGCATTTTCAATTCTTGGCGAAGCATACATAATTTGTGGTGCTAAGAGACTTTATAAAGATGTCGTCTAATTGAACGTCTGTATGAATCTTCTCTATCCGAACACCTTAATTATGCACATGATTCCGAATGAAATAATGCTTCATATCAATGTGCTTAGTCCTCAATTGTAATACAAGATTGTACGTGATTATGAGTGTACGTGATTACAATTGCACTTATGCTGTCGCACATGATTGGAGTCTCTCTTTCATGGATGCCATAGTCCTGTAACTGCTACTGCATCCAGAGAATCTACATACAGCGACTTCCAGCAGCATAGTATTTTGACTCAGCTGCAGAAAGCGAGTTAGCCAATTGTTTCTTACTGAACCATGACACAAGTCTTGGTCCACGGAAGTAACAAGTCTTGCTCGTTCTCTTCTTATCTAACTTACATCCTTCAAGATCCGAGTAACTGTAGCCCACCAAATAGAATCCTACTTCCTCAGGATACCACAATCCTACATCAATTGTTCCTTCTATGTACTTAAGAATTCGTTTGACTGTGGTGAAGTGTGACTCATTAGGTGCTACCCGATACCGAGCACACACTCCTACAACAAATTAGATATTAAGCCTGCTGGCTGTTAGGTACAAAAGTGAGCCTATTAGCTTCCTGTAGAGTGATTGATCAACCGGTTTTCCAGCTTCATCAGCACTTATATGTGTGGAAGTGCTCATGGGGGTAGATGATAATTTGGAAGTGTTCATCCCGAACTTGTTGAGCAGCGCCTTGTTGTGTTTCTCCTGATTGATTAATATACCTTTATGAAGTTGTTTCACCTGCAATCCTAAGAAATATCTAAGTTCTCCCATATATTTGTACCATAAGAAGATCAACGCCTTCCTGGATTCTAAAGAGGATTTTGTCAATTGCACCTTTCTCAAATCCATTATTGATGAGATACACTGACATGGTTTTGTACCATGACCTAGGTGCTTGCTTGAGCCCATACAACACTTTCCTTAGCTTGTACACAAGGTATCCACCTTCTGCATTCACAAAACCCTAGAGGTAGTTCAACATAAACTTCTTCGGCTAGGTCTCCATTCAGGAATGCGCTTTTAACATCCATTTGGTATATAATAAAGTTCTAGTGAGCGGCCAATGCTAATAATATCCTAATGACTTCTAGTCGAGATACATCATAATCTTTTTCCTCTTCCTGTCTGTACCCTTGGGCGACTAATCTGAATTTGTTCCTGATAACAAGTTCGTTTTTATCCTTTTTGTTTCGAAACCCATTTGGTTCCTATGACTGCTTGATGGATTGGTCTAGGAACTAGGTACCAAAAATTATTTCTTTTGAAACCGTTGACCTCTTCTTCCATAGAAGTGATCCAATGAGAATTATTGAGAGCCTCATTAGTCAAAACAGGTTCAGACTGGGCTAGGAATATAGCTAGAGGGCACATGGCAAGTCTTCTAAGTTCTGCTTGGGATTTCCATACAGGGAATTGAGACATTTCAGAATTGGATTATGTCACTGTGCATAACATATGGTTCCTTGTGTACTCTATATTTTTCTACGAGTGGTCACACTAACATCAACATCTCCAATTATTAGCTCCTGGGGGTGATCTCTCAACCGCCTCCTATATGGATCTGGTTCGGTATCCCGTGTTGTATCCTGATGGATGTAGCCTCAGCTCCAGCTTCTACAACATTGGCTTCGACTACTTATTCTGTTCTTACAGCTCCGGGACTAATTTCTAGGTTTATGGCATGTTCAACTAGAGTCTGGGGTATTTTCTCAATGGATAGCGTCTCGATACCTTGGGTTAGGTCTTCTACTCCTGTAGGGTCGCAATGAAGACTACATGGACCGATTCTTCTATTGTCAGCTTTCTTTTGTTGAATATCCTGAATGTTTTGCTGTCAGAGAAGTATCCAACGAATATACACTCATCCGAATTTTCATTGAAGGTACTCAATTGATCCTTCCCATTGTTTAGAACATAACACCTACATCCAAATATGTGAAAGAACATAACACCTACATCGAAATATGTGAAAGTATGCAACCATTGGAGTTTTATTGTTCCATACCTCGTATGCTATTTTTTGTGTTGTTTGTTGATGATACATGGTTTTGTGTATATCATGACGCATTTGTTGCTTCTCCCCAGAAATGCTACGGCAACTTACTTGCGGCTAACATGGTTCTTGTTGCTTCTTTCAGGGTCCTATTTTTTCGCTCGACAACACCATTTTGTTGAGGAGTTCGGGCTGCTGAGTACTCATGTTGTATGCCATTATCCGCACAGTATTGGTTTATAAAGCAATTTGTGAATTATGTGCCTCTATCAGAACAAATAGGTAGAATACTCAACCGTTTCTCATTTTGCACCTTTTCAGGTATTCCAGCAGCTTTGTGGTTGTTTCTTTCTTCTTATTCAGAAAGATAGTTCAAGCATACCTGAAAATTATCAACAATAATAAGATAATATTTCTTACCTCCCACGCGGATAGGGTTTACAGGACCCTAGAGATACATATATAGCAAGTCAAGGACCTTGTGAATGGAAAAGTATGAGTTGCTCTTCAAGGTGGTCTTAACATGCTTGCCTTTCTGACAGGGTCCACATACACTGTTTTTATGAAATGAGAAATGGGGCAAAGCCTCTAACCATTGCCTATCGAGCTAACTTGTTGATGGTCTTGAAATTAATATGCGACATCCTCTTGTTCCATAGCCAGCTTTGATCTGCAGTGCCTTTGGCAACAAAATGAAGAATTACGATACTAGTGGGCTTCTTGTCAGCAATATACATGTTACGTGACTGGCTTCCTGTAAGGACAATTTGCTTGGTCTTGGTGTCCTTCACCTTACACTGATCTACATAAAGTTTGACCAAGAACTATTTGTCAGAAGACTGGATAATTCCAAGTAAATTATATTGTAGTCCTTCTACATAGGCTACGTCGGTGACTTTGAATTTTTCTACAAGAAAAGTTCCTTTCCATCCTGTTCTTCTTTTGTATTTGTCACCGAATGCACCTTTGGAAAGCGACCTTCTACATAATCCAGCAGCTTGGTGATATCCCCTGTCATGTGGCCATAACATCCGCTATCAAAATACCATATGTCCTTCTCCTTGATACCCTATAATAAAAAAGATTAAGTAGATTCAGGTCCCCTTTGATTTTCGGGTCCTTGTTTATTAGTGCCTTTAGGTACCCATATTTGCCCGAAAACAATTAGTTTGCTGGCACGTAATTGTTGCAAGCATGGTTACTATGCATGTAAAATTTGTACGTCAAAAGGCGTCAGTTATAAGTCTAGGGGGGGTGAATAGACTTATAAAATCTTTTACTTAAATAACTGTTTTAAAAAACACGATTGTAGTAAATGTAGCTAAGGTTACTCGGTTGATATGAATGTAGTTAACCTTTGTCAGCTGTAAAATGGTTTTGCGGAATGACAACTAACTATGAATGCAACAATTAATATGAATGTAACGGTTAAGTATGATTATTAAAACAGTAAATCACACAACACTTTTATAGTGGTTCCAGAGGTGGGGTAATCCTCTACTAGTCCACTTCTCTCCAAACCAGTTGGAGATAAATTCACTATAAATTTCAACAAGTAAAATTAACGTTACAATGAATTCATTACAATAGCTTCCAACCAGTGGAAACTAGTGGCTATTGTAACTCCTTCCCTTGGATGCTTAATACCTCATTGTCGAAAACCCATGGATGTGTCAACAACTCGCAAGCTTCCTATAACCTTCCAATTAAGAACCCATGGTTGTCTTACAACCTCACACTTTCAAGAACCTTGTTCAAGAAAGTAGCCTTTACTCAGACTTAAAGACAATAGTGTGGTCTTCTCTAACTTTAAGAGCTTCTCAATATTAGCTTTAAGATCTTGCTCTTCACGATGCTATAGATTTGCTTTGTGTTTGCTTTGATTGCTTGTAAGTAATGTTCGCATCGTGCTTCTGCTCAAGTGTTCTTCAAATATTTATAGTACGATCTTTGAGATCTTCATAGCCATTACTTCTGGAACAAATCCGTCTATTGGAGAGTGGAGTTCATTGCTTAACTTTTCATCTCTTGCAATCCTTTGTCTCTTTCTTCAAATCTGACCATTTAAAGATGTATGTTGCCGTTGCGCCACTTTTCTTTGATTACTATAATTAGAAAGTCTTCATGGAGCGAATCTCGATGAATATTTTATTCCTTGAATTTCGGGAATCAATCACTTTATCTCTTTGGCTTTTATGTCTGTACATGTTTTGCCGTCATTGTTAACTTTTTAACATTTGCTGACGTGGACAATGGATATCAAAACTTGGCTGATATTTCATCTGTGATAAAACTCAGCTCGTATTTTTCTTGGTCAAACCTGGCTGATATGTTGGTCAAACCTGGATGATGTTCTGCATGGACAAAATCTGGTTGATATCTGGTCTTGAAAGTTGGCTGCTATTTCTCTTGCTCCACCTCAACTGATACTCCGCTTTGACCAAACCCGACTGATATTTTGGTTGTTTTATACTTGGCCAAAATTGATTTCAGAGATATTAAGATGTACTTCTGACTTGGTCAAATCCAGGTGATATTTTCCTTTGACCAAAACCCGACTGATGTCTTATTGGTCAACCTTGCTGATATCTTGCGTTGACAAAAAAACCCGGCTGATAATGTGCCTGTTCTATACTAAGTCAAATTTCTATTTGATTAACATGATCAATACTTAGCCTAATCTTTTAAAGGCCTATATAAGATACTGAGTGAGTGAGGGCATTGTACTTGTAATTATGTAAACTATTGGTATAAGGCAATGAATGTTTCTTTATTTACTGGTAGTTACTGGCATTCCTAACTCGTAAATATACATATAGAATCTAGTCCGTGTATTTGAGAGCAAAACATTCCACTCCTTATTGGATAAGGGGTCGGCACTGGAAAGATTTATAGCTCAAATACTTAAACGTTCGCAAGTCGATGAAACTTGACTGGGCGTTAAGTTTATGTGAAGACTTGTATGACGTGTTTTTGACATGGAGAGTACCTGTCGAACACTAATGGTTAGTGGGAGCACACATTATAGGTATGCTAATTGGATTAGTATACTCGAACCGACTCACCCTCGATTCGTCACACGGATTTCATTACGGGGCAGTCAATGACGGAATCGAAAGGTTGTGATAGGTATTCGTGAACCTTCGACTTGAGGATTTAGTAGGGATGTGCTTGTGACGTCAAGATTTTCATTAGAGTAGTTCGACCCTATAAACCGGGAGGTGGGGGTCAACCTCGACGTGCATCTTGACGGGCAAGTAGCAGGTCCTACTGAATATCAAGATAGAATTCTTTCTCCCGTTAGTGAGTGGGTTATATGTCCTATGTGGTTATTGGCAGATGAGATCATAAGTCTTTGGCCAAAGCATTGGAGCTAGTTATATTGGATACACGAGAGCTTGATGATCTCGATTTGCATTAATGCATGCATAGAGTCAAGGACAGATAGGGTTTGACTAACCGTGACCCTATAACTTGATCGGGACATTTGAAAGAAGGGTTTATACGTATACTGGTATTCACGACTGAATGGTTCTTGAATGATCCCAATCATTCGTTCTCAGCTGGGGTACGGTGTAGGCCGCCAGGCTGGCTAGGTGGTGCTACTACTCTTTGGTTCCTCCCATTGCTGAATGACACGGACCTACCGAGTCGCGCAATAGGATTGACGACGGAATGAATCAAGCTAATTCTCTCATTATGAATATTAGATATTGGATATCTAAATTTGGGACATTGGATGTTTAAATTGATTTATTGGATAAATTGATTTACGACCTAATGAAATAATTAAATAACTGGGTGATTAATTTAATTCATGAATATAATTATTTCTTGGAGAAATTAATTATATTATTTTGTATTTGATATGTTTAACTAATTAGATTAATTAATCGATATAAATACATCGAAACGGAATCGGAGTTTATCTGTTTGGACTCTCGGGAGTCTGAAACGAACTAAACTCGTCTGTTTCATCCTCATGCCCCCCCAATATACATGTGTATGTATTGAATTATCTAAATCATGATGTTTGGAATATCATGTGTTGAGGGGACAAGTATCATACACATTATATGGTGGGGTTAGATTCTCATTGTATGAGTTGTATTCTTGTGAGTTGAAAATGCATAAGAAGAGGACTTTTATCTCTCATTCTCATTACATTATTCCTTACATGAGTTGTAGTAAGATAAAGTGAGAAAAGAGTTCTTCTTCATAGTCATCTTCTTCGTCAACTTAGTTCTTGATTGATCTTAGAGAAACATCAAGAAATATTGAGAGATCAAACATTAAAACACTTAGAGTGTTACAATCAAAAGCTTCATCACTTGATTCTAGTCGTAGCCTTAGAGGTTAATCGGGTGTTGTCATTCCGGTCGTTTTTTCGGCACGTGGCAAGTAGAGACGCGGTGCTTTCGGCGTTGGATCGTTCAAGGGCTTGGAGCGGATTGGATTCGTAGAGATTAAGCAAACCTTGGGGAATAGCTCAAGAGAAGGTTACCATTTAATCAACGGACTTCAAGGGTTAGTTTCTTACAACTCTTGCTTTTCGTTTATATATTCGTATATACGTAGCTCGATCGATCCTCGTAGGGATTCGAATCGAATTAATTTTTGTTTTACCGCTTCCGCTGGGCCTTCGTTTAGGCACCGAATCCCAACAGTGGTATCAGAGCGTAGGTCTTGCGATCGTATATATGATATTGGCATTTGGAATGCTCGATTAGATGGTGAATGATTTGGAATCATTTTAGTCATAATCGTGGTATATGTTTTTTTCCTTCGTTATAGTTGTATTTTTCGTAAGTTTATGTCTAAATACAAATCTTCTATTTCTTGGAAATATGATTTATATTGATGATATGAATGTTGGAAAATATAGATATTGCATATCCGGTAGAAAAACTAGCCCCGAATTACCGTTGGACGGTCCGGGGGTGGTCCGGAAGCAGGGGGCCGCGGCCCAGGGTTGTTGCGGCCCGGATGGGAAGGGATCAGACTTGTGGACCGCGCCCAGCACAGGGGCCGCGCCTGTGGTCAGGCAGCCCAACTGCAGCCCAATGGTGTTTTTCGGGCGCGGTTCGACCTATTTCGGACCCGTTTCGGGCTTGTTTCCTTCGTGTATTCCTAAAAATGATTTCCCTCATTTTAAATTGGATTTAATATGATTAAAATGATTTTTGGTATTTTATCTTATAAGGGAAAATTGATTTATTGGAATACTTGTGATCGACCGAATTATTTTGAACATTTTCATATTACGATTGTGTGAATCGATTTGATCGGTTCGTATTGTTGATTGGATCAATGTATCTATACGTTTTTCCATTTATTTAGTATTTATTGGATGAATGCTTTTGAATGGTGATGTGGTTCGTGGACTTAGTTTTTGAATCGTTCATTTTATTCGATTGGGTTGTAAAGGCCGTTTTGAGCCTATTTATTTTACTAGAAAAATTTGTATCTAGGATGCAATTTTCAATGTAAAATTTATATGTAATGACGAAGACCGGAGGAAGATCCATTTCGAGAAGACGAAGATTCAAGACAATGACTTGTAATTACATTACGGAGTTTTTTGTTTTCTAGGAACGGTCCATGAACCACATGTTGGTAGCAACTAGGTTGTGAATGGTTGTTTCATATTATACAAATGCCACAAACGCGCTTAAATGATTAATGTGCAAAGTGTAACGTTAATCGCGATAATTCTCCCACAACTAATAATTAAGTTTATAAGGTTTCAAGGTTTTCCTTCCCTCCATCGAGTTTTCGGGAAATTGAAATCCAAACCGGATGTGCTATGCTTCCGAGTTATCGAGGTAGTCGTTCGGGGAGGACGGATAAATTACCGAGAGCGCATTGGATGCCTTCGGTTGGAGCAAATCTTATCCCTAGAAACCTGATAGGTTGCCGGATAAGATTCAATTGTGAAACTGATTTGTGTCGATGGTATAAACTTAACTTGTTCACGAACCATAGAAACCGTATAAGTTGAGGGGAGTGAACGAAGATCGAATCATCCATTAGATGGGTTGGTGTTGGACACAACTTTATGAAAATTAATAGACTAGAAACCTGTTCGGTTGCCCTCTATTAAGATTTATAAAGAACTCGATCACCACTATGAAGTAGAGCGACGATACTTCCGGATTTCACATGGGAGTGTGTTATTCCGATAAAAATAGTGGGAGCTGGGTAACAAGTGTAATATCCACATTTTTTCTTTTTCCGGTATTTTCATTTTTGGTGTATTTTCCACTTTTATCAACTCGCTTGTAACCGTTTCGACATTTTGAATCTATTTTATTCTTGGAGTTTCTCCATTTGGACGAGTTTCGGAGATGTTTTGAAATTATTCCGCCTTTTGTTATGTCTTGTTGCGTGGACGTTCGATTCTCGTAGAACCCATTCGATTTAGTAATTTCTTTGGTTGCACGAGTTCATATAGTTGAGTTGTTCGTGTTTTGAGTTTTGGTTTCTTGATCCGACGTCGTATCGTGATTTTCAGACGTTTGGGCTGTTTTGTAATTTCCTATAAGTAAGGGGGGGGTTTACTTGTCGTTTCTCGGATTCCTCGGTAGTCGGAATTGTATTTTCCTTCAGCGCTTATCTTCATTGTCATGATTATTTCATGTTTACACTTCTGGAATCTGTCCTGGTGTTGCATCTCGTTTTCGGACCGCCCGTTGCAGCTAACGTCGTTCAGTAGTGTTGAACTGCTGCATGCATAACGTGCGTTATGCATGCTTCCTTGCGTGCGCTATCGGCACCTTCATAACGTACGTTATGGCCTTCAACAGATTGGACAGATTGTTCTGTCCGAACCATTACGTACGTTAACATCTTCTGTTACGTACGTAAAGCCTATGTAGCGTACGCTAAACTTCCCGGCGTAGCGTACGCTATCGCACCCAGCGTTGTTGGACAGTGAGTTCTGTCCAGACCCTTACGTACGTAAAGGCGCTGATATTACGTACGTAACCCTCTTGTAGCGTACGCTAGCCTTCTATTGTAGCGTACGCTAGCGACCTCAACTGTTCTAGGACAGACTGTTCTGCCCAGCCTTGTACGTACGCTAAACTTGAGTGTTAACGTACGTAATGGGCATTACGTATGTTAACAAGCTAAGGTAACGTACGTAACGATCGCCCAGGTTTTATATATCAGGAGTTGACCCTCACTTCGGCCCATTTCTTCATTTCTTCCTTCCGTCCGCAGCGAGTGTTCTTAGAGAGATTTGAGCGATTCTTCAAGTTTTGGCCGTGGAAATTCTTGGGGAATCAAATATTGTGTTCCTAGTGTAGTTTATCATCACCGTAATCGTCTTCCTCCGTCTAAATCAAGGTAAATCTTCTAAGAACCCTACTTTTGGGTAAATTGGGGGTTTTCGGGTTTTTGTCCGATTCGTTCCGTGTGATTGATTTATTCATGATGAATATGATTAATCTTGTTAGTATCCTTAGTTTTCCTATGGATTCATGGTATATTTCGTGGTTGTTGCGTATTCGAGAGGGTTCGGTTGTGGTCCGCCCTCGTTGTTATTTTTATACGAATATACATGAATCGTAGGTGGGTTTTCGGGTGTATTCCATTTCCGTATTCGTTTAGAGTTGGTTGTGATTATGTTCTTCGAATCGTTAGGTTCGGTTCCGTTGGTTCCTAGCGTTCGTTGGTGATTTTCCTTTCCGTTCGTTGCGTCATCAATTATTCAAGGCAAGTATTTTTGGAAACCTTTATGCTTAACATGAAATGGTAATGTATATTGTCTGTGCTTTACTCACCTCGGGAGGGTCCGACGGGGCCACGGAGGGAATCCAATGGTATAGCCCTGGATTCACGAGTTTGTTTAGCTAGCCAGCTCGGGAGGGTCCTTAGAAACCTCGAGCGGGATCAATGGTATAGCCCTGTTCCCAAGGCGATGCATGTGCGTGATTTGTTTTATGATATGGCCAGCTCGGGAGGGTCCTTAGAGGCCTCGAGCGGGATCAATGGTATATCCCTGTTCCCTAGGCAAATTATTTGACTGTTAGTTTCCGGAAAAAGACATGTCTGATTTTTGGTTTTGAAATGAATTTGGTGCATTATAATATGAAATGTGTAAGCGAATGGTTTGCCTTGATTACTTGTACTAGCGAAATTGCTAACCCCTCTGGGGACCCGTTTTGGGGAAATTCTTATTATGGATTTCAGGGTATGTTCAGCCGGACGAGCGGGCGCTGGGACAGTACGAGGATGCCGGCCAGGGTTGTTGACATGTGCAATTGAGTCCTTGTATTTTCGTTGTTCTTTTCGATATGGTTGCTTTCCAAATATCAAACTCATAGACTGTACTCGCGATTACTTAGGCTTTTCACTCCGGATTGGGATTTATATTCGTTGAAGTTGATATAATTTTCGGTTGATGTTTTATTACGTCGGTTGCACCGGACATGTTATTATATGTTCGTATTGTTAATTTATGTTCCTCGCTAACCGAGCTAGTTAGTCGAGCGGTGTTTTCTGGGTTTAGCCTGGTGGGTCCCATGTAGTGGTCCACGACGCTGTAATATACTTCGAATATCTCGGGGGTGTTACAGAAAATGGTATCGGAACCAGGTTTATGGATACCTAGGCTTGTCGGTTATTTGGGTCTAGTTGTGTTTTGTGTTGCACATTGTCACGCCGCCGCCAAAGATCTCGGACTTCCAAAGGTTTCGTAAGTTTTCCTTACTCGATCCTTTGTTTTCTCGTATTGTATTTCCGTTTTTTGAATCGTGGATGTTTTTCCTCTCTTACTTATCATCGAGTTGCTTTTGCTACCTCTTAACACCAGTATGGATGCTGGAAGGGGCCGTGGTCGTGTTCGTGGCCGTGGACGCGGCCGGGGACGTGGAGTAGCCGGTGGGGCGGCCACGTCACATTCTTCGGGAGCCGGCAGTACCGGTGACCGTCACAGTCATGCTTCTTCTCAGGAGCGCGCCGACCTTGGTATTGCGGCCGTTATGCAGCAAATGGTAAACCAAATGGCGGCGATAGCTCAGGTGGTTCAGAACCCGGATACGGCCCATGCTAATTGGGGCGGAGTTGACCGTTGGCTCTAAGATGTCATCAAGATGCATCCTCCTCAGTTTTCGGGAGCATCAGACCCAATCGGATGGGAGGGGTGGATCAAGGAGATATCTAAAGTCTTCGTTGCCACCAACTGTCCCGAGGACCGTAAGGTCCCTATTGCCCAGTACTCTCTCACTAGGGACGCTACGGATTGGTGGGAGGCCGTTGGGCCCAAAGACCATGTTGCTTCGTGGGCCGAATTTCAGGAATTGATGGAGACTGAATACTGCTCGTGGTCGGTTAGACAGGCTCGAGTCCATGCTTTCTATGATGCTCAACCACGGGATATTCCCGTATCCCAAGCTATTGCCGATTTTAATAAGGAGTTGGGCTATGTGAAGACCCAGGTTGTCGACGAGAGCGACAAAATTTTTCACTTTTCCAGACGGATGAAACTGTCAATTCGGGACTACATGTATGGACTCGTATGCACTACCCTGAAGGATTATCAGAGTCGAGTTCTTGCCTATGATATGTCAGTGACGGCCAGTGCGGCGGTTCGAAAGAGTAAGAAACAGAAATCCGCTGGAAATTTCTCGAGTCACAAGGGTGGAGGCCAGCAGAAATTTCAGTCTGCGAGTGTCCCTGCGGGCGGTTCGGCTCATTTTTCTAGGAGTCCTCGAGGTGCTGCTAGAACCTCCGTTCGTGAACTCATATGATTTAACTGTGGCTTTTTGGGTCATAAGAACTGGGAGTGTCCTCGTCCGCATTTGACTTGTCATACTTGTGGTCAGGCAGGCCACAAGGCATCCTTTTGTGAACAGATCAGGCAGATCCGCGGTGCCCGTTCTTCTCATCCAGCGCCTAGGGAGCCGAGTGTGAACTAGGGCTCGTTTGCGCCATAGTCTCCACCGATTACCAGCCGGGGAAGAGGTCGTGGTCAGCCCGCTAGAGGGGGAGCTTTCAGTGTCGTCTCCGCCCATCCGCGTATCTATGAGATGAGGAGGGCCGATGATCCAGCAGCCACTGTGGCGACAGGTACCGTTCACATCCATTCCCATCCTGTCAGTGTGCTTTTTGATTCGGGTGCTACGCATTCATTCATTTCTATGGAGTGTGTGCGCCGTTTGAGTCTTGACTGTTTATACTTATGTATAGAAAAATGAGACGTTACTATGATTGTTATGTTATCACTTTTTTGTTAGTATTACTCCGTATTTTTTTTGGTTAGTATTATTAAGTTGCCTTCTTTCATAGTATGCCAAAGTTTTATGGAATTGAAGCCTAGCTTCCTAATTTTTTTCTAAACAAAAAAAAATATTAATGAACACAATCACGTACTGAAAAAAATATTTGGCAAAGTTGATAATATTATTCCATTTAAAACTTATAGGATGTTTGTCATTCATTCATCTTTCTTATATAAGACATTATACGGCGTTCGAATGCAAAAGCCACTGTTTCGATGCGTCAAAAAAAAAATGGCCGCCTTTAACTTGATGATGAAGAGATTAATACGGGCCATGGTTATCGCCCCATTAAAATCTCTAACTGTTTCCTCTTTTCTTTATGTTAATTCCATATTTATTACTCCCTCCTTTATGTTCTTTCATATTATTTTAGGGTGTCGTGAGTGATCAACTGGTGAGAGGCGAGAGTATTAAAAGTGGTTATGGGCCGAGATTTGAGAGCTCAACTGTTTCCTTTTTCTTTTTGTTACTAATAATTGATATCTAATATAAGAATTTATCTCTAATAATTTTGTTTGAATAAAGAAAGCTAACAAGTCCATGGTCTTTATCTAGCAGTATTTGTGTAATTTTACTATGGAGATAAATAAATGGTTGTGAAACCGCTATGGACAAGTGTAATATTATTGTACTTATGTAAGATTGATTGTATCTATTATTTTTGTGTGTGCAAGTTTATCATTTTAAAAATTAAGAAACCAAAAGTGAGAGTGTAGCTAGATGAATCGTGTATATTTACATATCATTCATATTTATATTACGCAATTAAAACAATCCATAGCTAACAATAAGATACAATGCGTGCATCACACGGGTTGTACAAAGCCTCATGTTAATCAAGATTTGGCTTGTCACTTGATAGACTTTAAAAAGTAATCCAATTACTAAAAGTATCCAGTACTGCTCTTGCTTGATCGGTAATATGTAATGTCATATTCGATTTCCTTCAACATCTAAAGACTATTTACTGATATTGATGAGGAAACCCAAACAATGTGTATATCTCTTTTAATATACGGATCTATAAGTGATACAATTGCTTTAGCAAAACCTATCACTAGTGATCTAGTGCTTAATGGTGTTTTTTGGAGAGGGAATTTAACTCATTATTTCTTGGACTTATGTTTGTTAGGTTGGTTCGACTTATATATTGAACTAAATCCTAAACATGCGACATACATAAATATCACACACATTCAAAGCATTAAACAATCAATCAAAAATGATAAAGTGAACATAGTATGGTCCTAAATCCTAAAATTGTAATCTTCAGGACTTCTCTTGTAAGCCGATATCATCCTTTATTGTCCACTCATAGCTCCCATCATTCAAAAGCAACCATATAAAATAAAGTGCAAAATTTAAGATTAACAACTAGTACGAAGACCATAACCAGTTGCATGATTAATACAGTACATGGATAGTAAAACCAAATAGTCGGTTCGCAGACCGGAAAAAATCTAAATGGCCATACTTTTTTTGAACAAATCTAAATGGCCATACTCGTCACTTAAAATTCATGCGTTGAATCCTATTCGTAACAGTACATTCACCCACTTATACTAAATGCAAATGGCCCTGCAATATACTAATATATGGTTCTAAAACAAACTGCCTTCGTAATTTTTAGATGTCCTTTTAGCTTTTCAAGTTGAAAATCTGACCATAAATATCTTTCTAATTATACTATAAAAATCATCAAAAAATAATATTATGACATATTTTAAGATATCTAACAATATAATTATATTTAAAGGTATAATACCTAAAAGAAATAAATGGTGAAATTTCAATTTTAAAAAAGTTAAAAGACAATTAAAATATACGGGCGGAGTATATAATATATGCGATATTTATGTCAATCAATTCTAAATTATTAATTTACTAAAAATCTTATTATTATCTGTTGTTATTGTAATTACTCCTAATTTAACTCAATTATTTTTTTTAATTGGTTAGATCAGAATTCAACAATCTCATTGTAATATCCGCAATTTTCGATTTTCGGTAAATTTCTTTTTTTCGGCGGAAGTCCGTTTTGACAACTCGCTCATGACCGTTTCGTCATTCCGAGAATGATTAATTCTGCACTTTTTGTCATCCGAGCTCGTTTCGGTGTCGTTTTGTCGAGTTCCGTGCTTTTTAGCGGTTTTTCCGCACTTGAGTTCGATTCTTGCGAATCTCATCCGAAACTGTTGTTTCGACTTTCTCGTAAGTTCATTTAATGTTATTATTCATGTTGCGAGTTTTGGCTTGGTGTTTCGATCCCGTATCGTGATTTTTGGGCGTTTTGGGCCATTTTCGTAATTTCCCAAAGTTTGGGGTAATTACTTTCCGTTGTCGAATTTCGAGCCTTCGGGTGGTCGGAATCGTGTGTTCTCTTAGTGCTCGGATTCATCTTTGCGAGTACTTCGTAACCGTATCTTTGATTCATACTCGGGTTCGGGTTTCGGGGTCGTTCGGGCCGTCGGAGTTGGTCCCGGCCGAGTCATGGCCGGGCATGCCGGGCTGTGCCACCGCCGAGTAACGCGGCGGTAGTGATCGCGCATGCACGTAAGGCCGGTTACGCACGTAAGGCCCTCGCCGTAACGCACGTAACGCCCGCATTTCCAGTGATGAGTTCGCCATGGCCGGCCACGACGTAAGTCATGGCCGGTTACGTACGTAACCCGGCCGGCAGTCGGCCTTTTTAAGGCCTGGCAGCGTTTTTCTTCAGCCATTTCTCACTCATTTTCTTCCCTTCCGCGGCTGGAGATTAGTTCATCATGGAGAGAAGTTGTTGGACAATAAATCCATGAAGTTTTGAGGTTCATATCATCAATCATCCATCCTATAACATCCTCCGATCTACCGAATCAAGTCAGATTTCCTAGAAATCTAGTTTTGGGGAATTTGGGTATTTTGGTTGTTTTCGTCCGATTAATCCGTTTTAACTTAGGATTATGATGGATTGATGATTATTTAGATGTATTATATCATATACCTTGTTATTCCATGGTTGGATCGTATCGATTCGTTGTTTTGGTCGAGTTCTTGATCGACGCCTTGAAGGTGTCCGGTAGAATGTCATAGAGGGGTTTTCGGGCATTCTACGATTATTCTTCATCGTATGATCGTTGATTTATTTATTATATATTGTTAGGGTCGAGTTTCTTGCGAAGAAACCGAGTTGAACCCTTCCGTTCGTTGTCGTCTTTCTTTTCGATTGCATCGGGCGTTTCGAAGCTTTCCGGTTGAGCCGTGTTCGTCGGGATACTTGCGTGCCGATTTTGAGGCAAGTACCTTGTCCATATAATTCTTGTTTTATGGATATGATAATTGGTGATCGTCTTTATATGTTTGTTTGATTGTTTGAAACGAAGTTTTCAAAAGATTCGATTTCCTTGTTATAGCTCTCTTTCAAAACGCGTGTGTTTTGTAATTGTGTGGGTTGTAAGTGACTACGTGGATCTTTTGGATATGTTTGGAGTTTATGTGGTGTTTGATAATGCGTGTGTACATATATGGCTTCATTTCAATGTATTGCGGTTTTGACATGATGTGATGTTAGTTGTTACTCCTTTGAAAGGAGGTTGCGATGTTTAATGTTGTTTGGCCTCATAATCGATTATTGTTGTGTGCTTGTTATACGTGATGCGCCTACGGGTAGGATTGTTGAATCTCCGGGATCCATACTTGCTAGTATGGGTCGGGCGAGACCGTAGGGTTATCCAATCGGGTATGTCTTGCGGGGACTCCGAGGTTCGTGGCTTGTTAGCCCGATGCCGAGATAACTTGTGGGGTTATCATCGGCACGTCTTGCGGGGACTCCGAGGTTCGTGGCTTGTTAGCACGATGCCGGATAACTTATGGTTGTGATTTGGTTGTGATGTATGTGTCATGGGTTATCCAATCGGGTATGTCTTGGGGACTCCGAGGTTTGTGGCTTGTTAGCCCGATGCCGGATAACTAGTGGGGTTATCATCGGCACGTCTTGCGGGGACTCCGAGGTTCGTGGCTTGTTAGCCCGATGCCGGATAACTTATGGTTGTGATATGTGTTTGATTTGTTTAGCTAGCCACCTCGGGAGGGTCCTTCGAGGCCTCGGGCGGATGTCCGTGGTAGCGTCCTGTCTGAGAGCTGCGCGTGCGTGATTACGTTTCGTTGATTTCATGTCCGTTGAGGACACGTGATGTTGGGCTCTGGCCCTGTGAATTGTTGTCGGTTTTCTATTTGCGAAAAGAAAACCTTTGGGCTGTGACCCCGTTGATTTTGGAAAGAGAAGGATTTGATAATCCTAATTTGTTTTCTATTAAAATTCCCGAGGGTATTTTAAATCATTTTGCAAACCGTTCTCGTTATTTGTGATCTTTCGGATTTGGAAAGTTTTACTCAAACTCTTGCCTCGGGAGGTATTCGTTTCATTGTATTTGAATCTTTGAGGATTCCCGGTTATTGTTATTCTTGGAACTTGAATTATATGGCTCGTATTTGCACTTTGTATTTGCACTAGCAAAACAGTGGAGTTTTGCTAACCCCCGAGTATTCGGGGAGTGGATGTCCTGATTGCATTCAGTTTTGGAGCAGAGCACACTCGGCATGAAGGATGATGAAAGATGAACGATACTAATCACACGAGGACCCGTTGATGTTGTATTGGTTTAGTTGTATTTTATTTCCACTGCAGATTTTTTTCCCCATATCAGACGGAGCATTTTGTATTCGACCCTGCGTGGGCATGTAATGTGTTAGACTTTTATTTTTTTATTGAAAGGCCAAATCGGTCTACTGAGTCTTTTAGCCTTAAAGGCATTGTCGAGTTGTTCGATTGTTGTTACCAGCCTGGTAGATCCTTGAGGAAAGGTTCTACGGCGTGTAATATCCCTGAGCGGATTGGGGGTGTTACATAAATGGTATCAGAGCTTAGGTTGAGGAAACCTAGCCGCCGGGTCGATGGTGTCTATTGAGTTTTTGTCTCGTCGGATTTTATCCGATCGAGTCGTGTCGCGACGCGTCGCCCGAGTTTGTTGGTCGTGATTAGTATCGTGGGCGATCATCATCTTCGTGCGACTGTGGATGTAAGTCTCCCTTCTTTGTGTTGTGCCTCGTGTGACACGAGCTATTTTTATGATTATGAGTTAATTGTTAATCCTCTTATGGATTTTGATTTCGTGATCTGTGATTATTTGACTCCCATTTTTCGTTCATATGAGGAGTAGTGTTGCTGTCTTGTGCATGTTTGACTTTATTTCTTTTATCCGCTGCGTGAGTTCTTTTGTAATGGCTTTCGGTATTTTACCGTCTGAGTTTTATTTCGAAAACCAATTCCCTTAACCGAGTTTTTGGCATTATGGCCTTGATCATTTTGGCGAAATTCTTATGACGGAATTTAGTATTTTGTAAATGGATTTTGTGAGTTTTTGAAATATTACCGTCATCGGCCTTTTTGGTAGTTTATAAAAGGTTTTTAGCCTGGTGGGTTCCGGCGCGGGACCCACGGCGCTATATTGTTCCGTGTAATTACCTGAAATTTTTTTGGGCATTCTAGCCCATTGATTTATTTTTGAAAACCTTGAGTATCTTAGAAAATTAAAATTCGAGACGTACTTTTAAAACGAATTAATTTCTTGCGGTGTTTTCAAGGTGTTTTCTAATGCCGCAATACATTTCAAAAATTTTCCGGTTGAGGACCAAAAAAATTTTGAGATATTTTCAAATGCAGTTGCTTAGACCCAATGGTCGAATATTTTTGAAAGTTTTTCACTAAAAGAAAGGTGTCCTCATTTTTGTTCAAACGCAAGATGATTTTCAAAGTCTCGATAATGGTGTTTGTACTACTTTTTGTAAAATGATACTCAAGATCAACTGTTGTTTCCAAACTGTTTTCAAAAGGTGGTTTTCGTTTTTAAAACCTATCATTCCTGCTTATGACCTAAATGCGTGTATGGTTTTCGAACTTTCGTTACGGTGTTAACCCCGAATTGTGATTGAATTGGTGGCGTGAGCGTCGAGTCGTTCGCCACGCATATATTTTGTTATCCCTTGTGGGAGGTGTGACGACGATCCTTAATGTTGTCATTTCGTGGTGGCTTGCGTGTTATCGCACCTGTGTGAGCTGTTAAAGCTTGGGTTTGTACGTTTGTGTACATGTGTGATTGTTTCATGATGGTTGTAATTATAGCCGTTATCGTCGCCGTTGAGGTCGCCGAACGATACCGTCGTTGCTGTAGTGTTTATGTGTGTATTACTTTACGATGGTAATTGTTGTATATGGTATGTGTTATGATTCTTTGTTGTGCTGAGTTGGCATCTCCGCTATGTTGTTTTGCGACGTTATGCCCCATTGTATCTAGCATTTGCATTTTCGGTATGCCGAGCCGAGGCGTTTCAATCGTGATGTGCCGGGGCATGCACGTGTAAATTGTCCTTCTCGTCGATAACACATTTCAAGTGTGGACTCGAGAGACACCGAATTCAGTTTTGTGAATTGACTACCAAGACTTTCGGAGTTCGCGCTTCAGCACAGTCATCGGAATCGGCTTTGAGAGGCCTTCGAAGGATGTTTCTGTCGGTTGCTTGTTGTGTCGTCACCTTGATTTCGCTGTTGTGAGTTGCGGGGGCGACCTTCTTTTATAAGAGGTCGAATGTAGTACCCGTGTTGTTTTTAGACTCCTGCATTTTCTCTTTCTCGATTCTATCGACTCGCTCGTGTTCGTTGATACTTACTGAACTTGTTCTGTATTTCGGGTTCATTGATCGGACGAGGTGTGATCTTGTTTTGGGTCAATCTGGTTTTCGCTGTGGCTTTTCCGAGTTCGGTTCGATTCTTGTGAATCTTGTTCGGAAGTAACATCTTTTGGTTCTACTAGTTCTTTTATTCGAAGTGGACTGGATCTTGAACTTTTGTATTTTCGACTACGACTCGTTTATATTCGTTGACATTTTCCGAGCTTGTCCTGTCCCTTGTCTTTGTTGATCGAACGAGTGTGGTGTTTCGAAATAATTCGTTTGTCGTTGTGACTTTTCAATCGCTATTCCCTTTCCTGTGGATCTTATGTAAAGGCACATGTTGTTATTTTCACCGGATCATATATTGTCTCGAGTCGAGATGTGAACCTTGGGGTTGTTGTTTGAATTTTATTGTTCTTCGTGATTCGAACGTGATTGTTCGATTTTTACCGCCTCGATCGTTGTGGTTCGATCGTATGATTGTTCGGTTTTTGTTGATCTCGTTTCGTGATTGTTGAACGTTCAAGACTCCTTCCTAATTTCCTTATGTTCAGGAAATTAGTCTTGTTTTCGATCTTCCAACCCTTGGGCGGTGGAATTCCGTATTTGTTCAGCGATTGGCTCGCGTGTTGATTGATATACCGTTAGGTTAGTCAATCGTGTTGATTTTCGTTCGTTGTGTTTTGCGATTGTTCGGATAATCGACTTTATTGTATTATCTGTTTGATGACGCTTGTCACTTGTTGGTTTATTGTGTCTCTATCGGTGGCGTTGTGTTGGTCGTCGTGGAGCGTGTTTTCACGTCGTATGTCTCTTTGCGTTTCTTGCAACGTTTCGCCGTCGGGCGTGAGTTTTCGGTTTTTGGGTATCTCGTCGAGTTTTCCTGACAGTGGATATTGCTTCTCCCTACTTATTTTAAGTTTCGGGACGAAACTTCTTTTAAGGAGGGTAGAATGTAATATCCGCAATTTTCGATTTTCGGTAAATTTCTTTTTTTCGGCGGAAGTCCGTTTTGATAACTCGCTCATGACCGTTTCGTCATTCCGAGAATGATTAATTCTGCACTTTTTGTCATCCGAGCTCGTTTCGGTGTCGTTTTGTTGAGTTCCGTGCTTTTTAGCGGTTTTTCCGCACTTGAGTTCGATTCTTGCGAATCTCATCCGAAACTGTTGTTTCGACTTTCTCGTAAGTTCATTTAATGTTATTATTCATGTTGCGAGTTTTGGCTTGGTGTTTCGATCACGTATCGTGATTTTCGGGAGTTTTGGGCTATTTTCGTAATTTCCCAAAGTTTGGGGTAATTACTTTCCGTTGTCGAATTTCGAGCCTTCGGGTGGTCGGAATCGTGTGTTCTCTTAGTGATCGGATTCATATTTGCGAGTACTTCGTAACCGTATCTTCGATTCGTACTCGGGTTCGGGTTTCGGGGTCGTTCGGGCCGTCGGAGTTGGTCCCGGCCGAGTCATGGCCGGGCGTCTCGGGCCGTGCCACCGCCGAGTAACGTGCGGTAGTGATCGGCGCTACGCACGTAAGGCCGGTTACGACGTAAGGCCCGCCGTAACGACGTAACGCTCCGCATTTCAGCAGTGAGTTCGCCATGGCGGTTCGACGTAAGCCATGTGTCACGGACGGAGTTCCGGCCTGCGGCGCCCCAAGGGCCCTCACACCGGGACCAGCCTATCCCACATAGCATGCCAACCGGTTTCGCCGCCATGGGCTCATTAGGAGACGACATTAGTCCCCACCAGCCTGTGCCCTACCCGCAACGATCCCCTTCATAGTCAAGTCCTCGACCGGTGACAAGCTCTCCTGACTAAACCGGCCGGCATGCCCGACTCGGCCAGACCGATGCATCCGGCAAACAACGCCTTAACGCTAATGTCGCCCCTTTACCCCTCTTGTGGCAAGCTAACCGGAAGACACGCCTCATTCGACGGCCAACACAGACACGACATAACGGGTCGTGACATCCTCCCCCACTCAAATCGCAGCACGTCCTCGTGCTGGGGAAGAATGTTTCTTTCCGCACACTGTATTGTCCCACGCACACAAAACGATCGTGGCCATTCACATACGGCACCATACCCTTGATGGACAGGCTCTTCACTCGCGCGCCTCGCGCTAGCTCGCAGTGCGCCACGCACATACCGCATCACCAATCGACATCAACCTTCACCCTACGCGCTTCCTGGCGTTAGTACCTCGGTTGAACAGCATTCCCTCGCCGCTGCATTTTTCCCGCATGTCGAGGTTCCCACAGTGGCCCACGATGATCCACGCTCTTACACCCCAGTCACCGAAGGGTGGAGCTACCAAAAGTGCGCAATACAAGTGTGTCCACATTCCGGACCGTCTGATCTCACAAGCCTAGGACCACCTCTCATTCCGGCATAGAATCGGTTCATGTTCTCCGCCTAGAAGCCTTGTCAGGAGCCGCACTTTGTCCGTGCCCTCTTTGCACCGGCGTTCACTCCCCGCCCTCATCGGTTTCGGCAGAACTTGACCACACCCGAACTATGCCGTACTGAGAGAGGTTTTGGCTCTGATACCATTTGTCACGGGACGGGAGTTCCGAAGCCCGTGCGGCGTCCCAATGGCCCTCACACCCCGGGACCAGCCTATCCCACATAGCATGCCAACTGGTTTCGCCCTGCCATGGGCTCATCAGGGAGACGGCATTAGTCCCCGACCAGTTGTGCCCTACCCGCAACGATCCCCTTCATAGTCAAGTCCTCGACCAGTGACAAGCTCTCCGGACTAAACTGGGTCGGCATGCCTGACTCGGCCAGACCGATGCATCCGGGCAAACAACGCCTTAACGCTAATGTCGCCCCCTTTACCCCTCTTGTGGCAAGCTAACCAGAAGGCACGCCTCATTTGGACGGTCAACACAGACACGACATAACGGGTCGTGACACATGGCCGGTTACGTACGTAACCCGGCCGGCAGTCGGCCTATTTAAGGCCTGACAGCGTTTTTCTTCAGCCATTTCTCACTCATTTTCTTCCCTTCTGCGGCTGGAGATTAGTTCATCATGGAGAGATGTTATTGGACAATAAATCCATTAAGTTTTGAGGTTCATATCATCAATCATCCATCCTATAACATCCTCCGATCTACCGAATCATGCCAGATTTCCTAGAAATCTAGTTTTGGGGAATTTGGGTATTTTGGTTGTTTTCGTCCGATTAATCTGTTTTAACTTAGGATTATGATGTATTGATGATTATTTAGATGTATTATATCATATACCTTGTTATTCCATGGTTGGATCGTATCGATTCGTTGTTTTGGTCGAGTTCTTGATCGACGCCTTGAAGGTGTCCGGTAGAATGTCATAGAGGGGTTTTCGGGCGTTCTACGATTATTCTTCATCGTATGATCGTTGATTTATTTATTATATATTGTTAGGGTCGAGTTTCTTGCGAAGAAACCGAGTTGAACCCTTCCGTTCGTTGTCGTCTTTCTTTTCGATTGCATCGGGCGTTTCGAAGCTTTCCGCTGAGCCGTGTTCGTCGATACTTGCGTGCCGATTTTGAGGCAAGTACCTTGTCCATATAATTCTTGTTTTATGGATATGATAATTGGTGATCGTCTTTATATATTTGTTTGATTGTTTGAAACGAGTTTTCAAAAGATTCGATTAGCCTTGTTATAGGCTCTCTTTCAAAACGCGTGTGTTTTGTAATTGTGTGGGTTGTAAGTGACTACGTGGATCTTTTGGATATGTTTGGAGTTTATGTGGTGTTTGATAATGCGTGTGTACATATATGGCTTCATTTCAATGTATTGCGGTTTTGACATGATGTGATGTTAGTTGTTACTCCTTTGAAAGGAGGTTGCGATGTTTAATGTTGTTTGGCCTCATAATCGATTATTGTTGTGTGCTTGTTATACGTGATGCGCCTCCGGGTAGGATTGTTGAATCTCCGGGATCCATACTTGCTAGTATGGGTCGGGCGAGACCGTAGGGTTATCCAATCGGGTATGTCTTGCGGGGACTCCGAGGTTCGTGGCTTGTTAGCCCGATGCCGAGATAACTTGTGGGGTTATCATCGGTTACGTCTTGCGGGGACTCCGAGGTTCGTGGCTTGTTAGCACGATGCCGGGATAACTTATGGTTGTGATTTGGTTGTGATGTATGTGTCATGGGTTATCCAATCGGGTATGTCTTGCGGGGACTCCGAGGTTTGTGGCTTGTTAGCCCGATGCCGGGATAACTAGTGGGGTTATCATCGGGTACGTCTTGCGGGGACTCCGAGGTTCGTGGCTTGTTAGCCCGATGCCGGGATAACTTATGGTTGTGATATGTGTTTGATTTGTTTAGATAGCCAGCTCGGGAGGGTCCTTCGAGGCCTCGGGCGGGATGTCTGTGGTAGCGTCCCGGTCCTAGGCGCTGCGCGTGCGTGATTACGTTTCGTTGATTTCATGTCCGTTGAGGACACGTGATGTTGGGCTCTGGCCCTGTGAATTGTTTTCGGTTTTCTATTTGCGAAAATAAAACCTTTGGGCTGTGACCCTGTTGATTTTGGAAAGAGAAGGATTTGATAATCCTAATTTGTTTTCTATTAAAACTCCCGAGGGTATTTTAAATCATTTTGCAAACCGTTCTCGTTATTTGTGATCTTTCGGATTTGGAAAGTTTTACTCAAACTCTTGCCTCGGGAGGTATTCGTTTCATTGTATTTGAATCTTTGAGGATTCCCGGTTATTGTTATTCTTGGAACTTGAATTATATGGCTCGTATTTGCACTTTGTATTTGTACTAGCAAAATAGTGGAGTTTTGCTAACCCCCGAGTATTCGGGGGGTGGATGTCTGTATTGCATTCAGGTTTTGGAGCAGAGCACAGGGTCGGCATGAAGGATGATGAAAGATGAACGATACTAATCACATGAGGACCCGTTGATGTTGTATTGGTTTAGTTGTATTTTATTTCTGCTGCAGTATTTTTTTCCCCATTGTACGGGAGCATTTTGTATTCGACCCCTGCGTGGGCATGTAATGTGTTAGAGTTGTATGTTTTTATTGAAAGGCCAAATCGGTCTACTGAGTCTTTTTAGCCTTAAAGGCATTATCGAGTTGTTCGATTGTTGTTACCAGCCTAGTAGATCCTTGAGGAAAGGTTCTACGGCGTGTAATATCCCTGAGCGGATTGGGGGTGTTACACTCATTCAGTGCCTCTATTATTTTGGTCATGTTATTAAAGAGTAACTCAATTTTAGATGCCCATGTATTAATATAACCCTAACATGACAAGGAAGCAACTACGTTTGGAGATTTAACTTAGCGCCAAACAATACCCGACGAGCAGCCTGAATATGATGTCCAAACCACCGCTTGGCCATCTGCCTGTAGCCCAGCTCTAGACTGCCACGGCTAATATACAGCCCACGGCTAGACGGATTTTTTTTTTACTTTTTTGAAATTCAGATTTTAAGTACAAATAGAAAAAATAAAGTTTGAAAACTTTAAATTAAATTCCAAATTTTAATTTATTTTTCTATGGCAAATTACATTGAAAGAGAATTACCATTCACTAAGAACATAAAATGAATTAAAATCTAAATCTAGTAGCAAAAATAAAATAATAATAATCTATAGATAAATAAAAAATATTACTCCCTTTGTCCTACTTAAAAAGGATACATTCAAACAGGATTTTATTCCAATAGTCAAAACTCATTTATATATTTTTGCATCTCAATCCCTTACTAGTATGATTATGTGTGGTCCAAAATTTATTTAACTAATAAGTAGAGATATAACTGGAAAAAATAGTAAAAAAAATATTTATTCTTTGTATTGTACCTTTCAATCAATAATTTTGTACATTCATCAACGTAGTCTCTTCGAGTGGGATCAAGAAAGTATGTGCAAGTGGCTTCGATATCATTGTAGAGACTTGATAAAAAATAATGTTGGCGAAAACATCAAATCTAATGCATGATCACATGCACATGATATTGATAGTTTTAATTGCTGAATATACATATAAATTCCCTCTTGTATGACTCCAAGTGTAGTCCCTCGACCAGTATCCACACAGCAGATCTTTAATCGCCTCGAGATGTTAGCTTAGAACAAGAAGTGTAACGTCCCGACTTTCTAGTTATATTTTTATAGGAAAAATAATATAATAAATTTAGGAAAAACTAATATTTATAGAATAATATAATTTTTACCTAAAAAGTCGTGTCGCTACTATAACTTGCAAATATTCGTTTAACTAATACAAATCATACCAAATTAAGGGACATTGTGCAGTGGAAGTAATTTAAATAAAAGTATCATAAACGACCAAATCTCCCCATAACCATCGCTCTAAAATAAGACACTAATTTAAAATCATTTTTGAAAAATTAGCTATCTATCATATGCTTGATCGGCTAGTTGACTCATTTCCTCCGTCTTCAATTGACCTGCGGGATCAATTTAGGTGGGTGTAAGCTTCCTTCAGCTCGTGGAAATCACACTTATCATAATAATATACAATCTCATGAAAAACATAAAATGTTTTAACCATTATAACATGAACTTGAAATATACGCTCACAATACGTATACCATGAATGTATAACATGGATTTGAAGTTGGTTAAGTGAGTCTACACAATATGTATCTCGAGATAGAAATCTGATATGTAAACATGTGAGCGGAATTAAACATGTAGCATGAAACATAACAGAAAACCACGGACACAATTCTAATTAAAGCAATAAAAATGATAGTATAAATTCCCACCTGAAATATGATGCTGATGTTGGGATTCGGTGCCTCTAAAACGAAGGCCCAGCGGAAGCGGTAAAACGAAAATTAATTCGATCCGAATCCCTACGAGGATCGATCGAGCTACGTATATACGAATATCAAAACGAATAACAAGAGATATAGAAACTCACCCTTGTAGTCCGTTGATTAGATGGATAACCTTCTCTTGAGCTATTCCCCAAGCTTTGCTTGATCTCTACGAATCTATTCCGCTTCAAGCCCTTGAACGATCCAACGCCGAAAGCACCGCGTCTCTACTTGCCACGCGCCGGAAAAACGAACGGAATGACAACACTTTGCTATCCTCCGAGGATACGGCTAGAGCTAGGTGATGAAGCTATTGATTTTGATGAATATACTCCAAGTATGTTTATCAAAATTCTCTCAATATTTTTTTCTCAATTTTCTCCAAGAAAAATGAAGAAGAAGTTAGTGAAGAAGATGAAGATGAGTATGAACACCATGAAATGAACTCTAAGTTCTATTCTCTCTCTCCTTCAAACTTTCTTACATCTCACGTATGAAATGCTCCAAATGAATACATGTGAGAGTTGGTCTTCTTCTCATTCTTTATACACTTTATAACCACCAACAACTCATCTCACATGAGAGGTCTTCCCCACAAGTCATTATCATCCATTATAAAATGGAAACCAAAGACCAAAGGGAAGGTTGGTGGAAGGGGGCGTCTATCAAGAAGAAATCGGACAAGTTCGGTTTGTTTCGGACTCTCGCGAGTCCAAACAGATAAACTTCGATTCCGTTCCAATGTATTTATATCAATTAATTAATCCAATTAATTAATCATATCAAACACATAATAATATAATTAATTTCTCCAAGAAATAATTATATACATGAATTAAATTAATCACCCAGTAATTTATGTAATTCATTAGGCCGTAAATCAATTTATCCAATAAATCGATTTAGACATCTAATGTCCCAAATTTAGATATCCAATATCTAATACACATAATGAGAGAATTAGCTTGATTCATTCCGTCGTCAATCCTCATGCGCGACTCTGTAGTTCCGTCTCGACCAAGAATGGGAGGAACCAAAGAGTAGTAGCACCACCTAGCCACTGGCGGCCTACACTGCACTTAACCGAGAACGAATGATTGGGATCATTCAAGAACCATTCGTCGTGAATACCAAGATAATGATAAACCCTTCTTTCAAATGTCCCGATCAAGTTATAGGGTCACGGCCACCAAACCCTATCTGTACTTGACGCTATGCATGCGTTAATGCAAATCGAGATCATCGAGCTGTCGTGTATCTAATACAACTAGCTTCAATGCTTTGGCCAAAGACTTATGATATCATCTGCCAATAACCGCATAGGACATATAACCCGCTCACTAACGGGAGAAAGAATTCTATCTTGGTATTCAGTAGGACCTGCTACTTGCCCATCAAGATGCACGTCGAGGTTGACCCCCGCCTTCCGATTTATAGGGTCGAACTACTCTAATGAAAATATTGACGTCACAAGCACATCCCTACTAAATCCTCAAGTCGAAGGTTCACGAATACCTATCACAACCTTTCGATTCCATCATCGATCGTCCTGAGTGAAATCCGTGTGATGAATCGAGGGTGAGTCGGTTCGAGTATACTAATCCAATTAGCATACCTATAACGTGTGCTCCCACTAACCATTAGTGTTCGACAAGCACTCTCCATGTCAAAGAACACGTCATACAAGTCTTCACATAAACTTAACGCCTAGTCAAGTTTCATCGACTTGCGAACGATTAAGTATTTGAGCTATAACCTTTCCAGTGCCGACCCCCTTATCCAATAAAGAGTGGAACGTTTTGCTCTCAAATACACGGACTAGTTTCCATATGTTTATTTACGAGTTAGGAATGCCAGTAACTATGAGTAAATAAAGAAACATTCATTTGCCTTATATAAATGGTTTACATAATTACAAGTACAATGCCCTCACTCAACAACCTCTGAGTGGCATTCGAGGGCATACTGCTAACAGCTGAGTGAACTTGAAAAAGGAAAATGCTTGACTCACAATCCTAAGTCTGTAAATCCTGATTATTATCACAGATAATAATAATTTATTATCGATATAAACCGAAAATAAATAAATAGATAATATAAATTATAATTGAATAATATAGTAATTAAAAGGTCAACATGTTAAAGGATGGGTAAACAAGGGGGACTGATTTTAAGGGTCAATTGAAGGGATTGAAAAGTGGGAGGTTCAAAGTGGCCAAATAAAATGGAATATTAAGTCATCAATGAAACCTAATACTCTATGAAATATGTTCATAACAATCCAAGAAGCATGAACTCAGGCTGGAGTAGCATCAACATACCCAAAATCAAGTTGAGAGGCTAATATAAGGAGTTTGTAGGGCTGGGGGAGCTCTCAAGGGTGCAGAACTCGGACAAGGCGAATGGAGGAAATGAAAGACGGTTGATGTCTTTAAATAGAATACTACCCGTAATGTACGCTAGTCACATAATGTTATGTATGCTAGCACCTTAACATATGCTAACACACTACATTGGCGTATGCTATCTATTTCTGTAGCTTACTGCTTCATTTTTGTCCTGTTTATGCTTACGTTGTTAAAAGGCTTAAATATGATACTTAATCGACTTAGCATTCGTTATACTTGTGTTGTAGCGTACGCTAATAGTCGTTTACTTGCCTTTTTAAAAGTTGTACGGCTGCTTGTGGAAGATGGACGATACCCATGCTCCACACGCCGACCACGCCTTATCTGATCCAGACTATACCTTATGTATGCTAAGTAACAATATTAACGTACGTTATATGTGCTCATTAGCATACGCTAGGTCTATATGTTAACGTGTGCTAGTATCATGCATGTAATGCATGAATTATCAATTTTCACACAATATGATCATGAATACTAGAATACGGACACCACACGATTCAAATACAGATAGAAATACATAATGAATATCCGGGTATTACAACCACACACTTCACCAACACTATAACAAGATTTTGAAGACACACCACCTTCATTCTTGAAGGAAAGAGCCACGTCACGCACAAGAAGATTACATGAGGTTTACGATGAGATAGAAAGGTTAGAAGATCTTTCCCTATTTTATCTATTGCTGACTCTGAACCAGTGTGTTTTGAAGAAGCTGCGCAAAGTTTAAAATGACAAGATGCAATAGATGAAGAGATAAATGCCATAGGAAAAAATGACAAATGGGAGCTTGTGACAATACCAAAAGATCACAATGCTATTGGAGTCAAGTGAGTGTATAAAGTAAAGAAGAATTGAAAGGGAGATGCAAAGAGATAGAAAGTGAAACTTTTCACTAAAGGATATAGCCCAAGAGCTGGAATCAAATTGATGAGGTATTCGACAAATAAGTTCTCTTACAGCCCAAAACAGATGGAAGATTTATCAAATGCATGTTAAGTCGGCCTTCTTGAGTGGAGTAAATGACAAATAGGTCTACATCAAGCAACCACCAGGTTACAAGGTGGAAGGGATAGAAGATGCGGTCTTGAAGTTAAAAAAAGCCCTATACGGGTTAAAGCAAGCACCAAGGGCGTGTAATAGTAGGATCGATAAGTACCTGGAGGAGAATGATTTCACCAAATGCCCACATGAGCATGCACTCTATGTTAAAATCAAATAAAACGGTATCTTAATTGTGTTCTTGTATGTCGATGATTTTATCTTTACAGGAAATACTTCAAAGATGTTTAAGGAGTTCAAGAAGGCCATGACTAGAGAGTTCGAAATGACTGATATTGGACTTATGGCCTATTAACTCGGTGCGGAAGTCAATCAACTCAAAGCCGGAATCTTTATCACACAATAAGGTTATGTAAAAGAAATCCTTAAGAAGTTCAAGATGAAAGACTGCAAAGCAATCAATGTAATACCCGGTTATAATTCAGTAATTATCATTCAGTATATATCATTCAGTAATTGATACTCAGTAATTTTCACTCATTATTAATCATTTGTCACTCAGATTCAGTCATGGTATTCATCATTCAGAGTAATTGTATCGTGTATCAATCGTCATTCATCACTAATCTGATTGAAGTTTCGTGCCGTGTTTATCATCATTGTCATTTTCGTAATCAGGCGTGAGGAGTAGCGCATGCTACGTACTCCTTTTAGCGTACGCTAATTGGTAATAGGTAGCGCACGCTACCACTCAGTTTTAGCGCACGCTAAGGTTGCCATTGCCGCATCCGTAAGGTACCGGATCGCAGGTGAGTTATTCGTAGCGCACGCTACGAGTGGTAAGTAGCGCGCGCTAACGGATTGTAGTAGCGCACGCTATATATGTGGAGTAGCGCGCGCTAGGGACGGATCAGGTTGAGTCCAGTGGCTACTGGACTGCACTGGATTAATTCATAGCGCACGCTATGTGTTGTTTTTAGCGTACGCAATCGATATTATAGCGCACGCTAAATGATGGTTGTAGCGCACGCTATCGAGGTCAGGTCAGAGGTCAGGCAGTTTCTGGATTCCAGTACTGGGCATCAAATTATTCGTTAGCGCACGCTAACTATGAGCATTAGCGCACGCTAATGATATGGATGTAGCGCACGCTACAAAAAGGTACGTAGCGCGCTACCGTGTTCGGACAAAGGTACCGGACTACCCAAATTACTCGTTAGCGCACGCTACGCACGCGGCTAGCGACGCTAACTCGGATCGCTATAAATCGAGCTTTAGTCGACTTCGTCATTTGTCATCTTTTTCTCTTCCTCCCGTCGGTTCTTGGCGATTTGGGCGATTTAGAGAGTGTTCTTCAAGGTGTAATCATTAATCATCATCTTCAAGTATTTGAGTTGGATTAATCATCACTTCATCATCTCCAAAACACCGAATCAAAGGTATTAATTTCTTGGATCTAGAATTTCGAATTTTTGGGTTTTCCTTCCGATTCCTTCGTGTAAGCTTGGATTATCATTGGAATATGTTAGATATGGATTATCTACCTTGGATAAATATATTCCTATGGATTTAATGGTTATTTTCGGAATTATTTCAAGAACCCTTGGGGTTGACTTCGGTTAATTGGGGATTTTCCGATTGATGTTGTTGTAATCATGAATTATGGATTCCTAATGGATTATTGATATCATTGAAAGTGTTTTGATGGGTTGAAATACTCATCTTGGAGTTGGTTTCGATATATTCGAGTTCGAATATTGTTGTATCGACGTTTGGATCGATTATGATCGTTTTTGCTTGATACATGTATTGAACTATTGTCGGTACTTATTGTTATTCAAGGTTGTTCGAGCGACCGGCATTTCATTTAGGACGTTGTTCGTGGACGGACATTCTTCATCGGTATTGAGTAAGTTAATTCTTACTCGGTTAAAAGGATATTCATTCCTTTTGAGGTTGTTCATTCATAATCGTAATTCATTCATCATTGTATTAACCGTATCAAAACTTGTCATTGTCAAATAATCACCTCAGTCATAAGGAACGACGGTTCCAATCATTTCATTAAGCGGTCATTCATTTCACCATCATTTAATCTTGGTGAGTCATGATTCATTTTCGTTGTCACTTTTGTCATATTGTGGCATTTCGGGTCACACTGGCGTGCCGGTTGGTATGTGTAGGATTTTCATGTCGGGCACATTATAGTCGTGTGTTGGTTGGTGGCCTCACATTGGACTGTGCACACGAGTTGATGGCTTCGTGAGACTGATTAGGTACAAGACCACATGGGTATTCGATCGATACTCGTTGGTGGCTTGTGCACGGACACATTTCCATCCCAGACGTAGTGTGGCGCCATTCCTTTGAGCCGTATCATTTGTTGATTCATATAGCATGTTTGATTGCGTATGTTTCGACAGGATATTGTATAATTGCGGATAACTCATGATTGTGTATTTTCAACTCTTGAGGATTGTTGTTCTATGTAGCTGACCCCGTTGGGGGATACTGTTTTTCAGGTCATGGCAAGGCTAAAGCACGGGGAGAGCACGGTGACGGCGAGGAGTCCCAGTGATACTAGAAGGGGCCCCAAATTGCTCACCATTTATTCACCATTTATGTTTCCTTTATTTATTCCGCTGCAGACATTCCGTTTGAATACTCATTTCATTCAGTGTTGTGTATTTTATCGTCACATAAAATACACATGTATTCTATTTTATCCTGGGTGTGTTGTATGAAACTCCTAATCGGAGTAATTGATGTTGTAATGTGGTTCGGTACTACATTTTACCCTGTGTAATTCATCCGTTTTCATTCGCCTGGTGGGTCCCAGTCGGGGGTCCACGGCACTGTAATATCCGCCTAGTTTGGGGTGTTACAATCAATACACCAATGGAGTGCGGAATCAAGCTCTCTAGGAATGATGGAGGAGAACAGGAAAACCCGACACTATTCAGGAGCTTGGTTGGCAGCCTGCGCTACTTAACTTGCACAAGGCCATATATACTTTATGCCACTGGGCTCGTGAGACACTATATGTGTAACACCCTATTCTCAAATGAGACATTACATGCCGTAGATCCTTCAACATGGTCTACTAGGCTAGGACATACACATATTTTACAATAATCCCATAATGACAACATTAATAATGAAAATAAGGTCGTGGCCTCGGCCAAAACATTTTGGTTAAATTAGGAAAAATAAAATGAAAAATAAATTCCTTGCCCACGCAGGGGACTTCATCGACGTCTTTAAAACAATAATACGTTTACTCGAATGACTCCGACAAACCACTTAAACATAATAAAACAAATAACATAGCCTCGATCCTCATCATCATACATGACCATACTTAACATGCGTGTCCTGTGCCGGCTCCTCAGTTCGCCCGATACCTAAAATGCATGAAATGCATTTTCCCCATTTAAGGGGTTAGCATTCGAATAGCTAGTGAAAGTACATAATTACACGACATTATATACATATACGATTCAACACTGTCATCACATTTTGAAAGCATTTGAAAACAATATTCATGAATATCACATTTGTGTCAAAACATCATTTTCATAAACACCATATCATCACATTTTATCGCTATGAACATCTACACTTGGTAACCCACGGCCGTACCCATTAGTATCGACCACCAGAGGCCCCGTCGGACCGTCCCTAGGTGGGAATCTACTTCCGCAACCGTACCCATTAGTATCAGGCCCCAGGGATACCGTCGAACCGTCCTCGGGTGGAAGAACAAGAACACACACATGTTATCACAGTCCATCATTCGTATCGAAACCGTAACACACATAGTGAAATGTAATACATGTACTTGCCTTGAATAACACGATGTGAAAGAAACAGTAAGACGAAAGGGTTTCGGTCCAACTCCTTTCAAAGGTTCGTTCCTATATCACAATGACACATAATCAATCACAACACTACGGAAACATAGGAAACCATCCTAATGTAATAGCCTGGATTTTTACCCCTAAAGAACTTCGAATCTTTGACCTATTTTTGTGGATTCTATTGTCCATTTGTTGAACTTACGCAATATTTTGTATTGTTTTATTATCGTTGTTGTTCCGTTTTACCACAACTCTATTATTACTACATAATAGAATTTGCAATATCGTTATTTGTTACTTTTGTTACCGTATGTTGATAATATTTCGGTATAATACTATGACTGTGACCAGATCGTTTGATCAATCTAGATATTGACAACTCTTATTTAGAGTATTACACCATAGAAACATTCAAAATATGGATGGGTACCAAAAGGGTGTTAATAGAAACAAGAGTCACCTCGGGAGGGTCCGATGGGGCCTCGAGGGAATCCAATGGTATAGCCCTGGATTCACGAGTTTGATTTGCTAGCCAGCTCAGGAGCATCCTTATAGGCCTCGAGTGGGATCAATGGTATAACCCTGTTCCCAAGGCGATGCGCGTGCGTGATTTGTTTTATGATATGGCCAGCTCGGGAGGGTCCTTAGAGGCCTCGAGTGGGATCAATGGTATAGCCATGTTCCCAAGGCAAATTGATTGACTGTTTGTTTTCGGAAAAGACATGTCTGGTTTTGGTTTTGAAATGAATTTGATGCATTGTATTATGAAATGTGTAAGCGATTGGTTTGCCTGGATTTCTTTTACTAGCGTAATTGCTAACCCTTTTGGGGACCCGTTGTGGGGAAATTCTTGTTATGGATTTCAGGTTATGTTTAGCCAGAAGACCGGGCACTGGGACAGTACGAGGATGCTGGCCAGGGTCGTTGACATGTGCATTTGAGTCCTTTTACTTCCATTGTTTCTTTCGTCATGGTTGTTGTTTACTTTTAAACTTATAGGTTGTACTCGCGAATACTTATGCTTTTCCCTTCGAATTGTGATTGTTATTCGTTGAAGTTACTATATTTGTCAGTTGATGTTTATTACGCCGGTTGCACCGGGCGTGTTGTTATATGTGGTATTGTTAATGTATGTTTCCTCGCTAACCGAGATGGTTAGATGAGTGGTGTTTTCTTGTTTTAGCTGATGGGTTCCACGTAGGGGTCCACGACGCTGTAATACACTTCAGATATCTCGGGGTGTTACACCGACACAGTATGGGTGGATAATTTTAGGAACTGTGACAGTCGTGCCAGTATGTCTACCGAGGTTATTTTAATTCTAGGATATTACATGCTTGATATGTTTTCCGATGTCGGATATACTGTATGAGTATTTGTAGAATTGTCATGCTTGCTCGACAGTTGTATTTGAGGATATCGTGCATCATATGTATCGTATGAGAATGTTATCGGAATGAGCATATGTATTCAGTATGCCGTATGTTCGTATCCAGTATGTCGAGACGGACAGGAACAGTTGGATTTTGGCCAAGTATAGAAGGCCATTACGTACGCTAGCGTTAAGGGCTTACGTACGTTAGATTATATGTTTTACGTACATTATGCGTAAGGCATTACGTACGTAACAAAAGGAATCGGACAGGATCGAGCTGTGGTCGGCAGGTGGGCCCGGTGTCGGCAGCAATATGATATCGCGCGACAAGGGATTTGACATGTTAAATAGTTTAATAGACTACAAACTTATATTATTGGGGCAGTCATAATGTCTTTCTAGAGACCGTTATGATTTATTATTTAATAAGGTATTAAATAATTTCCAACATAATATAAGCCTTTTGGGTCTAACATACGACAATTACAGACAAGCAAGGATAATTAATAGATATAATATTGAATGTTATATTTATTACAGAAATTAAATAATGAGTAACGTATAATATGTTGGGTTGGTACTGTAATATCCGGATTTATTATTGAGTATTTCATCTGTTGTTGAAACCTGTATTATTCGGAATTGTGATCTCGATAATTGGAGTATGATATTTCTCATATTTGTACCTTTGTACATGAGTATAGCAACATATAAATTTTCTCATGCAAACTCGTGATAACGCACGCTAAGAACGTAGCTTAACGTGCGTTATCGGCTAAAACTAGCGCATCCTACGAATGAATAATTGCGTGCATTAGGCAGTCAATTATTGAGGTAGGCGGCTAGCACATGCGCCAGCCGGACATGGGTCCGGATAAGATTCCCGCGGGCGAACCTGGACAGATTTGGAGTCAACGCTTGTTAGTGTGCGCTAAGGATACTGTGAAAGCGCGCGCTAAATAACATATGAACAGAAATGTTATAAAAGGGACAACACCCCATTTTACTTGGTTTACATTCTCTTCACTTGTACTTCGGTTTTGAAAGACTCGAGAGCCTTATATGTTCCTTAAACACACATAGACCTCTACTCGATCATTGGAGATTGTATGTCACTTGTGATTGATCGTTGAAGTGGAGAAGCACCTTGGATTGACATTCAAACAACCGGAGTTGGATTCTACCTTTTTGACTCGGTGTTTTCTTCATCTTAAGGTATGTTAATTCTATCCAGCCTTAGATTCGTGTTCTTGAGAATAAGATGATCATGCTACCAAGATATTGAGTTCCATTGATGAATTATTCAAACAAACATCATGTTTAGAAGTCGGAATGATTATGCTTATGATATCGTCGTTGAAAACATCGTAGTTGGAATCCTAGTACGTCTGATGATGAGAGGAATATTCTGAGATTGATTATCCGTATGATTAACGTTGCCATATTGATCGTAAACTTGGAGTTGATATCACTTTTGTTATAAGGACTTAAGAAAGAATCATCTTAGGTTGTATCTTTTCATTGGGATTGTAAGTTCACCTTTAAGATGAAGTCTGAATGTGATAATGGTAATGGAATCTAGTGCATCAACCTGAGATCACCGAACTTCAAATGAGAATGATAATCGAGATTGAATGTAAGAGTTGTGATGATATTCATTTCCTTGAATTCAAAGATGATTGAATTCGTAAGATTATTCATAAGTTTATGATATGTAGACGAGTAACGTACGTAAATCACTGAGGAGTTCGTAAGTTTCATCACCGTTAGAATAGTCATCTGCCCAGAAGTGAAACTGCCATGCACGCTTAGCGTACACTAAGCTATGTAGATTAATGTACGCTATCGGGCTTAGTTAATGTACGCAACGTTTGGTACGTAACGTACGTTAAAATCATCAGAGGAGTCAGTCGGCTGATCAGAGAGGGACTGCCGATACTTATATAGCGTACGCTAGACTTTGTTGTTTACGTGCGCTAACGAGTAGGATTAACGTACGCTACACAGAATACATAACGTACGTTAAGCAGTTCAGGCAGGTTACGTTTTATGAACTTCCGACCGTAATTTGGATTGTTAGATGTTCGTACGACATGAGATGAACTCTATATTATTTCTTCTGTCTAAGGTTCGAGCTTGTTACGTGATTGATCGAAGGGGCGACCTTCAAGTGTTCCGTTTTTCGTGGAAGTAATATTCTTGTCTTCGAATCAAGGCAAGTACCTTAATTGTTTTTACATATTGATGTTATACATATTGTCGTGTATATATGTCGTTGTTGTATGTCCACCTCGTGTTGGTCCGACGGGATCATCGGGGGATCTATGCTAGCGTGCGCTGGATCATCAGATGGGTTTTTCCACCATAGATTGGTCTGACGGGATCATCGTGGGTTCTAGGCAGTGAACGCTGGATCGTCGGAATTACCATGTGTATGTTGTGATATCATGTTGTGATTATCATTTGTGTATGTTATTCATGAGTTTCTCGTAGGAGAAGACTCGTTGGTATTTAGTAATTTATGTTATTATTATTATTCGTGAGATGTTGAATAATATGTTGTGGTACTTGTATTAGCATCGTCGTGCTAACCCCTTCGGGGGTGAACATTTGGTTATGTTCAGGATCCAGGAGAGCGGGGAAACAACTACTGGAGCTGCATGACGACGAGAGTGCAGAGTGATGTTCACATTTTTTCTGTACATAAGTAACGTCTCATTTTTCTATAATAATAGTAAAGTAACGTCTCATTTTTCTATGACATAACCAAATAGTTAAATGTATATTAACTGATTTCTCATTTTTATACACATAAGTTTCACATTTTACTTTATATAAACCCACGTGAGTACGTGACCATTCAACGAATCACAAAAGAGGAGTCTTTGTCTTCATCTTCATAGTAACGTCTCCTTCTCATTTTTTTCCTTTCAATCCACTGTAATTTTTTCCGGCAGAATCCTTTTATCACATGTACTGTCCCTTTATTTGCTATTCTTCTTCCAAATTTAGGCATCGTTTATTTATTCCCCCTCGCCCGCTTCGACCGATACCAGGGCTGGATCTGACGGTTGGATCAGTTGGGGGAGGCCCAGCACCCGCCTGCCACCCCATTGGCTCCGCCTATGCTCTTGACCCTTTTGATCTCTTTGATCATTCATGAAATAAAACAACAAGCCAAAACTTATTTGAAAGTATAGTGAGCCAATGAGAGATAAATGCGCCACAAATGCGTCACAAACTGAGATCTTTAAATATTTCATTTCAGATCAAATGTAAGTAAAGATCTATGATAGCATTTTGTTGAACCGAATTCTGAGATCGCTTTCCTTATTTTCATTTCTTATTTGTTTGTGAGTTGGGTAGATATTGAGAGGGTTTTGGTATGGTTTGATTTGTTGGATGTGGTTCGAGTACTTCAATTGTATTTATACTTGTAAACTCGACCTTTGGACATCTTCATCATCAATGCGGAATGGTTTTAATTGGTGTGTTTAATTTCTGCATTCATAGCCTCTTTGGTTCGTATTCTTTGAGGTTTAAATTTTGCAACCTTTGTGTCTTCCGTAACCCCTCTTTGAAAGCATAGAGATGGCTTGAAACATATGTAATTGATATACTTTTGGTGTTGCTTAAACTACCTTGTACCGTACTACCATTTGTGCATAATACTCCTGCGCATTAAATTAAGGGGTTTAACTTTTATATAGTATAGATTTGACATAGATGAATAAAGTAAGATAACTTCATTAATTACGTTTAATTATTTGATGAATGGTTTACCTTTAGCATTTGCCTTTCAATTATAGTAATCATATTCGCCAATAGCAACACAAATAACCTTATTACTGTTCAAACATCCCCTTTTAAATTTTGATCAATTCAGAAGGAGAAATTAAATGTCTCAACTTCCTAGAATGACATTGAAATCTTGGAATAATTCTCAAGTAAGAGAGGAACAAGTTTGTCCTTGATAACCCTATCCTTGTTACCATCTGGGCGCCACAAACGCCCATAAGCAGGCTGAGAGCCATGCTAGAGAACAATATATAGATGTAACTTGCCTCATATTGGAGATCATGGATTTATATTTACAAAAATAATATGAAAGTATGAATGCGTACAATACTATTCAACAGTTCACGAACATATTTCATGGGTAGGCTCAAATTAAGAGGTTTGAAACCTCTAAGGCAATTCTCGATGCTAGGCTCAAGAAATAAAAGCCAATTATGTATTATATGTTGAAGATGTGAAGACCCCATAGATGTAGAGAAGTTGCCTTGAACCAAATTAAATGTGTCATATACTATTTTCATTATTTACATCATACAGCTTGTGGTTTTATAACATATACAACCTTGTAAGCTTCAAGCCTATAGGAGCACAATTAGTTGTTACATCTACAACAATGCCTTTATAGTACTTGTGCACGAATTTTCGAAAAGAGGATATGGCTTATTCACCCCCTCTAAGCTCTCCATTAAGTATATTAACCAATAAGTAGTATTAGAGAGGTTGGTTCTACCAAGAATCAATCGATTCTATTTTTAACCAAATACAAAAATCATCAAAAACTGCATTCTTCGTTTTTCAAAATCATCTCATCCATACAATATGGATTCATCTATGATAAACAAAGTTGATATATTTTCCATTTATGGGTTTGATGACTGGAGAAATAGGAAGAAAGACCACCTTCTGGCCATGCACGAAGAAATGATCTTTGTGATACAAGAAGGACCTATCTGGATTATAAAGGTCAACACGGCTGCTAAGATGGAAGACAAAGCATTCACGGAGATGCTAGATAAGCCGGGAGAGCAATAGTAAAAACATGAAGCCAGCTAACCTCGAAAACATCACAAATAATACCCTCTTTTTGTCACTCTCGACAAAGGCAAATTCTCGAAGGTAAAGATCTGTAAGACAACCAAAATTTTTTAGGACAAGCTCAAGATGATATGTGAAGGCACCAACTCCCAAAGCAAAATATAATTTATAAATTGTTTCAAGAATTTGAGTCCTTTGAAATAAAGGCATCTGATACTCTTGGGGATCTTGACCTGAGATGTACTGACAATGTCGGTGAAATTGAAGCATTAGGCAAAGTGTACTACCAAAAGGAGAAAAAAATTAAAAAATCTTAGATCAGTTGCTACACGGTGGAAAATTAAGACAACAACTATGCTTGTATCCTTTAATCTCAATGATATATCTATTTTTGATCTCTTCTCTGAATTAAAATATTTCATGTTTAATATTACAGGAGAGAAAAGGTGGAAAAATCACCAACTCGGACTATAGCATTGGCTGCTATATCCGAAAAAACACAAATCCACTCCTAGCACATCAAGAACAATAGGAGATAACGACGAGGAGTTGTCTCAAGACGATATGGCTTTCCTCATGCAAAAATTCTAAAAATTCATGAAAAAAATTCAGAAAGGCTCTTGGGAAAAAGCCTCCTGATGTTTTGATAAATACCTCATACAGCCAAGAATCATCAAGTCAGAATATCAGCTAAGTATGACGCTATTAGGAAAAATAATATATGCTACATAGAACCTGTCCATACAGTGCAAGATCATACAACGAGAATATATGAAGCATCAAATGCGAATCGCCTTTAATCCAAAACATTCTGAAGCTACCAATCAGAGATGTCTCAATCTCACCAACCGGCTAATGATTACATTTATAACGGATTTTTTTCCAAGGTTATAAATATCCCCAAGTAAGAGGACATTGCTTACCCTGACGATTTACATAATTCGCACACAAACAACATCTGTGTAATATCCAGAATTTCTACTACTGTTGCTTAATGTTATTTTATCTGAGTTATGCTGTACAGTGTGGAATCTGTACAGTATTGGTATTTTATCCGAGGATACTGTGTATCATATGAGAATATTATTGGAAGTAGTGTGTGTATTTGGTATCCCGTATGTTCGTATTCTGTACGTTGAGACGTTGGACAAGAATAGCTGAAATGGCTAAATGTAGCATTATTAGCGCACGCTAATATACATGCCTAGCGCACGCTATCGTGCAGGTTTAGTGCACGCTAATGGTAAAGGATAGCAGACGCTAGTACAGACCAGATCAGAAGGAATCTATGTGTGGACCCGACCACTTTCGGTGCATGTGCCGACTAGGTCAATGGATTTTTGTTGTGAAGGATTAGCGCACGCTAATGTATATTGTTAGCGCACGCTAATCAGATCGGACCAAAGAAATCTTGGCTTTGTCAGGTTACTTTCGGCATGTGGGGACATGGGGGTAGGTGCAGACTGTAGCAAGTCAACTATGAGTAGCGCACGCTATGGTGGAAGGTTTGCGTACGCTAAATACAGGCCTTTACGTACGCTATTGCATGGGCATTGCGTACGCAAAACATTTCATGCAGTAAGGCAGTACCCTCTGGACTGCGATAACGCACGCTAACAAAGACAGTTAGCGCACGCTAAGCGTATAACGTACGTTAAGTGAAGATGTTAGCGTACGTTAATAATGTATAGTATATATATAAGTGCAGTTGGCCATTATTCGTCATTTCTATCTATTTCTTCATGTGAACCGATAGAGAGAGCCTTGAGAGGTATTTGAGGTTACCAAAAACTGAGAGATGATGATTTTTAACAAGATTAAGGTGGAGAGCATGGATTAAAGCCTTGTTCTTGAAGTTATTCATGATTCTTGGAAAGGAGTTCAGTTGTTCTTCTTCTTGGTTCATCTATACAAGGTAATTTCGTATCCCTTTGATAGTGGTTCGTTTTTAAGGATGATTACTTGTGAGGAAGCGAGTTGGATTATCTTGTGATGATGTTATATGAGATTTAAAGGATTTTGATAAGAGTTCTCGGATGTTAATTAAGATTCTCCATACTTTAAGAATTGTGTTTCGTTTAACCCGATGAAAGATGGATTTTTGAAGTATGTTGATTTCATATGAATCATGATATGAGGTTGTATTCCAGATTAAGTATGATATGATCCTTGTTATCGGGTTGGTCTGATTATTGATGTTGTCGTTGATATCTTCTTCATGGTGATATATACATCGGGCTATGTAGTTTTGAATGTGATTTCAGATATTTCATGTTCTTGAAGAACTCTTGAATAATATGATATGATGTTGATATTTGAGGAAGAAGATGATATGTGAATATATGAATTGAATTAAGAGTTGGATGATTACCAATATGTTAAAGGATATCGGATTTTGTTGTTTTGATAGCTATGAACATGGTTTAGAATCACTTAGTGTTCTTGATAATCGCCATATGTTGATCGGTATCTGAAATACATGCATCTGCATGTCATTAGCGCACGCTAGTGTTACTGTCTAGCGCACGCTAACGTGAACGACTTAGCGCACGCTACGTTTGTAATACCCGCAATTTCGGATTTTGGTGATTTTCTTTTTTTTCGGCGGGAGCCCGTTTTGAGGACTCGTTCGTGATCGTTTCGTCATTCCGAGAGTATTTAATTCTGCACTTTTTGTCATCCGAGTTCATTTCGGTATCGTTTTGTTGAGTTCCGTGTTCTAAAGCGGTTTTTCCGCACTTGAGTTCGGTACTTGCGAATCTTGTCCGAAACTGTTGTTTCGAGTTTCTCGTAAGTTCATTTAATGTTATTATTCATGTTGCGAGCTTCGGCTCGGTGTTTCGATTGTGTATCGTGTATTTCGGACGTTTTGGGCCATTTTCATAATTTCCCAAAGTTTGGGGTAATTACTTTCCGTTGTCGAATTTTGAGCCTTCGGGTGGTCGGAATCGTGTGTTCTCTTAGTTCTCGAATTTGTCTTTGCGATTACTTCATAACCGTGTCTTCGATTCGTATTCAGGTTCGGGTTTCGGGGTAGTCCGGGCTGTCGGAGTTGGCCCCGGCCGAGTCATGGCCGGGCATGTTGGGGCCAGGCCACCCCTGGCCGAGTTATGGCCGGAAGGGCCTGGAAGTTACGTACGTAAGCCCTGACCGGTTACGTACGTAATGATGCCGGCATTTCTGGGCAGTTAGTTCGGCCATGGCCGGTTACGTACGTAAGCCATGGCCGATTACGTACGTAAGGCGACCGGCAGGCAGCCTATTTAAGGCCGTGTAGTCGGGTTTTACATCATTTTCCTCACTCATTTTCTTCCCTTCCGTGGCTGGATGTGTGTTGATCATGGAGAGATGTTGTTGGACAATCAATCCATGAAGTCTTGGAGTTCATATCATCAATCATCCACCCTATAACATCCTTTGATCGAGCGAATCAGGTCAGAATTTCTAGAAATCTTGTTTTGGGGAATTTGGGTGTTTTGGTTGTTTTCATCCGTTTAATCCGATTTAACTTAGGATTGTGATGGATTGATGATTATTTAGATGTATTATATCATTTCCCTTGTTATTCCATGGTTGGATCGTATCGATTCGTTGTTTTGGTCGAGTTCTTGATCGATGCCTTGAAGGTGTCCGGTAGAATGCCATAGAGGGGTTTTCGGACGTTCTACGATTATTCTTCCTCATATGATCATTGATTTATTAATTATATGATGTTAGGGTCGAGTTTCTTGCGAAGAAACCGTGTTGAACCCTTCCGTTCGTCGTCGTCTTTCTTTTCGATGGCATCGGGCGTTTCGAAGGTTCCCGGTTGAACCGCGTTCGTTGGAATACTTGCGTGACGATTTCGAGGCAAGTACCTTGTCCATATAATTCTTGTTTTATGGATATGATAATTAGTGACCGTCTCTATGTGTTTATTTGATCGTTTGTTTTGAACTTTCAAAGATTCGTTTAGTCTTGTTAGAGGCTCTATTTCATAACCGCGTGTGTTTTGTGATTGGTGTGTTTCGTAATCGATTATGTGAATCTTATGGATATGGTTGGTGTTGATGTTGCGATTGATAATGCGTGTGTGCATATATTGCTTCATTTCGGTGCGTTGTGGTTTGACGTGATGTTTTGCTAAGTGTTTGATGCCTCTGGGTGAATTGTTTGGATATCTTTGTTGTATTGTGTTATATGTGTGAATACGTGAATGTGGGTGGGGCCTACGGTGACACATAGCATGCGATCATGTGTTGAGGATGCAACAAGCGATTGATCCAACCGTGAGAGCCTATGAAAAACTACGGTGACACATGGCATGTGATCATGTGGTCAGGATGCAGCAAGTGATTGATCCAACCCTGAGCGCCAAAGATGTTGTGACTTGTGTTTCGCTAGCCAGCTCGGGAGGGTCCTTCGAGGCCTCGAGTGGGATTCGTGGCTTCGTCCCGGTCCTAGGCGACGTGTGTGCGTGAATTGTTTCATGATTGTGGCCAGCTCGGGAGGGTCCATAGAGGCCTCGAGTGGGATTCGTGGCTTTATCCCGGTCCTAGGCGATGTTTGTGTGTGATTATGCCGTGTTGATTTTATGTCCGTCGAGGACACATGACTTGGGTTTTGGCCCTGTGAATTGTTGTCGGTTTTCTATTTGTGAAAACAAAACCTTTGGGGTGTGACCCCTGTTGATTTTTGGAAAAATAAGGATTTGATAATCCTAAGTAGTTTTCTATTAAACCTCCCGAGGGTATTTTGAACCATTTTACAAACCGTTCTCGTTATTTGTGATCTTTCGTATTTGGAAAGTTTTACTCAAACTCTTGCCTCGGGAAGTATTCGTTTCGTTGTATTTGAATCTTTGAGAATTCCTGATTATTGTTATCTTTGGAACTTGAATTAGATGGCTCGTATTTGCACTTGTACTTGCACTAGCAAAACAGTGGAGTATTGCTAACCCCCGAGTATTCGGTGGGTGGATGTCTGTAATCCATTCAGGTTTCGGGGAGCGTGGCACAGGATCGGCATGAAGGATGATGAAAGATGATCGAAACTAATCACATGTGGAACCGTACGTTGTGTATTGGTTCAGTTGTACTTTATTTTCCGCTGCAATATTTTTTCCCCGTTGTACGGGAGCTGATGTATTTTGACCCCTGCGTGGGCATGAATTGTAATTGAGTTGTATGTTTTTATTGAAAGACCAAATCAGTCTGTTGAGTCATTTTAGCCTTAAAGGCATTTTTGAGATGTACGGTGTTGTTTACCAGCCTGGTAGGTCCTTGAGGAAAGGGTCTACGACGTGTAATATCCCTGAGCGGATTGGGGGTGTTACAACGTTAAGTGATTAACGTACGCTAAGTCAACAGGCAGGGTAGTATATTCTGTTTCGGTTATGAATTCGTGATCATTTAAGTTGGTTTGATCAGACTTGTGGTTAACCGAGATATTGTTGAGCCATTGTGTTAGTGAATTGGTTATATCGACTGTTGATTGTTATCGAACTTGTTGTTTATCGATTGTTGTAATAGGTTGAGATTATTGATCAGTGATTAGAACCATGCGTTGCGGTCGTGTTCGAGAGTTTTCGCGAATTGCATTGATCAGGGCCGAGGGACTTGTAGATGATGGTAATGGATTTGGTAACAGCTTCCTCGTCGTTGTATCGATATCGAGGCAAGTTATTACTTGTTCAGTTTATAATATTTAATGAATGGTTTCCATTTCATTCGTTTATAATCCGTATAGCAATATTTATAATCGTAATCACAGGAGATTTGGGATTATAAGTTGTATTCGAGTATTGGGAATTAAATCATAATGTATATGATTTACATTTGTTGGTATACTTGGTATCGAGGATACATTGTGGTATAGACGAAGACGTGAATTATCTACCGTCCATGACATTTTGGATCGTTGAATATTCAGAATAATGGTTGGTGATGGTTTAGACATCGAGATTGCTCTCGAAGGACTCGGAGCAAGTATTTTTAATCATCTTTGTCATTTGTGTCGATCATGTTGTGATACATTCGTGTATCGTTGTTGTCATGCATTTGTGTATTTTTGTTGTCGTGCATTGTGTACTGTTGTTTTGTGCAGTTGTGCAATGTTTTCATATGTCCACCATGCGTTGGTCCGACGGGATCAACATGGGATATCTATAGCTGTGTGTGCTAGATCGTTGGACAGGTAATGCCACCATGCGTTGGTCCGACGGGATCATCATGGGGATTTATAGCTGTGTGCGCTAGATCGTTGGATTACCATATGTGTTGTTGTTATTGTGCATATGTATATTATGGGTTGCCATAAGTATACTGTAATACCCGGTTGTAATTCAGTTATTATCATTCAGTATTTATCATTCAGTAATTGTCATTCAGTAATTTCACTCATTAGTGATCATTTGTCACTCACATTCAATCATGGTATTCATCATTCAGAGTTATTGTACCGTGTATCAATCGTCATTCATCACTAATCTAATTGGAGTTTCGTGCCGTGTTTATCATCTTTGTCGTTTTTCATTGTGGGCTGTGCGTGAGGAGTAGCGCACGCTACGTACTCTTTCTAGCGCACGCTAATTGAGTACAGGTAGCGCACGCTACCACTCAGCATTAGCGCACGCTAATGTTACCCTGGCTGCAGTCCAGAAGGTACTGGACTGCAGGTGAGTTATTAGTAGCGCACGCTACGATTGGTAAGTAGCGCACGCTAGTGGGTTGTAGTAGCGCACGCTAATAATTGCTGTAGCGCGCGCTAAGGACGGATCAGGTTGAGTCCAGTGGCTACTGGACTACACTGGATTAATTCATAGCGCACGCTATGAGTTGTTTTTAGCGTACGCAATCGATATTATAGCGCACGCTAAATATTAGTTGTAGCGCACGCTACCGAGGTCAGATCAGAGGACAGACGGTTTCTGGATTCCAGTACTGGGCATCTAATAATTCGTTAGCGCACGCTAACCATGGGTATTAACGCACGCTAATGGTATGGTTGTAGCGCACGCTACAAAAGGTACGTAGCGCGCCACCGCTTTCGGACAAGGTACTGGACTACCCAAATTACCCGTTAGCGCACACTACGCACAAGGGCTAGCGCACGCTAACCTGGAGTGACTATATATTGGACAGTTAGCCTGAGTTTCGTCATTTCTCATTTCCCTTCGTTTTTGGAGCGACTTCGGGCGATTTTGGGCGACTTGGAGTGTTCTCTTCGAGTTGCTATCTCCTATCATCATATTCAAGGCTTTGAGTTGGATTATCATCACTTCATCATCTCCTTAACATCAAATCAAAGGTATTAATCTCTTGGATCTAGAATTTCGGATTTTTGGGTTTTTCCTTCCGATTTCTTCGTATAAGCTTGGATTATTGTCGGAATACATTAGATATGGACTATCTACCTTGGATAAATGTATTCCTACGGATTTAATGGCTATTTTCGGAATTATTTCAAGAACCCTTAGGGTTGACTTCGGTTAATTTGGGGATTTTTCCGATTGTTGTGGTTGTAAACTTGAATTGTGGATTTCTATGAGATTATTGATGTCATTGATAGTGTTTTGCTGGTTTGAATCAATCATTTGGAGTTGGTTCGATAATTTGGGTTTGGTTTTTAACCAATGGGAAGGATATTCTCAACGTTTTCGTTAGAGTACATCTGCGAGTTCGGATATTGTTGTATCGACGTTTGAGTCGGTTAGGATCGTATTTGATTCGTGTAATGATCGGATTTTGGTATATTGTGTTATTCAAGGTTGTTCGAGGGACCGACACTTCATTTAGGACGTTGTTCGTGGAAGGACATTGTCATCGGTATTGTGTAAGTTAATTCTTACTCGGTTACAAGGATACTCATTCCTTTTGTTGTTGATTACTCATAATCATAACTCATTCATCATGGTATTAATCATATTAAGACTTGTAATTGTCGAATAATCATTTCATTCACGAGGAACGACGGTTCCAAATCGTTTCATTGGGTTATCAATCAAGTCACTATTATTTTCACCTCGGTGAGTCATCTTGGCCTTGTCGAATTATTATTCATTGGTATTCATTGTGGTCATTCTCGTTCATATGACCTTCTGGGTTCATATTGCGTGGTCGGGTGTGGCTATGTGGAATTTTTAGTCGGGCACACGATGGTCATATTTTGGGTTCACCGATACATTGGACCGTGCACACGGTAACGCTTACCTCCGTGAGACTAATTAGGTACAACGACGGGTGTACACTTGCACAGAACATTACGGGCGTACTATGATACTCCTCTTCAGCGTAATTCATAACTAAGAATATTTCATAACTTCAGTTAATTCATGATTGTGTATTTTCAACCCTTGAGGATTGTTGTTCTGTGTAACTGACCCCGTTGGGGGATTTTGTTTTTAGGTCACGGCAAGGCAAAGGCACGGGAAGAGCATGCTGACGGAGAGGAGTCCCAGTGATACTAGTAGGGGGCCCCAGTCATTTTGTTTGTTTCAGTCATTTCAGTCATTTCAGTTATTCCGTCATTTGTATTTTCCGCTGCAAATTCCGTTTGAGATGTTTAATTGTTCAGGGTGGTGTATTTTATCTCCATATAAAATATACTAGTATTCGGTTTAGTCCTGGTGTGTTGTACTTAAACTCATCGGAGTAATTGGTAATATAATGTGGTTCGGTACTACAATTATATTATTTAATTCATCATTTTCAATTGCCTGGTGGGTCCCAGTCGGGGATTCACGGTACTGTAATACCCGCCTAGTTTGGGGTGTTACAGAGTTGGTATCAGAGCGTGGTTTTGAATACTACCCTCCAAGTCATGTCTCATTTGAAATCATCGTCATCGGACTAGTATCATTGGACTTTCGCGTCACGTGTGACCTGTGCAAATGCCGAGCCTATCAGACCAAGAACTGTAAGATTTCTAATGCCATGGTATAATTTCTGGCAATAATCATTCATTCATAATTCACCAGTTAACAATCCTCAATCATCATTGTCATTTTGACCAGGACGGTCAGGTTAACTCATTAATCACTCAATTCATTTCATTGTTCAGTTGTTGATCAGGAAGATCGAATCATTAATCATGTGAACTTGTTCAAGATAATCATTTCAGTAATTTCATCAGATAATCATGTCACGTCAGTTAATCATTCATGTAATCACTGTGTTAGAGCGCGTATGCTCATTTTCATCATCTCATGTCATAATCATAACGTGATATTCATGCGGGAAATATAATCATCATGTGACTTTGCTACTTCAGTATGGAGAGGGCAAGAAGAGGATGTGGAGGACGAGGCCTTGGAGCGGGCCGAATCCCGAGAGCTCATGTGAATACACGTGCAAACGCGAGAAATAATGCTAATTCATCGAGCAGCGATGCTGCCACTCACTCTCCTGGACGCGATCATTCACTATCGGGGAGTCGTACCCGGGACACGGCTCAGTCAGAGGGTGTCCGGGTTGACCCACTCGCTTTTATGCAGGGCATGATGGCCTAAATGACCCAGATGGCACAGCTGATGGAGACGATGCATAACTCCATCAATCAAAATCAGCAGGCTCCTCCGCCGCCACCTCAGAGGCAAGAGAGGAATGTGAGCAATATCATCGGCGACATCTCTCGCCATAGGCCACCTACTTTTGAGGGCTCGTCTGAGCCGGCGGATATTATTCATTGGCTCGAGCATTTCGAGAAGTTGTTTGCTATGGTAGAGTGTCCCGAAGGACACAAAGTTTCTGTTGCGGCTTACTACCTGGGTAAGAGCGCACATTCTTGGTGGTTGTCGTTGAAGCCCACCGAAGGATCATGTACTTGGGATCAGTTCAAGACTTTCATGATGGAGAGGTATTATCCGGCCCCACTCAGAGAGGCCAAGCTGTTAGAACTCACCCCCGACCCCTCAGCAGATGAGCATGTTCTCGCCATTGCCGAGAAATTTCAGGAACTTCTTCCGTTCGCCTCATCTATCATTCATTTCGAGGCAGATAAGATTAAGTATTTCAGCAAGAGGCTGAAACCCCGTATGAGACTACAGTTGCTTAATCATAATTGCACCACGTTGGCCGAATTCATCGAGAAAGCTCTCACCTATGAGCTTACTGCTAAAGTAATTGCTAAGCAGCAACCTTCGTCTGCTAGCAAGAAATTGAAGAATCGTAATCAGTCTGAAGGCGGTCAGACAACCTTCAAGAAACCCCGTGCGGGCTCTGCTTTTTCTGAGCGACCTCCTGTGTCGTCTAAACCCACGGAATCTCAGTCTCGAGCGGCCAATTCGGCCATCACCTGTTTTAACTGTGGGGATCTTGGTCATCTCAGTACCAAGTGTCCGAGACAGACTATCATGTGTCATAATTGTGGGATTGCTGGGCATAAGGCCCGTTTTTGCCGTAGGGACTCCAAACCTACTCAGACGTCATCTCAGGCCCCTAAGTCCGCCACTGCTCGTAATCAAAGCCACTCAATCACCGTCGTTTAAAACGACAGGAGCGACTAAAGGTGGAGCCTATAGCCAGCAAACGGGAGCATCCGGTGCCGGGGCTAGCAAGCCTCGGATTTATGAGATGAAGAAGACCGATGATCCAGAGGCCCGAATGATCTCATGTACACTCGATATTCTATCTCAACCTGTGTGTACCCTTTTTGATACTGGTGCATCGCATTCATTCATTTCCGAGTCATGTTTGAGTAGACTACGTCTGGGTAGTGCTACTAGTTGTGAGCCTTATGTCATTGGCCTACCTGATGGTAGACGAATTATCAGTAATCGTGAGATTCAGAATTGTCCGATCTGGGCCATGGTCGTGTATGGCCAGCGGACCTAATCGTAGTAGATTTGCTGAGGGACGACGTCATCTTGGGTATTGATTGGATGGATCGTCATGATGCCATCATTAGTGTCCGTAAGCGTATGATCACTATCATTTCAGACGATGGGGTTGAATGTGTGTTTCAGGGAGGTAATCTCGGCTGTTCTGGTAAGTTCATTAATTTGATGAAAGCTGTGAGATTACTCAATCAGGGGTATGTTGGCTATTGGTGCTATACGACCAAAATCGAGAAATCATCAGTAATGTTGACGGATATTCCGGTAGTGAGGGAATATGCCGATGTTTTTCTAGACGAGTTACCTGGTTTGCCTCCACAGAGGGATGTGGAATTCACGATTGAGTTGGAGCCTGGTACGTCCCCGATATCGAAGGCACCGTACCGGATGGCCCTGACCGAAATGCAGGAATTAAAGAACCAACTCGAGGAGTTGTTCGAGAAGGGTTATATTCGACCGAGTGTGTCCCCATGGGGAGCACCAGTGTTATTTGTCAAGAAGAAGGATGGTTCTTTTCGCTTGTGTATCGATTATCGGGAGTTGAACAGGGTGACAATCAAGAATAAGTATCCCTTACCCCGTATTGATGATCTCTTAGATCAACTTCAGGGAGCTTCAGTATTTTCCAAGATCGACTTAAGATCTGGATATCATCAGTTGCGGATTCGAGAGTCGGATATCGCGAGGACGGCGTTTCGAACACGCTATGGTCATTATGAGTTTGTGGTTATGCCGTTTGGATTGACTAATGCACCTGCGGTATTCATAGAGTTAATGAATCGGGTTTTCATCGACTTTTTGGACCAGTTTGTTGTTGTCTTCATCGATGACATTTTGATTTATTCTCGTGACCGAGAGGAACACGAGTTTCACCTTCATCAAGTGCTCGACATGTTGAGACGAGAACAACTTTATGGGAAGTTTTCCAAATGTGAGTTCTGGATGTCCGAAGTGACTTTTCTCGGACATGTAATTTCATCAGGCGGAGTTCGTGTCAACCCTCAGAAGACGGAGGCTATCCGAGATTGGTTACCTCCGAAGAATGTTAAGGAAGTCCGAAGTTTTCTCGGATTAGCGGGTTATTATCGGCGATTTGTAGAGGGATTTTCTAGAATCGCTCAACCCTTGACGAGCCTTTTACGGAAGGATAAGAAATACACGTGGTCCGACGCGTGTCAACGGAGTTTTGAGGAACTCAATATCCGGTTAATGTCAGCACCTGTACTTTCCTTGCCGCAGGGGACGGAAGGATTTGTGGTTTATAGTGATGCGTCCGGACAGGGTCTCGGATGTGTGCTCATGCAGAATGGAAAGGTTATTACCTATGCTTCACGGCAATTGAGACCTTACGAGGTTAATTATCCGACACACGACCTGGAGCTAGCAGCCGTGGTGTTCGCTTTGAAGATTTGGCGTCATTATCTTTATGGCGTTACTCACGCTTATTCACCGATCATAAGAGTTTAAAGTATATATTTACTCGTAGGAGTTAAATATGCTACAGACGGTGGTTGGAATTAATCAAAGATTACGATATTGAGATCCTTTACCACCGGCAAGGCGAACGTTGTCGCCGACGCCTTGAGTCGTAAGTCTGCTCAGAAGATGCTTGCCCGCTAACAGCTCGTAAGCCTTCATCAGAATTCCTCGGACCGAGATCGAGGTCCGTCAGCCGAGTTCGGGGACAGCTTTGTATGTTAGAGATTTCATCGTCACTCGAGGAGGCAATCCGAGAGAATCGTGGTTCGACCCATCATTGTTGCGCATCCGTGAGGATGTGGATCGGAAAGCCCCTGGATTCGTGGTCCACGAGGATGGACTTTTGAGATTTAAGAATCGGTTGTGCGTATCGGCGAATGACGAGTTGAAAAACTCTATTTTGAGAGAAGCTCATGCTACCCTTATTCTGTTCATCCTGGGTCTAGCAAGATGTACAAGGACTTGAAACAAAATTACCGGTGGAGTAATATGAAGCGAGAAGTCGCAGAATTTGTTTCGAGATGCTTAACTCACAACAAGTCAAGATTGAACATCGGCGGCCGTGGGTATGCTGAAACCTCTTCCTATTCCCGAATGGAAGTGGGAAGACATTTCTATGGATTTCATCACGAGTTTGCCGACGAGTCGTCGTGGCATGAATACGATCTGGATGATCGTGGACCGCTTAACTAAATCAGCTCATTTCCTTGAGATCAAGGAGACGTGGGGTCCCGAGAGACTTGCTCAACTGTTCATCAAAGAGATAGTCAGACTGCACGGTACTCCTAAAAGTATCGTTTCCGATCGTGACGGACGGTTTGTGTCGTATTTTTGGAAATCAGTTCATCGTGCTATGGGAACACAGCTTAATCTTAGTACCACTTTTCATCCTCAGTCCGACGGACAATCAGAGAGAACCATTCAGACGTTAGAGGACATGTTGAGGGCATGCGTCCTCGATTGGAAAGACGATTGGGAAGCCCAACTACCATTGATCGAGTTCACGTATAATAATAGTTGGCATGCTTCGATTAAGATGGCACCTTACGAGGCCTTGTATGGTCGTCGTTGTCGATCTCTGTTGTGTTGGGACGACCTATCAGAATCAATCGGCACCGAGCCCGATATGCTTATAGCCGCCCGTGAGAAGGTAGCTTTGATCAGGAGTCGTTTATTGACCGCTCAGAGTCGACAGAAATCATATGCAGATAACCGTCGTCGACCATTAGAGTTCGAGGCAGGTGACCACGTGTTGGTCAAGGTATCCCCGAGTCGTGGTATCTTCCACTTTGGGAAGAGGGGGAAGTTGAGTCCGAGATTCATTAGACCGTTTGAGATTTTGGATCGAGTAGGCGAGTTAGCTTATCGACTGGCTTTACCTCCGGTGTTGAGCCGAATTCATAATGTGTTTCATGTCTCTCAGTTGCGGAAGTATGTTGCCGACCCGAGTCACATACTTCAGTTCGATGAAATCGAGATCACCGACGATCATTCATATGAGGAACGTCCTATGCGAGTTTTAGAGCGGCGAATCAAACAGTTGAGGAATAAGATGATTCCTTTGGTTAAAATTCAGTGGTCTAGACACGGAGTCGAAGAGGCTACTTGGTAAACCGAGGATAGTATGAGGGAGAGTTATCCCGAGTTGTTTGACCCTTAGTTTCGGGGACGAAACTCTTTTAAGGGGGGGTGTATGTAATACCCGGTTGTAATTCAGTTATTATCATTCAGTATTTATCATTCAGTAATTGTCATTCAGTAATTTCACTCATTAGTGATCATTTGTCACTCATATTCAATCATGGTATTCATCATTCAGAGTAATTATACCGTGTATCAATCGTCATTCATCACTAATCTAATTGGAGTTTCGTGCCGTGTTTATCATCTTTGTCGTTTTTCATTGTGGGCTGTGCGTGAGGAGTAGCGCACGCTACGTACTCTTTCTAGCGCACGCTAATTGAGTACAGGTAGCGCACGCTACCACTCAGCATTAGCGCATGCTAATGTTACCCTGGCTGCAGTCCAGAAGGTACTGGACTGCAGGTGAGTTATTAGTAGCGCACGCTACGATTAGTAAGTAGCGCACGCTAGTGGGTTGTAGTAGCGCATGCTAATAATTGCTGTAGCGCGCGCTAAGGACGGATCAAGTTGAGTCCAGTGGCTACTGGACTGCACTGGATTAATTCATAGCGCACGCTATGAGTTGTTTTTAGCGTACGCAATCGATATTATAGCGCACGCTAAATATTGGTTGTAGCGCACGCTACCGAGGTCAGATCAGAGGACAGAAGGTTTCTGGATTCCAGTACTGGGCATCTAATAATTCGTTAGCGCACGCTAACCATGGGTATTAACGCACACTAATGGTATGGTTGTAGCGCACGCTACAAAAAGGTACGTAGCGCGCGCTACCGTTTTCGGACAGTGGGTACTGGACTACCCAAATTACCCGTTAGCGCACGCTACGCACAAGGGCTAGCGCACGCTAACCTGGAGTGACTATATATTGGACAGTTAGCCTGAGTTTCGTCATTTCTCATTTCCCTTCGTTTTTGGAGCGACTTCGGGCGATTTTGGGCGACTTGGAGTGTTCTCTTCGAGTTGCTATCACCTATCATCATATTCAAGGCTTTGAGTTGGATTATCATCACTTCATCATCTCCTTAACATCAAATCAAAGGTATTAATCTCTTGGATCTAGAATTTCAGATTTTTGGGTTTTTCCTTCCGATTTCTTCATATAAGCTTGGATTATTGTCGGAATACATTAGATATGGGCTATCTACCTTGGATAAATGTATTCCTACGGATTTAATGGCTATTTTCGGAATTATTTCAAGAACCCTTAGGGTTGACTTCGGTTAATTTGGGGATTTTTCCGATTGTTGTGGTTGTAAACTTGAATTGTGGATTTCTATGAGATTATTGATGTCATTGATAGTGTTTTGCTGGTTTTAATCAATCATTTGGAGTTGGTTCGATAATTTGGGTTTGGTTTTTAACCAACGGGAAGGATATTCTCAACGTTTTCGTTAGAGTACATCTGCGAGTTCGGATATTGTTGTATCGACGTTTGAGTCGGTTAGGATCGTATTTGATTCGTGTAATGATCGGATTTTGGTATATTGTGTTATTCAAGGTTGTTCGAGCGACCGACACTTCATTTAGAACATTGTTCGTGGAAGGACATTGTCATCGGTATTGTATAAGTTAATTCTTACTCGGTTACAAGGATACTCATTCCTTTTGTTGTTGATTACTCATAATCATAACTCATTCATCATGGTATTAATCATATTGAGACTTGTAATTGTCTAATAATCATTTCATTCACGAGGAACGACGGTTCCAAATCATTTCATTGGGTTATCAATCAAGTCACTATTATTTTCACCTCGGTGAGTCATCTTGGCCTTGTCGAATTATTATTCATTGGTATTCATTGTGGTCATTCTCGTTCATATGACCTTCTGGGTTCATATTGCGTGGCCGGGTGTGGCTGTGTGGAATTTTTAGTCGGGCACACGATGGTCATGTTTTGGGTTCACCGATACATTGGACCGTGCACACGGTAACGCTTACCTCCGTGAGACTAATTAGGTACAAGGACGGGTGTGTCCGGTCATTCGTCTTGTACACTTGCAGTAACATTACGCGTACTATGATACTCCTCTTGGCGTAATTCATAACTAAGAATATTTCAGAAATTAAGTTAATTCATGATTGTGTATTTTCAACCCTTGAGGATTGTTGTTACGTGTAATGGCCCCGTTGGGGATTTTGTTTCGTGTCACGGCAAGGCAAAGGCACGGGAAGAGCATCTGACGGCGAGAGTCCCAGTGATACTAGTAGGGGCCCTACATTTCGTTTGTTTGATCATTTGATCATTTCGATTATTCCGTCATTTGTATTTTCCGCTGCAAATTCCGTTTGAGATGTTTAATTGATCAGGGTGGTGTATTTTATCTCCATATAAAATATACTAGTATTCGGTTTAGTCCTGGTGTGTTGTACTTAAACTCCTCATCGGAGTTATTGGTAATATAATGTGGTTCGGTACTACAATTATATTATTTAATTCATCATTTTCAATTGCCTGGTGGGTCCCAGTCGGGTATTCTGTAACACCCCAAACTAGGCGGATATTACAGTGCCGTGGACCCCCGACTGGGACCCACCAGGCGAATGAAAACGGATAAATTACACAGGGTAAATGTAGTACCGAACCACATTACAACATCAATTACTCCGATTAGGAGTTTCATACAACACACCCAGGATAAAATAGAATACATGTGTATTTTATGTGACGATAAAATACACAACACTGAATGAAATGAGTATTCAAACGGAATGTCTGCAGCGGAATAAATAAAGGAAACATAAATGATCGAATAAATAATCGAATGCATCGGGGCCCTTTCTAGTATCATTGGGACTCGCCGTCAACGTGCTCACCACCGTGCCTTTGCCATGACACGAGAAACAAATATCCCCAAACGGGTCGGTTATACGTAACAACAATCCTCCGAGTTGAATAAACACAATCATATAAATATGTAGTATAAACCACAAGTTAGATTAAATTGTAGCGGTTAGATTATAACCCAATCTTGTTGAAAACATACGCAATCAAACATGCTGTATGAATCAACTAACAGTACGGCTCAAAGGGTGGCGCCACACTACGCCCGGGATGGAAATGTGTCCGTGCACAAGCCACCAACGAGTATCGATCAAATACCGCATGGTCTTGTACCTAATCAGTCTCACGAGCAATCGACTCGTGCAGTACCCAATGTGAGGCCAACAACCAACACACGACATAAATGTGCCCGACATGAAAATCCTACACATACCAACCGGCACGCCAAAGATGACCCGAATGCCACGATATAACAAAAGTGACATCGGAAACGAATAATGACTCACCGAGATAAAATGATAGTGAAATGAATGATAGCACGACAAAATGATTGGAACCGTCGTTCCTTGTGACTGAAGTGATTAATTGACAATGACAAGTTTTAATACGGTTATCACAATGATGAATGAGTTACGATTATGAATGAACAACAACAAAAGGAAATGAATATCCTTATAACTGAGTAAGAATCAACTTACACAATACCGGTGACAATTATCCTTCCACGAACAACGTCCTAATTGAGATATCGGTCGCTCGAACAACCTTGAATTGTACAATACCCAACAACTCGTTCAATATACGAATCAAACACGAATACAACGAACTCAAAACATCGATACGATTAAATTTAAGTTCATTGGGGCATTATATCGAATACGTTGTGGCTAACTCCGGTTGTTTACAATCAAATCTCAATAAACCACTATCAATTTCCCCCAAGAAGTGTTTCAAACCAACAAACAACTTCCGAATGATCAATAATCCAAAATGAATATCCGAAAACGTGATTATAACGACAATTAAACGAAAACCCCCAATTTCAACTCAGTAATCAAAGTGTTCTTGAATAATCCTTCAATAATCCAATGAATCCTTATACAAACTCAAAATCATATACATATCCCTTCATATAACATGATTATAATGTCCAAAACATCATATCTCAACATAGAATCGAAATCCAATGTGTTGAAGAATTTACCTCTTGAAGATCCAATCACTTCGATCCGAAGAACACAAGTTTAAACGAGTATCCAAGCTTCCCAAATGAATGAAGATGATGAAAATTACACACTCAAGTGATTGATGATTGCAAAATCTCTCTCTCAACCCTCTCTCTCGGATGAAGATGGAAAAATGAAGAAGTGAGGAGAAATGACCGCCAAGTCTTTAAATCGCGGAAGTTACGGCCGTAACTCGGCCCTCTTACGGCCGTAACTTTCCAAGTCAACGGCCTTACGGCCGTAATCGCCAACTCAGACGGCCGTAACTCGGCTTCGTCCGAAAGCTCGCCGGCAGACTTACGGCCGTAATCGCCCCGAGTTACGGGCGTAACCCGCCTTCGTCAAAAACACCCGTCGACAGCCTTACGGCCGTACCGCACACCTTACGACCGTAACTCGGATGATACGGCCGTATCCGGCCAATCTTACGGGCGTAACCTGCCTTCGTCAAAAATGGCCAGACATCCTTCCTACAGTGTATGGCCGTATCCGGCCAAGCCTTACGGCCGTACCTGCCTCGACTTACGGCCGTATGCCGCAACCCTTACGGCCGTAAGTCACCCTTGGTCGACAACACCCGAAATTTACGAACACCACTTACGGCCGTATCTCATCTTCCTTACGGCCGTAACTCACCTTCGGCCAAAATGCAGGTAGCTCTTTGGACCACTTACGGCCAGAATCGGCCACTTACGGCCGTACCCGCTGACTTACGGCCGTATCCCAGAACCTTACGGCCGTAACTCGATGCTGGCCAAGGTGAATAAATCCGATAATTCCGATTCCTCGCTACGACTGATGAATGATCCGACATATCATACGAATGTGGAAGTGAACAAGTCTAACACGAGCCAAAGATGATACTCCCAGTACAAGGCTATCAATCACAATGAAAATGATAATACTCCCGTCTCGATCTAAAGACGGAGATAAAATGACGATCGGTAACTGATATATGATTACAACATGCCAACATTGAACGCAAATGAGTGATTCATGAATGATGAGTGATTATTAATGAGTGAGAATTACTGAGTGACAATTACAGACTGATAATTACTGAATGAAAATGAATGAATTACAACCGGGTATTACATACTCCCCCCTTAAAAGAGTTTCATCCCCGAAACTAAGGGTCAAACAACCCGGGATAACTCTCCCGCATATTCTCCTCGGTTTCCCAAGTGGCCTCTTCGACTCCGTGTCTAGACCACTGAATCTTGACCAAAGGGATCATCTTGTTCCTCAACTGTTTGATTCGCCGCTCTAGCACTCGTACAGGATGCTCCTCGTACGAATGATCATCTGCGATTTCGATTTCGTCGAACTGTAGTATGTGACTCGGGTCGGCAACATACTTTCGCAACTGAGAGACGTGAAACACATTATGAATCCTGCTCAAAGCCGGAGGTAAAGCCAATCGATAAGCTAACTCGCCTACTCGATCCAAAATTTCAAACGGTCCAATGAATCTCGGACTCAACTTCCCCCGTTTTCCGAAACGGAAAATACCTCGACTCGGGGATACCTTGACCAAAACATGGTCACCCGTCTCGAACTCTAGTGGTCGACGACGATTATCCGCATATGATTTCTGTCGACTCTGAGCTGTCAACATACGACTCTTGATCAAAGCTACCTTCTACCGGGCGGCTATAAGCATATCGGGCTCGGTGTCGATTGATTCTGACAAGTCATCCCAACACAAAGGAGAGCGACAACGACGACCGTACAAGGCCTCGTAAGGTGCCATCTTAATGGAAGCATGCCAACTATTATTATACGTGAACTCGATCAATGGTAGTTGGGCTTCCCAATCGTCCTTCCAATCGAGGACGCATGCCCTCAGCATGTCCTCTAATGTCTGAATAGTCCTCTCTGATTGTCCGTCGGACTGAGGATGAAAAGCGGTACTGAGATTGAGCTGAGTTCCCATAGCACGATGAACTGATTTCCAAAAATGAGACACAAATCGTCCGTCACGATCGGAAACGATACTCTTAGGAGTACCGTGCAGTCTTACTATCTCCTTGATGAACAACTGAGCCAGTCTCTCGGGACCCCACGTATCCATGATCTCAAGGAAATGAGCTGATTTAGTTAAGCGGTCCACAATCACCCAGATCGTATTCATGCCACGACGACTCGTTGGCAAACTCGTGATGAAGTCCATAGAAATGTCTTCCCACTTCCACTCCGGAATAGGGAGAGGTTTCAGCATACCCGCCGGTCGCTGATGTTCAATCTTAACTTGTTGACAGGTTAAGCATCTCGAAACAAATTCTGCGACTTCTCGCTTCTTTTTTCTCGACCTGTAATTTTGTTTCAAGTCCTTGTACATCTTGGCTGGACCGGATGAAATGAATAAGGGGTAGCATGAGCTTCTCTCAAAATCGAGTTTTTCAACTCATCATTCGCGATACGCACAACCAATTCTTAAATCTCAAAAGTCCATCCTCGTGGACCACGAATCCGTGGGCTTTCCTCGAGCCACATCCTCACGGATGCGCAACAATGAAGGGTCCGAACTCCGATTCTCTCGACACGCCTCAAGTGACGATGAAATCTCCAACATACAAAGCTGTCCCGAACTCGCTGGAGCTGACCTCGATCTCGGTCTAATGAATTCTCGCCAAGCTCCTTACGAATCGTTAAACGAGCAAGCATCTCGCTCCCGCACGGACTTACGACTCAAGGCGTCGGCGACAACGTTCGCCTTGCCCGGGTGATAAAGGATCTCGATATCATAATCTTTGATTAGTTCTAACCACCGCCTCGCCGCATATTTAACTCCTTCGAGTGAATATATACTTTAAACTCTTATGATCGGTGAATATCGGCAGTAACGCCATAAAGATAATGACGCCAAATTTTCAAAGCGAACACCACACTGCTAGCTCCAGATCGTGAGTCGGATAATTAACCTCGTAAGGTCTCAATTGCCGTGAAGCATAGGCAATAACCTTTCCATTCTGCATGAGCACACATCCGAGACCCTGTCCGGACGCATCACTATAAACCACAAATCCCTCCGTCCCCTGCGGCAAGGAAAGTACAGTGCGACATTAACCGGATCTTGAGTTCCTCAAAACTCCATTGACACGCGTCGGACCACGTGTATTTCTTATCCTTTCGCAAAAGGTTCGTCAAGGGTTGAGCGATTTTAGAAAATCCTTCCACAAACCGCCGATAATAACCCGCTAATCCGAGAAAACTTCGGATTTCCTTAACATTCTTCGGAGGTAACCAATCTCGGATAGCCTCCGTCTTCGAGGGTCGACACGAACTCCGTCGATGAAATTACATGTCCGAGAAAAGTCACTTCGGACATCCAGAACTCGCATTTGGAAAACTTTCCATAAAGTTGCTCTCGTCTCAACACGTCGAGAACCTGATGAAGATGAACCTCGTGCTCCTCTCGGTTACGAGAATAAATCAAAATGTCATCGATGAAGACAACAACAAACTGATCCAAAAAGTCGATGAAAACCCGATTCATTAACTCCATGAATACCGCAGGTGCATTAGTTAGCCCGAACGGCATAACTACGAACTCATAATGACCGTAGCGTGTTCGAAACGCCGTCCTCGCGATATCCGACTCTCGAATCCGTAACTGGTGATATCCAGATCTTAAGTCGATCTTGGAAAAGACTGAAGCTCCCTGAAGTTGATCTAAGAGATCATCAATGCGGGGTAAAGGATACTTATTCTTGATCGTCACCCGGTTCAATTCCCGGTAATCAATACACAACCGGAACGAACCATCCTTCTTCTTGACAAACAGAACTGGTGCTCCCCACGGGGACGCACTCGGTCGGATATAACCTTTCTCGAACAACTCCTCAAGTTGGTTCTTTAATTCATGCATTTCGGTCGGGGCCATACGATACGGTGCCTTCGATATCGGGGACGTACCGGGCTCCAACTCAATCGTGAATTCCACATCTCTCTGTGGAGGCAAGCCAGGTAACTCCTCTGGAAAAACGTCGGCATATTCCCACACTACCGGAATATCCGACAACAATACTGATGATTTCTCAGTTTTGGTCATATAGCACCAATAACCAACACATCCCTGAGTGAGTAATCGTACTGCTTTCATCAAATTAATGACCTTACGAGAACAGCCAGGATTTCCTCCCTGAAACACACATTCAACCCCATCGTCTGCAATGATAGTGATTATACGCTTACGGACACTAATGGTGGCATCATGACGATCCATCCAATCAATTCCCAAGATGACGTCGTCCCTCGGCAAATCTACTACGATTAGGTCCGCTGGCCATACACGACCATGAAACTGAATCGGACAATTCTGAATCTCACGATTACCGATAATTCGCCTACCATCAGGTAGGCCAATGACATAAGGCTCACAACTAGTAGCACTACCCAGACGTAGTCTACTCAAACATAACTCGGAAATGAATGAATGCGATGCACCAATATCAAAAAGGGTACACACAGGCTGGGATAGAATATCGAGTGTACATGAGATCATTCGGGCCTCTGGATCATCGGTCTTCTTCATCTCGTAAATTCGGGGCTTGCCGGCCCCCGAACCAGATGCTCCCGTCTGATAGCTCTTTGCTCCGCCCTTGCTGGCTCCTGTCGTCTTAAACGACGCTGACTGAGTGGCTTGATTCTGCATCTTTGAATGTCCTGGGGCCTGAGATGACGCCGGAGTGGGTTTAGAGTCCCTTCGGCAAAAACGGGCCCTATGCCCAGTAATCCCACAGTTGAGGCACGTGACAGACTGCTTCGGACATTTGGTGCTGAAATGGCCCTGTTCCTCACAGTTGAAACAGGTGATGGCCGAACTGGCCGCTCGTGACTGAGATTCCGCGGGTTTAGATGCCAGGGGAGGTCGCTCAGAAAAAGTAGAACCCGCACGTGGTTTCTTGAAAGTGGCCTGACTCCCGTCAGACTGATTACGGTTCTTAGACTTCTTGCCAGCAGATGAAGGTTGTTGCTTAGCAATCTCCTTAGCAGTAAGCTCGTAAGTAAGAGCTTTCTTAATGAATTCGGCCAACGTGGTGCAATTATGATTAAGCAGTTGCAGGCGCATACGAGGTTTCAGCCTCTTGCTGAAATACTTGATCTTGTCCGCCTCAGAGTGAATGATAGATGAGGCGAACGGAAGAAGTTCCTAAAATTTCTCGGCAATGGCGAGAACATCCGCGTCTGATGAAGGGTCGGGAGTGAGTAATTCTGACAGCTTGGCCTCTCTGAGTGGGGCCGGATAGTACCTCTCCATCATGAGCGTTTTGAACTAATCCCAAGTACATGATCCGTCTGTGGGCTTCAACGATAACCACCATGAATGAGCGCTCTTACCAAGATAGTAAGCCGCAACTGAAACTTTATGCCCTTCCGGGCAATCCACCATAGCAAATAACTTCTCGAAGTGTTCAAGCCAATGAACAATATCCGCCGCCGATGAGCCTTCAAAGGTAGGTGGTCGCCGCGAGAGATATCGCTAATGATATTGCTTACACCCCTCTCTTGCCTCTGAGGCGGCGGCGGAGGAGCCTGTTGATTTTGATTGACTGAATTGTGCATCGTCTCCATAAGTTGCGCCATCTGCGTCATTTGGGCCATCATGCCCTGCATAAAAGCAAGTGGGTCCACCCGAACACCTTCTGACTGGGCCGTGTCCCGGGTACGACTCCCCGATAGTGAATGATCACGCCCAGGTGAATGAGTGGCAGCGTCGCTGCTCGATGAATTGGCATTGTTTCTCGCATTCGCACGTGTATTCACACGAGCTCTCGGGATTCGGCCCGCACCACGGCCTCGTCCTCCTCGTCCTCTACCAGCTCTTTCCATACTGAAGTGGAAAGTTACATGATGGTTATATCTCTCGCATGAATATCACATTATGACTATGACATGAGGTGATGAAAATGAGCATACGCTCTAACACAGTGATTACATGAACGATTAACCGAGGTGACATGATTTCTGATGAAATTATTGAAATGATTATCTTGAACAAGTTAACAAGATTAATTATATGATCTTCCAGATCAACAACCGAGTAATGAAATGAATTGAGTGATTAATGAGTTAAAATGACCGTCCTGGTCAAAATGAAAATGATGTTTGAGGATTGTTAACTGATAAATTATGAATGAATGAAAATTGCCAGAAATTATACCATGGCGATAGAAGTCTTACAGTTCTTTTCGATGCGATTGGCTCGACATTCGCACAGTCACACGTGACGCGAAAGTCCAATGATACTAGCGATGACGATGATTTCAAATGAGACATGACTCGGAAGGTAGTATTCAAAACCACGCTCCGATACCAACTCGTAACACCCCAAACTAGGCGGATATTACGGCCGTGGACCCCGACTGGGACCCACCAAAGTAATGAAAACGGATGAATTACACAGGTAAATGTAGTACCGAACCACATTACAACATCAATTACTCCGATTAGGAGTTTCATACAACACACCGGATAAAATAGAATACATGTGTATTTTATGTGACGATAAAATACACAACACCGAATGAAATGAGTATTCAAACGGAATGTCTGCGATGGAATAAATAAAGGAAACATAAATGATCGAATAAATAATCAATGCATCGGGCCCCTTTCTAGTATCATTGGGACTCTTCGCCGTCAACGTGCTCACCTGTGCCTTTGCCTTGCCATGACACGAGAAACAAATATCCCCAAACGGTCGATTATACGAACAACAATCCTCCGAGTTGAATAAACACAATCATATAAATATGTAGTATAAACCACAAGTTTGATTAAAATGAAGCGGTTAGATTATAACCCAATCTTGTTGAAAACATACGCAATCAAACATCTTTGTATGAATCAACTAACAAGACGGCTCAAAGGGTGGCGCCACACTACGCCCGGGATGGAAATGTGTCCGTGCACAAGCCACCAACGAGTATCGATCAAATACCGCATGGTCTTGTACCTAATCGGTCTCACGAGCAATCGACTCGTGTGCACGATCAATGTGAGGCCAACAACCAACACACGACATAAATGTGCCCGACATGAAAATCCTACACATACCAACCGGCACGCCAGTATGACCCGGAATGCCACGATATAACAAAAGTGACATCGGAAACGAATAATGACTCACCGAGATAAAATGATAGTGAAATGAATGATAGCACGACAAAATGATTGGAACCGCTGCTCTTGTGGTCAAGTGATTAATTGACAATGACAAGTTTTAATACGGTTATCACAATGATGAATGAGTTACGATTATGAATGAACAACAACAAAAGGAAATGAATATCCTTATAACTGAGTAAGAATCAACTTACACAATACTGGTGACAATTATCCTTCCACGAACAACGTCCTAATTGAGATATCGGTCGCTCGAACAACCTTGAATTGTACAATACCCAACAACTCGTTCAATATACGAATCAAACACGAATACAACGAACTCAAAACGTCGATACGATTAAATTTAAGTTCATTGGGGCATTATATCGAATACGTTGTGGCCAACTCCGGTTGTTTACAATCAAATCTCAATAAACCACTATCAATTTCCCCCAAGAAGTGTTTCAAACCAACAAACAACTTCCGAATGATCAATAATCCAAAATGAATATCCGAAAACGTGATTATAACGACAATTAAACGAAAACCCCCAATTTCAACTCGATAATCAAAGTGTTCTTGAATAATCCTTCAATAATCCAATGAATCCTTATACAAACTCATAATCATATACATATCCCTTCATATAACATGATTATAATGTCCAAAACATCATATCTCAACATAGAATCGAAATCCAATGTGTTGAAGAATTTACCTCTTGAAGATCCAATCACTTCGATCCGAAGAACACGAGTTTAAACGAGTATCCAAGCTTCCCAAATGAATGAAGATGATGAAAATTACACACTCAAGTGATTGATGATTGCAAAATCTCTCTCTCAACCCTCTCTCTCGGATGAAGATGGAAAAATGAAGAAGTGAGGAGAAATGACCCGGCCAAGTCTTTAAATCACCGGGAAGTTACTACGGCCGTAACTCGGCCCTCTTACGACCGTAACTTTCCAAGTCAACGGCCTTACGGCCAGAATCGCCAACTCAGACGGCAGAATCGGCTTCGTCCGAAAGCCTGCCGACAGACTTACGGCCGTAACCGCTCCTGAGTTACGGGCGTAACCCGCCTTCGTCAAAAACACCCGTCGATAGCCTTACGGCCGTACCGCACACCTTACGGCCGTAACTCGGATGATACGGCCGTATCCGGCCAATCTTACGGGCGTAACCTGCCTTCGTCAAAAATGGCCAGACATCCTTCCTACAGCGTACGACCGTATCCGGCCAAGCCTTCCGGCCGTACCTGCCTCGACTTACGGCCGTATGCCGCAACCATTACGGCCGTAAGTCACCCTTGGTCGACAACACCCGAAATTTACGAACACCACTTACGGCCGTATCTCATCTTCCTTACGGCCGTAACTCACCTTCGGCCAAAATGCGGGTAGCTCTTTGGACCACTTACGGCCAGAATCGCCAGCCTTACGGCCGTACCGTGACTTACGGCCGTATCCCAGAACCTTACGGCCGTAACTCGATCTTTGGCCAAGGTGAATAAATCCGATAATTCCGATTCCTCGCTACGACTGATGAATGATCCGACATATCATACGAATGTGGAAGTGAACAAGTCTAACACGAGCCAAAGATGATACTCCCAGTACAAGGCTATCAATCACAATGAAAATGATAATACTCCCGTCTCGATCTAAAAACGGAGATAAAATGACGATCGGTAACTGATATACGATTACAACATGCCAACATTGAACGCAAATGAGTGATTCATGAATGATGAGTGATTATTAACGAGTGAGAATTACTGAGTGACAATTACAGACTGATAATTACTGAATGAAAATGAATGAATTACAACCGGGTATTACAGATTCACGGTACAGTAATACCCGCCTAGTTTGGGGTGTTACATATACAATGTCGTTATTGATGTGAGCATATTGACATTGTCATATGAGTATGCATTTGCAGGTCTTGTGTGAGGACCTTGTCTGTATGTGGATTGATCTGATATCGGATTAGATTGACATGATTCGTCATGGCATTGCATATCCTGAGGTATGTTCCATATTTCCTTTGGTATTTGTCTTTGATGGACAATCAGTTTTCGTGTTGAGATTTGATAATGATATTCGATGGATTGGGTTGGACAGAGTTAGTAGATTTTGTAGCAGTGAGTTATGATAATGTTTTGAGAACCTTGGGTATTGTTGAGATACAATACAGATATTTCAGTATGAGCTTATTGTGTTGTCGAAAGGATACGAGATGTGAATTTTGGTAATTATTATCACGAGTTGGTAAAGTCATGGCGGTAAGATTACGTTGGTCGTATTCTTACTTAGTATTTTCATTGGTATGTAATTATTGACGTGATGTGATGTTTATCATTGTTGGATATTATGGCTGACCCCGTTGTGGGCTTTCTTTTTAGGTTCTTGGATTATCAAGCTTGTAGCGGTCGTGGAGAGATGAGCTTCTCGAAGGATACTGGCTAGAGCATGTATTTGTGTATTGAGTTTCCTGATCAGTTGTTGTATTCCACTGCTAGAGTATTTTTAATTGGTTGTCTTTTCCGCTGCGTGAGTATTTTTAAATGGCCTTTTGGTATCTGGTAACTTAGGTTACTTTGGAAATCATTTTCTAAACTAGTTTGTTGGTACGTGTAAGCTATAGCTTAACGTACATTTTTAAACTGTTGAGTTTTGGCATTTCGGGCCTTGTGGTTTCAAATGAGATTTCACGACGGTTTTGATAAACGGATTTTATTAAGTCTTCGAATGTTTTTAAAGATAGTACCACCGTTCGCCTCTTAGGCGTTTGTAAATGTTTGCGAAAATTTCCTTCAACCTTGTGGGTTCCATCTCGGGGCCCACAACGCTGTAATATTCCTGGATGGCTCTGGGGGTGTTACAGAATATGGTATCAGAGCTTAAGTTGAGAAAACCTAGGCAGTCGGTTCGAGTTGGGTAGTGTTTTTGTCGCGTCATTTGAGTTGTCGATTGACAAATATTAGAGCCGTGAGTTTTTGTTGTTCACTCGGGCTTGTGCGTTATGTGATTTACCAGTGTGGTATTGGGGTTGTTGTAACTTTTCCAAAGGTATTAACATGTTTCTTCGGATAGATATGTGCTGTGTTCCCGAGTTGAACTGAGTTTGCAAAATGTGTGTTTTGAAAATATCTATGTCGAGTATTTTTCTAGAGTTGAGACATGTGCCAGTATCACGGGGAATCATCGGCTTCACGATCTGTAAGTATTTGGATTCTTGAATTACATTGAGATGTATTTCCATTCTAAGTTGACATGCTTTGAGATTCAGTAGAATATTATGCATTACAGTATAAGGTGACAGAGTTGAGACAGTATTGATGATCTTGAGAAGTTATGATTTAGGAAATCAATATGTCGGTTAGATTTCGGAACAGAGTTGTGCATTTGGGAGAAATGTTGTAGATGGTTGAGGAGAACATGTAGTCATGTTAATTTATTTTAAGATATATGAACTGTTTTTGAGCATTTGAAAATGATACTTTTCAAAATGAATGTTTTGCGGATGTTTTACGAAAAATGATTTTGGGCCGAGACCCAATAGATTTTTGAATGATTTATTTGTAAGTGTATATTTGGGTATGGTGACCCCATGCTGGTTGTTTTGGATATTGAGTGGTCGTTCCCATTCCATGTATGTTTGGATATGTTCGTTGATTGTGATTGGTTGTTTATATGCCGAGGAGTGTGTTCACTAGTCGGGTATGTTTATTGAGATCCACTGTATGTGATTGGTGTGTGGTTTTGAGAATGTTATTCTTTCGTATATCTATTTCTGTGGCTCTGTGTTGACCGTGTTGGAGCTTACCGTGTGAAGGTATTCTCGATTATCGTTGACCGTTCGTTGGTCATATTGGAGTTTATCATGATGATGATATTCTCGATTGTGTTTTGACCTCTGGTTGGTCATATTGGAGCTTATCATGATGATGATATTTTCGATTATGTTTTGACCCTGGTTGGTTATATTCAAGGTTATCATGTTGATGATATTCTCAGTTGTGTTTTGACCTTTGGTTGGTCGTATTAGAGTTTATCATGTCAATGATATTCTCGATTAATTTATTAGTTGATCATTGTTGGTGATCATCTGAGCGTTTGGAGTTGTGTCGATATTTCAGGATTTGTTGCCATTGTGTTGGGCAGTTGTTTCACAAATGTATCGTGTATTATTGATTTGTATCAGGATTTGGACTTGATTGTGCGATCAGGCAGACAGGTTTTGACACGGATAGATTAGTTCATCCGTGTATCAAGATGATATATTTTGTTGAGACTCATGGAATTGTGAGCGTGTTGAAGCTTTACAGTGGAGTCACTTGCTAGTATCTCAGGTGATCATCGACTTGGCGCATATGTAAGTGTGCTATTTTTGTTATTCGGTAATAATGATGATTGATCATTTTCGTGATGGTTTCGGAATATTTTTGGTTGAACGGTTTGTTTGTTTTCTATGACGGATTGCAAGTTTCGAGGACGAGACTTATTTTAAGTGGTGTAGTATGTAATATCCGGAATTTCTACTACTATTGTTTAATGTTATTTTATCCGAGTTATGCGTTACAGCATGGAATCTGTACAGTATGGATAAAACAATTGAAGGACTGAGACATATGTATTGGTATAATTGTCATACTTGGTCGACAATTGCATTTGAGTATAGTGTGTATCATATGAGAATATTATTGGAAGTAGTATGTGTATTTGGTATCCCGTATGTTCGTATTCTGTATGTTGAGACGTTGGATAAGAATAGCTGAAATGGCTAAATGTAGCATTATTAGCGCACGCTAACATACATGCCTAGCGCACGCTATCGTGCAGGTTTAGCGCACGCTAATGGTAAAGGATAGCGCACGCTAATACAGACCAGATCAGAAGGAAGCTATGTGTGGACCCGGCCACTTTCGGCGCATGTGCCAACTAGGTCAACGGATGTTTGTTGTGAAGGATTAGCGAACGCTAATGTATATTGTTAGCGCACGCTAATCAGATCGGACCAAAGGAATCTTGGATTTGTCAGGTTACTTTCGGCATGTGGGGGCATGGGGTAGGTGCAGACTGTAGCAAGTCAACTACGAGTAGCGCACGCTACGGTGGAAGGTTTGCGTATGCTAAATACAGGCCTTTACGTACGTTATTGCATGGGCATTGCGTACGTAAATCATTTCATGCAGTAAGGCAGTGCCCTATGGACTGCGATAGCACACGCTAACAACGACAGTTAGTGAACGCTAAGCGTGTAACATACGTTAAGTGAAGATGTTAGCGTACATTAATAATGTACAGTATATAAGTGCAGTTGGCCATTATTCATCATTTCCATCCATTTCTTCATGTGAACCGATAGAGAGAGCCTTGAGAGGTATTTGAGGTTCCCAAACACTGAGAGATGATGATCTTTAACAAGATTAAGGTGGAGAGGATGGATTAAAGCCTTGTTCTCGAAGTTATTCATGATTCTTGGAAAGGAGTTCAGTTGTTCTTCTTCTTGGTTCATCTATACAAGGTAATTTTGTATCCCTTTGATAGTGGTTCATTTTTAAGGATGATTACTTGTGAGGAAGCGAGTTGGATTATCTTGTGATGATGTTATATGAGATTTAATGGGATTTTGATAAGAGTTCTCGGATGTTAATTAAGATTCTCCATACTTTAAGAATTGTGTTTCGTTTAACCCGATGAAAGATGGATTTCTGAAGTATGTTGATTTCATATGAATCATGATATGAGGTTGTATTCCAGATTAAGTATGATATGATCCTTATTATCGGGTTGGTCTGATTATTGATGTTGTCGTTGATATCTTTTTCATGATATATACATCAGGATATGTAGTTTTGAATGTGATTTCGGATATTTCATGTTCTTGAAGAACTCTTGAATAATATGATATGATGTTGATATTTGAGGAAGAAGATGATATGTGAATATATGAATTGAATTAAGAGTTGGATGATTACCTATATGTTAAAGGATATCGGATTTCGTTGTTTTTATAGATATGAACATGGTTTAGAATCACTTAGTGTTCTTGATAATCGCCATATGTTGATCGTTATCTGAAATGCATGCAACTGCATGTCATTAGCGCACGCTAGTGTTACTGTCTAGCGCACGCTAACGTGAACGACTTAGCGCACGCTACGTTAAGTTATTAACGTACGCTAAGTCAACAGGCAGGGTAGTATATTCTGTTTCGGTTATGAATTCGTGACCGTTTAAGTTAGTATGATCAGACTTGTGGTTAACCGAGATATTGTTGAGCTGTTGGGTTTGTGAATTGGTTATATCGATTGTGGATTGTTATCGAACTTGTTGTTTATCGATTATTGTAATAGGTTGAGATTATTGATCGGTGATTAGAACCATGCGTTGCGGTCGTGTTCGAGAGTGTTCGCTAATTGCATTGATTAGGGCCGAGGGACTTGTAGATGACGACAATGGATTTGGTGACAACTTCCTCGTCGTTGTATCCGTATCGAGGCAAGTTATTACTTGCTCAGTTTATAATATTTAATGAATGGTTTCCGTTTCATTCGTTTATAATTCGTATAGCAATATTTATAATCGTAATCACAGGAGATTTGGGATTATAAGTTTTATTCGAGTATTGGGAATTAAATCATAATGTATATGATTTACATTTGTTGGTATACTTGATATCGAGGATACGTTGTGGTATAGATGAAGACGTGAATTATCTATCGTCCATGACATTTTGGATCGTTGAATATTCAGAATAATGGTTGGTGATGGTTTAGATATCGAGATTGCTCTCGAAGGACTCGGAGCAAGTATTTTTAATCATCTTTGTCATTTGTGTCGATCATGTTGTGATACATTCGTGTATCGTTGTTGTCATGCATTTGTGTATTGTTGTTGTCGTGTATTGTGTACTGTTGTTTTGTGCAGTTGTGCAATGTTGTCATATGTCCACCATGCGTTGGTCCGATGGGATCAACATGGGATATCTATAGCTGTGTGCGCTGGATCGTTGGACAGGTAATGCCACCATGCGTTGGTCCGACGGGATCATCATGGGGATCTATAGCTGTGTGCGCTAGATCGTTGGATTACCGTATGTGTTGTTGTTATTGTGCATATGTATATTATGGGTTGCCATAAGTATACAATGTCGTTATTGATGTGAGTATATTGACGTTGTCATATGAGTATGCATTTGTAGGTCTTGTGTTAGGACCTTGTCTGTATGTGGATTGATCTGATATCGGATTAGATTGATGTGATTCGTCGTGGCATTGCATATCCTGAGGTATGTTCCATATTTTCTTTGGTATTTGTCTTTGATGGACAATCAGTTTTCGTGTTGAGATTTGATAATGATATTCGATGGATTGGGTTGGACAAAGTTAGTAGATTTTGTAGCAGTGAGTTATGATAATGTTTTGAAAACCTTGGGTATTGTTGAGACACAATACAAATATTTCAGTATGAGCTTATTGTGTTGTTGAAAGGATACAAGATGTGAATTTTGGTAATTATTATCATGAGTTGGTAAAGTCATGGCGGTAAGATTACGTTGGTCGTACTCTTACATAGTATTTTCATTGGTATGTAATTATTGACGTGATGTGATGGTTATCATTGTTGAATATTATGGCTGAACCCGTCGTGGGCTTTCTTTTTAGGTTCTTGGATTATCAAGCTTGTAGCGGTCATGGAGAGATGAGCTTCCCGAATGATACTGGCTAGAGCATGTATTTGTGGATTGAGTTTCCTGATCAGTTGTTGTATTCCACTGCTAGAGTATTTTTAATTGGTTGTCTTTTCCGCTGCGTGAGTATTTTTAAATGGACTTTTGGTATCTGGTAACTTAGGTTACTTTGGCAATCATTTTCTAAACTATTTTGTTGGTACGTGTAAGCGATAGCTTAATGTACATTTTTAAAATGTTGAGTCTTGGCATTTCGGGCCTTGTGGTTTCAAATGAGATTTCACGATGGTTTTGATAAACGGATTTTATTAAGTCTTCGAATGTTTTTAAAGATAGTACCGTCGTTCGCCTCTTAGGCATTTGTAAATGTTTGCTAAAATTTTCTTCAGCCTTGTGGGTTCCATCTCGGGGCCCACGGCGCTGTAATATTCCTGGATGGCTCTGGGGGTGTTACAATCTGAACATCAAGCTTAGAAGAGCATTATATTTCTTCAAGCATATATAGACATCTGAAGAGAAGAAATATACAAGTCTTCAACACGAATAGCACATCTACAGCGAAAGCTCATCAAGCCTACAACTGATGTTCGAACTTGTTATAACACAATCTTTCTGTTAAGTTTACTTAGCCCTTGCGTTAAGAACGAAGCTTCAATCTGTGTGAGAAGAAGCGAGTCGAAGAAGCCCAAGATAATATGTGTGAACGGCCAAAGCTACTGTCGGTTGTATCAATCTCTATGAAGGATACAACGATGAGTTTAGTTAAAATCATACATTTGTGTACGCAGTGATTTTAATAAATTATCTACTCCTGTGTGGAGAACCAGTGGACGTAGATGTGTTTACCTCGAGCCACTTTAAACATGTTCTTACTTACTGTCTTTAGTGTCTTCTTATTGTCTCTGTGATTTTAGTATACTTATCCTATAAATCATGTAAGCACCAAGCTAAAAGGAGACCATTCAGTTACTGTATTTACAACAACTTAATATTGGACTTTCGCTATGCAAACAAACTTCAAGAAAAAGGATATAGCTTAGTCAACCCTCCTTCTAAGCTGTCTATACTGTATACTGTGGCCAACAAGTGGTATCAGAGCGGTTGATTTTACAAAGAATCAGTCGATTTTTAACCTGAATCAAATCCACAAAATCACTAGCTTTTGAAAACTTTATTTTTCTATCTTTATCATTCATTTTATTTCTGCCATGGATACATCTACGATCAATAAAGTTCTTCTATTTTTCACTACCGAATTCGATGATTGGAGAATCGGTATGGAAGCCCATCTTGCTGCGATGCACGAAGAGTTGATCTTTATCATCCAAGAAGGACCTATCAAGATCATGAAAGTCAATCCAGCCGCAAGAATAAAAGGACAACCTCATGCAGAAATGCTTGAGAAGGAACGAGGACAATGGACAACTGATGATTGCAAGCATTCGAATCTCAATAACATAGCCAAGAATGTGCTATTTGTCACTCTTGACAAAGGCACATTCTCCAAGGTAAAAAGCTGCAAAAAAGCCAAAGAAATCTGGGAGAAACTCAAGTTGATATGTGAGGGAACTGAGCTCTCAAAATAAAATAATATTTCAAAACTAACTCAGCAGTTTGAATCATTTGAAATGAAATCTTCTGAAACACTTGAGGAACTTGACCTCAGATTTACCGACACTGTCGGTGAACTTTAAGCATTGGGTGAAGTGTATACCCCAAAGGAGAGAAATCTTAAATATTTAGATCACGCCCTGCCCGATGGGACATTAAGATCATAGCTATGCGTGTGGCTTGTAATTTAAATGATATATCTACTTTTGATCTCTTCTCTGATCTTAAGGCCTTTGAGAATGATATTGACAGGAGAGAGAAGGCCAAAGAGTCACTTGCTAAGACTACAACACTTGCTGTTGTATGTGGCAGGAGACACAGCTCTGTCCCCAGCACATCCAAAGCCGCATCCAAGGCAGCTGACTGTGATGATAACATCCTGTCACAAAACGAAATAGCCGTACTCATGCACAGATTCCACAAGTTCATTAAGAAATTTGGAAAGGCCCCATACAGGTCTAAATCGTTTAATAAGGTGAGTTCTGAATCACCTTCATCCGCAGATTCCAACCTATGCTGTAATTGCAGGAAACCGGGACACTATGCAAATATATGTCCTCATCCTAAAGTGCAAAAGTTCCCGAAGCTGAACACGAAAAGGATGAGAAATGGCGCGTCTAGCGAAACAAGTTAAAGGCCTTGATCGGAGAAACAGAAGCCTCGCCCACATCGATCAAAAGAGATGAGTGTCTAGAGACAATCCTTAAATCATTTGAGAAATCACCGAGAAGGATGGAAGACATCCTAAGCCTTGGGAAGCATGCCCACGATAAACGTGGCTTGGGATACGACTTTCTCCCACAAAGGAAAAACTAGTATGGTGTTTTTCAAAGGTGTGGAACCCATACCAGAACCTGAAGAAGCCCCGAAAAATGTTCCTATAAAGGTTACATCTGCCCATTCTCGGAGTGTAAAGGCTGCCATTCCATCACCCATCTCATATCATAAGAAGCGAAAACTCCAGTCTCATAGACCTATAAGACACAATACTAGTCATTAACAGTATGCTCCTCGAATACCAACAACGTCAGCAGTCGGCCATAAGGAAGGATGTACCTAAGTATCAATAGTATGCACCTCAGTACTACCAGTAGTACAGTGCCCCTAGATACTGGGTACATGAAACCAACTATCTGTCTCGTCAGCAAGATGCCGCGCAGTTCTATCAAAAACAAATCTGGGAATTCAACTGGAAACCTAGAAGGCAAGCAACAAGGCAGAAGAATATGGTTCCTCCCCCAAGACAGCAACCGTGCTGGAGCAAAAGCACCAAATTTTGTTAGGAATATAATTTTAAGATTTTGATGATGTCATACCTGTATTCAAGATTACTTCAAATATATGTACTTGGCATTGTAAAGAAGCACCAAATTAGTATCTTTTATAGGCCTTTAAAATATTAGGCGAAGTATAGATCATGTTAAACAAATAGAAATTTGGCTTAGTACATAACATACACATTATCAGCTCGGTTTTTTGGCAATGTAAGATATCAAACAGGTTTGACCAATAAGACATCAGTCAGGTTTTGGTCAAAGGAAAATATCAGTCGGGTTTGACCAAGTCAGAAGTACAGTTGAATATCTCTGAAGACAATTTTGTCCAAGTACAAAACAGCCAAAGGTTTGGTCAAAGCGAAATATCAGTTGAGGTGGACCAAGGGAAATAGCAGCCAACTTTCAAGACCAGATATCAGCCAGCTTTTGTCGAGGCAGAACATCAACTAGGTTAGACCAATGTATCAGCTATGTTTGACCAAGAGAAATATCAGCTGAGTCTTATCACAGAAGAAATATCAGCAAAGTTTTGACATCAACTGTCCACATCAGCAAGCGTTGAAAAGTCAACAATGATGGAAAAAACATGCAGACGTAAAATCTAAAGAGACAATGATTGATTCCCAGAATTCCAGGGATAAAATATTCATGGAGATTCGCTCCTTGAAGACTTTCTACTTATAGTAAACAAAGAAAAGCGGCGCAACAGCAACATACATCTTCAAACGATCAAATTTGAAGAAAGAGATAAAGGCTTGCAAGAGCTAAAAAGTTAAAAATGAAGTACACTCTCCAACGGACATATTTATTCCAGATGCAATGGCTATGAAGAGCTTAAAGATTGCACTATAAGTATCTAAAGAACACTTGAGCAGAAGTACGATGCGAACAATACTTACAAGCAATCAAATCAATCAATGCAAACACAAAGCAAATATATAACATCGTATCTTAAAGCTAATACTGAGAAGCTTTTAAAGTTGGAGAAGACAACACTCTTGCCTTTATGTTTTAGAGAGGGGTACTTTTTTGAACAAGGTTCTTGAAAGTGTGAGGTTGTAATACATCAACGGGTTCTTGATTGGAAGGTGATAGGCAGCTTGCGAGTTGTTGAGGCATCCACATGTTTTCGATCAAGAGGTGTTAAGCAACCAAGGAAAGGAGTTACAACGGCCATGGGTTTCCACTGGTTGGAAGCTGTTGTAACAGAATTCATTGTATCGTTAGTTTCACTGGTTGAAAGTTACAATGAATTTATCTCCAACTGTAGAGGATTACCCTACCTCTGAAACCACTATAAAAGTGTTGTATGATTTACTGTTTTAATCATCATACTTAACTGTTGCATTCACATTAACTGTTGCATTCAAAGTTAGCTGTCATTCCACAAAACCATTTTATAGCTGAGAAAGGTTAACTTCATTCATATTATCCGAGTAACCTTAGCTACATTTACTACAACCGTGTTTTTGAAAATAGTTATTTAAGTAAAAGATTTTATAAGTATATTTACCCCCTGGACTTATACCTGACGCCTTGTGACCTACAAGTGGTATCAGAGAGGTTGGTTCAAGTTTACCGAACCAGATCCATATACTTGAGTATATATTTAAATCTGTCATTAAAATGAAACACATGCAACACATGCACTCTAGATTACCTGTTTTCTCTGTTGATGAATATGACTTATGGAAGATAAGAATACAGGCACATCTATCATCCATTCATGATGATATGTGGTGTATAATTGAGGATGGACCCTTCATCTTCCTGAAGGAAAATACAGATGAAGAGATTGCAGCCGGGAAACCAAAGTATATTCCCAAAGAAAGAACAAAGATGACCACAGAAGAAATAAAGCTGGCCAACCTTGACAACCGGGCCTGGGATATCTTGTATCAGACTCTTGATCAAGCCACCATTGTGAAGATCAAGAATTGCAAAAATGCCAAAGAAATATGGGACACATTAGCTGTAATGTGTGAGGGAACCGAGCTTATCAAATAAAACAAGTTGTCATTTGCTACCCAAAAGTTTGATAACATTAAACTGAAGAATAGAGAGACAATTGATAAAGTGGATACCAGATTCACCGATATCATCAATGAAATAAATTATCTTGGTAAAACCCATGTCAACCGAGAGATGACCCTAAAAGTCCTAAGGTCTCTTACCCCAGAATGGAGCATGAAGGTTGTTACCATGAGAGAATCCAAGGATCTTAATAATATAAAGATACAAGAAATATTCTGAAACGGCAAGGCATTTGAGTCTAAGCTGCCCTGCTCATGATCTAGTGAGCCAGCTGAAAAGGAATAGCTTTTACAGCAGAATCACCTGCAAAAAGCCAAGTTGAAGTTAATCGTCCCAGTCCTCTAAACTTTGAGGAAGAAATGGCATTCATAATGAAAGGTTCAGCAACTTTAGGAAGAATTTCTCAAAATATAAAAAGAACTACAAGGAGAACCCAAGGAGGAATCAAAATGTTGGAAACTGGAAAGTAGAATGCTACAACTGTCATAAGATATGACATATCCAGTTTGATTGCCTTGATCTCAGAAAGATGAAGATAAGAAGGACATGGGCAGAAAGGAAGACAAGAGAAAAGCTCTCATTGGTGAAGATCAAATCCAAGATAAAGTAGAATCAAGCACTGGATTCATTTCAGATAATGATAACAACTACAGCTGCTTGATGGCCAACTTAGCTGATGAAGTGGTAACATCTAAACTTCAAACTTCAGGATATGTCAGCTCAGACATGTTTGAAGACATTTATCTTATATGTAAATCAACTTTTAAAAGATTTTAAAACATTAAAAACTGCACACCTGACTGTGACATTTGAAAATACACAGCTAAAGGATGATAATAGGCAGTTGAAAAATGATTTTGACTAACTCAGCCTAGAATCAGCAAACATTAGATCTGAGTTTGAAAAATAGATTGATAAAAATTTGAAAAACTCAGCTGAAATTACCACAGCTGAGATTAAGAGGCTGTCTACTTTAAACAGTGAAAAATCAGTTGCACTTGCTCATATCAAAACTGAGTTTTCTAAACTGAGACAACAGAGTAATACATAGGCTAAAGAAATAACATCCTTAAAAGCATCTATAACCTTAGATGGTTTGTGTATAAACTAAAGGTCACTTTATTTAAAATCATTCATTGGATATGACCCAAATACTCCCTCAAGTTCAAAAACCACTTTCATTAAGGGAGAAACACCTGTCTAGACTGCTGAGCCTACAAACAAATTTATATTTAAAAATAGGCAGCAGCCTAGTCAATAGTATAGGCAGCCGCCAAGGTTTACAAGGCAGCCACCTAGACAAAAAACTAGGCAATGGCCAAAACAGCATCAGCAGTCAAAACATTATTCTGCTTATTACCAAAGACTCCCAAAAAAATATATTTCAAAATTAAAGAGGTAAATGGAAACCTCAAGGTAATCCAAATTTTCAAAATTACCAGGTGTGGACCCCAAAACTTTAGTAACTGGTCTCAGCTAAGATTTAGGAATGGCTCACATCAAAATCAATATCAGTCATATCATATATACTATCCAAATCAAGGATATAGACCAAGACGCTATGTACCTTATAGAAATAACCAACACCATTTTCAAAACACCAGGAGAAATTAATTCTCCAGGAAATCCACTAACCCTAAAAGACCCACTCAAATTTGGGTACCTAAATCTCTGCTTGTCTGATTGCAGAAAAGGTGTAAGGACTACCATCAAGTCACCTCAAATTCAAGCGTAGGAGGTGAAGAATGGTTTGTGGACTCAGAATGGTTTGTGGACTCAGGATGCTCAAGACACATGACAAGAAACAAGAAAGTTCTGACAAACTACATCAAAGAAAGAGATACAGATGTAACCTTTGGAGATAGCTCTTGTGGACAAACAAAAGGTTATGGGGAGCTGCGCAGAGGGAACATTATCATCTCAAAAGTAAAGTATGTTAAATGACTCAAATACAATTTGTTGAGCATAAGCCAGTTCTGTGATGAAAAGAACCCAATAGTTTTCACTATTCGGAAATGCATGGTAATTGATATCTTATATGGAGAAGTGAAATTACAAGGCTACAGGTGAAGGGATGTCTTGATGATAGATTGTAAAATAGGCACTCCCGATACATGTTTCATATCCAGAACAATAGCTGAAAATGGATGGCTTTGGCATAGGAGACTGTCATCTGAACTTTAAAGCTCTCAATAAGATAAGCTCACAGAAGTTGGTCAGAGGGCTTCCTGAAGAAGTATTCAAGAAGGAGACTAACTGTGATGCATGCCAGAATGGGAAAGCAAACAAAAGCGTCTTTCAAATTAATCCAACCTACCACTCTTACCCACAGAATTTTGGACCTATTTCACATGGATTTATTTGGGCCTATCAAGCCAAGAACTTTGAGTGGAAGAAAGCATGCCTTAGTAGTTGTGGATGGCTGCTCAAGATACACTTGGATAGTGTTTCTCTACAAGAAGAGTGAAATTCAAACCAAGCTACATGAGCTGCTAAGAAAAATTCAAAATGAGAAATCCTTATCAATCATAAAGATCAAATCAGACAAAGGAGGAGAAGTTATCAACAAAGCCATAACTGAGTATTGTGAACAAAATGGGATTCGGCACGAAGTATCACCTGCAAGAACACCACAACAAAATGGTGTAGCCAAAAGAAGGAACAGAACCCTCAAGGAAGCAGTCAGGGCAATGATTGCTGAGACTGATCTTCCAAAAAGGTTCTGGGCTGAAGCTGTCAACACAGAATGTCATACTCAGAACAGGAGTATGATAGTAAGGAGACACAGTAAAACTTCCAATGAAGTTTGGAATGGCAGAATACCAACTGTTTCATATTTTCATATCTTTGGTTGTAAGTGTTCCATCCACAACAATGATAAAACCCAACTAAATGCCTTTGATGCAAAAAATGATGATGGTCTCTTTATAGGATATTCACAAATAAGCAAGGCATATAGAGTCTTTAATAAAAGAATATTAGTTGTGGAAGAAACACCTCATGTTGCCTTTGATGAATCTACTGTTGAATACAGAAAATAGGTGGAACAAATTGAGGAAAAGCTCAAAGCCACTTCCCTAGAAGAAGTCATCATCAATGACACAAGAATGATGGACATAGATGATGAAGACCCAATTGCAGATCAGACAGGATCTCCAAACGTAGCTGATCCAACTGCAGTTGACCAAATCATAGCTGAACCAGATGCAGCTGCAGATTGTCAAAATTAAGATGATGCAGAGACAGACGCAGTCCCTCAAAGAACCTCAATGGGGGGAATAAACAATGAAGATCTTCAATCAAAAACAAAAAATGAAGATAATACTCCCAAATGGCTAAAGGACCATCACATTAAACAAATTATTGGAAACCTAACTGATGGAGTCAAGACCAGGAAATCAATAGAACCAATAGGAATGGCAATGTTCTCTTGCTTTATGTCCCAAATAGAGCCCAAAACAATAGAACAATCCCTGGATTACTACACATGGGTGATTGCAATGCAAGAAGAATTAAACCAACTGGAGAGGAACAACGTATGGGAACCAATAAACAGACCATATCACAAGAAGGTCATTGGCACCAAATGTGTTTACAAAAACAAGTGTGGCGAAGATGGAGCTATTGTTAGGAATAAGTCTAGGTTGCAAAGATATACTCAGTGTGAAGGAATAGATTTTGATGAAACATATGCATTAGTAGCAAGGCCAGAAGCAATCAGATTATTCCTTGCATATGCATCTTTCAAAGATTTTGAAGTTTACTAAATGGACGTGAAAAGTGTATTTCTCTATGAGTACTAGAACAAGAAGTCTATGTTGAGAAACCCCCTGGGTTTGTCAAAGGATACAAGGTATACAAGATACTAAAAGCTCTATGTGGACTCAAATAGGCACCAAGAGCCTTGTATGAGACTTTATCCATATTTCTTGAGAAGAACAAATTCTGCAAGGGAAAGGTGGACAGAACTCTAATCATAATTAAACATGAAGACCACATACTACTAGTTCAAGTATATATGGATGATATCATATTTGGAATAACCAACCCTGAGCTATGTGAAAAAATCTCAACTCTCATGCATGGAGAATTTGAAATGAGCATGATGGGCAAACTAAACTTCTTTCTTGGTTTGCAAGTCAAACAAGTTGACACTGGAACATTCATCAACCAAGCAAAATACACAAGGGAGCTAATCAAAAGATTTAGCATGGAGTCAGCCAAACCCCTGAGAGTACCAATGAGCACATCATTACACATTGATGCAGATGATGGAGGCATTCCAGTGGATCCAACACACTACAGAGGATTAATTGGATCATTACTATACCTCACTGCAAGTATACCTGACATTTCATATGCAGTAGGAGTGTGTGCAAGATTTCAGTCCAAGCTAAAGCAGAAGCGGCAAAAAGGATAATCATATACCTAAAATCTACAATCAATGTTGGATTATGGTATCCAAAGGATAACAACTTTGAACTATCAGGATATTCTAATGCTGACTTTGCAGGAAGCAAAATCAACAGGAAAAGCACCAGCGGGACGTGTCAATTTTTTGGAACGAGACTGACATCTTGGTTCAGTAAGAAGCAGGTGTCCAACTCAATATCAACAACTAAGTCAGGATACCTAGCTGCAGGTAGCTATTATGCCCAAATTTTATGGATCAGACAACATCTAAGGGACTACAACATCATTGCAAATGAAGTCCCTGTCTGGAGTGACAATAATAGCGCAATTGCTATAGCAAACAATCCAGTCCTACATTCAAGAACAAAGCACATACATGTCAAGCATCACTTCATCATAGATCAAGTGCTCAACAAACGAGTAAGGGTGGAAAGAGTCAGCACAGAGTATCAGATTACTGATATATTTACAAAACCTTTACCAGAAGAAAGGTTTCTCGAACTAAGCCGGGATCTTGGACTTCTAGATTGGGAATCTAGTGCCTAGATGAAAATCTAAAGATGAAGAATGTCACCTGATCCGAAGAACAGACGAGGAAAGCCATCTGATCAGAACCAGATGAGAAAAGCCACCTAATCAGAACCACAGACAAGGAAAGCCACCTAATCAGAAGCACAGACGAGAAAATATAGCTGATCAGAATCATAACTAAGATTATACAAAGGAAGCAAGGATTTGAAATTGCAGCTGATCAGAAGTCAAAAAATAAACCAGCTAAGTTTTCAATTTCCTTTCATTTTTCATTGTTACACGTGGTTAAAATACACGATCACAGTAACTCCACGTCGACATCACGTTGTCCAATCATGTCACACAAACCACCACTTCTTTATTTAATTATTAATTTTTAAAACCAACTATCAGGGTAACTATTTAAGACGACTAAAATTCTTCAAAAACCCTATCGTCCTCAACCTTTAAGCAAAAAACCCTAGTTATCCAGAAAAGCAAAACCTAGAATTTCACTACACTAAATATCTTCGAACTTTTTTGTAGAAATGGATCCAGCATCTTACTTCAAGGATATCAACATGAGGATGGTGAAAGAGCAAATAATATTCAGCATCGTCATGGATATTTTCGGACTACTGGAGTCAAATAACTACTGATCCAAGGGATGAAGAAGAATGTAATCCACCACTTTACAACCCGTAACGGCTGTTCACGAAGGTTGTCATTTACTTCTACAAGGAGGCCCAAGTTACCGAGAGGGGCATTGAAAGTTCGATTTTTGAAGAACCTGTTTTCATAACCAAACAAACCGCTGCTAATGCATTTAACCTGGAGAATCATGGCATAGCAGTCGAATCTCTAAAGGATAACCCGACGGAAATCTAGCAGTGGATAAAGAAGCCTGATCAGCCGATGAACATGAAGTTTACTGCCAGGAAGTCAGATCTCCAAAATGAATTCAAATGCATGTTGAACATCACCAACAAAATTGTGATGGGCATGGCAGGAAGCTTTGACCAGTTGTTTCCCTAAAAGTACATCATCATGGACTCCATGATTCAAAACGAAATGATTAATTGGGCTAATTACATCTACAGACAATTAGTTAGAGAGGTGAACAAAGTAAGCTCGGATACAGAAAACAATAAATTTGTTCACAAACTATCTTTTGGAACTCAAATCAGTTGGATTCTTGAGTTTCTGGGAAAGTCCAGAGGAAAGGCAGAGAATTTTCATAGCAGCAAAAGACTTGGTCACCTGGACCAAACTGCCATGTAGAAGTATGCAGACAACCAGCCCAAAGCTTTAGAATTACTAGAGAGGACGAAGATAGGAACATCCTCATATAAAGCAGCTCGGAAAAAGAAGAAGTTGAATCAGTTGCAGCTGAGAAAATTGCAGCTGAGAAAACCACATCTGAAATCCCTACTGCATCTGATAAAATCACAGTTGAGATCCCGCCTACACCGACCGCAGCTTAGAAAACCGTAGAGGAGATTTCGCCTACTCCAACCACATCTGAAGAAACTGCAGCTAACATCCCATCAGAAAAGTTAGCTGCAGATGAAGACAGCTCACCTGATCCTGCAACTGCACCTGCCACTGCACCTGAACAAAGTGCAGACAGTGACAACATTCCACTCTCCAAGCTTTTAAAAAGAAGGAAGTCACCTGAGAGATAAGAAATTGTTCACACACATCATCTCCAGAATCGTCCCACAAGCGACAGAAAGGACTGGTGGACTACTCATCTGAGTCCTTGGAGGAGATGCAGGAAGTCGCCACGACCCTAGCTGCACCTCCACTTATAACACTTGCAGCTCAACCAGAAGAAGATCATGCTGAATATCTTCTCCCTACAGTTCCACTCTTGACACTCCCAAGTGTCGCTGAAGAAGAAGCTGAAGAACTCCCTGAGGAACACAATGTCATATATTCTTTCAACCTCAGGGAGAACAATCCTCTGAATCTTACCAAGGAGCAATTAAAAATAGTAAGAAAACAAGCTCTTAAGTTTTGTTTTGTAAAATTATCTACAAAGAATGGAAAGGTCTGAAGAATCTTAGCTTATCTGAGCTAAAGGAGTTGGTAGGGAAAAGTGGAAGGGACTATCCCATAGCCACAGAACACCTTATCAAAGTGTTTTTACATGAATATGATATAAACCTAATTCTGGATGAGAACTGGTTCATATCCAACTTCAAACAGAATATGGATCAGTTCATATTTGACATAATGGAAGGGGTATCCCAAGGGAAATCATTCGCAATTGAAGAAAAGATTGTTGGAGGAGAAGAAGAAAAGGTGGATGAAGTCAAAGAAGGAGAAGATTAAGAAAAGATTGTTGGAGGAGAAAAAGAGAAAGAGAAGGAAGAAGTCTGAGAAAAAGAAAATGAGGAAGTGGAAAAAGATAAAGAGGAAGAGAATGAAGAAGTAGAAAATTAATAGAAGAGGAGAATGAAGAAGAATGAGGAGGAGGAAAGGATGAAAATAAAGATGATGAGGACCATGATTAGGATGCACCTGATCAAGCTTCCAGCTCAACTCAGCCCTCACAAGCTGAGAAATCAGGGAAGCATGGGGAACAGTCTGCAAAAACCCCTCTGATCAAAAGTCATCTGACAGAAGAATCTCTATTGAAAAATATATTGCTCATAAGTCAGCTGCACAAGAAAGCTTAGCTGAAAACATTCCTTAGGCAGAGGCGTCTAAATATCAGCGACCCCATAACTTCAATGAGATGATCCGAGCCATGGTAAAAGAAACTATTGCAAAGCTTCTGGAAACAAGAGTAGAACCTCATCTTCTGTCCCTTAATACCAAAATGGAATCCCTCTTGACAGAAAAGAACCCTCTCCCCCACCAACATCTTCAAGGATGCCACTTGGCATGCAAGCTTTCATGCACAAGTTGGAGAAGTAGCTAGCACAAATCATTGATGCTGGCAAAAAGGAGGAAGAAATGAGATCCAAATGGAAGCAGGAGGCATTATCCTTAGTCCCCAGAAGATCACATGCCCCTCAAATCATACATTATCCTGAAGGTGGAACTTCAAGTTTCTTACAAATAAAAAGTACAGATGCACCTTCAGAAGCACCTGCAGCTAAGAAGAAGAGAACCGGGCAAGAACCATTTGTGCCACTATGCTGGGAAAACAAAGAACTATACTATGTTGAGGAGTTTATGTTGGGATTCGGTGCCTAAAATGAAGGCCCAGCGGAAGCGGTAAAACGAAAATTAATTCGATCTGAATCCCTACGAGGATCAATCGAGCTACGTATATATGAATATATAAACGAAAAGGAAGAGTTGTAAGAAACTAACCCTTGAAGTCCGTTGATTAAATGGTAACCTTATCTTGAGCTATTCCCCAAGCTTTGCTTGATCTCTACGAATCCAATCCGCTCCAAGCCCTTGAACGATCCAACGCCGAAAGCACCGCGTCTCTACTTGCCACGCGCCGGAAAAATGACCGGAATGACAACACCCGATTAACCTCCAAGGTTACGGCTAGAATAAAGTGATGAAGCTTTTGATTGTAACACTTTCAGTGTTTTAATGTTTGATCTCTCAATATTTCTTGATTTTTCTATAAGATCAATCAAGAACTAAGTTGATGAAGAAGATGACTATGAAGAAGAACTCTTTTCTCACTTTCTCTCACTACAACTCATGTAAGGAATAATGTAATGAGAATGAGAGATCAAAGTCCTCTTCTTATGCATTTTCAACTCACAAGAATACAACTCATACAATGAGAATCTAACCCCACCATATAATGTGTATGATACTTGTCCCCTCAACACATGATATTCCAAACATCATGATTTGGACAAGTCAATACATACACATGTATATTAGGGGGGCGGCCATGCGGATGAAACGGACGAGTTTAGTTCGTTTCGGACTCCCGAGAGTCCAAACAGATAAACTCTAATTCTGTTTCGATGTATTTATATCGATTAATTAATCCAATTAATTAAACATATCAAATACAAAATAATATATTTAATTTCTCCAAGAATTAATTATATTCATGAATTAAATTAATCACCCAGTAATTTATTTATTTCATTAGGCCGTAAATCAATTTATCCAATAAATCAATTTAAACGTCCAATGTCCCAAATTTAGATATCCAATATCTAATATTCATAATGAGAGAATTAGCTTGATTCATTCCGTCGTCAATCCTATTGCGCGACTCGGTAGGTCCGTCTCAGTCAGCAATGGGAGGAACCAAAGAGTAGTAGCACCACCTAGCCAGCCTTGCGGCCTACACCGTACCCCAACTGAGAACGAATGATTGGGATCATTCAAGAACCATTCTGTCGTGAATACCAGTATACGTATAAACCCTTCTTTCAAACCCTATCTGTCGTTGACTATATGCATGCGTTAATGCAAATCGAGATCATCGAGCTCTCGTGTATCCAATACAACTGGCTCCAATGCTTTGGCCAAAGACTTATGATCTCATCTGCCAATAACCACATAGGACATATAACCCGCTCACTAACGGGAGAAAGAATTCTATCTTGGTATTCAGTAGGACATGCTACTTGCCCGTCAAGATGCACGTGGAGGTTGACCCCCACCTCCCGGTTTATAGGGTCGAACTACTCTAATGAAAATCTTGACGTCAGAAGCACGTCCCTACTAAATGCTCAAGTCGAAGGTTCAAGAATACCTATCACAACCTTTCGATTCCATCATTGACTGTCCCGGAGTGAAATCCGTGTGACGAATCGAGGGTGAGTCGGGTCGAGTATACTAATCCAATTAGCATACCTATAACGTGTGATCCCACTAACCATTAGTGTTCGATAGGCACTCTCCATGTCAAATAACATGTCACACAAGTCTTCGCATAAACTTAACGCCCAGTCAAGTTTCATCGACTTGCTAACGTTTAAGTATTTGAGCTATAAACCTTTCCAGTGCCGACCCCTTATCCAATAAGGAGTGGAATGTTTTGATCTCAAATACATGGATTAGTTTCTATATGTATATTTACTAGTTAGGAATGCCAGTAACTACCAGTAAATAAAGAAACATTCATTGCCTTATACCAATAGTTTACATAATTACAAGTACAATGCCCTCACTCAACATCCTCTGAGTGGCATTCGAGGGCATACTCCTAAAAATCTCCCACTTGCACTCAATGCCACACAGTATAGTATCTAATACCCATATTCTCCAGATGACACTCCAAGAAAGTCTGAGAAAGTGGCTTGGTCAGTGGATCAGTGACGTTGTCGGCTGAGTCTACTCTATGCAGCACAATGTATCCCTTGCGAACAAATTCTCTTACGAGATGATACTTCCTCTCAATATGTTTGGTGCTGTTGTGAAATCTCGGCTCCTTGGCTCGTGTCTACTCCGTCGTTGTCGCAGACAAATGAAGAGGCAACAAAGACATGGTATCACTTGAAGTTCTCCCAGAAACTTCTTAATCCAAAACCCTTCCTTGGAAGCCTCCGAGGCTACTTGATACTCAGCCTGACAGGTGGAATCAGCAGTCGCGCTTTGCTGGTGCTACGCCAAGATACTACTTCTCCATTAAGAGTAAATATGTAGCCAGAAGTAGACATCGAGTCGTCCTTCAGTCCTTGGAAGTCCGAATCAGTGAACCCCACAACATCCAATTCTCCACCGCCATACATCAGAACCATATCTCTAGTCCTTCTCAAGTACTTGAGAACGTTCTTTACGGCAGTCCAATGTTCCCTACCTGGGTTTGCCTGAAACCTACTCACCACGCTTACAGCATGCGCAATGTCAGGTCTCGTACACAACATAGCATATATAAGGCTACCCACGGCCGAGGCATATGGTATATTACTCATTTCCTTTCATTGTTCCTTACTTTGAGGACACATCTTCAAGGAGAGTTTTATTCCATGTCGTATCGGTAGGAACCCTCTTTTATAATCATCCATCTGAAATCGCTTTAAGATTTTATCTATATAGAGGGCTTGGGAAAGACCTATTATTCTCTTCGCTCTATCCCGGTAGAGTCGAATACCAAGAATATAGGTTGCTTCTCCCAAGTCTTTCATGTAGAAATTACTCGAAAGCTAAGATTTCACAGAACTGAGCATTCCCACATCATTTCCTATTAGTAGAATGTCATGTACATATAGTACTAAGAATGCGATCTTTCTCCCACTAAACCTCTTGTATACACAAGGTTCCTCTTCATTTTTTCACAAAGTCAAACTCTTTGACTGCCTCGTCAAAATGAAGGTTCCAACTACGCGACGCTTGCTTCAGTCCATAAATGGAATGCTGAAGCTTGCACACTTTTTGAATATCGACTTCGAACACAAAGCCTTTAGGATGCTCCATATAGATTTCCTCCTCGAGGAATACATTAAGGAAAGCCGTCTTTATGTCCATTTGCCATATCTCATAATTGTGGTAGGCAGCTATAGCAAGCATCATGCGAATAGACTTGATTATGGATACGAGCGAGAAGGTATCGTGGTAATCGATCCCTTCTTTTTGGGTATAACCCTTTGCCACAAGCCTGGCCTTATAGGCATCAACCTTGCCATCACCATCAGTCTTTCTCTTATAGATCCACTTGTTCCCAATGGGCACTATGCCCTTGGGGCGGTCTACCAGAGTCCAGACCTGATTAACATGCATTGAGTCTATCTCAGCTTCCATAGCTTCACGACATTTCACGGAGTCTACATCCACCATCGCTTGGTCATAGGTCGTTGGGTCAGTCTCTTGGCTATCACTTGGAACCTAATGGAGACCTAGTTCCTCCAAGTGCACAAGCCCATACCTCTCAGGTAAATGAGACACCCTACTAGACCTACGAGGTGGTTGTTCTTGTGTTTCAGAAGTTTCGGTTCCAATTTCTTGTACAGGTGTCTCCTTAAGAGTTTCATTGTATTCTTCCAAAGAAATACTTCTACCTGCTCCGCCTTCCTGGATGAACTCATCTTCCAGGAAGTGTGCTTGTAAAGCAACAACGATCTTTCGATCTTCGGGCATATAGAATAGATAACCCATCGTCCCAGACGGGAATCCAATGAAACGTCCCTTCGCAGACCTAGCTTCCAACTTCTCCACTTTAGTCTTCTTGACATAGGCGGGACATCCCCAAATCCTAATATGATTAAGACTTGGTTTCCTGCCCTCCCACATCTCATGTGGAGTTTTAGGAACGGATTTGGAAGGACATCTGTTCAAGATGTAAGCGGCAGTCAGGAGTGCATACCCCTACAGGTAAATCGGTAAGTCAGTATAGCCCAGCATGGAACGGACCATGTTCAACAAGGTTTGGTTCCTTCTTTTTGACACACCATTTAACTGAGGAGTACCTGGAGGTGTTAGTTGTGAAACTATTCCTTGTTCCTTAAGGAACTGGTCAAACTCCGTACTCATATACTCACCACCTCAGTCCGACCGAAGTGCTTTGATATGATTACCGGTTTGTTTCTCGACTAGGGCCATGAATTCCTGGAATTTCTCAAAAGCCTCGGATTTATGTTTCATTAAGTATACATAACCATACCTAGTATGATCATCTGTAAACGTAATGAAATATTGATATCCGTCACATGCTGCTTCCAAAGCACCACAAACATCGGTATGGATTAATCCCAGTTTATCAGCGGCTCTTTTAAAAGTCCCTGTGAAGGGGGACTTAGTCATTTTGCCTTTAAGGCAAGATTCACAAGTAGGAAAGGGATCCGATCCTAATGGACCCATAAGTCCATCCTTTTCCATTTTGTAAACCTTGGTCTGACCAACATGACCAAGTCTAAGATGCCATTTCAAAACTTGATTGGTTTCATCCCTACCACGTTTTCTAGTCATAGTATTCACAATTACTTTGTTGCTGAGATTTAGATGATACAATCCATTTAACAATGTAGCAGTACCCACTAGTTTATTTCTGAAATAAATTTTGCAGGAACCATCACCAATGAAAAATGAAAAGCCTTTTCGGTCCATGACCGGAATGGATACAATGTTTTTGTGCCCCTTGGGCAAAACAAGTACATCTTCTAAAGTCAAAACAAAGCCGAATTCTAAACCCAAAAGAAGTGATCCTATGTCGGTCGCCTCGACACTATGCCCGCTTCCGACTATGATCATAACTTCTCCAGCTCTAAGCTTCCTACTTTGTTCCAGATCCTGATTCACGATACAAATATGAGAACTAGCACCAGAATCCAGTATCCAGGAAGTAGAAAATACAGTAACAGAACAATTTGTTTCCAAAACTAAATGTTCTGTACCTGAAGCGCCATGAAGAATCGGAGAGTCTCTAGCCCAGTGGCCCAGCTCACCGCACTTAAGGCAAGCATCCTTCTTCTTCTTGTTCTTCGGAACCATCGGGGCCTTGCCCTTACCTTTAAGGTCCTTAACTTGTGGTCCAGTCTGCTTCTTGGCATTTTTCTTCTTATTCTTAGACCTCCGAGGTCCATAAGACATCACAAGAGCAGACTCCTTCATTCACGGAGTCTTCATTTGAGACTGAGCGGTCACAAGTTTGTTCATTAGCCCAGCTAAATTACACGCAACCTCATTGCAGTTGAAGTTCATAACAAACTGTGAGAAGGAATCAGGGAGAGACTGTATGATAAGGTCGGTTTGGAGAGAAGTATCCATTTTCAAATCAAGAGCCTCCAATCTCTCGATCATGGATATCATTTTGAGGACGTGTTCCCCAACCTTCTCACCTTCCTTCATCATTGCACCGAACAGTTGCTTGGATATCTCATATCTAGCAGTTCTGCTATGCTCACCATAAAGCTCGGTTAAGTGAGATAGAATCCGCCTAGCAGAAGTCATTTTCTCATGAGCTCTCTGAAGCTCATTAGACATAGAAGTCATCATGTATGCACGGACTTTTACGTCATCCTTAACCCACTTTTTGGGGTTTCGATCTCTTCCTGATTGGCTCTGGTCCGCACAGGAGGCGCTGGAATGTCCGTCTCCAAGACATATCGCAGTGCCTCTATACTGAGGACTATCATCAAATTGCGGAGCCAGTCCAAAAAGTTAGGTCCAATCAGGGTGTTCTTCTCGAGTAGAATTGCGAGTGGATTCATTGTCATATTGAGAGTTATGTCTGCATTAAGTGTAACAGATTAATTAGTGACTCGTTCAATTATGTTCTGAGTATAGAATTAAGGTCTTTTCTATTCTTGTTGTAACACCCCCGAGATATTCGAAGTATATTACAGCACCGTGGACCCCTACATGGGACCCACCAGGCTAAACCAAGAAAACACAGCTCGACTAACCAGCTCGGTTAGCGAGGAACATAAATTAACAATATGAACATATAATAACATGTCCGGTGCAACCGACGTAATAAAACATCAACCGACAATTATATCAACTTCAACGAATACAAATCCCAATTCGGAGTGAAAAACCTAAGTACTCGCGAGTACAATCTATGAGTTTGATATTTGGAAAACAACCATATCGAAAAGAACAACGAAAATACAAGGACTCAATTGCACGTGTCAACAACCCTGGCCGGCATCCTCGTACTGTCCCAGCGCCCGGTCGTCCGGCTGAACATACCCTGAAATCCATAACAACAATTTCACCAAAATGGGTCCCCAGAGGGGTTAGCAATTACGCTAGTACAAGTAATCAAGGCAAACCATTCGCTTACACATTTCATAGTACAATGCACCAAATTCATTTCCAAACCAAAAACCAGACATATCTTTTTCCGGAAACAAACAGTCAAACAATTTGCCTAGGGAACAGAGCTATACCATTGATCCCGCTCGAGGCCTCTAAGGACCCTCCCGAGCTGGCCATATCATAAAACAAATCACGCACATGCATCGCCTTGGGAACAGGGCTATACCATTGATCCCGCTCGAGGCCTCTAAGGACCCTCCCGAGCTGGCTAGCTAAACAAACTCGTGAATCCAGGGCTATACCATTGGATTCCCTCCGTGGCCCCGTCGGACCCTCCCGAGGTGAGTAAAGCACACACAATATACATTATCATTTCATGTTAAGCATAAAGGTTTCCAAAAATACTTGCCTTGAATAATTGATGATGCAACGAACGGAAAGGAAAATCACCGACGAACGCTAGGAACCAACGGAAACGAACCTAACGATTCGAAGAACATAATCACAACCAACTCTAAATGAATACGGAAATGGAATACACCCGAAAGCCCGCCTACGATTCATGTATATTCGTATAAAAATAACAACGAGGGCGGACCACAACCAAACCCTCTCGAATACGCAACAACCACGAAATATACCATGAATCTGTCGGAAAACTAAGGATACTAACAAGATTAATCATATTCATCATGAATAAATAAATCACACAGAACGAATCGAACAAAAACCCAAAAACCCCCAATTTACCCAAAAGTAGGGTTCTTAGAAGATTTACCTTGATTTGGATTGAGGAAGACGATTACGGTGATGATAAACTACACTAGGAACACAATATTTGATTCCCCAAGGATTTCCACCGCCAAAACTTGAAGAGTCGCTCAAATCTCTCTAAGAACACTCGCTGCGGACGGAAGGAAGAAATGAAGAAATGGGCCGAAGTGAGGGTCAACTCCTGATATATAAAACCTGGGCGATCGTTACGTACGTTACCTAAGCTTGTTAATGTACGTAATGCCCATTACGTACGTTAACACTCAAGTTTAGCGTACGTACAAGGCTGGGCAGAACAGTCTGTCCTAGAACAGCTTAGGTCGCTAGCATACGCTACAACAGAAGGCTAGCGTACGCTACAAGAGGGTTACATACGTAATATCAGCGCCTTTATGTACGTAAGGGTCTGGACAGAACTCACTGTCCAACAACGCTGGGTGCGATAGCGTACGCTATGTCGGGTAGTTTAGCGTACGCTACATAGGCTTTACGTACGTAACAGAAGATGTTAACATATGTAATGGTTCGGACAGAACAATCTGTCCAATCTGTTGAAGGCCATAATGTACGTTAGCAATGAGCCATAACGTACGTTATGAAGCTGCCGATAGCGCACGCAAGGAAGCATGCATAACGCACGTTATGCATGCAGCAGTTCAACACTGCTGAACGACGTTAGCTGCAACGGGCGGTCCGAAAACGAGATGCAACACCAGGACAGATTCCAGAAGTGTAAACATGAAATAATCACGACAATGATGCTAAGCGCTGAAGGAAAATAAAATTCTGACTACCGAGGAATCCGAGAAACGACAAGGAAAGTAAAACCCCCCTTGCTTATATGAAATTACAAAATGGCCCAAATTTCCGAAAATCGCGATATGACGTCGGATCAAGAAACTGAAACTCACAACACGAACAATTCAACTATACGAACTTGTGCAACCAAAGAAATTAGTAAATCGAACGGGTTCTACGAGAATCGAACGTCCACGCAACAAGACATAACAAAAGGCGGAATAATATCAGATAATCTCCGGAACTCCTCCAAATGGAGAAACTCCAAGAATAAAATAGATTCAAAATCTCGAAACGGTTACAAGCGAGTTGATAAAAGTGGAAAATACACCAAAAATGAAAATACCGGAAAAAGAAAAAATGCGGAGATTACATTCTAACCCTCTAAAAATAAGTTTCGTCCCGTAACTTAAGAAACAAACAACTCGGGATACCTAGCACGCATGCTATCCTCGGTTTCCCAAGTTGCCTCCTCGACACCATGGCTCGACCACTGCACCTTGACCAAAGGGATGGTCTTATGCCTCAGTTGCTTCTCACGATGCTCCAAAATCTTCAAAGGACGCTCCTCAAAAGTAATATCCTCGGCGACATCAATCTCACCATAATCGATGACGTGACTAGGATCCGGGACATATTTCCTCAGCTGGGAAACATGAAAAATGCTATGAACATGACTCAAGGCTGGAGGTAGTGCTAAACGGTATGCTAACTCACCGACTCGCTCGAGAATCTCAAAGGGCCCAACAAACCTCGGACTTAACTTCCCCTTCTTCCCGAAGCGGAAAACTCCCCTCGTCGGTGACACCTTTAGCAAAACATGGTCTCCCACCTCGAACTCCAAAGGTCGATGACGGACGCCGGCATACGACTTATGTCGACTATGAGCAGTCAGCATCCGTTCTCGAATCAATTCCACCTTCCGCCTTGTCTCTAAAGCGATATCCGGTTCGGTCTCAACCAAATCGGTTGCCTCATTCCAACAAATCGGCGATCGACAACGCCGCCCATAAAGTGCCTCATATGGTGCCATCCGAATCGATGCGTGCCAACTATTGTTGTACGTGAATTCGATCAATGGCAACTGCTCCTCCCAGTCACTGCTCCAATCGAGAGCACAAGCACGCAACATATCCTCGAACGTCTGGATAGTGCGTTCCGACTATCCATATGACTGAGGATGAAAAGAGGTACTCAAACGCAAACGAGTACCCAACGCCTTATGCACCGCCTGCCAAAAGTGCGATACAAAACGGCCATCACGATCCGAAACAATAGACTTCGGAGTACCGTGAAGCCTCACAATCCGCGCGATAAACACACGAGCTAACTTCTCTGGGGCCCAAGTGTCCTTGATGCCCAGAAAATGTGCCGACTTGGTCAGACGATCAACAATCACCCAGACCATATTCATGTCTGACCTCGATCTCGGAAAACTCGTAATAAAATCCATCGATATATCTTCCCATTTCCATTCCGGAACGGGAAGTGACTGCAATAACCTGGCCGGTCGCTATTGCTCGATTTTGACCTACTGACAAGTCAAACATCTCGCTACAAACTGTGCGACCTGTCCCTTCATATCATTCCACCATAAATTCCGTCTCAGGTCGTTGTACATCTTACTCGAACTAGGATGAACGGAGTAAGGTGTAGCATGGGCCTCACGCAAAATACTCTGTCTCAACTCTGAGTCGCTCGGTACACAAAGCCGACTCTGGAATCTCAAAACACCATCCTCGTGAATCACAAAACCCAGGAGACTTTCCCTTAAGAACTTTCTCTCGGATTTGAGTAATCATCGGATCCTCAAACTGCTTTAGCTTAATCTCATCGATCAAAGACGATGAAATCTCTAAAGCACAAAGTTGCCCGACAGCTCCAGGCAACAAAACCTCAACATCCAACTCGATCAAAACCCGCCGAAGCTCAGATTGAGACGTAAGGATCTCAAGCGTTCTCAACGCAACTGGTTTCCGACTCAAGGCATCGGCCACGACGTTCGCCTTGCCCGGATGATAAAGGATTTCGAGGTCATAATCCTTAATCAACTCTAACCACCTCCTCTGCCTCATATTCAACTCCCGCTGAGTAAATACGTATTTCAAACTTTTATGATCGGTAAAAATCTGACATGCAGAGCCGAAAAGATAGTGACGCCAATTCTTGAGCGCAAAAACAACTGCTGCTAACTCCAATCGTGAGTAGGGTAGTTAAGCTCATACGGCCTCAACTGTCTCGACGCATATGCAATGGTCTTGCCGTGCTGCATCAATACGCACCCAAGACCCTGACCCGAAGCATCACTGTAAACAGCAAAACCCCCGTTGCCACATGGTAATACTAAAATCGGGGCTGAAGTCAAACGCCTCTTCAGCTCCTCGAAACTCGACTGTCTGTCGTCATTCTAGACGAACTTCTCGAATTTCTGGAGTAACTGTGTAAGCGGCCGAGCCAGTTTCGAGAAACCCTCGACGAACCTACGGCAGTAGCCGGCCAAACCCAAGAAACTACGGACCTCCTTCACGCTCTTAGGCGGTGCCCAGTCCAACACTGCCTCAACCTTCTGCGGGTCCACACGAACTCCCTCGGCTGAAATCACGTGACCTAGAAACATCACTTCTTTCAGCCAGAACTCGCATTTCGAGAACTTTGCATAGAGTTGCTCGGTTCTCAAAATGTCTAACACCACACGCAGATGATGGGCATGCTATTCCTAGTTCCTCGAATAAATAAGAATATCGTCAATGAAGACGACGACACACTTATCCAAATACTCGATAAAGACTTTGTTAATCAACTGCATGAACACCGCCGACGCACTAGTTAACCCGAAAGGCATAACTACAAACTCATAATGTCCGTATCTCGTCCAAAAAGCTGTTTTCGGCACATGGGACTCCCTCACCCGGAGCTGATAGTACCCCGATCTCAAATCAATCTTCGAGAACACCGCAGCTCCCTGCAACTGATTGAACAAGTCATCAGTCCTCGGCAAAGAATACTTGTTCTTGATGGTCACCTTGTTTAGTCCGCGATAGTCGATACACAAACGTAGTAAACCATCCTTCTTTCGCACAAACAGGACCGGTGCGCCCCAAGGCGAGGCGCTCGGTCGAACATACCCCGACTTAAGAAGCTCACTCAACTGCTTCTTCAACTCGGCCATCTCTGAAGGTGCCATGCGATACGGCGCCTTCGAAATCGGAGTCGCGCCCGGCTCTAACTCTATAGCAAACTCGACCTCACGATCCGGTGGCAATCCCAGTAACTCGTCAGGAAATACATCAGGAAACTCACTAACGACTGGAATCGACGAAAACTCAACTCCACCATCCTCCGCCTTCAAGGCATAGCACCAATAACCAGTACACCCCTTTCGCAGGAGCCTCATCGCCTTGAAGGCGTTAATAACGAACTTCTGGTTTCCCCTCTTTCGTCCCGCGAAAGAGTACTCGGTGCCATCCTCGGCTAACATAGTGATGATTCTCATGCGGTAGTTAATGATTGCGCCATGCCGCTCGAGCCAATCATCCCCGAGAATCAAATCCTCGCCCTCAATATTAACGACAATAAGATTAGAGAGCCAAGCCCTCTCACAAATAAACACGGAACAATCTCGAACCTCCCGATCGCCAATGATTCTATCACCGCTAGGAAGGTTAATGATGAAAGGCTATGGCCCGGCAGTTACGGCCGTAAGGTCCGGTTACATACGTAAAGCCATGGACGGTCACGTACGTAACAGTGCCGGCAGTTCTGGGCAGTTGGCTCGGCCATGGCCGGTTACGTCCGTAAGCCATGGCCGGTTACGGCCGTAAGCCATGGCCGATTACGTATGTTATGTGGCCGACAGTCGGCCTATTTAAGGCCACCAAACGTTTTCTTCAGCCATTTTCTCACTCGTTTCATCCTCTTCCGCGACTGGAGCTTTGATGATCATGGAGGGATGTTGTCAGTTGTTAAATCCATGAAGTCTTGGAGTTCATATCATCAATTGTCAGTCCTATAACATCCTTTGATCGAGCGAATCAAGTCAAATTTTCTAGAAACCTAGTTTTGGGGAATTTGGGTATTTTGGTTGTTTTCATCCGTTTAATCCGATTTAACTTAGGATTGTGATGGATTGATGATTATTTAGATGTATTATATTATTTCCCTTGTTATTCCATGGTTGGATCGTATCGATTCGTTGTTTTGGTCGAGTTCTTAGTCGACGCCTTGAAAGTGTCCGACAAAAGGTCTTAGAGGGGGGAATTGGGCGTTGAATGATTATTATCCATCGTACGATTGTTGATTTATCATTGGTATGACTTAGGGACGAAATCCTTGTGAATAACTCGAGTCGGAACCCTCTTGTTCGTTGTCTTCTTCGGGGTCCGAGCTTCCCGGTTGAATCGTGTTCTTCGGAGTGTTCGGTAGCGGTCATTAAGTCGAACTTTCCCGTTGCTCCGCGTGCGTTGGACTTGAGGCGAGTATTTCGTCTATATTCTTTATACTTTGAGAATGTGATGTGTCATGAATTTAACGTGGACTCATTAGTGACGGTAAATTTAACCGTAACTTACTTTAAATGAAGATGTGATTTTATGAAGGTAATTATGAACGTAAAATTTAGTTTCAAGAAGAATGATAACTACCTCTTCATGTTATTTTGTGCTTAAAATAAATACTAGAAATGAGTAGTTAACCGAAGAATTGTGGAATCGCGTAATACTTGTATTATTTGCTCGTTGGTCTTTTTCCTGAATGATGGTGTGCTGTGAATGTTGTGCCTTTGTTGAACTTATGATGCGTTAACCTATATGTTACGTGGTTGCGGTTGTGGTGAATATTATACCTTTGTTATTGTGTATAGTAGAGAGTTGAGATGTTATCCGGGTAGGGGTCCTGTCGAGGCCTCCGGAGGCGCGTGCTTGCGAGTACGGCCAGATGTACGTTGTGACCATAAGGTTATCAATTCGGGTAGGTCTGGGGAGGGCTCCGAGAATCGGCACTTGCGAGTGCGATGTCATGATAACTTATGGGTGTACTTGAATGATGTTATCCGGATAGGGTCCGTCGAGGCCTCCGGAGGCGCATGCTTGCGAGTACGGCCACATGTTACGATTTGACCATAAGGTTATCTAATCGGGTAGGTCTGGAGAGGGCTCCGAGAATCGTCACTTGCGAGAGCGATATCATAATAACTTACGGGTGTGTTTGAGTTTATTCTTGATGAGCTAATCTGGGTGGGACCCTTCGGGGCCACGGAGACGTTTTGACTGTTGATTTGATATCTCTGAATTGTTTATGTTTGAATTTTGAATCCCGATTATATTGGTGAATATGGTTTTGGTCTTGAGGTTTGAGTTGAGAATAAAATCATTTGTATGATTTTGAAAGTAAACCTTTTGAAAACGAAAAACATTCATATTTCAGGATTTTACACTGAGACCCCCGAAGTCTCTAAATAATCTCTTACAGTGATTTCTGGAGTAATCCCCATGGTTTGTTTTAAAGGAATAAATTTTCAAAAGACTTTAGACTCGGGGATCGTGTTACTACCTTGTCGAAATGTTATTTTCATAACGGTTGTATTCTTGATGTATAATTGTATAGCTTGGTTACTTGCTAGCGATTCCATCGCTAACCCCTCGTTGGGGATTTTGTTATTTATTCCGTGTTACCGGAGAGTGAGAAACAACAGATTGGCTCGGAGGATGATGCAATGCGGCGATACTAGTCACGCTTGTAGTCCGTCAGTCTGGCCGCTGATATGTCGGGCTTGAGTTCTTGTCATCCTTGAGGGGATGGACATTTTATGTACTATGTGATCGAGTTGTATTTTAGTTTCATCAGATGTACGGTTATGCTGTGTTTTGAGAGACCTAATCGGTCTACGGTATTATGTTTTGGTCAAGTTGACCGCACGTGGGTTTTGATTTGTAGTCTCCCGTCTGGTAGCTCCTTGTGGAAAGGGGTCTATGGCGTGTAATATCCCTGAGTGAATTGGGGGTGTTACATAAATGGTATCACAGCTTAGGTTTGCGAAAACCTAGGCAGTTGGGTCTAGTTGGGTCTTGTCGAGTCGTGTCTTGTCGGAGTCGTGTCTTGTCATGTCACCCGGGTGAGCAATTGTGAACAAGCGTGATCATTGTAATCCGTTGTGATCAATTGTTATTCGTTGTGATTAGTATCGTGGTGCATCCATCATCTTCGTGCGTCCTGTGGACGTAAGTCTCCTCCTTTATGTGAGGTATTAGTATTTCATGATTTCCTGTATGTGCGGTGATTATGGTTCGTAATTTTGTTTGTGTAGTGCTGTAGGGTGAAACCCGTGTTTGATACCTGTGTTATATCGTATGTATATTGAACTGAATGTATTGACGGTTGGACATCGGTTGGTGCAATAAAATATGAAAACTATGAATTTTGACGTGTCCATAGAATGTATTATCGGTAGAGTTCATGAGGAATTCAGATGGGGAGTTTTGACGTATGTTTGAACTTGGTGTTCGCGAATTGTATTTGGTTGGATTTATAATCTCGTTTGCCGATTGGGCAGGTAGTTTCAGGTTCGATTGATTTTAAATAGTTGTAATTATATCCGCTACATGTAGGTTTAAAAATGATTTTCTTGATTGTATTTATGAGCCTGAGTATGTTTGTAAAGAACCGATTTTTGAAAATATTTCGATGGTGCGGTCAATCAATAGTTTTGCATGGATTTTGAAAACAGTTAAACTTTGACGAGTTAGTCTTGTATTTTCAAATGACACCTTCAGACGGTATCTGAAGTAAGCGTTTTAAAGTGATTTGGACATTGTAAATTATTACCGTCATTTTGTTTATGATTGAAAGGATTTTGAGAAATTTTTGTTAAGATTCGAAAGTTTCGCTTCGAAACAGAATGGGATGTTGATGATTTCAAAAAAAAAAATTCCAGACTGAGTCCTTTCCACTCTATGAGGAACGACAAGTCTTCTAAAATATTTTTCACACATTTTCAAAAATTTCAAAATAAGAAATCCTTGATCCGTTTCACGAAGAAGCGACAATTACAAACATTCTGTTGTTCGAAAAGGAAATTTCATTTTTTTATGTACGTTCGGCACTTATGTTTGAGAGATACATGTGTTGACTAATATCATTTCTCATGTTGATGGTATTCGAATTTGTGGTCATTAAACCATTTTTCGTGACTCTTGTTAAAAGGTTTGAACTTTGATAAACTTCGGGCAATTCAGTGCTTTAACTCAAAAATTTTGACTTGAGAATTTCAAAAGTTCAACTAAATTGGGATGTTCTTGGTTATTGGTAAATCGATGAGCTTGGTCAACTTTAGTGTGAAGTTTTATGACTATTTTATGAGAGTTTGGTTTTGTTTCAAAAATAGTGATAACGGCTGAGAATGGTTCGAAATTTGATGATATTGTCGTGTATGCGGTGATAGCTGCGCTTGATACCTCGGGCATGTGTTGAATGCTTCGAGTGGTTTACTCATGTGCTTGATTCTAGTGTGTGATGACTTGATAAATGTTGTTGTCGGAAATATTCTTTTCCGAATCTATGAGAATTATCAGATATGAGTTTATTGTGTGAACACTCTATGATAACTCTTACTAGCAAGAATATTTTTGTGCTTCGCAGTGTGTCTTGTATGGAACCTCTTTTGTGATTGATGTTATGTGTTGTTATGTCTCGTTTTTAACAAACGGTTGTTCAGTTTAGTATGTCGAGGGCCAGAGGACGGGGCCGTGGCAATCAGTCACGCGATCAGGATCATGCTGCCGATGATGGCATTAGTATTGGTGTTGCTACCATACTTCAGCAAGTGGCGGACCAGATGACCCATTTGACCAAGGCGGTTCAGCACAACACTACCGTGACCGAGAACGTCGGATCGACTCAGTGGCTTAGAGAAGTGGTTCGTATGCGTCCTCCCCGTTTTGCGGGCGTAAGTGATACTTTGGGCTGGGATGGTTGGCTTTTCCAATTGGAAAATATTTTCAAGGCGGTTGGTTGTCCAGAGGAACAGAAGATTCCCATCGCTAAGTTTCTTCTCGATAGTGACGCTGCTAATTGTTGGGAGGCGTTGAGCCTCAGGATCGTGCCGTTACTTGGGATGAGTTCAAAAAGTCGATGGAAGCAGAGTTCTGTCCGAAGCCGATCCGAGAGCAGAGGATCCGAGATTTTTATCTAGCCGATCCGCAGGATGTACCCGTGTCGCAGGCTATTATCAATTATAGTCGACAGCTCACTTACGTGAAGGGGCAGGTGAGGACCGAGGAAGACAAAATCCGTCATTTTGATATGCGGATGAAACCAGAGATTCGACAGTACATGTCGGGTTTCACTTGTGCTACTTTGAGAGAGTATCAGAATCGAGCTATGGCGTACGAGATGGCATCGTTATCTACTGGGACTTTGCATGAGACGAAGAGGCAGAGGATGTCTGGAGATTTTTCGGATAGTATGGGAGTCGAAACTTCTTCTCATCAAGTTTCGCGTAGTCCTTCGGTGAAACCTTCATTTTCTTCGTTCGGTGGAACCAAGAGTTCCAAGTCATCTTCTTTGACTCCTAGTCAGACTGGGAGGTGTTTCAATTGCAACGTTGTGGGTCATGTGCAAGCTAATTATCCTTCGCAACGGATTACTTGTTATAATTGTGGACTCGAGGGCCACAGAGTTCAGTATTGTGAATTATTCCATGAGGTTTCCCAGAATCGTGTTTCGGCATCGGTATCGGGATCAGTTCGTCGAGACCGTTGAGATTTTGTCGGCCGTGCTTTGTTGTTTGTGACTTCACTTTTTTTTTTAAGTTTCGGGACGAAACTTCTTTTTAGAGGGGTAGAATGTAATACCCGTGATTTTCTTTTTCGGTAATTTTTTGTTTTTGGCATTTTGCTAGTTTACAGAACTCGCTTGCGACCGTTTTGACATTTGGATAATGTTTTGTGCTTCGTATTTGGTCATCCGAGTTCGTTACGGTATCCTTTTGTTGAGTTCCGTGTTCTAAAGCGGCTTTTCCGCACTTGAGTTCGATTCTTGCGAATCTCGTCCGAAACTGTTGTTTCTAGTTTCTTGTAAGTTAATTTGATGTTATTTTTCATGTTGCGAGCTTTGGTTTGGTTATTCGATCACGTATCGTGATTTTCGGAAGTTTTGGGCCATTTTCGTAATTTCCCAAAGTTTGGGGTAATTACTTTCCGTTGTCGAATTTCGAGCCTTCGGGTGGTCGGAATCATGTGTTATCTTAGTGTTCGGATTAGTCTTTACGAGTACTTCGTAACTGTGTTTTCGGTTTACGTCCAGGTCTGAGTTTCGGGATTTTTCGGACCGTCGGATCGACCGAGTCCCGGCTGGCAGGACCTGGCCGAGTAACGGCCGCTATGGTCCGGTTACATACGTAAAGCCATGGCAGGTCACGTACGTAACAGTGCCGGCAGTTCTGGGCAGTTTGCTCGGCCATGGCCGGTTACGGCCGTAAACCATGGCCGATTACGTACGTTATGTGGCCGGCAGTCGGCCTATTTAAGGCCAGCAGACGTTTTCTTCAGCCATTTTCTCACTCGTTTCATCCTCTTCCGCGGCTGGAGCTTTGATGATCATGGAGGGATGTTGTCAGGTGTTAAATCCATGAAGTCTTGGAGTTCATATCATCAATTGTCAGTCCTATAACATCCTTTGGGCGAGCGAATCAGGTCAGATTTTCTAGAAACCTAGTTTTGGGGAATTTGGGTATTTTGGTTGTTTTCACCCATTTAATCCGATTTAACTTAGGATTGTGATGGATTGATGATTATTTAGATGTATTATATTATTTCCCTTGTTATTCCATGGTTGGATCGTATCAATTCGTTGTTTTGGTCGAGTTCTTAGTCGACGCCTTGAAGGTGTCCGACAAGAGGTCTTAGAGGGGGGAATTGGGCGTTGAATGATTATTATCCATCGTACGATTGTTGATTTATCATTGGTATGACTTAGGGACGAAATCCTTGTGAAGAACTCGAGTCAGAACCCTCCCGTTCGTTGTCTTCTTCGGGGTCCGAGCTTCCCGGTTGAATCGTGTTCTTCGGAGTGTTCGGTAGCGGTCATTAAGACGAGCTTTTCTGTTGCTCCACGTGCGTTGGACTTGAGGCGAGTATATCGTCTATATTCTTTATACTTTGAGAATGTGTTGTGTCGTGAATTTAACGTGGACTCGTTAGTGACGGTATATTTAACCGTAACTTACTTTAAATGAAGATGTGATTTTATGAAGGTAATTATGAACGTAAACTTTAGTTTCAAGAAGAATGATAACTACCTCTTCATGTTATTTTGTGCTTAAAATAAATACTAGAAATGAGTAGTTAACCGAAGAATTATGGAATCGCGTAATACTTGTATTATTTGCTCGTTGGCCTTTTTCCTGAATGATGGTGTGCTGTGAATGTTGTGCCCTTGTTGAAGTTATGATGCGTTAACCTATGTGTTACGTGGTTGCGGTTGTGGTGAATATTATACCTTTGTTATTGTGTATAGTAGAGAGTTAAGATGTTATCCGGGTAGGGGTCCCGTCGAGGCCTCCGGAGGTGCGTACTTGCGAGTACGGCCAGACGTACGTTGTGACCATAAGGTTATCAATTCGGGTAGGTCTGGGGAGGGCTCCAATAATCGGCACTTGCGAGTGCGATGTCATGATAACTTATGGGCGTACTTGAATGATGTTATCCGGATAAGGTCCGTCGAGGCCTCCGGAGGCGTGTGCTTGCGAGTACGGCCAGATGTTACGATTTGACCATAAGGTTATCTAATCGGGTAGGTCTGGAGAGAGCTCCGAGAATCGTCACTTGCGAGTGCGATATCAAGATAACTTATGGGTGTGTTTAAGTTTATTCTTGATGAGCTAATCCGGGTGGGACCCTTCGGGGCCACGGAGACGTTTTGACTGTTGATTTGATATCTCTGAATTGTTTATGTTTGAATCTTGAATCCCGATTATATTGGTGAATATGGTTTTGGTCTTGAGGTTTGAGTTGAGAATAAAATCATTTGTATGATTTTGAAAGAAAACCTTTTGAAAAGGAAAAATATTCATATTTCAGGATTTTACACTGAGACCCCCGAAGTCTCTAAATAATCTTTTACAGTGATTTCTGGAGTAATCCCCATGGTTTGTTTTAAAGGAATAAATTTTCAAAAGACTTTAGACTCGGGGATCGTGTTACTACCTTGTCGAAATGTTATTTTCATAACGGTTGTATTCTTGATGTATAATTGTATAGCTTGGTTACTTGCTAGCGATTCCATCGCTAACCCCTCGTTTGGGATTTTGTTATTTATTCCAGGTGTTCTGACTGGAGAGTGAGAAACCACAGGATTGGCTCGGAGGATGATGCAATGCAGCGATACTAGTCACAGTTGTAGTCTGTCGTCTGTCAGTGATATGTTAGTTTGAGTTCTTGTCATCCTTGAGGGGATGGACATTTTATGTACTATGTGATCGAGTTGTATTTTAGTTTCATCAGATGTACGGTTATGATGTGTTTTGAGAGACCTAATCGGTCTACGGTATTATGTTTTGGTCAAGTTGACCGCATGTGGGTTTTGATTTGTAGTCTCCCGCCTGGTAGCTCCTTGTGGAAAGGGGTCTACAGCGTGTAATATCCCTGAGTGGATTGGGGGTGTTACAGTAGAATTCACCATCGAGCTGGAACCCGGAGCTACACCAATTTATAAAGCGCCGTATCGTATGGCACCTACTGAGATGTACGAACTGAAAAAGCAACTGGAGGAGTTACTGGACAAAGGCTATATCCAGCCAAGCGTTTCGCCCTGGGGAGCACCAGTTCTTTTTGTCCGGAAGAAGGATGGATCGCTTCGACTGTGTATTGACTATCGAGAGCTGAGCAAGATGACGATTAAGAACAAGTATCCGTTGCCACAGATTGATGATTTGTTTGACCAGTTACAAGGAGCAACAATGTTTTCAAAAATCGATCTGAGATCAGGATATCATCAACTGAGGATTAAGGAATCTGATGTTCTGAAATCAGCGTTCAGAACTCGCTACGGACACTATGAGTTTGTAGTGATGCCGTTTGGTCTCACTAACGCACCTGCTGTATTCATGCAATTGATGAACCGAGTGTTCATCGTATATTTGGATAAATTTGTGGTTGTGTTCATTGATGACATTCTGGTGTATTCTAAGATCCCGGAAGAGCATGCACAACATTTACGGATCGTGTTAGACCTGTTGAGAAATGAACGATTGTACGCCAAACTTTCTAAGTGTGAATTCTGGCTAAAGGAAGTAATGTTCCTCGGCCATGTGGTATCAGCTGAAGGAGTCTGAGTAGATCCTCAGAAGATCGAAGCAGTTATGGATTGGAAGCCTCCAAAGAACGTGAAAGAAATCCGGATTTTCTTAGGACTTGCTGGATATTATCTTCGTTTCGTGGAAGGGTTTTCCAAAATTACCCGCCCACTTACTCGACTAATGCAGAAAACTCAAAAGTTTGAGTGGAACGAGTTGTGCCAGAATAGCTTTGATGAATTGAAGAAGAGATTGAAGACGGCACCGATTTTTGCACTCCCACAGGGAACTGGAGGATTTATAGTTTATAGTGATGCTTCGAACCAAGGACTCAGATGCGTGTTGATGCAGAATGATAAGGTGATCGCTTATGCATCACGACAGTTGAAACCTTATGAAGTGAATTACCCAACGCATGATTTGGAGCTAGCAGCAGTAGTTTTTGCTTTGAAAATCTGGAGACAGTACCTGTACGAGACTCATTGTCAGATCTTTACGGATCACAAGAGTCTCAAATACATCTTCAGTCAGAAAGAGTTGAACATGCAATAAAGGAGATGGCTGGAACTTATTAAGTACTATGACTTGGAGATTCTTTATCATCCAGGCAAAGCAAATGTAGTGGCCGATGCACTTATCCGCAAGCCTGTTTCTATTCAGATGCTAGAGACTGTGACCTTCCAGCTCAGCATTCAACGCGAAATGATTCGTGAAGGAATTGAAGTGTGGTTACAAAGAGTCCAAGGACAAATGTGCGTGATGGAAATAACTTCATCGTTAACCGAATAAATCAAATATAAGCAAGTAGATGATCCTCTGATGATTCGGTTACGTGATGAAGTGATCAAGGGAACGGCCCCCGGATTCATAATTCATGATGATGGAGTTCTGAGATTTCAGAACCGACTTTGCATTCCCGATGTCGATGTTCTGAAATGAACGATTACGAAGGAAGCTCACAGTCCGCCCTATTCTATCCACCCAGGCACCAGTAAGATGTATAAGGACTTGAAGCAGAACTTTTGGTGGGGAAACATGAAGAAAGATGTAGCGTATTATGTTTCGAAATGCTTGACTTGTCAGCAGGTTAAGATCGAGCATCAACGACCTGCCGGAATGCTGAAGCTGCTCCCAATTCCTGAATGGAAGTGGGAGGACATATCGATGGACTTTATCACTAGTATGCCGAGAACCAAGACAGGAATGAACATGATTTGGGTGATAGTTGATCGTTTAACCAAATCAGCTCATTTTCTAGGCATTAAGGACACGTGGAGACCAGAGATGTTGGCACGAGTATTTATTTCAGAGATAGTCCGATTGCATGGTACGCCGAAAACCATTATTTCTGACCGAGATGGTCGTTTTGTGTCTCATTTTTGAAAAGCAGTTCATAAAGCCTTGGGGACCGAATTGAACTTCAGCACAACTTATCACCCGCAGACAGATGGACAATCCGAGCAGACTATTTAAACGGTGGAAGATATGCTGAGGGCTTGTGCCTTAGATTGGTCAACTGATTGGGAAGTTCATCTACCGTTGATTGAATTTACCTACAACAATAGTTGGCATGCTTCCATTAAGATGGCACCATTTGAGGCATTATACGGGAGAAGATGCATATGGCCCCTATGTTGGGACGATTCATCAGATTTGATCGGAACGGAACCAGAGTTGATCGTGCAAACTCGAGAGAAGATAGCTTTGATTCGTGAAAGGCTGTTGACCGCCCAAAGTCGACAGAAATCTTATGCAGACGTACACCGTCGCCCATTGGAGTTCAGTACTGGAGACCACGTACTTTTAAAGGTTTCTCCTACTCGGGGAATCTTTCGTTTTGAGAGAAAAGGAAAGCTGAGTCCAAGATATATCGGACCATTCGAGATCCTTGAGAGAGTTGGAGAGTTGGCATATAGATTGGCATTACCGCCGTCATTAAGCCATGTTCAAAATGTGTTCCACGTATCCCAGTTACAGAGATATATACCGGATCCTAGTCATGTCATTGATTTCGGCGAGATCGAAGTCGCTCAGGATGGAATGTTTGAAGAAAGGCCGGTCAGGATACTCGAGAGTCGAGTTAAGCAGTTGAGGAACAAACCAATCGCTTTGGTCAAAGTTCAGTGGTCACGCCACGGAGTGGAAGAAGCCACTTGGGAAACGCAAGATAGCATGAAGTCCAGATATCCAGAGTTATTTTCGTCTTGAGTTTCGAGACGAAACTCCTTTTTAGTAAGAGAGTATGTAATATCCGGATTTATTATGGAGTATTTCATCTGTTGTTGAAACATGTATTATTCGGAATTGTGATCTCGATAATTGGAGTATGATATTTCTCATATTTGTATCTTTGTACATGAGTATAGCAACATATAAATTTTCTCATGCAAACTCGTGATAACGCACGCTAAGAACGTAGCTTAACGTGCGTTATCGGCTAAAACTAGCGCACGCTACGAATGAAGAATTGCGTGCTTTAGGCAGTTAATTATTGAGGTAGGCGGCTAGCACATGCGCCAGCCGGACATGGGTCCAGATAAGATTCCCGCAGGCGAACCTGGACAGATTTAGAGTCAATGCTTGTTAGCGTGCGCTAAGGATACTGTGATAGCGTGCGCTAAATAACATACGAACAGAAATGTTATAAAAGAGACAGCAACCCATTTTACTTGGTTTACATTCTCTTCACTTTTCCTTCGTTCTTTAGAGACCAGAGAGCCTCATATATTCCTTAAAAACACATAGACCACCTCTACTCGATCATTGGAGATTGGATGTCACTTATGATTGATTGTTGAAGTGGAGAAGCACCTTGGATTGACATTTAAACAACCGGAGTTGGATTCTACCTTTTTTACTCGGTGTTTTCTTCATCTTAAGGTATGTTAATTCTATCCAGCCTAAGATTCGTGTTCTTGAGAATAAGATGATCATGCTACTAAGATATTGAGTTCCATTGATGAATTATTCAAACAAACATCATGTTTAGAAGTCAGAATGATTATGCTTATGATATCGTCATTGAAAACATCGTAGTTGGAATCCTAGTACGTCAGATGATGAGAGGAATATTCTGAGATTGATTATCCGTATGATTAACGTTTCTATATTGATCGTAAACTTGCAGTTGATATCACTTTTGTTATAAGGACTTAAGAAAGAATCATCTTAGGTTGTATCTTTTCATTGGGATTGTTAGTTCACCTTTAAGATGATGTCTGAATGTGATAATGGTAATGGAATCTAGTGCATCAACCTGAGATCACCGAACTTCAAATGAGAATTATAATCGAGATTGAATGTAAGAGTTGTGATGATATTCATTTCCTTGAATTCAAATATGATTGAATCCGTAAGATTATTCATAAGTTTATGATATGTAGACGAGTAACGTACGTAAATCACTGAGGAGTTCGTAAGTTTCATCACCGTTAGAACAGTCATCTGCCCAGAAGTGAAACTGCCATGCACGCTTAGCGTACGCTAAGCTATTTAGATTAACGTACGCTATCGGGCTTAGTTAACGTACACAACGTTTGGTACGTAACGTACATTAAAATCATCAGAGGAGTCAGTCGGCTGATCAGAGAGGGGCTGCCGATACTTATATAGCGTGCGCTAGACTTTGTTGTTTACGTGCGCTAACGAGTAGGATTAACGTACGCTACACAGAATACGTAACATACATTAAGCAGTTCAGGCAGGTTAGGTTTTATGAACTTCCGACCGTAATTTGGATTGTTAGATGTTCGTACGACATGAGATGAACTCTATATTATTTCTTCTGTCTAAGGTTCGAGCTTGTTACGTGATTGATCGAAGGGGAGACCATCAAGTGTTCCGTTTTTCGTGGAAGTAATATTCTTGTCTTCGAATAAAGGCAAGTACCTTAATTGTTTTACATATTGATGTTATACATATTGTCGTGCATATATGTCGTTGTTGTATGTCCACCTCGTGTTGGTCCGACGGGATCATCGGGGGATCTATGCTAGCGTGCGCTGGATCATCGGACGGGTTTTTCCACCACGGGTTGGTCTGACGGGATCATCGTGGGTTCTAGGCAGTGAACGCTGGATCGTCGGAATTACCATGTGTATGTTGTCATATCATGTTGTGATTATCATTTGTGTATGTTATTCATGAGTTTCTCGTAGGAGAAGACTCGTTGGTATTTGTCATTTACGTTATTATTATTATTCGTAAGATGTTGAATAATATGTTGTGGTACTTGTACTAGCATCATTGTGCGAACCCCTTCGGGGGTGAACATTTGTTTATGTTCAGGATCCAGGAGAGCGGGGAAACAACCACTGGAGCTGCATGACGACGAGGGTGCAGAGTGATGTTCCGGCCGGGTTTATTATCTATTGTTGCTTATTTTAATAAGTACTCGAGTACGTCGTAATTTGTGATGTTTGGATTTTAGTGATGTATTAATATTCTTCATTTGGATATTTTTATTTTCGGTATTGAACCAGAACTGTCGTATTTTATTTCAGTGATCTCACAATTTGGTATCTGTCATTGTCTTTTCATTTATTTAGCGTTGTAAATTCTTATGTAAAGGATTTACGGCACTGTAATATTCCTGAATATATCGGGGGTGTTACAGGTACCGCCATAAGAAGGGGGTTTAGATAGTGCAGTTAAGAATATATAATTCTTTTGCGATTGCGGAAGCGACAAAGTACAGAATACAAATGACACAACGATATATAGAGGTTCAGCAATGTGCCTATGTACTCTATCGTTATCTTTTTTTATATTCTTAAGATAAACCTTTTCGTCTTGTCTTCTATCAATATGAAAACCGTTACAATCTTGTCTTCTATCGGTCCAAGATAAACCGTTACAATCTTGTCTCTATGTCGGTCCAAGATAAACCTTTTTTATTTTCTATCGGATAAGGAATCAACCTTTCTAGTTTTTTATTGGTACTAGAAAAACCTCACTTAGATTTAGATTATGATTCTAACAATGACGGATCCACGATCCTAATAACACCGAATCAAATTTAAAATCCTTTATTTTCTCTCGTGTTTGGTTGAGTGAATTAAACACTCGAACTCTTATCAATTAAGCTCGATTACAACAAAATAATGTATATAATGATATATGATGTATATAAACTTTGCTTGAAGTTGTTGTATATAATAACACCAAATGCATTGGTATTTATAGGCTTGAGAGCCAAACTAGCCATTGCTCCCTGTCCTTCTTTAGCATGCGCTATACATATGGTGTAGTGTATGTTAAGGCATGTAGCGTACATCAGGCTTGTCTGTAGTGTACGTTATTTCATGTCTGTTCCGGTCCAGTAGCTACTGCATCTCTCATAGCGTGCGATATATCATCACGTAGTGTACATTATATGTATCCTTAGATGACCGCTGAAATGAGGACGTACTCTATGGCCTCACTTGCTTATTTACGGTCAAATGTTTGAATTCTGATTCAAATGCTTAGAGGACGTTATTCTATGCATGTTGCGTACGTTAGCTTGTCCTCATTGCGTGCGTTAACATCGCTCTTACTCGGTAGACTTCATCTGGGGCTTTGTTACGTACATTACCTATGATGCTCAGCGTACGTTAGCTATGTTTTATGCTTCAGTTCTTTGCTTTTCTATCCAGCTCATGCTTCTTCATCCGCTGTTGATTAATTGTTGTTTTTCATTATCTATCAACTTATCATCCAAACCTTTAATATGAACATGTGAAATAAAATATTCTAACAATCTCCCCCTTTTTGATGATGACAAAACAACAATCCTTGATGGGATTTATACCTGCAAAAAAAAAAATAGAGGAAATAATATACAGATCAAAGTTTTCGGCTTTGTTTGTTTTGTTATTTTTCTTCTCCCCATTTATTATTTCTCCCGCATCACATCTTCTCATTTTCTCCCCCTTTTTGTCATTAGCAAAAAGTACATATAATCGATGAATAATTATTATGACAAGAAATGGGCAAAAGTCCCCCTGAGTGAAATGCTAATTTGTTTGAATAACTAATTTTGAATTTTGGGGATCCATCCGACTCTTGGTTATTTTTTATTGGGCAAATAGACGATATTTGGTATTATGGTTCCATTTGGAATCCATATTTTCTTATTTTTTATGGTTCGTCTTGGGCTTTTACAAATTGTAATGTGATGCTCGATTTTTAAATATTTATCACAATTGGGTCTGCTTGCTCTTTTCAAATGCATCATATTTCCAAATTTCTTTTATGTAAATTTTCATATTTTGCCAAGAATTCTTTCTTTAAACCGATTGCTCCACTGGCTCATCCCATAGGAAACTTTAGTGAGATGCCAGAAGAGGTAAAACTGTATGACCATTGCGTTCAGTGTACTAAATATCCTGGGATGTCGAGCATGACGAATATTACATTTTAAGTAAATTTAAATATTATATGATGACATTTCTCCATTATGAGCATGCTACGGTGTGTTTAGTCTTGACACCTGCATATTGAATTTATTAATAAACTATTTTTTCATCCTGTAGCATGACATTTATTTGCTTATGGTCCTAGACACTCTATTTTTCTTGAACATTAGTTGACTTCTCAGATTGGGTTAACTATGCATGTGATTAATAAAAACTTGAGGGCTTAATGTATTGGAATAACTATCATCTTAATGAGTTAACTTGTTATTGCAAATTTTGCACATGTTTTTTTCAATAGTAAATCAAATTTTTTATTAATAGTCTGACTGCATGGTTTTCGAAAGAGACCTGAACTTCCCAGCTAATGAGTTCCATGGATCTAAACGTTGGAAATAAAACATATATACCTCACTTCAAAATACCTATTTGTTCTTAAAATCGGATTTGCAGAGTGGGTACGATGATCTAACACTCTCCAAAGGCTCTTCAGAACAAGATGCTAATAGCTCGTTGACCAATGATCTTCTTAGAATGGATGTTGGGAACATAACAGCAAGCATTCTGTAGAGGCTTTCAATGTAAGAGTAACCTAGACAAGTGTGTTAATGAAACTGCTGATCTAGAGTTGAATATTGATAGAAGGATCTCACTTTAATTATTCAGGTCAACTCCATCCTAAATGCGTATGTGCACCTGTATGAGAATGATGATCTCCAAGGTGATGGTGAGGTAAGCTTGGGAACAGATACTGCCCATTGGCGCCTTTTCAGATTCCGAGAGTGAGGTAAGACATTTCGGTTTCTTATAGTAGCTACTATTCTTCATACAACACGTCATTTTTTCAATTTTTGTGTTGCGCTATAGACTATGTTTTTGCTCTTTGGAAGCTAAAGACCGATTACCCTGGTATAGGCGGCATTCCTTCAATCTAAATTTGAATTTGGTCCATAGCTAAATTGTTGAATATTTAATTGATTTTTAATGTCAACAGCATGACGCGTATCAAAATTCCTGTCAAAGGTCATTCGTGCAAACATCATCAGGTCAGTCTCCCTGTTGTTTGCACATTGATAGAAAACACCTGCTAATTCTTATTGTAAGAGGTAATTTTGTCCACCACTTGCAAATATTAGAACCTCATTTGACTGTGTTTGCTGGACTATTTTCAGAGATTTTAACATTATGCTTGTGCGTTTTGGTAGAAGTAATAAATTAGTAATTTAATTAGAGAGTTCCTCTCATGTGAGTGTATAACTTTTAAGTGTGTATGAGGCCAAAACTTTGAGTTAGCTAGCAATGTAGCTGCCTAGTCTTAAAGTATTATAGTGCAATATTAACTTTAAGGAACCACGCTGTTATAGTATTCAAAGTATGCAGGTTGCTAAGGCAAATGATAATTAATCTCGTGATAACTGCAAGCTTTGGGAAGGGACTTGATTGTGCTTTCGATTTCATTTTATCGTGCAGGAACATGAGCTACTCGTCAGAAGAGGAAACCAATATAAGTGATTCTGAGATGGAAAGACTACTCTGAGACATGTTACCTGTGTGTGTAGTAAATAGTGTGTGTTCTAAACTAGTAGTCTAACATTCTGCAAAAACATTAAGAAACGGAGTAAAGTGGTGTTTGTATTACCTGCCCATGTAAAAAAACGGAGGGGTTTTACGGTAAGGGGGACTTTGGGGATTTTTCACACAGGGGATTATACCAATATATAATCCGTGTTTAGGGGATACAATAATAATTTGCTAAATTTGATGAACTCTGTTTTTTCTCTCTACAGGATTAGTGGTGATCAACAACATTTTGTTCGGAGAGATGAATTGAAGGTACACAACTGAATCTTATGATCTGCATATGAAACATCTGGTGCATTAGGACATTGTAATTAATCTTCGTTTTTATTATACATCAGGCAGCCTGGGAGATCTTTACTCCTCTTTTGCATAGAATAGATAACAGTGAGTTTAAATCAATTCTATACAAGCGGGGCAGCAGAGGGCCAGAGGAGGCTGACAAGGTACTTGAAAAGGCAGGTTACGTTCAAACACATGGATACATATGGATCCCTCCTACCTTGTAGAAATCCTTACTACAGAAATGCGACTACATGTTGGATTACATTGTGATTTTTATATGTCTAGCAAAAACTAATTGGAGTGTTGTATGAATACTTTGAGAAATATGTTTGGATTGTATTAAGAATTCATTGTGAAAAATAATTAGATGTCATCCAGAGAAAAATGGGGTAGATCTATTTTTTTTGTATTTTTTTCAATATTTGTGACTTCTAAAAACAGTCACAAAACAGTCAAGAAAAATGATATTTGTGACTGTCCATGGAAGTAACGAAAGTTGAAATTCGTGACTGCTAATGACTGTCACAAAAGTAGAAATTCGTGACTGCTAATGACAGTCATAAATGATATTTGTGACTGCCATGGAAAGTGGTATTGTAATGTAATATAAATGAAGTTTTGTCACTGTTTTGTGACTGTTTTTTACAGTCACAAAAAACTTGTGACTGCTGATTTTATGACAGTCCTTTGTGACTGTTTTTGCCATTTGTGACAGTCACCATCACAAAATCGTGATTTTGGTGTAGTGTATGGATTCATAAATCTTTGATCATTAAGTTCGTTTCGAACTTTTAATAAATTATTTTTCAATTATTCTCTTTTTCTAAACATAGAGAATGATTATTTTCAATAATTTTCCTTTTTCTTGTATTTTGGAGATTTCATCTTCCAATACATTATTTTTTATTTTAAGGAATTTATTATCTTTCAGTGAATTTTGAAATGTAATTGTTCGAAAGCATTAAAAAGTTCATCTTGAGACGAGGTACTGACCTGGCTCTCGTCGTCACTATCGTCAAACGAGCTCCTTGCCATGAGTGCGAGATTATTTTTGATATTTTCATCTTCAGCTTCTTCGTCACTCTGGGTGGCTATTAGCACTTCCTTCTTAGAAGTCGAGCCACAACAATTTTTCGCAAAGTGGTTGGATTTTCCATAATTTCGACAATTATTGTCGAACTTATTTAACTCGTTCCGGACTTGCGAGTTGAAGTCCCTTCTTCTCCGGTTTAATAAGTTTTGATACTTATTGATATTTTTGGCATAAAATGTAGATTCTTCATCATTACCATCAATCTGTATTTCTTCATCATTTCTAAAGATCTTTTTAGCTTTCAAAGCTATATATTTTTCCTTGAGCTTTGGTTTGGCGTTTTGAGATTTTAACACGATCTCGTAGTTTATTAGCGAACCAACAAGGGCGCTAAAATCAAGCATGTTGAGATCTTTCGACTCCATGATAGTCGTAACTGTCCCGTTCCATTCACAAAGTAGTGATCGTAATATCTTTTTCACTTTTCACTACTTGATAATGGTTTTGCGAAACAAGCTAGTCTATTTGTGATGACCGAAAATCGGTCGAGCATGTTTGTTATGAACTCGTCATTCTTCATCATAAATAATTCATTGTCGTGGAGAAGAATATTGATTTTCATCTCCTTGACTTGATTCGTTCCTACGTGAGTTACCTCTAGCATTTTCCAAATTTCTTTAACACACAATAAAGCAGTCGAGTTGCTTTGGAATTATAATGATCGTTTTTCCAATCCTTATCATCGTATTCTTCATAGCTTTTGAGAGAGACATCGACTTTCATATGAATTTTTGACCAAGGCATGTAACCTTCCAAAGTTCGAGATCATAGGCTCCAATGAAGATTGTCATATTTTTCTTCCATATCATGAAGTTAGATCCATCAAAAAATGGAAATCGGTTTAAGGCGAGGCCTTAGACCGGAACAAAATGAAGTGCCACTGGATCTTTTTCTCCTCGGATGTTAATCCAACTATAAGAGAAACCCTCTCCGATACTAATTGTTAGGTTGGTACTGCCACAAGAAGGGGGGTTTAGATAGTGCGGTTAAGAATATAGAATTCTTTTGCGATTGTGGAAGTAATAAAGTGTGGAATATAAATGACACAGCGATATATATAGGTTCGCAATGTGCCTACGTCCTCTCTCGTTCTCTTTTTCTATAGGCTTAAGATAAAGCTTTCCTCCTTGCCTTCTATCTGTCTGAGGGAAACCATTACAATCTTGTCTTCTATCGGTCCAAGATAAATCGTTACAATCTTGTATTATGTCGGTCGAAGATAAACCGTTTTCCTTTTCCATCGGATAAGGAATCAACCTTTCTAGCTTTCTATCGGTACTAGAAAAACCTCACATGGATTTTGATTATGATTCTAACAATGTTAGATCCAAGATCCTAATAATACCGAATCAAATCTACAATCCTTTCTTTTCTCTCGTGTTTGGTTGAGTGAATTAAACACTCGAAATATTATCAGTTCCTAAAGCCTCAAGACAGTATGTTATGGAATTCGTACATGGAAGCAGTTAACGCACGCTAAGGCATGAAACAACGTACGCTAAATGAATACATTAACGCATGCTAGTTGTTATGATAACGCACGTTATCAAGCTATTCCAGAGAGTCCAGAGAGCAAAAGTGAAGCCATTGACGCATGCTACTTGTTATGATAACACACGCAAAATTGAAGACGTTAATGCACGCTATGATGAAGATTAACACATGCTGAATTTAAAATATAACCGTTAATCCATATGAACGTCGAAATTATTATTGTTACTTCAAGAGCATGCATATCCAGATTTTCAAGGTTGTCTAACATGTAATGCACGCAATGCATACGGATAACACATGCTAAAGAGGATTCATGATCGTTTGAGCCGAAAAGAAGATCATTTCTTTTCTGATTGGTCAAACTTACTTTTACGACAACACACTATAAATGGAGTATTGGCGCACGCTAATGAAGGCATTTTTCAGATCAAGTTAACTGGATCAAGGCTATAATACCCATTCATTGAGTACTTCAAAGATACACAACAACACAACTATATTCGGCTGCCCTCATTTATATACAACTCAAAGCAGCAAACATACACTCGAACCTCTGAAAAATCTTATTCCATTCACTAATATCATCTTGTATTGTGTCGAAAAAGATAGAAGCTTTGTTCTTACATTTTATTCCATATTGTATCTTTTTGAAAGTTGAGGGAGGTTTTCTAGTTCCCATGGAATACTAGAAAAATCTATTTATTTTGTAAATAGTTGTCTTGGATCGATAGAAGGCAATGATTGTAACAGTTTATCTTGGACTGATAGAAGACAAGAAAAGTGTTTGGTTGCTCCTAAGCCAACAGAAAAGGAATGAAGAGAGGACATAGGTCACGTTTTGGATTGAAACTCTATAAGTCTTAGTGTCGTCTATTTTCCTGCAAGTTACTATTTTCAATTTACTTAAATCTTTGTATTCCAGTATTCAACCCCCCTTATAGTGGACATTTTACTTCTTCAGGATGGATAGGCATGGAAGCATATAAATATAGAGTATCTAAAGTTTTCACGTGATGTCCTGGATGTGGGACTTGGGCTTGCATCCGAGGGATTCAACAATTTTGGTAACATGGGTCTTTCATATGTTATATGACCGGTGGTGGCGATTCCTTACAACCTTCCTCTATGGATGTGCATGAAGAAGGAATATACTATGTTGTCTCTATTAGTGTCAGGACCGGGATATCTAGGAAAGTGTATCGATATATATCTCACACACTTGATGGAAGAATTGAGGTTTTTGTGAGAGCAAGGTCATCCCATTTATGGCTGTTATTTGCAAGAGATGTTCCATTTGCATGTCAGTTGTACTAGCACCATTAGTGATTTTCCAGTATATGAGGTGTTGTCTGGATCTGTTATTTGTGGATATGGAGGTTGTCTATTGTACTTGAATACAAACTGTGCGAGGTACCACTGTAGAAAAATAATTCAAATGTGTCATCGGGTATGGCTTGAGAGGGAACATGTATGGTGTAGGGATGCTGCAACGTTTGATATGACTCTAGAGATGGGTGCATCGCCAAGAGAGTGGATAGGGGATGAAATATTATATGTTCTGAACGAGTATGATTTTGATCAATGAATTAACCATACGGATGTACAACAACCACTAAAGGCCCAATAGATATAAATATTGGTCAAACAAAAGTATATTTTGAGAACTACCTTATTAGAGTAAGTTGTTGATAAGAAACTTCCTAGATGTCATGCAAATTGAAAAAAAATATTTGTGAAAGTGCGGTGGGACTATTTTGGCTTGGGAGGGAAAGACGAAAGACGGTTATATGGCACACATTGGTCTTGAAGAAACGAACATAAGGAAACATTTGTGGTTGAGAAACGTGAAGGGTAAGTGTAAATTCCCAAAGCAACGTACAAAACATTACTCCTAAATAGAAGTTTGAGATATTTTGGTAGATGAAGGCTTCTAGGTATCCTACATGATATATAGGAAGTATGGGGAGGTATGATAATTTCAAGAAGAATAAGTTAACTGGTTTAAAGAGTCACGATTATCATATCCTACTGCAACGCCAATTTCTGGTGTTCATTCGATCATACTTATCAAAACAGGTAGTGGAGCCTTGTGTGTCCTTGTCCAGATCTTTCCAGCGGTTATGCATAAGGGAAGTAAAGAAGTATGACTTGAGGATAATGCAAATGGAGATCATCCATATTTTGTGCAAGTTTGAAAGAATATTTCCTCCAAAATAATTTGACCCTCGTGACTCACCTCATGAATCATCTGTTAGGATTGTATACTGCAAAGCATACTTTATGCTTGTATTACCTAATTTCCCTATTACTACCTATGAGGATATTAATTATATTTAATCACATGTTTTGCATATTAATTCACGTTATGGTTATGCAAATGAAATGTCTAATTATTTTATATTGTAGATAATGTGGTGTGTTGGTGTCACACGGAAGATCACATTATCGGTGCCTTATAAAATAATATAATAGTTCACAATCTATATAATTATTAGACAAATTATATAAAGGGTTGTAGTGTATGCTTGAGAATAGTTGGTCTTGACTATTAGCGTACATTAGCGTATTTGCATACGTTGAACAGGATCGAGGTGAGATAGTGTCTTCAGATCGACCGTAAGAAGAACGTAAATCTCGGATAATTATTATTTCTTAATTCTAAGTATATAATATTTATTTGTGTATTTATAATAATTATTGCTTTGATTTACCATAGGTGAGAGTCAAAATGATCGACTCAATAAGCCTCGTATCTTGGGCAATAATATTGTTTATACGACAATTATTATTATTACTAGAAATCGTGTCCCGACTCGTGCGGGTTGATGATGTCCCCTTGAGGAGCTCGATAATGATTATTATATTAAACCTGCAGTGGATTTAATTCGGTATAATAATAAGGTTCGAGTGGTACTACTCGATAAGATATTAATTAATTAAAGTCACAAGAGCTTATAATTAATTAATGGACATTCGATATCTCAAACACAGGAAATAATATATTTAATAAGGAGCCCAATTTCGTAATTTGGGATTTTGGTAGGAAGTGCAATATCAACTTTTTAGTGGACTAAGTTGATATTAATTGATTCATCATATATTAGGAAGAGTCCTAATAAGGTAAGATGAATTAATTGGGAGTCCTTCCATAATCCTCCTTTAGATCCCTAGTAGTAGTCCAAGAGCCTATAAATAGGACATTATGGGGTGTTGGCCGATTTACTACATGCTTGTGAGATTGTGTGATCAATTTTTTCCTCTTGTGTTTAATTGTAGATCTAGACTTGTGTCTTTGATTCTACAATTTAGATAACACAATAAATTTGCTAAGAGTGTTCATAAAATACTAGAGAGCAAAGAAAAATATAGTGATCACATATCAAGGTAGATTCGGCCGATCCATAAGGTGTCCAAGCAAGTTCCGTAGCTCGTTGCCCACACAACGTCCGGTTCAAGGCGGATCATACTCTAGAAGATCTGAAGGTAGAGATACAAGGCGATCAAGAAGGAAATAACCAACCGCTTCAAAAGGTAATATCCTATGATCTTGGATCTAGATTAGGATATTTTAATTAATCAACATATTTAATTAATAAATAATAAATAATATTTAAATTGCTTGTTAGTCTTAGTAATTAATTAATTAGCATGCCTAAATAGATCTAATGCTCGTAGATGCGTAAAACGCCATAATCATATTTTCCCAAACTTCGCTCATGCTTTACTTTCCAACAATTGGTATCGAGCCGGATTTTTAGGCTTTTGCTATTTTAATTAATTTTAGTGATTAATTGATAGCAATTTAAATATTCATATATTTTGATGTTGGAATATTTTGCTAGATGTGTTCTTGCAGTGATATGATCCAATTATCATGGTTTATATGAATGGTGCATTTATTTATTTATTTTATTAATTATGCAATTGTTGGTTTGGCCCGTTTTGAGGCATGTAATGGTTTTTCCCGTGAGAAAATCCGCGGGTAGTTCTAGGTGGTTTTATTTTTCGTGTAATCTTGATGTAATTTCGATGTATTTTATTTCGTATAAAATTGTAATCGAATTCGAAAAGACGGATCACGAAGAAATAGAGCGTAACCGGATCGCCGGATCGGCTGAGCAAGCTGCCGACAAAGCAGCAGGTCGCTGAGCGCCGAGAGGTCGTCGCCGGCCGAAGCGGCCGCTGCAGCGGCACTGTCCGGCCGTTATTGTTCGGGCCGGTCGCCCAGCTTTGGTCCTGCTGGCCGTTGCTCAGGCCCATTGAAGTCGGGATTTAAAATTAAATTTTTTTATGTAATTAATTTTGCATAAAAGTAAAATTTTAATTTTGAAAATCCACGGCCCTACGGGAGAAGCGACGAGATGCTTGATTCAGTGGGAGAGATCGAGCCGAAGATTTTCTCGGATTCAACTCAAGGAAGAAGACCATGATAATTGGATAAATTTAATTATCCATGCTTTATTTTGGTTTTTTTTTATTGTTTTGATATATGGCATGTATGGATGTATGCGTGATATGTTTCCTTGCATGTTAGGACGAGAAAATTAAAAACCTTAAGGCTAAAATAAATAAGTGATTAAATTGATTTTTATTTTAATTAAAATCAAATTGGCCTCCATAATTAATTTAAATTGTGAAGTAATTAGCATGCGCGTTGACATTAGAGTCTTCCTCCATATCGGATGTGCTAATTATAGGTTCACTAGTTTTAAATTTCAAAAAGATAACATAAGGTAAATATTACTTTTTATGATAGGACCTCTCCATCTGTAGGACTATTATTTAAAAGATAATATTTTAAGGATGTTAAATTATGGTGTTCACTTAGGTGTATTAATTAATAAGCTCCCCATCGGAGTCTATGTTACTTAATACATGGCCAAGAGGAACCAACTATTAATTTTACTTGTCATAACGTAATTTGACTAGATAGTAAAATTAAAGACGTAAAACTCTACTTGAAAAATGTATGTGTAAACGTCCACACGATCGTGGCTTGCATGTGCGGATTTTTGAGGTGTTGGTTGCTAGCATATATATTGTGTTTTTGAGGTTTTTCGATATATTTTGCTATGCATTATGTGATGGATGTTTTTAATTTTTATTCTCGATGTCTTTCAATCCACTAGTTATTCTCAAAGAAAATAAACTAGATGGCTCTAACTTTGCCGATTGGAAAAGAAATCTTGACATTGTCCCGATCCGAGGGGCATAAGTTTGTCTTAATCGAGGAGAGCCCTCTAGAACCAGAACCGGATGCCACTCCCGAAGAGTTGGCGGAATTCCGGAAATGGAAAAAGTCTGATGAGATGGCTCGCTGTTACATCTTGGCTTCACTGACAAATGTATTGCAGCATCAGCATCAGACGATGGGTTCGGCCGCGGAAATGATGAAAAGTCTCACCGAGATGTTTGGTCATCAGAACCGGGCGGCTAGACAAAATGCTATGAGGGTATTGATGACAACCCAAATGTCTGAAGGGACTCCAGTAAGGGATCATGTTCTAAAAATGATGTCTCATTTGAACGAACTGAGCATACTGGGGGCTACTATCGATGCGGAAACGCAGGTCGATATTATCTTAGGCAGCTTACCTAGAAGCTTTGAGCAGTTCCGCCTCAACTACAATATGAACCGTAGGACATATAGTTTGGCGGAACTTCTGACAGAGCTTCAGTCTGCTGAAGGTCTCTTCAAACAAGGTTATCATCAAATTCTTGCGGCAACCGGTGCTACTTCTTCCAAACCCAAATGGGGAAAGAAGAAGAAGCAGGTTGGCCAGAAGCAAGTGGCAGCCCTCAAGGTGAAAAGCAAGGCTCCTCACCCCGAGGCGAACAAAAAGCCAAAGGGAAAGTGCTACAAGTGCGGTCAGAAAGGACATTTTAAAGCGGACTGCCCTGCTCTTAAGAAAGGTATGTCTCGTGCACTAGTAGTCAAAACATGTTTGGCAGCTTGTTCTTCCACTTCGTGGATAGTTGATTCGTGCTCCACCGATCATGTTTGCTTTGACTCGCATGGTTTTCGTGTAACCAAGCAACTTAGTGCGGGCGAGATTACCATCAATCAAGCGATTATTCCGGGCTTATGGTCACAGCGGTGGGAGTCGTGCAGTTGAAGATTAATGATAAATTATTAGTTCTGAATAATGTATTATTAGTACCATATTTTAGAATGAATTTAATTTCGGTTTCTAAATTAAAATGCGATGGTTATTCAGTTTCTTTTGATGATGATGCCATTATTAAGAAAAGAAGCGGTGAATATATTTGCAGAGGTACTTTTAATGATAGACTATATATTGTTAATACTGCACAAACTCCTATGCATAAATCACTTAACTCTTTGTCTAAACCTAAAAAGAGAAAAGAACCTTCAAGCGTAAACCAAACATATCTGTGGCATTTACGGTTGGGACATGTAAACCTTAGAAGGATTCAAAGATTGGTAGATGATGGCCCATTGGATGATCTCCAAGTTGAGTCATTTCCAATTTGTGAATCCTGTCTGGAAGGTAAGATGACCAAAAGGGTTTTTAAAACCAAGGAAAACCGTGCTCAGGATGTGTTAGAATTGGTTCATACAGATGTATGTGGTCCAATGAATATCCAGGCTAGGGGAGGTTTCGAATATTTCATCACGTTCATAGATGATTATTCGAGATATGGATACATCTTTTTGATGCGACGTAAGTCTGAAGCTTTTGACAAGTTCAGAGACTTCAAGGCTGAAACGTAGAAGAGTCATGGGAAGAGTATCAAGTCACTACGATCAGATCGTGGTGGCGAATACCTTAGTGGAGAGTTTTTGGATTTCTTGGCGAATGAGGGGATTTCGTCTCACCATCACAATGAACTCCACAACAAAATGGAGTGGCTGAAAGAAGGAATAGGACTCTTTTGGAAATGGTTAGATCAATGATGAGTTACTCAGATTTACCTATTTCGTTTTGGGGATACGCCTTAGAAACAGCGGCGTACATTCTAAACCTGATGCCTTCGAAATCAGTTCCAAAAACACCCACAGAACTGTGGAGTGGGCGTAAGCCCAGTCTAGGACATGTTCGGATTTGGGGTACTCCAGCACATGTGCTGAATAAGGAAGCTGATAAGTTGGCATCTCGCATGTATACGAGTGTTTGTGGGATACCCTAAGGGAATGAAGGGTGGCTTGTTCTATAGTCCCCAGGATCAGAAGGTCATTGTTAGCACCAATGCCCGATTTCTGGAAGAGGATTATATGATTAGTCACAAGCCCGTGAGCGAAATAATTCTGGAAGAGCTGAGGGGCGAGATTCCGACTATACCAATCGTACAAGCGCCAACTAACACTGCACCACGTATTGATTCTGAAACTTTTACACCAACTCAGGATTTGCCTCGTCGTAGTGGGAGGGTTGTTCGTCAGCCTGAACGATTCATAGGCGTGGGAAAGTCTTCGGACTCAATCCCAGACGAAGATGAATCGGTTCCCTGGACCTATAAGGAGGCAATCCAAGATAAATATGCTGACTCCTGGCAAGAAGCAATGGAATCAGAAATGGGATCTATGGATTCCAATCAAGTGTGGGAGCTAGTAGAGCTACCTGATGGTGTACAAGCCATTGGGAGTAAATGGGTCTACAAGCGAAAGAAAGGACGTGACGGGAAGGTTGAAACCTTCAAAGCGAGGCTTGTTGCAAAAGGTTACACTCAGAAAGAGGGTATCGATTATGATGAAACCTTTTCGCCGGTAGCCATGCTTAAGTCAATCCGGATTCTTTTAGCTATAGCTGCGCATTTGGATCTGGAGATTTGGCAGATGGATGTCAAGACTGCATTCTTGAATGGAAGTCTAGACAAGGAAATCTATATGCGCCAAGCAGAGGGATTCATTGCTGAAGGAGAAGAGCACTTGGTGTGCAAACTTAAGAAATCCATTTATGGACTTAAGCAAGCATCTAGATCTTGGAACACTCGTTTTGACGAAGTAGTCCAGTCATATGGATTCGTCCAATGTCCGAGTGAGATTTGTGTCTATAAGAAATGCGATGGAAACGTGTTGGTGTTTCTTGTACTGTATGTAGACGATATCCTTCTGATTGGAAACAACGTGAAGGAATTGTCGGACGTACGGGTATGGCTATCTGAGCAGTTCGATATGAAGGATCTAGGAGAAGCAGGACACATCCTTGGAATGAGGATTTTTCGTGATCGGAAGAAGAGGATGTTGTGCTTATCCCAGGCATCCTATATCGATACAGTGCTGAAGCGGTTTAGCATGGAGAATTCCAAGAAAGGTTTTATACCTTACAGACATGGAATTCAACTATCTAAGAACATGTGTCCTAAGACACAGAAGGAGATAGATGACATGAAGATGGTCCCTTATGCATCCGCTGTGGGAAGTCTCATGTATGCTATGCTTTGCACTAGACCAGATATCTGTCATGCCGTGGGCATGGCTGCTAGATATCGGGCCGAACCCGTGACTGTGACACTGGATTGTCACAAGCACATACTCAAGTACCGAGAAGGACTAGGAGTACATGCTTGTATATCAATCAGACGACTGCTTCCGGTGGGTTACACTGACTCGATTTTCATCGGACAAAGAAAAGTCCAAGTCTACTTCGGGTTATGTGTTTAGCCTAGGAGGTGGAGCCATTAGTTGGAGGAGTGTGAAGCGAAATGCATCTCGGACTCTACCATGGAAGCCGAGTACGTGGCAGCCTCCGAGGCGCCCAAGGAGGCGGTATGGCTCAAGTACTTCCCCGCAGACTTAGATGTGATTTCCGATTTGCCGGAGGGTATTACACTCTATTGTGATAATACTGGTGCAATCGCAAATTCGAGGGAACCACGAGCCCATCGCAAGTAAACATATCAACCGCAAGTACCACATCATACGACACTTCGTAAAGGAAGGAGACGTAGTTGTAGCCGTGGTTGCATCGGAAGATAATCTTGCCGACTTTCACGAAAGGCCTACCTTCAAAAGTTTTTGAAAGGCATGTGGAAGGAATGGGATTACGGTGTATGGCGGATTGCTTTGAGTATAAGTGGGAGAAATGAGAGACTATGTAATAGAGTAGTATACTTAAAAGCATGCTTTGAGTATAAGTGGGAGATTGTTAGGATTGTATACCGCAAAGCATACTTTATGCTTGTATTACCTAATTTCCTATTACTACCTATGAGGATATTAATTATATTTAATCACATGTTTTGCATATTAATTCACGTTATGGTTATGCAAATGAAATGTCTAATTATTTTATATTGTAGATAATGTGGTGTGTTGGTGTCACACGGAAGATCACATTATCGGTGCCTTATAAAATAATATAATAGTTCACAACCTATATAATTATTAGACAAATTATATAAAGGGTTGTAGTGTATGCTTGAGAATAGTTGGTCTTGACTATTAGCGTACATTAGCGTATTTGCATACGTTGAACAGGATCGAGGTGAGATAGTGTCTTCTGCATCGACCGTAAGAAGAACGTACATCTCGGATAATTATTATTTCTTAATTCTTAAGTATATAATATTTAATTGTGTATTTATAATAATTATTGCTTTGATTTACCATAGGTGAGAGTCAAAATGATCGACTCAATAAGCCTCGTATCTTGGGCAATAATATTGTTTATACGACAATTATTATTATTACTAGAAATCGTGTCCCGACTCGTGCGGGTTGATGATGTCCCCTTGAGGAGCTCGATAATGATTATTATATTAAACCCCGCAGTGGATTTAATTCCAGATAATAATAAGGTTCGAGTGGTACTACTGATAAGATATTAATTAATTAAAGTCACGAGCTTATAATTAATTAATGGACATTCGATATCTCAAACACAGAAATAATATATTTAATAAGGAGCCCAATTTCGTAATTTGGGATTTTGGTAGGAAGTGCAATATCAACTTTTAGTGGACTAAGTTGATATTAATTGATTCATCATATATTAGGAAGAGTCCTAATAAGGTAAGATGAATTAATTGGGAGTCCTTCCATAATCCTCCTTTAGATCCCTAGTAGTAGTCCAAGAGCCTATAAATAGGACATTATGGGGTGTTGGCCGATTTACTACATGCTTGTGAGATTGTGTGATCAATTTTTTCCTCTTGTGTTTAATTGTAGATCTAGACTTGTGTCTTTGATTCTACAATTTAGATAACACAATAAATTTGCTAAGAGTGTTCATAAAATACTAGAGAGCAAAGAAAAATATAGTGATCACATATCAAGGTAGATTCGGCCGATCCACAAGGTGTCCAAGCAAGTTCCGGTAGCTCGTTGCCCACACAACGTCCGGTTCAAGGCGGATCATACTCTAGAAGATCTGAAGGTAGAGATACAAGGCGATCAAGAAGGAAATAATCAACCGTTTCAAAAGGTAATATCCTATGATCTTGGATCTAGATTAGGATATTTTAATTAATCAACATATTTAATTAATAAATAATAAATAATATTTAAATTGCTTGTTAGTCTTAGTAATTAATTAATTAGCATGCCTAAATAGATCTAATGCTCGTAGATGCGTAAAACGCCATAATCATATTTTCCCAAACTTCGCTTCCGCTGCGTTTTACTTTCCAACATCATCTTCCCGCCAGCTGTTGCTCACAGGCCCAGTCCAATACACATGGATGTTTCTGATAGAAATGTATATTGAGTATGTGTGACATTAATATTGCATTATATGATGTAATTTTCCAAACAATTTTGCTGATAAGTACCAATGCATGATGACAGAAAACTAGGTGAATACAAAGCATGTGTGGCTAATAAGTTTACACCTAAAGGATGTACAACCAAAGAATACCACGCATCAGAGTGTGTAACTTATACCAATATTTGGGCACTATAGAGTCCCCCACCTAGCATATGCCAATCGATACATGATTCAATCTTTCCATAATCTCCACAAAAGTTGAAGTTCATGCGAGGTTGCCTCGTAGTGAATTAGAGCCATATGAGCTTATAATTGTACATTAGTGGATATTGCTCAATGGAAAAACATATATTGATTGTGATTGGGTGAAAGTTGATATTAGATTTTACAATGAGACATTTGCAAAATACTTTAGAGATTGGATATATTCGATTAATAGTTAAATAGACAATTTGATCTCATATTATAATATATGCTGCATACTTAGTTGAATTCATGTTATCCAAGTGACACATATACAAGGGGATAACACCCTATCTGGTCAGATGAGCTTATGATCCTATTGATGAAGCCTATTATGTCTAGGGTTTATTCAGTGACTAAAGTGAATGGTGAGACATTTGTATGTCTCAAAAGAGACCAAAAAAAAAGATGTCTAAATTCAGAGGTGACGGTTAATGGTGGATATTATGATTTTCTTCTCAAAGTGGTAGAACTAGTTTATGGAGAGGGATTGATAGTGTACCTGTTCAACTGCAGATGGTTTGATACTAGCCTTGGAATATAATTAAATTCGACTATGGACTTTTTTTCTTTGACACTTTTACAACTTGGTATGAAAGTGATCCATTTATTTTTGCAACATCAACAAAGCTGGTGTATTATCTGGATAACTTGGTCAAGAAAGTGCCATGGAAGATAGTCAACCATGTGGCTACAGAAAACATATACAGTACACTACACTGGGACAAATAGGGGATAATGATGAATATGAGGCATATCAAGAGCCAGATGCAGCCAGTATTCCACGATCTACCATAATTCTTCAGAATATTTATGAAGGTCGAGTGGTTTGACTACAAGGTGATGCACGTGGCCTCATTGATGTTGATGCAGATGAATTACTTGCAAATTATGTGAAGATGATGGAGAAGAGTTGAGACATGTCTCGCATCGAGACTCACTCGAGTGATGATTCTGATTATGAGCCATAATTGAAAAAAGGATGTAATATGTCAATTGAAAATTGTAACACTTTGATAAATAACTGAATTTTATTATAAGAAAATAGTCCAGTCTGTTATACCCGTAACTTTTGTAAATTTTCTGTTTTGGTGTTTTTGTAATTTTGACACTCGTTGTAAGTGTTTAGCGAGTTGTTGTTGATTTTGGAGTTCATATCATTTGGAATTTTCTCTTCCTTGTTCGGATTGTTGTTACAGTGGGATTTTGATGCGATTCTATCACCTATGCATGATGTGTAACGCATGCTACATTTCCCTCATAGCGCATGCTATGTGATGAGGTTAAGGCACGCTAGTTGTACTGCAGTAGCGCGCTAGCACCACGGTAACGCACGATAATGTTCGGGCATTGTAGGTGTAATATCCGGATTTATTATTGAGTATTTCACCTGTATTTGAACCCTGTATTATTTGGAATTGTGATATCGACAATTGAAGTGTGATATTTCTCGTATTTGTATCCTTGTACATGAGTATGGCAACATATAAATTTTCCCATGCAAATACGTGATAACGTACGTTAACAAGGATAGATTAGCGTATGTTATCTGTCAAAGTTAGCGTACGCTACGAATGTAGCATAGCGTGCGTTAACCAATCAAATATTGATCTAGGCGGCTAGCACATGCGCCGTCCAGACATGGATCCAGATAAGATTCCCGCGGGTGAACCTGGACAATTTTGGAGTCAACGCTAATTAGCGTGCGCTAAGGACAGTACGATAGTGTGCGCTAAACAGCTATCGTACAGAAACTTTATATATAGGGCAGCACCCTATTTCTTTTGGTTTACGATTCTATCACTCGTTCTTCATATCTTGGAAAGTCGAGAGAGCGTTCCCTACTTCTTAAACACATATATAAACCCTCCTTACATGATCATTGATGATTGGAGAGTACTTACACTTGATCATTGAAGAAGAAACTCACTTTGGAGTGACACACAAGCAACCGGGGTTGAAGTCTACCTATTGTTTCAGTGTTTTCTTCATCTTAAGGTATGTTAATACAATCTCCTACCTTGGATTCATGTTAATAAGTATATGAGGATTATGCTATCAAGATATTGAGTTCCATTGATAAATTATCCAAACAACATCATGTTTATAAGTTGGAATTTTTATACTTAAGATATCATCGTTGGAAACATCATGATTAGCATCTTACCACGTCGAATGATGAGAGAAATATTCTGGGATTGATTATCCGTATTGATGACGTTACCATATTGGTCGTAGATGTAAAGTTGTTATCACTTTTGTTAAATGGACTTAGGAAAGAATCATAGAAGATTTGAATCCTTTCTTATAAGTTGGAATTGTTAGTTCATCTTCATAGTTAAATCGGGATGTAATGATGATATTGGAATCTAGTGCATCGACCTTAAGAACACCAAACTTCACATGAGAACTGTAATCATGATGGAATATGGTGTTGTTATGATTATACGTATCCTTGTATCTCGAAGATGTTAGAATCCATGAGATCATTTGTAATAAGATGAACGTAACATGCATGGAGATAACATATATTAAACACTGAGGATTTCGTAAGTTTCATCACAGTTAGAACAGTCGACTGCCCAGGGAAGAACTGTTATACATGTTTAGCGTGCGCTAAGCTTTATAGTTAACGTGCGCTATCGGGTATAAGTTAACGTACGCTACGCTTGTAACGTAACGTGCGTTATATCATCAGACGAGTCAATCTACTGATCAGTGAGGTACTGATAGTGCATGGTTAGCGTACACTGAACTTAGTATTAATGCGTGCGCTAACAAGTAGCCTTAACGTACGCTACATAGAATACGTAGCGTGCGTTAAGCAAGCCAGACAAATTACGTTTTATGAACTTCCGACCGTAATTTGGATTGTTAGATGTCCGTACGACGTGAGATGAACTCTATATTATTTCTTTTGTTTAAGGTTCAAGCTTGCTACGTGATTGATCGAAGGGGCCACCTTTGAGTGTTTCGTTTTTCGTGGAAGTATTATTCTTGTCTTCGAATCGAGGCAAGTACCTTAATTGTTTTATGTATTGATGTTATACATATTGTTGTACATGTATGTCGTTATTGTATGTCCACCTCGTGTTGGTCCGACGGGATCATCGGGGGATCTATGCTAGCGTGCGCTGGATCATCGGACGGGTTTTTCCACCTCGGGTTGGTTTGACGGAATCATCGGGGGGTCTAGGCAGTGAACGCTGGATGATCGGAATTACCATGTGTATGTTGTGATATCATGTTGTGATTATCATGTGTGTATGTTATTATTGAGTTTCTCGCTGTAATAACCGCAATTTTGATTTCCGGTAATTTTCTTTTTTCGGCGAGAGTCCGTTTTGACGACTCACTTTTGACCGTTCGTCATTCTGAGAATGTTTAATTCTTCACTTTTCGATGTCTGAGTTTGTTTCGGTATCGTTTTTCCGAGTTCCGTGCTTTTTAGCGACTTTTCCGCACTTGAGTTCGATTCTTACGAATCTGGTCCGAAACTATTGTTTTGAGTTTCCCGTAACTCCATTTAACTTGGTTAGACGTGATGTGAACTTCGGTTTGGTTATTCGATCACGTATCGTGATTTTCGGGTGTTTTGTGCCATTTTGTAATTTCCCAAAATGGTGGGTATCCGTATACGTATTTGTTGTCTCGAACCTTTTTATGGTCGCGTGTGAGTTTGATTGTAACTCAAGATCTTTGTATGATCTTATTCTGGAGCTTTCCATGCGTATCTTGAACTTGGTGTTCCGATCGGAGGAATCCGTTGTTGTAATCGGCTTTGAGAGCACTGTTGTTGTCCTTTTAAGTCGTTAGCGCACGCTACACCTATTGGTTAGCGCGCGCTATGGTGCGGTTGTTAGCGCACGCTATAGATTTGGTAGCGCACGCTAACAGGTGGTGCAGAAACAGTCCATAGGCTACTGGACTGGGTTAGAACGTTGGTTAGCGCGCTAGGGTGCATTGGTAGCGCACGCTGGGGGAGGATAGCGCACGCTACCCGGTAGTTTAGGGCAGTCCAGGATCTACTGGAATGGGTCTGGGGCCTCGTTAGCGCATGCTAATATTTTTAGCTAGCGCGCGCTAACTGTACATGTTGGCAGAACGTTTTGTTTTGATGCTTCGATAGCGCACGCTAATCAGGTAGGATTAGCGCACGCTAAGCTGTCCAGTATATAAACTGGACAGCAGTCATTAGTCTGCATTTTCTTCATTTTCTTCTTCTTCCTCCGCGGGTTCGAAACGTGGCGACTAGGGTTCGGTACCTGGGTTAATTTTCTTCCATTCCAAGGTGTTTTAGATTATCCTAGGTGATTATAACATCATCTAATCCATTGTTCTTCACCGAATCAAGGTATTTTTCTTGGATCCCTAGAGTTGACTTTTTGGGGGATTTGTTCTTGATTTCATTTTTCATCCGATTTTGATAAACCGATTGTTGTAAAATGATGTTTTTAAACATATCCTATGGATTGAATATCCATATTTCAGTTGGGAATTCCATTTTTATGTTTTGTCGGGTCGATTCGTGTTCTTGGCCATTTTGGGGGAAACCCTTGAACTTTCATCGTTGTTTTTTGGATTCAGCGACTTTAGGTCGTGTTATGGAATTCATTTTCATTGTTGTTATTGTTGTTCGTAGTTTATTGTCGTGGGTTAGCGCTCGGTGGAGTCGGCGGGTTTGTAGTCGGTTCGTGCCAACCTACTTCGACCGGTTCTTCGCGTTGGTGGTTGTTCGAGGCAAGTACCTTGTCCATACAATTCTTGTTTTATGGATATGATAATTAGTGATCGTCTCCTTGTGTTTATTTGATCGTTTGAATTTCACTTTCAAAGATTCGGTTAGCCTTGTTAAAGGCCCTCTTTCAAAACCCGTGTGTTTTGGGGACATTGTGTTCGTGGATGGTTACGTGAATTACTATGAATACACTTGGTGTTGTCGTTGTTCTTTGATAATATATATGTATATATTATCTCATATAGGTGCGTTGTGATTTGACCATTGCGTCGTGCATTGTGTTTATTGCCATTGAGTGATTTACTTGGATATTATTGATGTGATATGTTATTTGTGTGAATGTGTGGATATGGTTGAAGGTCTACCGTGACACATGGCACGTGATCATGTGGTCAGGATGCAACAAGTGATTGATCCAACCGTGAGAGCCTGAGAGAATCTACGGTGACACAAGGCTTGTGATCGTGTGGTCAGGATGCAACAAGTGATTGATCCAACCGTGAGATATGGTGTGTGATTTGTTTAGCTAGCCAGCTCGGGAGGGTCCTTAGAGGCCTCGAGTGGGATTTGTGGCTTCGTCCCGGTCCTAGGCGATGCATGTGCGTGATTTATTTTATGATTGTGGCCAGCTCGGGAGGGTCATTAGAGGCCTCGAGTGGGATTTGTGGCTTCGTCCCGGTCCTAGGCGATGCTTGTATGTGATTATGTTGTGTTGATTTTATGTCCGTTGAGGACCTTTGATGTGGGCTCTGGCCCTGTGAATTGTTGTTGGTTCTATTTATGAAAATGAAACCTTTGGGCTGTGACCCCTGTTGATTTTGGGAAGAGAAGGATTCGAAAATACTGAGTTGTTTCTATCAAAACTCCCGACGGCATTTTAAATCACTTTATAAATTGTTTCCCTTGACTTGGGATCTTTCGATTTTTGGAAGCTTTACCTAAACTCTTGCCTCGGGAAGTATTTTCGTTATGTTTAAATCTTTAAGGATCCCTGATTATTTTATTCTTGGAACTTGAATTATATGGCTCGTATTTGCACCTAGCAAAATAGTGGAATTTTGCTAACCCCCGAGTAATCGGGGGGTGGATGTCTGTATTGCATTCAGGTTTTAGGGAGCGTGGCACAGGGTCGGCATGAAGGATGATGAAAGATGATCGATACTAATCACATGTGTAACCGTACATTGTGTATTGGTTCAGTTGTACTTTATTTTCCGCTGCAGTATTTTTCCCCATTATACGGGAGTTTGTTGTATTTTGACCCCTGTGTGGGCAAGTATTGTAATAGAGTTGTATGTTTTTATTGAAAGGCCAAATCGGTCTACTGAGTCTTATTAGCCTTAAAGGCATTGTTGAGATGTTCGACGTTGTTTACCATCCTGGTAGATCCTTGAGGAAAGGGTCTACGGCGTGTAATATCCCTGAGTGGATTGGGGGTGTTACATAAATGGTATCGGAGATTAGGTTGTGGAAACCTAGGCTGTCAGGTCAAGTTGTGTATGTTGAGTTTTTATCTCGTCAGATTTTGTCTGACTGAGTCATGTCGCGACGCATCGTCTGAGTTTGTTGGTCGTGATTAGTATCGTGGGGAGATCATCATCTTCGTGCGACCTGTGGCCGTAAGTCTCCCTTCTTTGTATTTTGCCTCGTGTGACACGAGCTATTTGTTTGATTATTTGTTAAGTGATGGAACCTTCATGTAGATTCTTGGTTTTGTGATGCGTTCGTGTGATTCTCATATTTCGTTTATATGAGGAGTGTTGTCATTATTTGTCCTTTTGACTGTGATGTTTGACTGTTTGTTTTCCGGTAAAAGACATGTGCTGTCTTGATTTTGAGCGAGCTGATGCGTGTATTATGATTGTATGTAAGTGAATATTGTTACATGTGAGTTTTTAGGCATTCTAGCCTAATAGATTTTCGAAAACCTTGAGTATCTTAGAAAATAAATTTCGAGACGTACCTTTAAAATGAATTATTTTCTCGCGGTACTTTCAAAGTGCTTTCTAGTACCGCAATATATTTCAAATTATTCCAATTGGGGACCAAAATATTTTGAGATATTTTCAATTATTTAGAAATGCTTTGCTTAGACTCAAGGGTCGAATATTTCAGAAAGTTTCAATTTAAAGGAAAGTGTCCCCGTTTTATCAAATGCAAGATGGTTTTCAAAGTCTCAATAATGGTGTTTGTACAACTTTTTGAAAATGTGATACTCAAGATCAACTGGTGTTTCCAAATTGTTTTAAAAGGGTGGTTTTCGTCCTTTTTTTTTTAAAAAAAACCTATCAATTCTCGTTTGCGGTCTGGGAATGTATGTATGATGTTCGCATTGTCGTTATGATGTTAGCTCCCGAGTATGATCGAATTGGTGGCATGAACGTTGAGGCGTTGCCACGCATTTGTTGTACTAGCCCTCTGTAAGAGGTGTGAACTGGTATTCACTGTTTGTCGCCTCGTGGTGATTTGCGTGTTGTCGCACGAGTGTGAGCTGTTAAAGCTTGGGTTTGTACGTTTATGTACATGGGTGATTGTTTCATGATGTTTGTGATTGTATGCTGGCTATCGTTCGGGCTGTTGTAATCGTCGAACGATGCCGTTGTTGTTGTGATTTTTGTATGTGTTGATATGTTATGCTGAGTTGGCATCTCCGGTATGTTGTTTTGCGATGTTACGTTTCGTTGTATCTAGCATTTGTATATTCGGTACGCCGAGCCGAGGCGTTTCAACCGTGATGTGTGGGGGGCATACATGTGCAAATTGTCCTTCCTCGCCAGTGATGCATTTCAAGTGCGGACTCGAGGGACACCGAATCCAGTTTTGAGAATTGGTTACCGAGATTTCCGAAGTTCGCGCTTCAACACAGATATCAGAATCGGCTCTGAGAGGCCCATGAGAGATGTTTCTGTCGGTTGCTTTTTGAGCTGTTACCTTGCTTCCGTTATTGTGAGTTGCGGGGATGACATTTCTTTTATAAGAGGTCGTATGTAATACCCGTATTATTTTTGGCTTCTGCATTTTCTCTTTCTCAATTCTATCGACTCGCTCGTGTTCGTTAATACCTTTTGAACTTGTTTGGTATCTCGATTGCCATCGTTTGAACGGGTCGTGATCTTTTCTCGGATCCATATGAGTATCGTTGTAACTTTTTCGAGTTCGGTTCGATTCTTGTGAACATTGACGGAAATTATCGTCCTTTAGTTTCCAAAGTTTTGTTTATATCTTTGGTTGAAATTTGAACTTCGGAGTTGTTATTCGACCATTGTTGTCCGCTCGTTGGTGTCCGAGCATTGTTGTACGATCGATGTTGTTTGACCGTTGTTGTTCGATAGTTTTTGGTTAGGTCACTGTTGTTCAATCGTGGTTGTCCGATTTTTGTTGTCTGGTCTCGTACTGCGGAGAATTTGTCGTTCACCGTTAGCCAGCCGTTTCGAGTGTGGCCAGGTGGGTCACTGAGCCGTACATTGCGAGACGGTAGCTGAGAGATTTGAGGATCGAGGTTGCGCCTCTGCTTCGAGGGGCACAGAGATGCCTAGTGTGGTTTTCGAGGATCTCGGCATAGTCCGAATTGTTTGTGATTGTCCTGGTGAATCGTTTTGTGTTTATTTTCTGTTTCTTGACTGTGCGTGTTTTCCCTATCATAGGTGCTTTGTGTTCTGTGATTGTTCAGATGATTGACTTGATCGTATTATCTGTTTTATGACGCTTGTCACTCGTTGGTTTTATTATATCTCTGCCTGTGATGTTGTGATAGTCGTAGCGGAGCGTGTTTTTACGCCGCATGTGTCTTCGAGTGGCTTGTAATATTTCGCCGTTGGGCGCGAGTTTTCGGTTCTTGTGTATCTCATCGAGTTTTTCCTGGCAGGATATTACTTCTCCCTACTTGTTTTAAGTTTCGGGACGAAACTTCTTTTAAGGAGGGTTAGTATGTAATAACCGCAATTTCGATTTCCGGTAATTTTCTTTTTTTCGGAGGGAGTCCATTTTGACGACTCACTTGTGACTGTTTCGTCATTCTGAGAATGTTTAATTCTGCACTTTTCGACATCCGAGTTCGTTTCGGTATCGTTTTGCCGAGTTCCGTGCTTTTTAGCGACTTTTCCGCACTTGAGTTCGATTCTTACGAATCTCGTCCGAAACTATTGTTTTCAGTTTCCCGTAAGTCCGTTTAACTTGGTTAGACGTGATGTGAACTTTGGTTTGGTTATTCGATCATGTATCGTGATTTTCGCGTGTTTTGGCCCATTGTGTAATTTCCCAAAGTGGTGGGTATCCGTATACGTATTTGTTGTCTCGACCCTTTTTATGGTCGCGTGTGAGTTTGATTGTAACTCAAGCTCTTAGTATGATCTTATTCTGGAGCTTTCCGTGTGTATCTTGAACTTGGGGTTCCGATCGGAGGAATCCGTTGTTGTAATCGGCTTTGAGAGCACTGTTGCTGTCCTTTTGAGTCATTAGCGCACGCTACACCTATTGGGTAGCGCGCGCTATGGTGCGGTTGTTAGCACACGCTACAGGTTTGGTAGCGCACGATAACGGGTGGTGCAGAAACAGTCCAGAAGCTACTGGACTGGGTTAGAACGTTGGTTAGCGCACGCTATGTGGTAACATAACGCGCGCTAGGGTGCATTGGTAGCGCACGCTGGGGGGAGGATAGTGCACGCTACCCGGTAGTTCAGGGCAGTCCAGGAGCTACTGGACTGGGTCTGGGGCCTCGTTAGCACACGCTAATATTTGTAGCTAGTGCGCGCTAACTGTACATGTTGGCAGAACGTTTTGTTCTGATGCTTCGATAACGCACGCTAATTAGCTAGGATTAGCGCACGCTAAGCTGTCCAGTATATAAACTGGACATCAGTCATTAATCTGCATTTTCTTTATTTTCTTCTTCTTCCTCCGCGGGTTCGATACGTGGCGACTAGGGTTCGCTACCTGGGTTAATTTTCTTCCATTCCAAGGTGTTTTGGAGTATCCTAGGTGATTATAACATCATCTAATCCATTGTTCTTCACCGAATCAAGGTAATTTTCTTGGATCCCTAGAGTTGACTTTTTAGGGGATTTGTTCTTGATTTCATTTTTCATACGATTTTGATAAACTGATTGTTGTAAAATGATGTTTTTAAACATATCCTATGGATTGAATATCCATATTTCGGTTGGGAATTCCATTTTCATGTTTTGTCGGGTCGATTCTTGTTCTTAGCCGTTTTGGGGGAAACCCTTGAACTTTCGTCGTTGTTCTTTAGATTCAGCGACTTTCGGTCGTGCTATGGAATTCATTTTCATTGTTGTTATTGTTGTTCGTAGTTTATTGTCTCGGGTTAGTGCTCGGTGGAGTCGGCGGGTTCGTAGTCGGTTTGTGCCACCCTACTTCGATCGGTTCTTCGCATTGGTGGTTGTTCGAGGCAAGTACCTTGTCCATACAATTCTTGTTTTATGGATATGATAATTAGTGATCGTCTCCTTGTGTTTATTTGATCGTTTGAATTTCACTTTCAAAGATTCGGCTAGCCTTGTTAAAGGCCCTCTTTCAAAACGCGTGTGTTTTGTGGACATTGTGTTCGTGGATGGTTACGTGAATTACTATGAATACACTTGGTGTTGTCATTGTGCTTTGATAATATATATGTATATATTATCTCATATCGGTGCGTTGTGATTTGACCATTGCGTCGTGCATTGTGTTTGTTGCCATTGAGTGAATTACTTGGATATTATTGATGTGATATGTTATTTGTGTGAATGTGTGGATATGGTTGAAGGTCTACCGTGACACATGGCATGTGATCATGTGGTCAGGATGCAACAAGTGATTGATCCAACCGTGAGAGCCTGAGATAATCTACGGTGACACATGGTTTGTGATCGTGTGGTCAGGATGCAACAAGTGATTGATCCAACCGTGAGATATGGTGTGTGATTTGTTTAGCTAGCCAGCTCGGGAGGGTCCTTAGAGGCCTCGAGTGGGATTTGTGGCTTCGTCCCGGTTCTAGGCGATGCATGTGCGTGATTTGTTTTATGATTGTGGCCAGCTCGGGAGGGTCATTAGAGGCCTCGAGTGGGATTTGTGGCTTCGTCCCGATCCTAGGCGATGCTTGTATGTGATTATGTTGTGTTGATTTTATGTCCGTTGAGGACCCTTGATGTGGGCTCTGGCCCTGTGAATTGTTGTTGGTTCTATTTATGAAAATGAAACCTTTGGGCTGTGACCCCTATTGATTTTGGGAAGAGAAGGATTCGAAAATCCTGAGTTGTTTCTATCAAAACTCCCGATGGCATTTTAAATCACTTTATAAATTGTTTCCCTTGACTTGGGATCTTTCGATTTTGGGAAGCTTTAGCTAAACTCTTGCCTCGGGAAGTATTTTCGTTATGTTTAAATCTTTGAGGATCCCTGATTATTTTATTCTTGGAACTTGAATTATATGGCTCGTATTTGCACTTTGTACTTGCACTAGCAAAATAGTGGAATTTTGCTAACCCCCGAGTAATCGGGGGGTGGATGTCTGTATTGCATTCAGGTTTCAGGGAGCGTGGCACAAGGTCGGAATGAAGGATGATGAAAGATGATCGATACTAATTACATGTGGAACCGTACGTTGTGTATTGGTTCAGTTGTACTTTATTTTCCGCTGCAGTATTTTTCCCCATTATACGGGAGTTTGTCAGATTTTTGACCTAGGCAAGTATTGTAATCGAGTTGTATGTTTTTATTGAAAGTCCAAATCAGTCTACTGAGTCTTTTTAGCCTTAAAGGCATTGTTGAGATGTTCGACGTTGTTTACCAGCCTGGTAGATCCTTGAGGAAAGGGTCTACGGCGTGTAATATCCCTGAGTGTTTGGGGGTGTTACATAAATGGTATCGGAGATTAGGTTGTGGAAACCTAGGCTGTCAGGTCAAGTTGTGTCTGTTGAGTTTTTATCTCGTCAGATTTTGTCTGACTGAGTCGTGTCGCGACGCGTCGTCTGAGTTTGTTGGTCGTGATTAGTATCGTGGGGCGGTCATCATCTTCGTGCGACCTATGGCCGTAAGTCTCCCTTCTTTGTATTGTGCCTCGTGTGACACGAGCTATTTGTTTGATTATTTGTTTAAGTGATGGAACATTCATGTAGATTTTTGGTTTCGTGATGCGTTCGTGTGATTCTTATATTTCGTTTATATGAGGAGGGTTGTCATTATTTGTCCTTTTGACTGTGATGTTTGACTTTTTGTTTTCCGGTAAAAGACATGTGCTGTCTTGATTTTGAGCGAGATGATGCGTGTATTATGATTGTATGTAAGTGAATATTGTTACATGTGAGTTTTTAGGCATTCTAGCCTAATAGATTTTCGAAAACCTTGAGTATCTTAGAAAATAAATTTCGAGACGTACCTTTAAAATGAATTATTTTCTCGCAGTACTTTCAAAGTGCTTTCTAGTGCCGAAATAAATTTCCAATTATTCCAATTGGGGACCACAATATTTTGAGATATTTTCAATTATTTAGAAATGCTTTGCTTAGACCCAAGGGTCGAATATTTCTGAAAGTTTCAATTTAAAGGAAAGTGTCCTCGTTTTATCAAATGCAAGATGGTTTTCAAAGTCTCGATAATGGTGTTTGTACAACTTTTTGAAAATGTGATACTCAAGATCAACTGGTGTTTCCAAATTGTTTTAAAAGGGTGGTTTTCGTCCTTTTTTTTAAAAAACCTATCAATTCCCGTTTCGCTCTGGGAATGTATGTATGATGTTCGCATTGTCGTTATGATGTTAGCTCCCGAGTGTGATCGAATTGGTTGCTTGAACATTGAGGCGTTGCCACGCATTTGTTGTACTAGCCCTCTGTAAGAGGTGTGAACTGGTATTCACTGTTTGTCGCCTCGTGGTGATTTGCGTGTTGTCGCATGAGTGTGAGTTGTTAAAGCTTGGATTTGTACGTTTATGTATATGGGTGATTGTTTCATGATGTTTGTGATTGTGTGCTGGCTATCGTTCGGGCTGTTGTAATCATCGAACGATGCCGTTGTTGTTGTGATTTTTGTATGTGTTGATATGTTATGCTGAGTTGGCATCTCCGGTATGTTGTTTTGCGATGTTACGTTCCGTTGTATCTAGCATTTGTATATTCGGTACGCCGAGCCGAGGCATTTCAACCATGATGTGCGGGGGGCATACATGTGCAAATTGTCCTTCCTCGCCAGTGATGCGTTTCAAGTGCGGACTCGAGGGACACCGAATCCAGTTTTGAGAATTGGTTACCGAGATTTCCGAAGTTCGCGCTTCAACACAGATATCAGAATCGGCTCTGAGAGGCCCATGAGAGATGTTTCTGTCGGTTGCTTTTTGAGCTGTTACCTTGCTTCCGTTATTGTGAGTTGCGGGGATGACATTTCTTTTATAAGAGGTCGTATGTAATACCCGTATTATTTTTGGCTTCTGCATTTTCTCTTTCTCAATTCTATCGACTCGCTCGTGTTCGTTAATACCTTATGAACTTGTTTGGTATCTCGGTTGCCATCGTTTGAACGGGTCGTGATCTTGTTTCGGATCCATCTGATTATCGTTGTAACTTTTTTGAGTTCGGTTCGATTCTTGTGAACATTGACGGAAATTATCGTCCTTTAGTTTCCACAAGTTTTGTTTATATCTTTGGTTGAAATTTGAACTTCGGAGTTGTTGTTCGGCCATTGTTGTCTGGTCGTTGGTGTCCGAGCATTGTTGTCCGATCGATGTTGTTTGACCGTTGTTGTTCGATAGTTTTTGGTTAGGTCACTGTTGTTCAATCGTGGTTGTCCGATTTTTGTTGTCTGGTCTCGTACTGCGGAGAATTTGTCGTTCACCGCTAGCCAGCCGTTTCGAGTGTGGCCAGGTGGGCACTGAGCCGTACATTGCGAGACGGTAGCTGAGAGATTTGAGGATCGAGGTTGCGCCTCTGCTTCGAGGGGCACAGAGATGCCTAGTGTGGTTTTCGAGGATCTCGGCATGGTCCGAATTGTTTGTGATTGTCTTGGTGAATCGTTTTGTGTTTATTTTCTGTTTCTTGAATGTGCGTGTTTTCCCTGTCATAGGTGCTTTGTGTTCTGTGATTGTTCAGATGATTGACTTGATCGTATTATCTGTTTGATGACGCTTGTCACTCGTTGGTTTTATTATGTCTCTGCCTGTGATGTTGTGATAGTCGTCGCGGAGCGTGTTTTTACGCCGCATATGTCTTCGAGTGGCTTGTAACGTTTCGCCGTTGGGCGCGAGTTTTCGGTTATTGTGTATCTCATTGAGTTTTTCCTGGCAGTATATTACTTCTCCCTACTTGTTTTAAGTTTCGGGATGAAACTTCTTTTAAGGAGGGTTAGTATGTGATAACCGCAATTTCGATTTTCCGGTAATTTTCTTTTTTTTCTGCGGGAGTCCATTTTGACGACTCACTTGTGACCGTTTCGTCATTTTGAGAATGTTTAATTCTGCACTTTTCGACGTCCGAGTTCGTTTCGGTGTCGTTTTGCCGAGTTTCGTGCTTTTTAGCGACTTTTCCGCACTTGAGTTCGATTCTTACGAATCTCGTCCGAAACTATTGTTTTGAGTTTCCCGTAAGTCCGTTTAACTTGGTTAGACGTTATGTGAACTTCGGTTTGGTTATTCGATCAAGTATCGTGATTTTCGGGTGTTTTGGGCTATATTGTAATTTCCCAAAGTGGTGGGTATCCGTATACGTATTTGTTGTCTCGACCCTTTTTATGGTCGCGTGTGAGTTTGATTGTAACTCAAGCTCTTAGTATGATCTTATTCTGGAGCTTTCAGTGCGTATCTTGAACTTGGTTTTCCGATCGGAGGAATCCGTTGTTGTAATCGGCTTTGAAAGCATTGTTGCTGTCCTTTTGAGTTGTTAGCGCACGCTACACCTAATGGGTAGCGCGCGCTATGGTGCGGTTGTTAGCGCACGCTACAGGTTTGGTAGCGCACGATAACGGGTGGTGCAGAAATAGTCCAGAGGCTACTGGACTGGGTTAGAACGTTGGTTAGCGCACGCTATGTGGTAACATAATGCGCGCTAGGGTGCATTAGTAGCGCACGCTGGGGGGAGGATAGCGCACGCTACCCGGTAGTTCAGGGCAGTCCAGGAGCTACTGGACTGGCTCTAGGGCCTCGTTAGCGCACGCTAATATTTGTAGCTAGCGCGCGCTAACTGTACATGTTGGCAGAACGTTTTGTTCTGATGCTTCGATACCGCACGCTAATCAGGTAGGATTAGCGCATGCTAAGCTGTCCAGTATATAAACTGGACATCAGTCATTAATCTGCATTTTCTTCATTTTCTTCTTCTTCCTCTGCGGGTTCGAGACGTGGCGACTAGGGTTCGCTACCTGGGTTAATTTTCTTCCATTCCAAGGTGTTTTGGAGTATCCTAGGTGATTATAACATCATCTAATCCATTGTTCCTCACCGAATCATGGTAATTTTCTTGGATCCCTAGAGTTGACTTTTTGGGGGATTTTTTCTTGATTTCGTTTTTCATCCGATTTTGATAAACTGATTGTTGTAAAATGATGTTTTTAAACATATCCTATAGATTGAATATCCATATTTCGGTTGGGAATTCCATTTTCATGTTTTGTCGGATCGATTCGTGTTTTGGCCGTTTTGGGGGAAACCCTTGAACTTTCGTCGTTGTTCTTTGTATTCAGCGACTTTAGGTCGTGCTATGGAATTCATTTTCATTCTTGTTATTGTTGTTCGTAGTTTATTGTCGCGGGTTAGCGCTCAGTGGAATCGGCGGGTTTGTAGTCGGTTCGTGCCAACCTACTTCAATCGGTTCTTCGCATTGGTGGTTGTTCGAGGCAAGTACCTTGTCCATACAATTCTTGTTTTATGGATATGATAATTAGTGATCGTCTCCTTGTGTTTATTTGATCGTTTGAATTTCACTTTGAAAGATTCGGCTAGCCTTGTTAAAGGCCCTCTTTCAAAACGCGTGTGTTTTGTGGACATTGTGTTCGTGGATGGTCACGTGAATTACTATGAATACACTTGGTGTTGTCGTTGTGCTTTGATAATATATATGTATATATTATCTCATATCGGTGCGTTGTGATTTGACCATTGCGTCGTGCATTGTGTTTGTTGCCATTGAGTGAATTACTTGGATATTATTGATGTGATATGTTATTTGTGTGAATGTGTGGATATGGTTGAAGGTCTACCGTGACACATGGCACGTGATCATGTGGTCACGATGCAACAAGTGATTGATCCAACTGTGAGAGCCTGAGATAATCTACGGTGACACATGGCTTGTGATCGTGTGGCCAGGATGCAACAAGTGATTGATCCAACCGTGAGATATGGTGTGTGATTTGTTTAGCTAGCCAGCTCGGGAGGGTCCTTAGAGGCCTCGAGTGGGATTTGTGGCTTCGTCCCGGTCCTAGGCGATGCATGTGCGTGATTTGTTTTATGATTGTGGCCAGCTCGGGAGGGTCATTAGAGGCCTCGAGTGGGATTTGTGGCTTCGTCCCGGTCCTAGGCGATGCTTGTATGTGATTATGTTGTGTTGATTTTATGTCCGTTGAGGACCTTTGATGTGGGCTCTGGCCCTGTGAATTGTTGTTGGTTCTATTTATGAAAATGAAACCTTTGGGCTGTGACCCCTGTTGCTTTTGGGAAGAGAAGGATTCGAAAATCCTGAGTTGTATCTATCAAAACTCCCGATGGCATTTTAAATCACTTTATAAATTGTTTCCCTTGACTTGGGATCTTTGATTTTGGGAAGCTTTACCTAAACTCTTGCCTCGGGAATTATTTTCGTTATGTTTAAATCTTTGAGGATCCCTGATTATTTTATTCTTGGAACTTGAATTATATGGCTCGTATTTACACCTAGCAAAATAGTGGAATTTTGCTAACCCCCGAGTAATCGGGGGGTGGATGTCTGTATTGCATTCAGGTTTCAGGGAGCATGGCACAGGGTCGGCATGAAGGATGATGAAAGATGATCGATACTAATCACATGTGGAACCGTACGTTGTGTAATGGTTCAGTTGTACTTTATTTTCCACTGCAGTATTTTTCCCCATTATACGGGAGTTTATTGTATTTTGACCCCTGCGTGGGCAAGTATTGTAATCGAGTTGTATGTTTTTATTGAAAGGCCAAATCGGTCTACTGAGTCTTATTAGCCTTAAAGGCATTGTTGAGATGTTCGACGTTGTTTACCAGTCTTGTAGATCCTTGAGGAAAGGGTCTACGACGTGTAATATCCCTGAGTGGATTGGGGGTGTTACATAAATGGTATCGGAGATTAGGTTGTGGAAACCTAGGCTGTCATGTCAAGTTGTGTCTGTTGAGTTTTTATCTCGTCAGATTTTGTTTGACTGAGTCGTGTCGTGACGTGTCGTCTGAGTTTATTGGTCGTGATTAGTATCGTGTGGAGATCATCATCTTCGTGCGACCTGTGGCCGTAAGTCTCCCTTCTTTGTATTGTGCCTCGTGTGACAGGAGCTATTTGTTTGATTATTTGTTAAGTGATGGAACCTTCATGTAGATTCTTGGTTTCGTGATGCGTTCGTGTGATTCTCATATTTCGTTTATATGAGGAGTGTTGTCATTATTTGTCCTTTTGACTGTGATGTTTGACTGTTTGTTTTCCGGTAAAAGACATGTGCTGTCTTGATTTTGAGCGAGCTGATGCGTGTATTATGATTGTATGTAAGTGAATATTGTTACATGTAAAAGATTTTCGAAAACCTTGAGTATCTTAGAAAATAAATTTCGAGACGTACCTTTAAAATGAATTATTTTCTCGCGGTACTTTCAATAGTGCCGCAATATATTTCAAATTATTCCAATTGGGGACCAAAATATTTTGAGATATTTTCAATTATTTTGAAATGCTTTGCTTAGACCCAAGGGTCAAATATTTTAGAAAGTTTCAATTTAAAGGAAAGTGTCCTTGTTTTATCAAATGCAAGATGGTTTTCAAAGTCTCAATAATGGTGTTTGTACAACTTTTTGAAAATGTGATACTCAAGATCAACTGGTGTTTCCAAATTGTTTTAAAAGGGTGGTTTTCGTCCTTTTTTTTTAAAAAACCTATCAATTCCCGTTTGCGGTCTGGGAATGTATGTATGATGTTCGCATTATCGTTATGATGTTAGCTCCCGAGTGTGATCGAATTGGTGGCATGAACGTTGAGGCGTTGCCACGCATTTGTTGTACTAGCCCTCTGTAAGAGGTGTGAACTGGTATTCACTGTTTGTCGCCTCGTGGTGATTTGCGTGTTGTTGCACGAGTGTGAGCTGTTAAAGCTTGGGTTTGTACGTTTATGTACATGGGTGATTGTTTCATGATGTTTGTGATTGTGTGCTGGCTATCGTTCGGGCTGTTGTAATCGTCGAATGATGCCGTTGCCGAGTTGGCATCTCTGGTATGATGTTTTGCGATGTTACATTCTGTTGTATCTAGCATTTGTATATTCGGTACACCGAGCCGAGGCGTTTCAACCGTGATGTGCCGGGGGACATACATGTGCAAATTATCCTTCCTCGCCAGTGACGCGTTTCAAGTGCGGACTCGAGGGACACCGAATCCAGTTTTGAGAATTGGTTATCGAGATTTCCGAAGTTCGCGCTTCAACACAGATATCAGAATCGGATCTGAGAGGCCCATGAGAGATGTTTCTGTCGGTTGCTTTTTGAGCTGTTACCTTGCTTCCGTTATTGTGAGTTGTGGGGATGACATTTCTTTTATAAGAGGTCGTATGTAATACCCGTATTATTTTTGGCTTCTGCATTTTCTCTTTCTCAATTCTATCGACTCGCTCGTGTTCGTTAATACCTTTTGAACTTGTTTGGTATCTCGATTGCCATCGTTTGAACGGGTCGTGATCTTGTTTCGGATCCATCTGATTATCGTTGTAACTTTTTCGAGTTCGGTTCGATTCTTGTGAACATTGACAGAAATTATCGTCCTTTAGTTTCCATAAGTTTTGTTTATATCTTTGGTTGAAATTTGAACTTCGGAGTTGTTGTTCGACCATTGTTGTCCGGTTGTTGGTGTCCGAGCATTGTTGTCCGATCGATGTTGTTTGACCGTTGTTGTTCGATAGTTTTTGGTTAGGTCACTGTTGTTCAATCGTGGTTGTCCGATTTTTGTTGTCTGGTCTCGTACTGCGGAGAATTTGTCGTTCACCGTTAGCCAGCCGTTTCGAGTGTGGCCAGGTGGGTCACTGAGCCGTACATTGCGAGATGGTAGCTAAGAGATTTGAGGATCGAGGTTGCGCCTCTGCTCCGAGGGGCACAGAGATGCCTAGTGTGGTTTTCGAGGATCTCGGCATAGTCCGAATTGTTTGTGATTGTCCTGGTGAATCGTTTTGTGTTTATTTTCTGTTTCTTGACTGTGCGTGTTTTCCCTGTCATAGGTGCTTTGTGTTATGTGATTGTTCATATGATTGACTTGATCGTATTATCTGTTTTATGACGCTTGTCACTCATTGGTTTTATTATATCTCTACCTGTGATGTTGTGATAGTCGTCGCGGAGCGTGTTTTTACGCCGCATGTGTCTTCGAGTGGCTTGTAATGTTTCGCCGTTGGGCGCGAGTTTTCGGTTCTTGTGTATCTCATTGAGTTTTTCCTGGCAGGATATTACTTCTCCCTACTTGTTTTATGTTTTGGGACGAAACTTCTTTGAAGGAGGGTTAGTATGTAATAACCGCAATTTCGATTTTCGGTAATTTTTTTTTTTCGGCGGGAGTCCGTTTTGACGACTCACTTGTGACTGTTTCGTCATTCTGAGAATGTTTAATTCTGCACTTTTCGACGTCCGAGTTTGTTTCGGTGTCGTTTTGCCAAGTTTCGTGCTTTTTAGCGACTTTTCCGCACTTGAGTTCGATTCTTACGAATCTCGTCCGAAACTATTGTTTTGAGTTTCCCGTAAGTCCGTTTAACTTGGTTAGACGTTATGTGAACTTCGGTTTGGTTATTCGATCAAGTATCGTGATTTTCGGGTGTTTTGGGCCATATTGTAATTTCCCAAAGTGGTGGGTATCCGTATACGTATTTGTTGTCTCGACCCTTTTTATGGTCGCGTGTGAGTTTGATTGTAACTCAAGCTCTTAGTATGATCTTATTCTGGAGCTTTCCGTGCGTATCTTGAACTTGGTGTTCCGATCGGAGGAATCCGTTGTTGTAATCGGCTTTGAAAGTATTGTTGCTGTCCTTTTGAGTTGTTAGCGCACGCTACACCTATTGGGTAGCGCACGCTATGGTGCGGTTCTTAGCGCACGCTACAGGTTTGGTAGCGCACGATAACGGGTGGTGCAGAAACAGTCCAGAAGCTACTGGACTGGGTTAGAACGTTGGTTAGTGCACGCTATGTGGTAACATAACGCGCGCTAGGGTGCATTGGTAGCGCACGCTGGGGGGAGGATAGCGCACGCTACCCGGTAGTTCAGGGTAGTCCAGGAGCTACTGGAGTGGGTCTGGGGCCTCGTTAGCGCACGCTAATATTTGTAGCTAGCGCGCACTAACTGTACATGTTAGCAGAACGTTTTTTTCTGATGCTTCGATAGCGCACGCTAATCAGGTAGGATTAGCGCACGCTAAGCTGTCTAGTATATAAACTGGACAACAGTCATTAATCTGCATTTTCTTCATTTTTTTCTTCTTCCTCCGCGGGTTCGAGACGTGGCGACTAGGGTTCGCTACCTGGGTTAATTTTCTTCCATTCCAATGTGTTTTGGAGTATCCTAGGTGATTATAACATCATCTAATCCATTGTTCTTCACCGAATCAAGGTAATTTTCTTGGATCCCTAGAGTTGACTTTTTGGGGGATTTGTTCTTGATTTCGTTTTTCATCCGATTTTGATAAACTGATTGTTGTAAAATGATGTTTCTAAACATATCCTATGGATTGAATATTCATATTTCGGTTGGGAATTCCATTTTCATGTTTTGTCGGGTCGATTCGTGTTCTTGGCCGTTTTGGGGGAAACCCTTGAACTTTTGTCGTTGTTCTTTGGATTCAGCGACTTTAGGTCGTGCTATGGAATTCATTTTCATTGTTGTTATTGTTGTTCGTAGTTTATTGTCCCGGGTTAGCGCTCGGTGGAGTCGGTGGGTTCGTAGTCGGTTCGTGCCAACCTACTTCGATCGGTTCTTCGCATTGGTGGTTGATCGAGGCAAGTACCTTGTCCATACAATTCTTGTTTTATGGATATGATAATTAATGATCGTCTCCTTGTGTTTATTTGATCGTTTGAATTTCACTTTCAAAGATTCGGCTAGCCTTGTTAAAAGCCCTCTTTCAAAACGCGTGTGTTTTGTGGACATTGTGTTCGTGGATGGTTACATGAATTACAATGAATACACTTGGTGTTGCCGTTGTGCTTTGATAATATATATGTATATATTATCTCATATCGGTGCGTTGTGATTTGACCATTGCGTCATGCATTGTGTTTGTTGCCATTGAGTGAATTACTTGGATATTATTGATGTGATATGTTATTTGTGTGAATGTGTGGATATGGTTGAAGGTCTACCGTGACACATGGCACGTGATCATGTGGCCAGGATGCAACAAGTGATTGATCCAACCGTGAGAGCCTGAGATAATCTACGGTGACACATGGTTTGTGATCGTGTGGTCAGGATGCAACAAGTGATTGATCCAACCGTGAGATATGGTGTGTGATTTGTTTAGCTAGCCAGCTCGGGAGGGTCCTTAGAGGCCTCGAGTGGGATTTGTGGCTTCGTACCGGTCCTAGGCGATGCATGTGCGTGATTTGTTTTATGATTGTGGCCAGCTCGGGAGGGTCATTAGAGGCCTCGAGTGGGATTTGTGGCTTCGTCCCGGTCCTAGGCGATGCTTGTATGTGATTATGTTGTGTTGATTTTATGTCCGTTGAGGACCCTTGATGTGGGCTCTGGCCCTGTGAATTGTTGTTGGTTCTATTTATGAAAATGAAACCTTTGGGCTGTGACCCCTATTGATATTGGGAAGAGAAGGATTCGAAAATCCTGAGTTGTTTCTATCAAAACTCCCGATGGCATTTTAAATCACTTTATAAATTGTTTCCCTTGACTTGGGATCTTTCGATTTTGGGAAGCTTGAGCTAAACTCTTGCCTCGGGAAGTATTTTGGTTATGTTTAAATGTTTGAGGATCCCTGATTATTTTATTCTTGGAACTTGAATTATATGGCTCGTATTTGCACTTTGTACTTGCACTAGCAAAATAGTGGAATTTTGCTAACCCCCGAGTAATCGGGGGGTGGATGTCTGTATTGCATTCAGGTTTCAGGGAGCGTGGCACAGGGTCGGCATGAAGGATGATGAAAGATGATCGATACTAATCACATGTGGAACCGTACGTTGTGTATTGGTTCAGTTGTACTTTATTTTCCGCTGCAGTATTTTTCCCCATTATACGGGAGTTTGTTGTATTTTGACCCCTGCGTGGGCAAGTATTGTAATCAGTTGTATGTTTTTATTGAAAGGCCAAATCGGTCTACTGAGTCTTTTTAGCCTTAAAGGCATTGTTGAGATGTTCGACGTTGTTTACCAGCCTGGTAGATCCTTGAGGAAAGGGTCTACGGCATGTAATATCCCTGAGTGGATTGGGGGTGTTACATAAATGGTATCGGAGATTAGGTTGTGGAAACCTAGGCTGTCAGGTCAAGTTGTGACTGTTGAGTTTTTATCTCGTCAGATTTTGTCTGACTGAGTCATGTCGCGACGCGTTGTCTGAGTTTGTTGGTCGTGATTAGTATCGTGGGGCGATCATCATCTTCGTGCGACCTGTGGCCGTAGTCTCCCTTCTTTGTATTGTGCCTCGTGTGACACGAGCTATTTGTTTGATTATTTGTTAAGTGATGGAACCTTCATGTAGATTCTTGGTTTCGTGATGCGTTCATGTGATTCTCATATTTCGTTTATATGAGTAGTGTTGTCATTATTTGTCCTTTTGACTGTGATGTTTGACTGTTTGTTTTCCGGTAAAAGACATGTGCTGTCTTGATTTTGAGCGAGCTGATGCGTGTATTATGATTGTATGTAAGTGAATATTGTTACATGTGAATTTTTAGGCATTCTAGCCTAATAGATTTTCGAAAACCTTGAGTATCTTAGAAAATAAATTTCAAGACGTACCTTTAAAATGAATTATTTTCTCGCGGTACTTTCAAACTGCTTTCTAGTGCCGCAATATATTTCAAATTATTCCAATTGGGGACCAAAATATTTTGAGATATATTTCAAATTATTCCAATTGAAGTCTACCTATTGTTTCAGTGTTTTCTTCATCTTAAGGTATGTTAATACAATCTCCTACCTTGGATTCGTGTTAATAAGTATATGAGGATTATGCTATCAAGATATTGAGTTCCATTGATAAATTATCCAAACAACATCATGTTTATAAGTTGGAATGTTTATACTTAAGATATCATCGTTGGAAACATCATGATTAGCATCTTACCACGTCGAATGATGAGAGAAATATTCTGGGATTGATTATCCGTATTGATGACGTTACCATATTGGTCGTAGACGTAAAGTTGTTATCACTTTTGTTAAATGGACTTAGGAAAGAATCATAGAATATTTGCATCCTTTGTTATAAGTTGGAATTGTTAGTTCATCTTCATAGTTAAATCGGGATGTAATGATGATATTGGAATCTAGTGCATCGACCTTAAGAACACCAAACTTCACATGAGAACTGTAATCATGATGGAATATGGTGTTGTTATGATTATACGTATCCTTGTATCTCGAAGATGTTAGAATCCATGAGATCATTTGTAATAAGATGAACGTAACATGCATGGAGATAACATATATCAAACACTGAGGATTTCGTAAGTTTCATCACAGTTATAACAGTCGACTGCCCAGGGAAGAACTGTCATACATGTTTAGCGTGCGCTAAGATTTATAGTTAACGTGCGCTATCGGGTATAAGTTAACGTACGCTACGCTTGTAACGTAACGTGCGTTATATCATCAGACGAGTCAATCGACTGATCAGTGAGGTACTGATAGTGCATGGTTAGCGTACACTGAACTTACTATTATTGCGTGCGCTAACAAGTAGCCTTAACGTACGCTACATAGGATACGTAGCGTGCGTTAAGCAAGCCAGACAGATTACGTTTTATGAACTTCCGACCGTAATTTGGATTGTTAGATGTCCGTACAACGTGAGATGAACTCTATATTATTTCTTTTGTTTAAGGTTCGAGCTTGCTACGTGATTGATCGAAGGGGCGACCTTCGAGTGTTTCATTTTTCGTGGAAGTATTATTCTTGTCTTCGAATCGAGGCAAGTACCTTAATTGTTTTATGTATTGATGTTATACATATTGTTGTACATGTATGTCGTTATAGTATGTCCACCTCGTGTTGGTCCGACGGGATCATCGGGGGATCTATGCTAGCGTGCGCTGGATCATCGGACGGGTTTTTCCACCTCAGGTTGGTTTGACGGAATCATCGGGGGGTCTAGGCAGTGAACACTGGATCATCGGAATTACCATGTGTATGTTGTGATATCATGTTGTGATTATCATGTGTGTATGTTATTATTGAGTTTCTCGCTGTAATAACCGCAATTTCAATTTCCGATAATTTTCTTTTTTCGGCGGGAGTCCGTTTTGACGACTCACTTTTGACCGTTTCGTCATTCTGAGAATGTTTAATTCTTCACTTTTCGACGTCTTAGTTCGTTTCGGTATCGTTTTTCCGAGTTCCGTGCTTTTTAGCGACTTTTCCGCACTTGAGTTCGATTCTTACGAATCTGGTCCGAAACTATTGTTTTGAGTTTCCCGTAAGTCCGTTTTACTTGGTTAGACGTGATGTGAACTTCGGTTTGGTTATTCGATCACGTATCGTGATTTTCGGGCGTTTTGTGCCATTTTGTAATTTCCCAAAATGGTGGGTATCCGTATACGTATTTGTTGTCTCGACCCTTTTTATGGTCGCGTGTGAGTTTGATTGTAACTCAAGATCTTTGTATGATCTTATTCTGGAGCTTTCCATGCGTATCTTGAACTTGGTGTTCCGATCGGAGGAATCCGTTGTTGTAATCGGCTTTGAGAGCACTGTTGTTGTCCTTTTGAGTCGTTAGCGCACGCTACACCTATTGGTTAGCGCGCGCTATGGTGCGGTTGTTAGCGCACGCTATAGGTTTGGTAGCGCACGCTAACAGGTGGTGCAGAAACAGTCCATATGCTACTGGACTGGGTTAGAACGTTGGTTAGCGCACGCTATGTGGTAACATAACGCGCGCTAGGGTGCATTGGTAGCGCACGCTGGGGAAGGATAGCGCATGCTACCCGGTAGTTCAGGCGATCCAGATCTACCGGGGTAGTGCAGGCCTCGTTAGCGCACGCTAATATTTGTAGCTAGCGCGCTAATCGTACATGTTGGAAGAACGCTTTGTTCGATGCTTGATAGCGCACGCTAATCGTAGGATTAGCGCACGCTAAGTCATCGATATATAAACTGGACAGCAGTCATTAGTCTGCATTTTCTTCATTTTCTTCTTCTTCCTCCGCGGGTTCGAAACGTGGTGACTAGGGTTCGCTACCTGGGTTAATTTTCTTCCATTCCAAGGTGTTTTAGATGATCCTAGGTGATTATAACATCATCTAATCCATTGTTCTTCACCGAATCAAGGTATTTTTCTTGGATCCCTAGAGTTGACTTTTTGGGGGATTTGTTCTTGATTTCATTTTTCATCCGATTTTGATAAACCGATTGTTGTAAAATGATGTTTTTAAACATATCCTATGGATTGAATATCCATATTTCAGTTGGGAATTCCATTTTTATGTTTTGTCGGGTCGATTCGTGTTCTTGGCCATTTTGGGGGAAACCCTTGAACTTTCATCGTTGTTCTTTGGATTCAGCGACTTTAGGTCGTGTTATGGAATTCATTTTCATTGTTGTTATTGTTGTTCGTAGTTTATTGTCGTGGGTTAGCGCTCGGTGGAGTCGGCGGGTTTGTAGTCGGTTCGTGCCAACCTACTTGGACCGGTTCTTCGCGTTGGTGGTTGTTCGAGGCAAGTACCTTGTCCATACAATTCTTGTTTTATGGATATGATAATTAGTGATCGTCTCCTTGTGTTTATTTGATCGTTTGAATTTCACTTTCAAAGATTCGGTTAGCCTTGTTAAAGGCCCTCTTTCAAAACCCGTGTGTTTTGTGGACATTGTGTTCGTGGATGGTTACGTGAATTACTATGAATACACTTGGTGTTGTCGTTGTTCTTTGATAATATATGTATATATTATCTAATATAGGTGCGTTGTGATTTGACCATTGCGTCGTGCACTGTGTTTGTTTCCATTGAGTGATTTACTTGGATATTATTGATGTGATATGTTATTTGTGTGAATGTGTGGATATGGTTGAAGGTCTACCGTGACACATGGCACGTGATCATGTGGTCAGGATGCAACAAGTGATTGATCCAACCGTGAGAGCCTGAGATAATCTACGGTGACACATGGCTTGTCATCGTGTGGTCAGGATGCAACAAGTGATTGATCCAACCGTGAGATATGGTGTGTGATTTGTTTAGCTAGCCAGCTCGGGAGGGTCCTTAGAGGCCTCGAGTGGGATTTGTGGCTTCGTACCGGTCCTAGGCGATGCATGTGCGTGATTTGTTTTATGATTGTGGCCAGCTCGGGAGGGTCATTAGAGGCCTCGAGTGGGATTTGTGGCTTCGTCCCGGTCCTAGGCGATGCTTGTATGTGATTATGTTGTGTTGATTTTATGTCCGTTGAGGACCTTTGATGTGGGCTCTGGCCCTGTGAATTGTTGTTGGTTCTATTTATGAAAATGAAACCTTTGGGCTGTGACCCCTGTTGATTTTGGGAAGAGAAGGATTCGAAAATCCTGAGTTGTTTCTATCAAAACTCCCGATGGCATTTTAAATCACTTTATAAATTGTTTCCCTTGACTTGGGATCTTTCGATTTTGGGAAGCTTGAGCTAAACTCTTGCCTCGGGAAGTATTTTCGTTATGTTTAAATCTTTGAGGATCCCTGATTATTTTATTCTTGGAACTAGAATTATATGGCTCGTATTTGTACCTAGCAAAATAGTGGAATTTTGCTAACCCCCGAGTAATCGGGGGGTGGATGTCTATATTGCATTCAGGTTTCAGGGAGCGTGGCACATGTTGCTACCCAAAATATTATCACGAGATAGATATTGCTGGAATGGATGGGATAGCAAACAAATGCAAGAGCACTTCCGTGAGAAAGATAAATAACACAGGATTTTCCGGGGTTGTTAGTCCCGGGCTTGAATGCTCTCGCGAGATATTATTAATACCAATATTTGGGGATACAAGTACTAATGTAAGAATACAATTACAATAAGTGTAAAGATTCTTGTTATCTTAGCTAGTGAGCGTGTAGATTGCCGGAAGAACCAGATTTGATGCTCTGTGAGTTCTTGTAACAAAGAAGATGAACAGTCGCGGCGGAGAGAGATCGACGGTCTCTCACGGCGAGTATTTAGCTGGATGCTTGGGCTCCGGGGCTTATGAATCCCTTGGAATCGGTCTAGTGGAGACTTGCTGCGCGATCGAGTTCTGAACGAGAGATTCGGAGAGAGAAGTCCTGAGATGGATTCCGGTGAGAAAGCCGAGAGCTTGGTGATATGTGTGTTCTACTGTATTTCTGTTGTGGGAGAAATGAATTCTGAACCTAAGTTAGAATGAATCCGGAACCTTTTTCCAGTAGGAGGAGGTTCTCTATTTATAGGGCTTGGATACGCCGGGCGATCGCCTTTTCTGCATTATAATAATCGGGCGATCGTCTTTTAGCACATGGGCCTATCCCCTCAAAGTATGCAGGAGTTCTTTGGCGGATCAATCAGTGCGGTCCAATGGGGAGCTTACACGCGTCCTGAGTTGCTGTCACGGGTGGTCCCACTGACAACTTTCGGCGCGCATGCTGGTAGGTGAGGTAGGTGACAAGCTGTGGTCAAAAGATCTTGTCTGTCAGCAAAAGATCTTATCTGCTAGCGAAGATCTTGTCAGCGCCTTTGGTGGATCTGCACGCGGGTGCTTTTCTGAGATCCAATCCTTGATGACTTTGACGGGCGATCGTCTCTGCTCGGGGCGTAGGTCGATTGCCCTTAGTTGGTCACTAGAGTATATCGCCAGCTGCCAAAGGGCGATCGCCTTGGGAGTCGATCGCTAGGTACCTGATGTTGGTCTGATATCTTCGACTTGGCGAGCTAGCCATAGTTTGACTGGAGTTGACTTGGTCGCTCGGCCTTGTAGTCGATCGCCTGTCGGGATGAATAAATCGTGACATAACAATTGCCCCCCAGCTCGCTCATACGTTGGAAACGTGGGGTGAGGTGGCTCTCTTGGCGATCGCTGAACTTTTGACGAGCGACTTCGTGTTTAACTGAACTGGCGATCGTCTTTGAGCTGATATACTCTGGGTTCGGACGACCTGGTTGGCCGCTGAACTGCGCGGGAAAAAACAATGGGCGTGGAAAAGTCTCCGCGCACGCGTCGGGCTTCTATTGGAGGACGCCAACGGTCATTAATGACTCCTCGGCTGACGCGTCCTTGGAAAGACGCGTACGCGGGTCTCGAGGGGGTCAATTAATGCGTCGTTTGAGATCCGACCCCTGAGGTTTTCCCTTATTGCAAACTGGTCCCTGCCTACTCCTATAAAAGGGGCGCGGTGCTGCAGTTTCACTCACGCGTACTATTGGAGAAAGAAGGACTTGCTGTCGAATTTTTTGAAGATCTTAACGCCGATCGTCGTTCGATTTTACTTTAGGGTAAGAAAAATCCTTTTCTCCTTTTCTGTTTCTGAGAATGGCCGGAACCTCATCATCATTTGGAGCGGGAACCAGTTCTACCGCCGGGACATCGACTGTCCGGGGAGAAACTTCTTCCGTCTTCCACCTGGAGACGGCGACTGAAGCTATTCGGGCCAGAATCGACCCGGCTGAAGTCGCGGCTTTATTCAATGAGGCCGATGTTGCTAAGGAGTCGGCTGCTGAAGAGAGACGATCGCAGATCGAGAGAGATCTGGAGATCAGGGCTTACTGGGAGCAACATAGCAATTTCGGTCGGGCCTATAAGGCCTTTGCTGATATAATGGAGAAGTTGGCCGGCCCTACTCCGAGATTCGATTTCCGGGGGTACTCGGTCGCCTACCCCTATGTGTTTCCCAAACGGTCGCGATCTGCCGTCTTTGCAGCGATCGTTGTGGTCGCTTGGCCAAATACGGAGTTCGACGACCAGGAAAGATCTGGCCGTCTGGAGGACAAGATTCCATGTTCCTTCAGATGTGGACATGTTCGCGCCGGCAGAGAATGAACGAGCCGACCAGCCTCCGATGGGTATGGTCGCCGTGAACGAGGCGATTATGGAGGCCGGGCTGCGCTTCCCTCTATCCTTTGCTGTCTCCCATTTGTTGGCCGCTTGGAATGTGGCGCCACTTCAGCTGACGCCGAACGCCTGGCTCCAACTAAACTGCACTCTCACCCTTTTCGGCGGTCACCGTCTATACCGCCTCCCATCGCCGTTGGAGATGAACCATTTGTTCAAAATGACGGCTCATAAAGGGTTGGTCGGCGGTTACCATATTCAGGGCCGATCCGGTCGGGTGATTCATGGAGTCCCGAATAAGATGCGGGGCGATCAGACGAAGTGGTTCTGGGTCGCCGGCAAGTGGAGAGCTTCGGCGAGTGACAATCCTACGGGCGAGCTGGAGATCCCCACTGAATTTCGGGAGAGGAATACCGGTAAGGGTTTAGACTCTCCCTTCGTTTGGATGCGTTTAGGACTGATCTAATTTGATTTCGGTTTTGCAGGTTTTCACATTCCGGCGATCGAGGAGCTGCCTTTTGACTTTCTCGTTGTCTGGGAGCGGATAAGGAGCTTTTCGGACGACGACCTTGACGCCACTCGGATCAACAAGGAGAGTCGTTGGTTGTCGGCTCGACTATTCCATTTCCCGAGACATCTCTCGGTGCCAGGTATGAGTTTCTGCGACCTTCAATTTCTAGGCGATCGCCTTATTTGAGGACAGTATCTGATTGTTGACCGATTTCGGGACCAGATGCAGAATGCCGTCCAGGCACAGAGGGTTGCTGAAGAGGAGGCCGATCGCCAAAAGGTGACGATCGCTAGGTTGACCAGCGAGCTGACGGAGGCGAGGGAAAAAGTTGCTGCGAGGGAGGCTGAGCTCCAGGGGTCGCGACAGGCGATGGCGGAGCTGAAAGTTGCTACCCAAAATATTATCCGGAGATAGATATTGCTGGAATGGATGGGATAGCAAACAAATGCAAGAGCACTTCCGTGAGAAAGATAAATAACACAGGATTTGCCGGGGTTGTTAGTCCCGGGCTTGAATGCTCTCGCGAGATATTATTAATACCAATATTCGGGGATACAAGTACTAATGTAAGAATACAATTACAATAAGTGTAAAGATTCTTGTTATCTTAGCTAGTGAGCGTGTAGATTGCTGGAAGAACCAGATTTGATGCTCTGTGAGTTCTTGTAACAAAGAAGATGAACAGTCGCGGCGGAGAGAGATCGACGGTCTCTCACGGCGAGTATTTAGCTGGATGCTTGGGCTCCGGGGCTTATGAATCCCTTGGAATCGGTCTAGTGGAGACTTGTTGCTTCTGCCGATCGAGTTCTGAACGAGAGATTCGGAGAGAGAAGTCCTGAGATGGATTCCGGTGAGAAAGCCGAGAGCTTGGTGATATGTGTGTTCTACTGTATTTCTGTTGTGGGAGAAATGAATTCTGAACCTAAGTTAAAATGAATCCAGAACCTTTTTCCAGTAGGAAGAGGTTCTCTATTTATAGGGCTTGGATACGCCGGGCGATCGCCTTTTCTGCATTATAATAATCGGGCGATCGTCTTTTAGCACATGGGCCTGTCCCCTCAAAGTCTGCAGGAGTTCTTTGGCGGTCAGCGTGCGGTCCAATGGGGAGCTTACACGCGTCCTGAGTTGCTGTCACGGGTGGTCCCACTGACAACTTTCGGCGCGCATGCTGGTAGGTGAGGTAGGTGACAGACTGTGGTCAAAAGATCTTGTTTGTCAGCAAAAGATCTTATCTGCTAGCGAAGATCTTGTCAGCGCCTTTGGTGGATCTGCACGCGGGTGCTTTTCTGAGATCCAGTCCTTGATGACTTTGACGGGCGATCGTCTCTGCTCGGGGCGTAGGTCGATTGCCCTTAGCCGGTAACTAGAGTAGATCGCCAGCTGCCAAAGGGCGATCGCCTTGGGAGTCGATCGCTAGGTACCTGATGGTGGTCTGATATCTTCGACTTGGCGAGCTAGCCATAGTTTGACTGGAGTTGACTTGGTCGCTCGGCCTTGTAGTCGATCGCCTGTCGGGATGAATAAATCCTGACACAACAGCACAGGGTCGGCATGAAGGATGATGAAAGATGATCGATACTAATCACATTTGGAACCGTACGTTGTGTATTGGTTCAGTTGAACTTTATTTTCCGCTGCAGTATTTTTCCCCATTATACGGGAGTTTGTTGTATTTTGACCCCTGCGTGGGCAAGTATTGTAATCGAGTTGTATGTTTTTATTGAAAGGCCAAATCGGTCTACTGAGTCTTATTAGCCTTAAAGGCATTGTTGATATGTTCGACGTTGTTTACCATCCTGGTAGATCCTTGAGGAAAGGGTCTACGGCGTGTAATATCCCTGAGTGGATTGGGGGTGTTACATAAATGGTATCGGAGATTAGGTTGTGGAAACCTAGGCTGTCAGGTCAAGTTGTGTATGTTGAGTTTTTATCTCGTCAGATTTTGTTTGACTGAGTCATGTCGCGACGCGTCGTCTGAGTTTGTTGGTCGTGATTAGTATCGTGGGGAGATCATCATCTTCGTGCGACCTGTGGCCGTAAGTCTCCCTTCTTTGTATTTTGCCTCGTGTGACACGAGCTATTTGTTTGATTATTTGTTAAGTGATGGAACCTTCATGTAGATTCTTGGTTTCGTGATGCGTTCGTGTGATTCTCATATTTCGTTTATATGAGGAGTGTTGTCATTATTTGTCCTTTTGACTGTGATGTTTGACTGTTTGTTTTCCGGTAAAAGGCATGTGTTGTCTTGATTTTGAGCGAGCTGATGCGTATATTATGATTGTATGTAAGTGAATATTGTTACATGTGAGTTTTTAGGCATTCTAGCCTAATAGATTTTCGAAAACCTTGAGTATCTTAGAAAATAAATTTCGAGGCGTACCTTTAAAATGAATTATATTCTCGCGGTACTTTCAAAGTGCTTTCTAGTGCCGCAATATATTTCAAATTATTCCAATTGGGGACCAAAATATTTTGAGATATTTTCAATTATTTAGAAATGCTTTGCTTAGACCCAAGGGTCGAATATTTCAGAAAGTTTCAATTTAAAGGAAAGTGTCCTCGTTTTATCAAATGCAAGATGGTTTTCAAAGTCTCAATAATGGTGTTTGTACAACTTTTTGAAAATGTGATACTCAAGATCAACTGGTGTTTCCAAATTGTTTTAAAAGGGTGGTTTTCGTCTTTTTTTTTTAAAAAACCTATCAATTCCCGTTTGCGGTCTGGGAATGTATGTATGATGTTCGTATTGTCGTTATGATGTTAGCTCCCGGGTGTGATCGAATTGGTGGCATGAACGTTGAGGCATTGCCACGCATTTGTTGTACTAGCCCTCTGTAAGAGGTGTGAACTGGTATTCACTGTTTGTCGCCTTGTGGTGATTTGCGTGTTGTTGCACGAGTGTGAGCTGTTAAAGCTTGAGTTTGTACGTTTATGTACATGGGTGATTGTTTCATGATGTTTGTGATTGTGTGCTGGCTATCGTTCGGGCTGTTGTAATCATCGAACGATGCCGTTGTTGTTGTGATTTTTGTATGTGTTGATATGTTATGCTGAGTTGGCATCTCTGGTATGTTGTTTTGCGATGTTACATTCCGTTGTATCTAGCATTTGTATATTCGGTACGCCGAGCCGAGGCGTTTCAAACGTGATCTGCCGGGGACATACATGTGCAAATTGTACTTCCTCGCCAGTGACGCGTTTCAAGTGCGGACTCGAGGGACACCGAATCCAGTTTTGAGAATTGGTTACCGAGATTTCCGAAGTTCGCGCTTCAACACAGATATCAAAATCGGCTCTGAGAGGCCCATGGGATATGTTTCTGTCGGTTGCTTTTTGAGCTGTTACCTTGCTTCCGTTATTCTGAGTTGCGGGGATGACATTTCTTTTATAAGAGGTCGTATATAATACCCGTATTATTTTTGGCTTCTGCATTTTCTCTTTCTCAATTCTATCGACTTGCTCGTGTTTGTTAATACCTTTTGAGCTTGTTTGGTATCTCGATTGCCATCGTTTGAACGGGTCGTGATCTTGTTTCAGATCCATTTGATTATCGTTGTAACTTTTTCGAGTTCGGTTTGATTCTTGTGAACATTGACATAAATTATCGTCCTTTAGTTTCCATAAGTTTTGTTTATATCTTTGGTTGAAATTTGAACTTCGGAGTTGTTGTTCGACCATTGTTGTCCGGTCGTTGGTGTACGAGCATTGTTGTCCGATCGATGTTGTTTGACCGTTGTTGTTCGATAGCTTTTGGTTAGGTCACTGTTGTTCAATCGTGGTTGTCCGATTTTTGTTGTCTGGTCTCGTACTGCGGAGAATTTGTCGTTCACCGTTAGCCAACCATTTCGAGTGTGGCCAGGTGGGTCACTGATCCGTACATATCGAGACGGTAGCTGAGAGATTTGAGGATTGAGGTTGCGCCTCTGCTCCGAGGGGCACAGAGATGCCTAGTGTGGTTTTCGAGGATCGCGGCATAGTCCGAATTGTTTGTGATTGTCCTGGTGAGTCGTTTTGTGTTTATTTTCTGTTTCTTGACTGTGCGTGTTTTCCCTGTCATAGGTGCTTTGTGTTCTGTGATTGTTCAGATGATTGACTTGATCGTATTATTTGTTTGATGACGTTTGTCACTCGTTGGTTTTATTATATCTCTGCCTGTGATGTTGTGATAGTCGTCGCGGAGCGTGTTTTTACGCCGCATGTGTCTTCGAGTGGCTTGTAATGTTTTGCCGTTGGGCGCGAGTTTTCGGTTCTTGTGTATCTCATTGAGTTTTTCCTGGCAGGATATTACTTCTCCCTACTTGTTTTAAGTTTCGGGACGAAACTTCTTTTAAGGAGGGTTAGTATGTAATAACCGCAATTTCGATTTCCGGTAATTTTCTTTTTTCGGCGGGAGTCCATTTTGACAACTCACTTGTGACAGTTTCGTCATTCTGAGAATGTTTAATTCTGCACTTTACGACGTCCGAGTTCGTTTCGGTGTCGTTTTGCCGAGTTCCGTGCTTTTTAGCGACTTTTCCGCACTTGAGTTTGATTCTTACGAATCTCGTCCAAAACTATTGTTTTGAGTTTCCCGTAAGTCCGTTTAACTTGGTTAGACGTGATGTGAACTTCGGTTTGGTTATTCGATCACGTATCGTGCTTTTCGCGTGTTTTGGGCCATATTGTAATTTCCCAAAGTGGTGGGTATCCGTATACGTATTTGTTGTCTCGACCCTTTTTATGGTCGCGTGTGAGTTTGATTGTAACTCAAGCTCTTAGTATGGTCTTATTCTGGAGCTTTCCGTGCGTATCTTGAACTTGGTGTTCCGATCGGAGGAATCCGTTGTTGTAATCGGCTTTGAGAGCACTCTTGCTGTCCTTTTGAGTCGTTAGCGCACGCTACACCTATTGGGTAGCGCGCGCTATGGTGCGGTTGTTAGCAAACGCTACAGGTTTGGTAGCGCACGATAACGGGTGGTGCAGAAACAGTCCAGAAGCTACTGGACTGGGTTAGAACGTTGGTTAGCGCACGCTATGTGGTAACATAACGTGCGCTAGGGTGCATTGGTAGCGCACGCTGGGGGGAGGATAGCGCACGCTACCCGGTTCGAGCGATCCGGGAGCTACCGGGTAGTGCAGGGCCTCGTTAGCGCACGCTAATATTTGTAGCTAGCGCGCGCTAACTGTACATGTTGGCAGAACGTTTTGTTCTGATGCTTCGATAGCGCACGCTAATCAGGTAGGATTAGCGCACGCTAAGCTGTCCAGTATATAAACTGGACAGCAGTCATTAATCTGCATTTTCTTCATTTTCTTCTTCTTCCTCTGCGGGTTCGAGACGTGGCGACTAGTGTTCGCTACCTGGGTTAATTTTCTTCCATTCCAAGGTGTTTTGGAGTATCCTAGGTGATTATAACATCATCTAATCCATTGTTCTTCACCGAATCAAGGTAATTTTCTTGGATCCCTAGAGTTGACTTTTTGGGGGATTTATTCTTGATTTCGTTTTTCATCCGATTTTGATAAACTGATTGTTGTAAAATGATGTTTTTAAACATATCCTATGGATTGAATATCCATATTTCGGTTGGGAATTCCATTTTCATCTTTTGTCGGGTCGATTCGTGTTCTTGGCCGTTTTGGGGGAAACCCTTGAACTTTCGTCGTTGTTCTTTGGATTCAGCGACTTTAGGTCGTGCTATGGAATTCATTTTCATTGTTGTTATTGTTGTTCGTAGTTTACTGTCGTGGGTTAGCGCTCGGTGGAGTCGGCAGGTTCGTAGTCGGTTCGTGCCAACCTACTTCGATCGGTTCTTCGCATTGGTGGTTGTTCGAGGCAAGTACCTTGTATATACAATTCTTGTTTTATGGATATGATAATTAGTGATTGTCTCCTTGTGTTTATTTGATCGTTTGAATTTCACTTTCAAAGATTCGGCTAGCCTTGTTAAAGGCCCTCTTTCAAAACGCGTGTGTTTTGTGGACATTGTGTTCGTGGATGGTTACGTGAATTACTATGAATACACTTGGTGTTGTCTTTATGCTTTGATAATATATATGTATATATTATCTCATATCGGTGCGTTGTAATTTGACCATTGCGTCGTGCATTGTGTTTGTTGCCATTGAGTGAATTACTTGGATATTATTGATGTGATATGTTATTTGTGTGAATGTGTGGATATGGTTGAAGGTCTACCGTGACACATGGCACGTGATCATGTGGTCAGGATGCAACAAGTGATTGATCCAACCGTGAGAGCGTGAGATAATCTATGGTGACACATGGTTTGTGATCGTGTGGTCAGGATGCAACAAGTGATTGATCCAACCGTGAGATATGGTGTGTGATTTGTTTAGCTAGCCAGCTCGGGAGGGTCCTTAGAGGCCTCGAGTGGGATTTGTGGCTTCGTCCCGGTCCTAGGCGATGCATGTGCGTGATTTGTTTTATGATTATGGCCAGCTCGGGAGGGTCATTAGAGGCCTCGAGTGGGATTTGTGGCTTCGTCCCGGTCCTAGGCGATTCTTGTATGTGATTATGTTGTGTTAATTTTATGTCCGTTGAGGACCCTTGATGTGGGCTCTGGACCTGTGAATTGTTGTTGGTTCTATTTATGAAAATGAAACCTTTGGGCTGTGACCCCTATTGATTTTGGGAAGAGAAGGATTCGAAAATCCTGAGTTGTTTCTATCAAAACTCCCGATGGCATTTTAAATCACTTTATAAATTGTTTCCCTTGACTTGGGATCTTTCGATTTTGGGAAGCTTTACCTAAACTCTTGCCTCGGGAAGTATTTTCGTTATGTTTAAATCTTTGAGGATCCCTGATTATTTTATTCTTGGAACTTGAATTATATGGCTCGTATTTGCACTTTGTACTTGCACTAGCAAAATAGTGGAATTTTGCTAACCCCCGAGTAATCGGGGGGTGGATGTCTGTATTGCATTCAGGTTTCAAGGAGCGTGGCACAGGGTCGGCATGAAGGATGATGAAAGATGATCGATACTAATCACATGTGGAACCGTACGTTGTGTATTGGTTCAGTTGTACTTTATTTTCCGTTGTAGTATTTTTCCCCATTATACGGGAGTTTGTTGTATTTTGACCCCTGCGTGGGCAAGTATTGTAATCGAGTTGTATGTTTTTATTGAAAGGCCAAATCGGTCTACTGAGTCTTTTTAGCCTTAAAGGCATTGTTGAAATGTTCGACGTTATTTACCCGCTTGGTAGATCCTTGAGGAAAGGGTCTACCGCGTGTAATATCCCTGAGTGGATTGGGGGTGTTACACTCGCAGGAGAAGACTCTTTGGTTTTTTGTCATTTATGTTATTATTATTCTTCGTGAGATGTTGAATAATATGTTGTGGGACTTGTACTAGCATCGTTGTGCTAACCCCTTCGGGGGTGAACATTTGTTTATGTTCAGGATCCAGGAGAGCGGGGAAACAACCACTGGAGTTGCATGACGACGAGGGTGCATAGTGATGTTCCGGCCGGGTTTATTTGTCTGTTGTTTGTATCGTTTTAATAAGTACTCGAGTACGTCGTCGTTTGTGATGATTTGGATTTGGTGATGTATTAATACTTTTCCTTTGGACATTTGTATTTTCAGTATTGGTCAGAACTGTTGTATTTTATTTCAGTTATTTTCATACGTTGGTATCAGTTATTGTCTTTTTATTTCTTCAGCCTTGTAAATCCCTATGTAAAGGATTTACGGCGCTGTAATATTCCTAAATATATCGGGGTGTTACAGTAGGAGGCATTGGGTTCTGGACTCTAATTTCTAGACGTCAACTAGCAGGTAGCGCATGCTAATAGTATTCCTAGTGCATCCTGAATGATCAATTAGCGCACGCTAAGCCCTTCGTAGCGCACGCTAAAGACACCAGACAGAAGCTACTGGACTATCCGGTGAACACGTTAGCACACGTTATTTCAAGTATTAGCGCATGCTAATCATACTTAGTATAGATAGGACTCATCAGCACACTATTCGTCATTTTTCATCTCTTCTCCTCTCTTGGGCGATTTTCAATGATTTTGGGCGATTTGTGAAGATCCGAGCGAGATATCATCATCTGCCAACATCTTCAAGCTTTAAGTTCAGATTATTCAACATTAAATCTTCTCCACCGCTCCAAATCGAAGTAAACTTCGCATAACCCTAGATTTTCGGGAATTGGGGGTTTCTCCGCGATCTCTTCAATTTTGCTTGTTGATATGATGGGAATATGTTGGGTATGGTTATCTACCTCCGATACATGTTTTTCCTATGGAATTATTAGTATATTTCCGATATTGTTATGAATGGAGATGGTTGATTGTGATTCACCATCTAGGAGTTTTGTCGTTGGATTACACGTATCGTAGGCGGGATTTTCCGGTGGATTCCAACTTATTTGCATGTTGATTGATTATTGATAGTTGGTTACGAACTTGTCTAGGTTTGGAGTTTTTGATTGCTTCAATCTTGGTACCTTGTTGTTCGTACCCTTTTCTCTCGATCCAGGAAAGTAATTCTTGTGAAGATTATATTCTTAAATGTGAAATGTAATGCATATGAGTGTTAGAGTTTTATATGTTCACTCCGGGAGGGTCTGGCGAGGCCACAGAGGGGTCCACGCATTGATGGGTCCGCAAACATTTGGGTTAACCACTATGAGAGGGTCCGACGGGGCCTCGAAGGGATTCACGCATTGATGGGTTCACGGTTAATCATGGAGGATTTTTCACTATTGAGATATATTGGATAATTGCATTTTTCGGAAATCATTATCATGGCTTTGAAATTTATGCATGTGCTTTGACGTTTAGGATGTGACATTTCACTTGTATTACTTGCACTAACCCCCTTTTTGGGGTGGGAAAAATCATTTCTTGTCTTCCAGGTTCGAAGAATCCAAGCGAACAAGCACCAGGCGGTACGACGATGAGGGCGAGGTGTGATACTATGATGGATTATGTCCTGTCTTTCAAACATTGTCTTTTGGACTACTTTATCCTTGTAATATTAGTTTGTACTCGAGTACTATAGGAGGTTCCTTTCTGGTTGATGTATTAACTATCGTACTTTATTGAGATCTTTTGTATTTATTCGCTAGAGTTTCCCTTGATTGTCTCTGATTTATTGATCCCTGTTTGGATATCGTGAGTTTGGATGTGTTATGTGTAAAAGTAAGCCTAGTGGGTACTCGGTAGGGATTCACGGCGCTGTAATATTCTCCGAATATCTCGGCAGGTGTTACACAGCCGACGAATAGGTGATGTGTCTTCCGCTAACGCTAATAAAAAAATGTCACATGGTCATGTCAATATGCACGTACATATCATACTACTCCGGATATTGCAGTCCACATTGCCCCATGCATGGCCAAGGACACGGTCCTCTGTAAACTATAAAAAAAAGTTTAGCCGAAGCCTAGGTGACGTGTCGTCGACTAAAGCTAATTAATATTTTGTACAGCTCACTAACAGGGAGCCATAGCTTGGAACGAATGACCCGGGTACGATTCCTGCCGCCACTGAGCTGTTAGTTATTTTTTGTAATTTTAGCTTAGGAATTTAGTGTCATCGGCTAAACCCGCATATATAAAACTCCCCAACAACCAGACCGCTACTCTCATTTTCTCATTCTCTCACTCTATCCCAACAACGAAAAACTCTTCCTTGCCCCCCCCCCCCCCCCCAAGCTGCCGCCCAGCACCGCTGTCTCATCGCCTTGCATCGCCCAAACCCCATGCACCCGCCGCACAGCCCAACACTGTCGCACCCCCATCACAGAACCCCCACTACTGACCAACCCCTTGGAGCCCGCACGCCCCAGCACCGCCATCTCAGACCCCCGCACCGCCACCCATCCACCTTGTACAGGCCCACCCACCCTTGATGCCCGTCCACCTCGGACCACTACATCTCCCAGCACTGCCGGCTCGCACCGATGTACTCCACAGCTACCGCCATCGAAAACCTTTCCAGTGTTTTTTATTTTATTTATTTCACTAATTTATATTTTTAGTATGATAGAAGTATGATGGAAATATGATGGATTATGATATACTGATCAGTTTATACTTTCAGTTATAATATGGAAGTATGATGAATTATGATAAAATGTGATTGTAATGGACTGAATATATGATGAATTTTGATGAATTTTGTGGAAGTGTTTGGAAGTATGATGAGTTGCCTAAAATTGTGACCGATTTTATTGAACTGTGTTGAAGTATGATTTGAGCAAATCATTTGTGTTTGTCTTAAGTATGTTGTTCATTTTAATATAGGTAAAATGACTAGAATATCAAAAATTATCTGTGGAATAATAAGAAGAAAACTCGCGACTCAAATGGAAGCTCGGCAGCTTCCAACCATGCGGTATTATATTGTTCAGACTATAGGTCGTGCCGCTCAATTATTGGAGGCTGCCGATTTACATCCATTGGTAGAACAACTTTTTAAACTATTGAGACATTTATATTATAATATATTCCATACGAAGTCCACACCTACCACTACTCCGATGACAGCTCTTTTACTTTAGGGCATGCACATAATTCGCCAGGGGTACCAGACGGTGCGCCCCTAACTCTTTTCATGCCCCCATGGTACCGTCTACTCCTGAGATCGACGATACGGGTCAGCCATGGCCATCTAGTTTGATAATCCTACATAGACTTACAAAATTGTGTCTTGACATGAGGAGCTGATGTGGCATAGTTGTATAAGGTCGAAGACAAAAATTGGTGAGGAAATTCAATGTGAAATAGAAAAAATTGAACAACTGGAAAAATCCGAGAAGAAGAAGAAGAACATGCAAGGACCGTGTAAGGTCTTAGCACTTGACATACGTCTGAAAGAAAGTGGTCGTTACACCATACCTATTAATAAGTATGGTTCCTCTTTGTTGTCTTCTCACGACCCAGTTGCTTATCGCCGTTATATGGGTGTTCTCATCTGAATTTGTGTTCTAGTATTGTGGGATGAGTGGAAGAACGTCTCACTATGCGTGAAGGAAGAACTAAACAAACTATGTCGGCAATTATATTTTCACATATGTTATATATATTTCTTGTTCTCCTATTGTGAAGTAGTAGCATTTTTTATTGGTAATGTTGTTGAAAAAAAATGTGTTGTCTTTATTTTACTAATTAGTAGGTGTGGTTTGATATTGCTTCTTCCCAATTACACACTTGGTGTGATGACGAGCAGGCCACGAGGCAAGTAATGTTACTTATATGTGCTTGCATTATTTATGTGCTCAAAACACAAATATCAAACATTTATCTTTTGTGTCGCTTGAAAAGGTACAAGTCTTGGATAAGGAAGCTGCAACTATTTTGGGAGGCTTAGGGAAGCATAAATACTCCTGAAGAGTTTAAGTACTGGGTACACCAGTAGAAGTGGTTATGCATTCATTTCAACAAACTGAACTATATGGTATAAGTATTAGCAATTTTTTTATTACTAAGTTTATAGTATCGTGTGTTATAAATATGTTATTATTGTCAAATATATTTTATGCTCAATCTCAAAATAGTTTATTATTGATTTGACATGCATCCTTTTGTAGTTGAGTAGTAAGACCAACAAGACCAACTGTGGTCGTCAGGACGAGCACCATAGTCTGGGGTCGCGGTCGTTAGCATGTGTTGCACATGAGGCTACTACTTCTGACAAAATGGACAATCAATTTGCATATGTAGCTGAGAAGACATATTTGAGATGTATTGAAGAACATGTAAAGAATAATTATTAAAATTGTTATTTTTTTCTTATATCATTATGTCTTTTTCTCTGACCTCTATTCATATCCAATTATTTATTTTTATTGTAAATTAAGCTAGGAGCGGTATGGAATCTAAGGATATGTTGGCACGGATCATGAGGGAGCAGAGTCCCGAGTTAGTCGAGAGTAATATCGCATAGCCATTGACCAAGTCGATAAGACAGATCCTTACGTTAGAGCTAGGAAATGGGGTACATTTTATCCTCCTGAAGGGACCCATTTTCGCTTGCTGATGACAGGCTCAAAGGGTCATCGATTGTTGAAGGAAGTTCCAGCTTATGATATCATCGGGGCAATACGCAGAAGGACTTTCTAGAGGAGCAATTGAGGATAGCAAATGAACTCCGAGTTGAGTCAGAAATGCAGGCTAACGACAAGTTTAATAAATTCTAATAAGAGCAACAACAATTGAAGACCCAACAATAGCAAGTGATGGCGATCCAGCACCAGCACGCGATAGCTCAGCACAGATGATGATAGCATATATATAACCTTATTCAGCCCGACTATGACCCAGGCGGGATTTATGGTACCACCACCTTCTATTATGCCTTTATAGACTTCATCTTTATCTGTTGGAATATTTTATTCCATAAAAAACATTAAAGGATTTTGGTGATGTGTTTATAACTAAGTCAAACCAACAATTAAGATAACAAGAGTCGAAGGTGCAAGAGTTGTCCAGAAAATCAACACAGTTGGCACATGCTAACATATATACTAGCACATGCTAGTAAGCAAGGCAGAACTCATCAACAGTCAGGCTTGTTCACGCACGCAATGAAAAAATGTAACATACACAAATAGAGTGCCTCAACTTACGGTACATTCACACATTAACATATGCTATGAAGTTTGAAATGCAAATTCAAATATCAGCCTATTAGAGGATTCTAGAAGGTCAACTAATACATGGATCGCAATACAGTTAACACACACTAAATGAAGCAGTTAACGTACGCTATGAGATGTGATTAACGGTGCAATATTTGTTCAAATTCAAATAATCAATCCGTTGGACTGATTCTAGAAGGTCAATTGATGTAACGGATGCATGAACATTAACGTACGCTACGAGAAGATTTAACGTACACAAAGGAAGAAAACAGAGCTACTGGACAGCACTGGATAGATGATAACATACACAATTCTGAAAGACTTATATACTCTAAAGGCTTAACGTACTCTAAACACAGATGGCAGGCAGCAATGGCTAGTTGAGGCTTTGGAGCCTATAAATACCACTTCATTTGGTAATTAAAATACAACTCCAAGCATAATTCGTATTTATATGAGATTATTATATATTCATTGTTATTATAATCGAGCTTAATTGATAAGTGTTTGATTCATGCAACCATACACGAGAGGAAAGAAAGGATAGTGATTTGATTCGGTGTTATTAGCATCGTGGGTCCGGCATTATTAGAATCATAATGTATATACAAGTGAGTTTTTTCTAGTACCAATAGAAAGCTAGAAATATTGTTTCCTTGTCTGATAGAAAAGAAAAAATGTTTATCTTGGATCGATAAAAAGACAAGATTATAACGGTTTATATTGGACCGACTGAAGACAGGAATGTAACGGTTTACCTCGGACTGATCAAAGACAAGGCGTAAGGTTTATCTTAAACCTGTAGAGAAAGATAGTGAAGAAGAGAGGACGTAGGCATGTTGCCGAACCTCTATTAATCTCCGTGTCATTTATTTTCCGCACTTATCTATCGCTTCTGCACAAAAAGAGTTCATTACTCCTCATCGCACTATTCAACCTTCTTTTAGTGGCGGTACCAAATTCAACAATTGATATTGGAGTGATTCTCTTAAAATCGTCGGCTTAACATCTGAGGCAAAAAAAATCCGATGGCGTATAATCCTGGTCCGTTAGAAGGTCTTGCCTTACACGACCACCATTTTTCGAGGGATCGAATTTCATGACATGGAAGAAAAAGATGTCAATATTTATCCGAGCTTATAATATCTAAATTTGGAAGGTGATTAGCATTGGTACAAAAATTCCTACAATATCCGATGGTTCACTAAAGAGCTTCGAAAAATTTAACGATGAAGATTGGAAAAGTGACCATTACAATTGAAAAGAAACACAATTGCTATATTGTGTTCTAAATCCATAAGAACATAATGGAGTTTCTTCGTGTGAAAGTGCCAAAGAAATTTGAAAAATGCTCGAGATAACTCACGAAGGAACAACTCAAGTCAAGAAGATAAAAATAAGTATGCTTCTACATGATGTTATTCATGAATAAAGATGACGTGTCCATCTCAAACATGCTCGACCAATTTTCGGTCATCACTAATGGACTAACTTTTTTGGAAAACCATTATCGAGTAGTGAAAAAGTGACAAAAATATTATGATCACTACCTCGTGAATGAGATGGGACGGTCAGGGCTATTATGGAATCGAAAGATCTCAAGACATTATATTCTAGCGCCCTTGTCCGTTCGCTAATATTGGGTTAAAATTACGAAATGCCAAACCGAAGCCCAAAGAGAAAACTATTGCTTTGAAAGCTAAAAAGATGTCAAGAAATAATGACGAATCCCGGTTCATAATGATCAAATATCGCATTTTATGCCAGAAATATCAATAAATATCAAAACCTATTAAAACGGAGAAGAAAAACATCAACTCGCAAGTCCGGAATGAGTCAAAAAGGTTTTGTGATACACGAGATTTTTATTTCGGTTGCCTTGAACTAGGTGTCAGTTATTTAGTGTCGTTGGGTTTATGTGGAATTCGTTTTTCTGTCAGGAACGATTTGATACACTCTGTTGTAGTATTTGTTGAGTGAGACTTGTTGTTGCAGGCGTTTCTTTGATTTAATGTGTGTGTGGTGTGGTATGTTATGTTTCGTAATTTTCTCGTTATTGTTTTGAATCATAGCCGGTGCGTTAGTGTGACCGAGACATTGTTGAATGCCTAACCGGACCGTCAGAACGATTGAGTCCCGACCGCAGGGCCTCGCCGAGTTACGACCACAATGCAGTGCCTGTTACGGCCGCAATGCATGGCCGGTTACGGCTGTAAGGCACCTGCACAGGTTGGGCAGCAGCCCAAGGTTGATCGGTTACGGCCGCAATGCCCTGCCGGGTATGGCCGTAATGCCCTATTACAGCCGTAAGGTGTTGCCTGGTAACGGTCGTAATATGCTGAGTGAATTTGGACAGTAGGCTCGGGGAGGCTGATTACAGCTGTAATACACTGCCGATTACGGCCGTAATGGCTCGGCAGTTTGGGTATATAAGGGTTGGGCACGGGTGCAGTCGCCATTTTCCCTCATGTCTTCATCTCTTTCGCGATCCTTCGAGAAGATTCGAGGATTTTGACTGGCACATCTTTGAGGATTATTTAGGAAGCTTGCTTGATGTCTATTATCATCATCTTCCAAACCCTTGTTGTCCGGATCGAAGGTAATCCCTTGTAATTTCCTAGAATTGATTTTTCGGTAGTTCTTTCTCAATTTCGTTGATTCATCTGATTCTGATGGAAAGGATGATGTTGTTGGGCATCGTGGGTCATGATTTACGGATTGTATATCCGTATCTTGAATTCATTTGAGTCCAACCTTGATTTTTATGTTCGTAGGGCGCCTTGAGCATTTAATGTCCGATTAAATGTCTCTAAGGGTTTTCCCTTAGTTCTTGGGTACGTTTCTCATCGTTGTTAACCGTTATACTTGTAGTGATTATGTTTTCATTTTTTTTGCCGGAGTATTTTAGGTGTTCGAGGTTTCCCGGTTGAGCCGTGTTGGTCGTAGTTTGTATTTGCGTCAGTCTTTGGTCGTGGTCATGTGTCGGTGAGTGATCATTCTAGCAAGTTCCATGACTATATACATTATATTCAACGTTTGAAATTTGTGAAAGTTGTGAACGCTAGTGTGCGTGAGTTGTTCTTCCACCTGGGGACGGTCCGACGGGGCCTTTGGGGGCCGATACTAATGGGTATGGGTGTTCAAAACTACCCGACCCGGTTGACCCGACCCAATTACCCGACTACCCGGGAACTTTTTACCGGGTAATTTTTTTTAATTACCCGGTTTTAGCGGGCTGGGTACCCGACCCGCTAATTATGTGAGTTACCGGGCCGGGTAATGGGCCGGCCAAATTAAATTACCAGGTACCCGGCGAACCGGTAACTTTTTTTTTTCTTTTTTTATTTTCTCATTACATATTTTATTTTAACCATTTTAAAAATTATGTATAGAATTAGGATGTATTTACTTACATTTTAATAATATTAACATTACAATACCTATATAAAATTTGGTTCATATTAAGCTCTTGCTCTAATTTTCTTTCCTTTTCATGAATCATATTTTTTTATAATTTAAATCTCATTAATTATTTTAAATTATGACATCAAAATTATAAAACTGAGTATGTATTAATACATATAGTAGTCTAATTTCAAATTGAATATATTAAATGTTTCATATAATATCTTAATATGTTAGAACCAATGATAATAAAATGAATGTTATAATTATTGTAAACAATTTTCTTACTTTTAGTTTAATTTTTTCTGTAGAATCAATCGAGCAAATAAATTAAGTTAAAGTTAAATTTTCTTAATATTTGATTTAATCATAACACATGACTTCAAAATTAAAATCAATTCTTGCTAATTTAAAACTAAATATTTTTGTTGAACTAAAAGTTGAAAAAATATAGCAAAAAAATCATATATATATATATATATAAATTATAATAATTATAAGGGATATTTTGAGAATGCAACCCACATTTTACCCCATATTTTGAGATTGCAACCCACATTTTAAAATAGGGCTTCTTGCAACCCAAACACAGATAAAATAGGCCTTCTTGCAACCCAAACACAGATAAAATAGGGCTTCTTGCAACCCACATTATCTGTGTTTGGGTTGCAAGAAGCCCTATTTTAAAATGTGGGTTGCAATCTCAAAATATGGGGTAAAATGTGGGTTGCATTCTCAAAATTTCCCTAATTATAATATATATGGTTAAGAAAAACTCGGGTACCCGGGTGACCCAACCCGAAAAGTCAGGTACCCGAAAAAGCGGGTACCTGGATTTTATGGGCCGGGCTATGGGCCGCCTAAATAGGTACCCGAAGTTTCGGCTACCCAAAAAAATGGGTACCCGAAAAGCCGGGTACCCGCTTATGAACACCCGTACTAATGGGTACGGCCGCGGAACTGGTTTCCCACCAGGGGATCGTAGGACGGGGCCTCTGGGGGTCGATACTAATGGGTACGGCTACGGGTTACCAAGTGTGGTTTTTGTGATGTTGATGTTGATGTTTTCAGTAATTGTGATATGTCCGGAATATCACAATGTTTATCCTCGATGTTGAGATATATTATATATAGGATCTTGGTACTTGGCTAGAATTAGGGATGGCAACGGGGCGGGACGGGGCCGGATTCATAGGTATCTGAACCCGGACCCGAAATCTAAAATTGGACCCGGACCCAGACCCAGACCCGAATATTTACAGATCGGGTAGATCGAGGCCCGACCAAGGCCGGGTCTGGGTACCCACCGGGTACCCTAAAATTAACATTAAAACTAAAAAATAATTATATATATATATATATATATTTAATTATATATTAAAATATTATATAATATTATATAGTGTATATTATATATTATATAATATTATGTAATGTAATGAAATATATAATTATATAGTATATATATTATATATTATATATAGTTATATAATATATAATGTTATATAGTATATATAATTATATAATATTATATATTATGTTACGTAATGAAATAATATTAGTCAATATATATATATATATATATATAATTATTTATATTAATATTGCGGGTCCGGGTCCTACGGGCCTGGTATTATACTACCCAGACCCGACCTGTGAAAACTAATTTTTTTTGCCTACCCGGTCCGGACCCAGACCCGGGCCCGAAATTCAAGACCCGAATTGGACTCGGACGGGTAAAATCCGCCGGGTACCCGGATCCACGGGTTTTTTTGCCATCCCTAGCCTAGAATAGCAGTAGAATACGTGTCTTATGTGTTTAGTTCCTTGGTTGTGAGGTTTTGGTGTTGGAAAATGGAACTTGCTATTGTTTTCATGTACTGTGGTATGAAGAGTTTTTGGGTGGCGATCCCAATAGTTGTGTAAAGATTGTTATGCGGAAAATGACTTGGGCCGAGACCCAAATGTTTTAAAATGATTTCGTAATTAAGGACATGAGGTCCAGAAGGATTTACTATTAATGTAAATGTTTGTTACATAAAAGAGATTTGGGCCGAGACCCTTTTATTTTTGGAAAAGTTTTATAATCTCGGACTTGAAATCCCAAAAGACTTTATGTCGTTTTCTAAAACCCTGAGTTGATATATATTATTTTCATACACTTGAGTTGTACCTTATTTATTGAAAACCTCTCGGAAATTTCTTTCACGACTGTTGTTATTTAAATGTAACTGATATTGGCGTGATATATTTTGTATAGACTGAATACTTGTACTAGCCATTCAAATGCTAACCCCTTAGATGGGGGAAATGCGTATCATGCATTTCAGGTGTGCTTAGTTCGTTGGAGCAATCACAGGGACGACATGGAAGAAGACGAGACGCGATACTAATCAAGAGTTAAGAGTCCAGTTTGATGTTGTTGTATTGTTGAGTTATTTTTAGTCTTCTGCTGTATTGTAGTTTGACCCCTGTGTGGGTATGTACAATAATGAGTTTATTTTTGGGTTGATTTAATCGTGAGACCTCATTGGTCAGTGTAACTAATATTTGACCTTATCAGTCTGTCTTAGTAAGTCGTTTGACCTCGGCCGGTCAAACGTTGTTCGTATCATGATTGTTAGCCCGGTAGATCCTTATAGGAAAAGGGTCTACGGCGTGTAATATTTCCGGTGATTTCTGGGGGTGTTACAGGTTTGACAATAACTGTCGAAATTGTGGGAAATCCAGCCACTTTGCGAAAAATTATTGTGGCTCGACTTCCAAGAAAGAAGTATATATAGCTACATGGAGCGACGATGACGAAGATATGGAAAAGATCAAAATAATCTCGCACTCATGTCAGGGAGCTCATAAAATGAGAGCGACAATGAAATCCAGGTAAGTACTTCGTCGCAAGACGAACTTTTTAATGCTTTTGAATTATTACATACGGATTTTCAAAATTCGTTAAAAGATAATAAATCCCTTAAATTGAAAAATCGATTATTGAAATATGACATTTCTAAAATACAAGAAAAGGGAAAATTAATTAAAAATGATCATTATCTTTGTTTAGAAAGAGAAAATAAATAAAAAGATGATTTATTAAAAGTTTAAAATGAACTTAAAGATTTAACGAATAAATTTCCATGTGGAAATTAAAAATTTGAAAATTACTTTCTATTCAAAAAATTTCGTTAAATAAACAAGTAATTGGACTCGAACAATGTGAGAAAAATGAATCCAATAAGTCTTTAAACTTTAAAGTACCCCAATGTGAAAATATTTGAAAATTGGGCATAATAAGGCCAATTGGAAAAGCTCAAGATGAAGGATTAAAACTGAGAAACATGGATTTCAAAGAGAACCATTGTAATATCCGCAATTTTCGATTTCCGATAATTTCTTTTTTTTCAGCGGAAGTCCGTTTTGACGACTCGCTCATGACCGTTTTGTCATTATGAGAATGATTAATTCTGTACTTTTTGACATCCGAGTTCGTTTCGGTGTCGTTTTGTTAAGTTCCGTGCTTTTTAGCGACTTTTCCGCGCTTGAGTTCGATTCTTGCGAATCTCGTTTGAAACTGCTGTTTCGAGTTTCCTGTAAGTCAGTTTAACTTCGTTAGACGTGTTGTGAACTTCGGTTTGATTATTCGATCACGTATCGTGATTTCCGGGCATTTTGGGCCATTTTGGAATTTCTTAAAAGTTACGGGTATCCGTATCTGTAATTGTTGTCTCGACCCGTTTCTTGGTCGCGTATGATTAATTATGGTATTATGTTTTCATTTCGGGTCGTTGATGTTGTCCGCAAACTTTTCGTCGTGTTCGTTTCGTACGTTTTTAGAAATCGAGTCGTCGAGCCCTGGTGGTCGGGTACTGGCCGGACGGTTGCGGGACTGGCCGGACGATTGCGGGCACCGGCCGGACAGGTGCGGCAGGAACCGGCGTAGCGCGTCCTACGGCCGGAAGGCTGCACGCGCTAACCGGCAGGTGTAGCGCACGCTATCGCCTGGCCTAACGCACGCTATCGGGTCTGGGCAGTGGGGTTCTGAGGTTCTGGACTCGGTCAGGATCGGCACGTAGCGCACGCTACTGTCGGTCGTAGCGCACGCTAACCGGCAGGGGTAGCGCACGCTGTCGTCCGACTAGCGTACGTTACCTGGGCGAACTTTTTAGTCCAGAGGTTACTGGACAGGTCGGCTAGCGCGCGCAGGCTTCTGGCCGTAGCGCACGCTAGCGGGAGTCGGGTCGGCAGGTTTGGTCGGTGGTGCTGGGTCGTGCGGGCCCTGTCCGAGGGTACTCGGCCGACACCGGCCGATAGCGCACGCTAGTCCGAGAAGGCTAGCGCACGCTAGTTTCGGCCCAGTATAAATGTGACAGAGCAGTCACATTTTCATTCATTTCTCACTTCCTTCCTCTTCTATCCGCGGCTAGCGATTTGAGAGTGGTGAAGCCATGTTGTTTGACAACAAATCCACGAAGTTCTTGAGTTCATAACATCAATAAATCATCCTATATCATCCTTTGATCCAACGAATCAAGGTAATCTTCCTTAGAACCCTAATTTCGTGAATTTGGGGGTTTTTTGTATTTTCGTCCGATTCGTTCCGTGTTGTTGATTAATTCATGATGGGTATGATTAATCTTGGTAGTATTATTGTGTTTAACATCATTTAATCCATTGTTCTTCGTCGAATCGAATATATTTCTTGATTTCCTTCGAATCGACTTTTTGGGGGATTTGTTCTCGATCTCGTTTTTCATCCGTTTTTGATGGATCGATTGTGGTTAAATGATGTTGTTAAACACATTCTATGGATTGTATATCCATATTTCAACTTGGAATTTCGTTTTCGTGTTTTGTCGGGACGAATCGTGTTCTTGGCCGTTTTGGGGAAAATCCTTGAATTTTCGTCATTCGTTCCTTGAATTCAGCGGCTTTGGGTCGTACTTTGGAATTCATTTTCGTTGTTATTGTTTTCGTTCGTAGTTCATTGTTGTGGATTGTCGTTCGGTGGAGTCGGCGAGTTCGTAGTCGGTTCGTGCCAACCTACTTCGGCCGATTCTCCGCGTTGTGGTTATTCGAGGCAAGTACCTTGCCCATACTTTTCTCGTTTTATGGATATGATGATTGGTGGTCGTCTTGATGTGTTTATTTGGTTATTTGAAATGAAGTTTCAAAAGATTTCAGTTTGGCCTCGTTAAAGGCTCTCTTTCAAAACGCGTGTGTGTTTTGTGAACGTTGTGTTTTGGGAATTGATTATGATTTGATTATTTTGAACGTTGGAGGCTTTGATGATATCGTTGTTGTTTAAAAGTTATGGAATCGTGTATTCCGTGTTTAATCTTATTATTGTGTTTTGAAGAGTTTGATAATGGTGTCGGATTAGTGGCCATCTCTAGTAAGTATTCTTGATGAACTTACATTCTTAGCATATTAGTATTGCATGAGTAACATGTGTGTGTGTATGCTCACTATGGGTTAGATCCGACGGGGTCTCGGTAGGGGTCCACGGAGGGGTGGATCCGCGAGCTTGCTTTTAACCACTATGGGTTAGATCCGACGGGGTCTCGGTAGGGGTCCACGGAGGGGTGGATCCACGGTTAATTGTGGTGCATTTTACAAATGTGGTTTGACTATGGCATTTCCGGAAATGAGTGCTTTTGAATGGATTTCATGATTGCATGCATCGACTAAGTGTGTAAGAGGTAAGTTGTTCGTTTGGCTTACTTGGCTAGGATGGCACTAGAGTATTTTGTTGTTTGTTTTAAATCCTTTATTTGTGGATTTTGATGTTGGGAGACGAACCTTGTGGTCGTTCTTGTGTACTGTGAGTTGATGAGATTTGGGGCTAAAATCCCAATGGTTTTGTAAAAGGCATTTTACGGAGTTGGGGCTAAAATCCCAACGGTTTGGTAAATGTCATTTTTTGGAAAGTAAACCTTTGGGGCGGTGACCCCTTTCGTCTTTTTGGTTTTGAAAAGTAGGATTTGATAATCCTAAATTGTTTTCTATTAAAACTCCCGATGGTATTTCAAATCATTTTATAAATTGTTTCCCTTGATATTTTGATCTTGAAATTTTGGGAAGTCTTTACTCAAACTCTTGCCTCGGGAAGTGTTCATCCTGTTGTATTTGAGTCTTTGAGGATTCCGAATTATTATCGTTCGTGGAATGTGAATTGTATGACTCATATTTTTGCACTTGTACTTGCACTAGCAAAACAGTGGAGTTTTGCTAACCCCCGAGTATTCGGGGGGTGGATGTCTGTTTTTGCATTCAGGTTTTGGAGCATAACACAGGGTCGGCACGAAGGATGAAGAAAGATGATCGATACTAATCACATGAGGAACCGTTTATTATGTATTGGTTCGGTTGTACTTTATTTTCCGCTGCTATATTTTTCCCGTTGTACGGGTGTGGTTGTATTTTGACCCCTGCGTGGGCATGAGTTCTAATTGAGTTGTATATTTTTATTGAAAGACCAAATCGGTCTACTGAGTCTTTTTAGCCTTGAAGGCATCGTTGAGATGTTCTATGTTGTTACCAGCCTGGTAGATCCTTGAGGAAAGGTTCTACGGCGTGTAATATCCCTGAGCGGATTGGGGGTGTTACATAAATGGTATCGGAGCTTTAGGTTGAGGAAACCTAGGCTGTCGGGTCGAGTCATGTTGTTTGAGTCTTGTTTCGTCGGATTTTATCTGACTGAGTCGTGTCGCGACGCGTGATTTGAGTTTGTTGATCGTGATTAGTATCGTGGGGCGATCATCATCTTCGTGCGACCTGTGGAAGTAAGTCTCCCTTCTTTGTGTTGTGCCTCGTGTGACACGAGATATTTTTATGATTATTTGTTAAGTGATGGAATCCTTATGTGGATTTTGATTTCACAATATGTATTTAGTCGACTCTCGTATTTGATTTATACGAGGAGTGTCGTCGCTTGTGATGTCTTGTATGTTGTTTTTGTCCGTTGCTGATGATTTTCGAATCGATTTGCATGTTTTACAAGTTCTCTTATGGAGGCTTTGTGCTTATACGCGTTCGACTTGTTCACTAGCCAGTGCGGGAGGGTCCTTAGAGGCCTCGAATGGGGTCAGTGGTTTTGTTCTGAATGTGGTATTTTTTTTCGTTTATTTTCGTTTAAGGACACGTATTGTCTTGATTTTAAACGTTTTGATGCGTGTACTAGGAGTTGTTTTAGTGAACGTCGATATGTGTGAGTTTTGGGCATTCTGGCCTATTGGATTTTTGAAAACCTTGAGTATCTTAGAAAAATAAATTTCGAGACATACTTTTCAAATGAGTTATTTTCTTGTGGTACATCCAAGGTGCCACAATATATTTCAAAAAATTTCTACTTCGAGGACCAAAATGCTTTGTGATATTTTCAATGTTTTAGAAACACTTTTATTTAGACCCGAGGGTCAAATATTCTGAATGTTTTCACTAAGAGAAAGTGTCCTCATTTTTATCAAATGCGAAATGGTTCTCCAAAGTATCGATAACGATGTTTCACGTTTGTACTTTTGAAAGGTGATACTCAAGATCAACCGGTGTTCTTCTAAATTATTTTCAAAATGAGGTTTTCGTTTTTAAAACCTATCCATTCCCGTTTGAGGGCTGGGTATGTATGTACGATGTTCGCGTTGTCATTTTGATGTTTGTTCCCTAGTATGACCGAATTGGCGGTGTGAGCGTTGAGTTGTTTTCCACACATTTGTTGTGTTAGCCCTCTGTGAGAGGTGGGATGTTGGTATTGAATGTTGCCGCCTCGTGGTGATTTTTGCGTTATCGCACATGTGCGAGCTGTTAGAGCTTGGGTTGGTATGACCGTGTGCATCGGTGATTATTCCGTTATGTGGTTGTTTAATGTCTTGTTACCTTGCTCCTGTTTTTGTTAATTTCGTGGATGAGGTCGGGGGTAATACCCATACTATTTTGACTTCTGTATTTTCTCTTTCTCCAGTCTATCGATTCGCTCATGTTCGTTGATACCTTATGAACTTGTTCTGTATTTCGGTTTCATCGTTCGAACGAACTGTGATCTTATTGTGGGTTGATCTGGTTATCGCTGTGACTTTTTCGAGTTCGGTTCGATTCTTGGGAACCTTGTTCGGAAGTGAAATCATCTGGTTCTATTAGTTCTTTTATTCGAAGTGGATCGGATTTGGAACTCTTGTGTTTTCGACTCTGTCGACTCATTATGTTCGTTGACATTTCTGAGCTTGTCCTGCCCCTTGCTTTTGTTGATCGAACGAGTGTGGTATTGTTTCGGAATAACTCGTTTGTCGTTGTGACTTTTCAATTGCTATTCCCTTTCCTGTGGATCTTATGGGAATGCATGTCTTGTAGTTCTCACCAGATCATCCTGGGAGTTGTTGTTTAAATTTTATTATCCTTCGTGTTTCAGACATGATTGTTCGATCTTTGTTGTCTCGATCGTTTGCTTGTTCGGTTTTTGTTCTCGTTTCGTGATTGTTGAGCATTCAGTCTCCTTCCTAATTCCCTTAAGTTTGGGAAATTAGTCTCGATTTCGATCTTCCAACCCTTGGGCGGTGGAATTCCGTATTTATTCAGCGATTGGCTCGCGTTTTAATTGATGTACCGTTGGGTTGGTCAATCGTATTGATTTTCGTTCATTGTGTTTTGTGATTGTTCGGATAATTGACTTGATTGTATTATCCATTTGATGACGCTTGTCACTTGTTGGTTTTATTATATCCCTAACGGCGACGTTGTGTTGGTCGTCGTGGAGCGTGTTTTCACACCGTATATTCCGTTGTGTTGTTTGTAACGTTTCGCCGTTGGGCGTTAGTTACGCGTTTCTTGCGTATCTCGTTGAGTTTTCCTGGTGGGATATTGCTTCTCCCTACTTGTTTTAAGTTTCGGGACGAAACTTCTTTTAAGGAGGGTAGAATGTAATATCCGCAATTTTCGATTTCCAGTAATTTCTTTTTTTCAGTGGAAGTCTGTTTTGACGACTTGCTCATGACCGTTTCGTCATTCTGAGAATGATTAATTCTGCACTTTTTGACATCCGAGTTCGTTTCGGTGTCGTTTTGTTGAGTTCCGTGCTTTTTAGCGACTTTTCCGCGCTTGAGTTCGATTCTTGCGAATCTCGTTCAAGCTAACATTTCGAGTTTCCTGTAAGTCCGTTTAACTTCGTTAGACGTGTTGTGAACTTCGGTTTGATTATTCGATCACGTATCGTGATTTCCGGGCATTTTGGGCCATTTTGGAATTTCTTAAAAGTTACGGGTATCCGTATCTGTAATTGTTGTCTCGACCCGTTTCTTGGTCGCGTATGATTAATTATGGTATTATGTTTTCATTTCGGGTCGTTTATGTTGTCCGCGAACTTTTCATCGTGTTCGTTCCGTACGTTTTCGGAAATCGAGTCGTCGAGCCCTGGTGGTCGGGTACTGGCCGGACGGTTGCGGGACTGGCCGGACGATTGCGGGCACCGGCCGGACAGGTGCGGCAGGAACCGGCGTAGCGCACGCTACGGCCGGAAGGCTGCGCGCGCTAACCGGCAGGTGTAGCGCACGCTATCGGCTGGCCTAACGCACGCTATCGGGTCTGGGCAGTGGGGTTCTGAGGTTCTGGACTCGGTCAGGATCGGCAGGTAGCGCACGCTACTGTCGGTCGTAGCGCACGCTAACCGGCAGGGGTAGCGCACGCTGTCGGCCGACTAGCGTACGTTACCTGGGCGAACTTTTTAGTCCAGAGGTTACTTGGGCCAATTAAGCCGCGGCGAGCTTCGTAGCGCACGCTAGCGGGAGTCGGGTCGGCAGGTTTGGTCGGCAGGTTTGGTCGGTGGTGCTGGGTCGTGCGGGCCCTGGCCGAGGGTACTCGGCCGACACCGGACGATAGCGCACGCTAGTCCGAGAAGGCTAGCGCACGCTAGTTCCGGCCCAGTATAAATGTGACAGAGGAGTCACATTTTCATTCATTTCTCACTTCCTTCCTCTTCTATCCGCGGCTGGCGATTCGAGAGTGGCGAAGCCATGTTGTTTGACAACAAATCCACGAAGTTCTTGAGTTCATAACATCAATAAATCATCCTATATCATCCTTTGATCCAGCGAATCAAGGTAATCTTCCTTAGAACCCTAATTTCGTGAATTTGGGGCTTTTTTGTATTTTGGTCTGATTCGTTCCGTGTTGTTGATTAATTCATGATGGGTATGATTAATCTTGGTAGTATTCTTGTGTTTAACATCATTTAATCCATTGTTCTTCGTCGAATCGAAGTATATTTCTTGATTTCCTTCGAATCGACTTTTTGGGGGATTTGTTCTCGATCTCGTTTTTCATCCGTTTTTGATGGATCGATTGTGGTTAAATGATGTTGTTAAACACATTCTATGGATTGTATATCCATATTTCAACTTGGAATTTCGTTTTCGTGTTTTGTCGGGACGAATCGTGTTCTTGGCCGTTTTGGGGAAAATCCTTGAATTTTCGTCATTCGTTCCTTGAATTCAGCGGCTTTGGGTCGTACTTTGGAATTCATTTTCGTTGTTATTGTTTTCGTTCGTAGTTCATTGTTGTGGATTGTCGTTCGGTGGAGTCGGCGAGTTCGTAGTCGGTTCGTGCCAACCTACTTCGGCCGATTCTCCGCGTTGTGGTTATTCGAGGCAAGTACCTTGCCCATACTTTTCTCCTTTTATGGATATGATGATCGGTGGTCGTCTTGATTTGTTTGTTTGGTTATTTGAAATGAAGTTTCAAAAGATTTCGGTTTGGCCTCGTTAAAGGCTCTCTTTCAAAATGCGTGTGTGTTTTGTGAACATTGTGTTTTGGGAATTGATTATGATTTGATTGTTTTGAACGTTGGAGGCTTTGATGATATCCTTGTTGTTTAAAAGGTATGGAATCGTGTATTCCGTGTTTAATCTTATTATTGTGTTTTGAAGAGGTTGATAATGGTGTCAGATTAGTGGCCATCTCTAGTAAGTATTCTTGATGAACTTACATTCTTAGCATATTAGTATTGCATGAGTAACATGTGTGTGTGTGTATGCTCACTATGGGTTAGATCCGACGGGGTCTCGGTAGGGGTCCACGGAGGGGTGGATCCGCGAGCTTGCTTTTAACCACTATGGGTTAGATCCGACGGGGTCTCGGTAGGGGTCCACGGAGGGGTGGATCCACGGTTAATTGTGGTGCATTTTACAAATGTGGTTTGACTATGGCATTTCCGGAAATGAGTGCTTTTGAATGGATTTCATGATTGCATGCATCGACTAAGTGTGTAAGAGGTAAGTTGTTCGTTTGGCTTACTTGGCTAGGATGGCACTAGAGTATTTTGTTGTTTGTTTTAAATCCTTTATTTGTGGATTTTGATGTTGGGAGACGAACCTTGTGGTCGTTCTTGTGTACTGTGAGTTGATGAGATTTGGGGCTAAAATCCCAATGGTTTTGTAAAAGGCATTTTACGGAGTTGGGGCTAAAATCCCAACGGTTTGGTAAATGTCATTTTTTGGAAAGTAAACCTTTGGGGCGGTGACCCCTTTCGTCTTTTTGGTTTTGAAAAGTAGGATTTGATAATCCTAAATTGTTTTCTATTAAAATTCCCGATGGTATTTCAAATCATTTTATAAATTGTTTCCCTTGATATTTTGATCTTGAAATTTTGGGAAGTCTTTACTCAAACTCTTGCCTCGGGAAGTGTTCATCCTGTTGTATTTGAGTCTTTGAGGATTCCGAATTATTATCGTTCGTGGAATGTGAATTGTATGACTCATATTTTTGCACTTGTACTTGCACTAGCAAAACAGTGGAGTTTTGCTAACCCCCGAGTATTCGGGGGGTGGATGTCTGTTTTTGCATTCAGGTTTTGGAGCATAACACAGGGTCGGCACGAAGGATGATGAAAGATGATCGATACTAATCACATGAGGAACCGTATATTATGTATTGGTTCGGTTGTACTTTATTTTCCGCTGCTATATTTTTCCCGTTGTACGGGTGTGGTTGTATTTTGACCCCTGCGTGGGCATGAGTTGTAATTGAGTTGTATATTTTTATTGAAAGACCAAATCGGTCTACTGAGTCTTTTTAGCCTTGAAGGCATCGTTGAGATGTTCTATGTTGTTACCAGCCTGGTAGATCCTTGAGGAAAGGTTCTACGGCGTGTAATATCCCTGAGCGGATTGGGGGTGTTACATAAATGGTATCGGAGCTTTAGGTTGAGGAAACCTAGGCTGTCGGGTCGAGTCATGTTGTTTGAGTCTTGTTTCGTCGGATTTTATCTGACTGAGTCGTGTCGCGATGCGTGATTTGAGTTTGTTGGTCGTGATTAGTATCGTGGGGCGATCATCATCTTCGTGCGACCTGTGGAAGTAAGTCTCCCTTCTTTGTGTTGTGCCTCGTGTGACACGAGATATTTTTATGATTATTTGTTAAGTGATGGAATCCTTATGTGGATTTTGATTTCACAATATGTATTTAGTCGACTCTCGTATTTGATTTATACGAGGAGTGTCGTCGCTTGTGATGTCTTGTATGTTGTTTTTGTCCGTTGCTGATGATTTTCGAATCGATTTGCATGTTTTACAAGTTCTCTTATGGAGGCTTTGTGCTTATACGCGTTCGACTTGTTCACTAGCCAGTGCAGGAGGGTCCTTAGAGGCCTCGAATGGGGTCAGTGGTTTTGTTCTGAATGTGGTATTTTTTTTCGTTTATTTTCGTTTAAGGACACGTATTGTCTTGATTTTAAACGTTTTGATGCGTGTACTAGGAGTTGTTTTAGTGAACGTCGATATGTGTGAGTTTTGGGCATTCTGGCCTATTGGATTTTTGAAAACCTTGAGTATCTTAGAAAAATAAATTTCGAGACATACTTTTCAAATGAGTTATTTTCTTGTGGTACATCCAAGGTGCCACAATATATTTCAAAAAATTTCTACTTCGAGGACCAAAATGCTTTGTGATATTTTCAATGTTTTAGAAACACTTTTATTTAGACCCGAGGGTCAAATATTCTGAATGTTTTCACTAAGAGAAAGTGTCCTCATTTTTATCAAATGCGAAATGGTTCTCCAAAGTCTCGATAACGATGTTTCACGTTTGTAGTTTTGAAAGGTGATACTCAAGATCAACCGGTGTTCTTCTAAATTATTTTCAAAATGAGGTTTTCGTTTTTAAAACCTATCCATTCCCGTTTGAGGGCTGGGTATGTATGTACGATGTTCGCGTTGTCATTTTGATGTTTGTTCCCTAGTATGACCGAATTGGCGGTGTGAGCGTTGAGTTGTTTTCCACACATTTGTTGTGTTAGCCCTCTGTGAGAGGTGGGATGTTGGTATTGAATGTTTCCGCCTCGTGGTGATTTCTGCGTTATCGCACATGTGCGAGCTGTTAGAGCTTGGGTTGGTATGACCGTGTGCATCGGTGATTATTCCGTTATGTGGTTGTTTAATGTCTTGTTACCTTGCTCCTGTTTTTGTGAATTTCGTGGATGAGGTCGGGGGTAATACCCATACTATTTTGACTTCTGTATTTTCTCTTTCTCCAGTCTATCGATTCGCTCATGTTCGTTGATACCTTATGAACTTGTTCTGTATTTCGGTTTCATTGTTCGAACGAACTGTGATCTTATTGTGGGTTGATCTGGTTATCGCTGTGACTTTTTCGAGTTCGGTTCGATTCTTGGGAACCTTGTTCGGAAGTGAAATCATCTGGTTCTATTAGTTCTTTTATTCGAAGTGGATCGGATTTGGAACTCTTGTGTTTTCGACTCTGTCGACTCATTATGTTCGTTGACATTTCTGAGCTTGTCCTGCCCCTTGCTTTTGTTGATCGAACGAGTGTGGTATTGTTTCGGAATAACTCGTTTGTCGTTGTGACTTTTCAATTGCTATTCCCTTTCCTGTGGATCTTATGGGAATGCATGTCTTGTAGTTCTCACCAGATCATCCTGGGAGTTGTTGTTTAAATTTTATTATCCTTCGTGTTTCAGACATGATTGTTCGATCTTTGTTGTCTCGATCATTTGCTTGTTCGGTTTTTGTTCTCGTTTCTTGATTGTTGAGCATTCAGTCTCCTTCCTAATTCCCTTAAATTTGGGAAATTAGTCTCGATTTCGATCTTCCAACCCTTGGGCGGTGGAATTCCGTATTTATTCAGCGATTGGCTCGCGTTTTAATTGATGTACCGTTGGGTTGGTCAATCGTATTGATTTCCGTTCATTGTGTTTTGTGATTGTTCGGATAATTGACTTGATTGTATTATCCATTTGATGACGCTTGTCACTTGTTGGTTTTATTATATCCCTAACGGCGACGTTGTGTTGGTCGTCGTGGAGCGTGTTTTCACACCGTATATTCCGTTGTGTTGTTTGTAACGTTTCGCCGTTGGGCGTTAGTTACGCGTTTCTTGCGTATCTCGTTGAGTTTTCCTGGTGGGATATTGCTTCTCCCTACTTGTTTTAAGTTTCGGGACGAAACTTCTTTTAAGGAGGGTAGAATGTAATATCCGCAATTTTCGATTTCCGGTAATTTCTTTTTTTCAGTGGAAGTCTGTTTTGACGACTTGCTCATGACCGTTTCGTCATTCTGAGAATGATTAATTCTGCACTTTTTGACATCCGAGTTCGTTTCGGTGTCGTTTTGTTGAGTTCCGTGCTTTTTAGCGACTTTTCCGCGCTTGAGTTCGATTCTTGCGAATCTCGTTCAAATCTTGCTTTGAGTTTCTGTAAGTCCGTTTAACTTCCGTTAGACGTGTTGTGAACCGGTTTGATTATTCGATCACGTATCGTGATTTCCGCATTTTGGGCCATTTTGGAATTTCTTAAAAGTTACGGGTATCCGTATATGTAATTGTTGTCTCGACCCGTTTATTTGTCGCGTATGATTAATTATGGTATTATGTTTTCATTTAGTGTCGTTTATGTTGTATTCGAAGTTTTCATAGTGTTCGTTAAAACGCTTCCCGAAATCGAGTCGCCGAGCCCTCGTGGTCGCATCGGCCGGACGGCTTGCGGATCGCCGGACGATTGCGGGCACCGACCGGACAGTGCGCAGAACCGGCGAAGCGCACGCCACGGCCGGAAGGTCGCGCGCTAACCGGAAGGTGTAGCGACGCTATCGGTTGGCCTAACGCACGCTTATCGGGTGCAGGCGGTGGGGTTACGAGGTTCTCGACTCGGCCAGATCGGCGGGTAGCGCACGCCATCGCTTGGTCGTAGCGCACGCTAACCGGCAGGGTAGCGCACGTTGTCGGCCGACTAGCGACGTTACACTGGCGAACTTTTAGTCCGGTGGTTCTTTGGGCCATGAAGCTGCGCAGGCTTCCGGCCGTAGCGCACGCTAGCGGGAGTCGGGTCGGCAGGTTTGGTCGGTGGTGCTGGGTCGTGCGGGCCCTGACCGAGGGTACTCGGCCGACACCGGACGATAGCGCACGCTAGTCCGAGAAGGCTAGCGCACGCTAGTTCCGGCCCAGTATAAATGTGACAGAGCAGTCACATTTTCATTCATTTCTCACTTCCTTCCTCTTCTATCCGCGGCTGGCGATTCGAGAGTGGCGAAGCCATGTTGTTTGACAACAAATCCACGAAGTTCTTGAGTTCATAACATCAATAAATCATCCTATATCATCCTTTGATCCAGCGAATCAAGGTAATCTTCCTTAGAACCCTAATTTCGTGAATTTGGGGCTTTTTTGTATTTTGGTCTGATTCGTTCCGTGTTGTTGATTAATTCATGATGGGTATGATTAATCTTGGTAGTATTCTTGTGTTTAACATCATTTAATCCATTGTTCTTCGTCGAATCGAAGTATATTTCTTGATTTCCTTCGAATCGACTTTTTGGGGGATTTGTTCTCGATCTTGTTTTTCATCCGTTTTTGATGGATCGATTGTGGTTAAATGATGTTATTAAACACATTCTATGGATTGTATATCCATATTTCAACTTGGAATTTCGTTTTCGTGTTTTGTCGGGACGAATCGTGTTCTTGGCCGTTTTGGGGAAAATCCTTGAATTTTCATCATTCGTTCCTTGAATTCAGCGGCTTTGGGTCGTACTTTGGAATTCATTTTCGTTGTTATTGTTTTTGTTCGTAGTTCATTGTTGTGGATTGTCGTTCGGTGGAGTCGGCGAGTTCGTAGTCGGTTCGTGCCAACCTACTTCGGCCGATTCTCCGCGTTGTGGTTATTCGAGGCAAGTACCTTGCCCATACTTTTCTCCTTTTATGGATATGATGATCGGTGGTCGTCTTGATTTGTTTGTTTGGTTATTTGAAATGAAGTTTCAAAAGATTTCGGTTTGGCCTCGTTAAAGGCTCTCTTTCAAAACGCGTGTGTGTTTTGTGAACGTTGTGTTTTGGGAATTGATTATGATTTGATTGTTTTGAACGTTGGAGGCTTTGATGATATCCTTGTTGTTTAAAAGGTATGGAATCGTGTATTCCGTGTTTAATCTTATTATTGTGTTTTGAAGAGTTTGATAATGGTGTCAGATTAGTGGCCATCTCTAGTAAGTATTCTTGATGAACTTACATTCTTAGCATATTAGTATTGCATGAGTAACATGTGTGTGTGTATGCTCACTATGGGTTAGATCCGACGGGGTCTCGGTAGGGGTCCACGGAGGGGTGGATCCGCGAGCTTTCTTTTAACCACTATCGGTTAGATCCGACGGGGTCTCGGTAGGGGTCCACGGAGGGGTGGATCCACGGTTAATTGTGGTGCATTTTACAAATGTGGTTTGACTATGGCATTTCCGGAAATGAGTGCTTTTGAATGGATTTCATGATTGCATGCATCGACTAAGTGTGTAAGAGGTAAGTTGTTCGTTTGGCTTACTTGGCTAGGATGGCACTAGAGTATTTTGTTGTTTGTTTTAAATCCTTTATTTGTGGATTTTGATGTTGGGAGACGAACCTTGTGGTCGTTCTTGTGTACTGTGAGTTGATGAGATTTGGGGCTAAAATCCCAATGGTTTTGTAAAAGGCATTTTACGGAGTTGGGGCTAAAATCCCAACGGTTTGGTAAATGTCATTTTTTGGAAAGTAAACCTTTGGGGCGGTGACCCCTTTCGTCTTTTTGGTTTTGAAAAGTAGGATTTGATAATCCTAAATTGTTTTCTATTAAAATTCCCGATGGTATTTCAAATCATTTTATAAATTGTTTCCCTTGATATTTTGATCTTGAAATTTTGGGAAGTCTTTACTCAAACTCTTGCCTCGGGAAGTGTTCATCCTGTTGTATTTGAGTCTTTGAGGATTCCGAATTATTATCGTTCGTGGAATGTGAATTGTATGACTCATATTTTTGCACTTGTACTTGCACTAGCAAAACAGTGGAGTTTTGCTAACCCCCGAGTATTCGGGGGGTGGATGTCTGTTTTTGCATTCAGGTTTTGGAGCATAACACAGGGTCGGCACGAAGGATGATGAAAGATGATCGATACTAATCACATGAGGAACCGTATATTATGTATTGGTTCGGTTGTACTTTATTTTCCGCTGCTATATTTTTCCCGTTGTACGGGTGTGGTTGTATTTTGACCCCTGCGTGGGCATGAGTTGTAATTGAGTTGTATATTTTTATTGAAAGACCAAATCGGTCTACTGAGTCTTTTTAGCCTTGAAGGCATCGTTGAGATGTTCTATGTTGTTACCAGCCTGGTATATCCTTGAGGAAAGGTTCTACGGCGTGTAATATCCCTGAGCGGATTGGGGGTGTTACATAAATGGTATCGGAGCTTTAGGTTGAGGAAACCTAGGCTGTCGGGTCGAGTCATGTTGTTTGAGTCTTGTTTCGTCGGATTTTATCTGACTGAGTCGTGTCGCGACGCGTGATTTGAGTTTGTTGGTCGTGATTAGTATCGTGGGGCGATCATCATCTTCGTGCGACCTGTGGAAGTAAGTCTCCCTTCTTTGTGTTGTGCCTCGTGTGACACGAGATATTTTTATGATTATTTGTTAAGTGATGGAATCCTTATGTTGATTTTGATTTCACAATATGTATTTAGTCGACTCTCGTATTTGATTTATACGAGGAGTGTCGTCCCTTGTGATGTCTTTTATGTTGTTTTTGTCCGTTGCTGATGATTTTCGAATCGATTTGCATGTTTTACAAGTTCTCTTATGGAGGCTTTGTGCTTATACGCGTTCGACTTGTTGACTAGCCAGTGCGGGAGGGTCCTTAGAGGCCTCGAATGGGGTCAGTGGTTTTGTTCTGAATGTGGTATTTTTTTTCGTTTATTTTCGTTTAAGGACACGTATTGTCTTGATTTTAAACGTTTTGATGCGTGTACTAGGAGTTGTTTTAGTGAACGTCGATATGTGTGAGTTTTGGGCATTCTGGCCTATTGGATTTTTGAAAACCTTGAGTATCTTAGAAAAATAAATTTCGAGACATACTTTTCAAATGAGTTATTTTCTTGTGGTACATCCAAGGTGCCACAATATATTTCAAAAATTTTCTACTTCGAGGACCAAAATGCTTTGAGATATTTTCAATATTTTAGAAACACTTTTATTTAGACCCGAGGGTCGAATATTCTGAATGTTTTCACTAAGAGAAAGTGTCCTCATTTTTATCAAATGCGAAATGGTTCTCCAAAGTCTCGATAACGATGTTTCACGTTTGTACTTTTGAAAGGTGATACTCAAGATCAACCGGTGTTCTTCTAAATTATTTTCAAAATGAGGTTTTCATTTTTAAAACCTATCCATTCCCGTTTGAGGGCTGGGTATGTATGTACGATGTTCGCGTTGTCATTTTGATGTTTGTTCCCGAGTATGACCGAATTGGCGGTGTGAGCGTTGAGTTTTTTTCCACACATTTGTTGTGTTAGCCCTCTGTGAGAGGTGAGATGTTGGTATTGAATGTTGCCGCCTCGTGGTGATTTCTGCGTTATCGCACATGTGCGAGCTGTTAGAGCTTGGGTTGGTATGACCGTGTGCATCGGTGATTATTCCGTTATGTGGTTGTTTAATGTCTTGTTACCTTGCTCCTGTTTTTGTGAATTTCGTGGATGAGGTCGGGGGTAATACCCATAATATTTTGACTTCTGTATTTTCTCTTTCTCCATTCTATCGATTCGCTCATGTTCGTTGATACCTTATGAACTTGTTCTGTATTTCGGTTTCATCATTCGAACGAACTGTGATCTTATTGTGGGTTGATCTGGTTATCGCTGTGACTTTTTCGAGTTCGGTTCGATTCTTGGGAACCTTGTTCGGAAGTGACATCATCTGGTTCTATTAGTTCTTTTATTCGAAGTGGATCGGATTTGGAACTCTTGTGTTTTCGACTCTGTCGACTCATTATGTTCGTTGACATTTCTGAGCTTGTCCTGCCCCTTGCTTTTGTTGATCGAACGAGTGTGGTATTGTTTCGGAATAACTCGTTTGTCGTTGTGACTTTTCAATTGCTATTCCCTTTCCTGTGGATCTTATGGGAATGCATGTCTTGTAGTTCTCACCAGATCATCCTGGGAGTTGTTGTTTAAATTTTATTATCCATCGTGTTTCAGACATGATTGTTTGATCTTTGTTGTCTCGATCGTTTGCTTGTTCGGTTTTTGTTCTCGTTTCGTGATTGTTGAGCATTCAGTCTCCTTCCTAATTCCCTTAAGTTTGGGAAATTAGTCTCGTTTTCGATCTTCCAACCCTTGGGTGGTGGAATTCCGTATTTATTCAGCGATTGGCTCGCGTTTTAATTGATGTACCGTTGGGTTGGTCAATCGTATTGATTTGCGTTTATTGTGTTTTGTGATTGTTCGGATAATTGACTTGATTGTATTATCCATTTGATGACACTTGTCACTTGTTGGTTTTATTATATCCCTAACGGCGACGTTGTGTTGGTCGTCGTGGAGCGTGTTTTCACACCGTATATTCTGTTGTGTTGTTTGTAACGTTTCGCCGTTGGGCGTTAGTTACGCGTTTCTTGCGTATCTCGTTGAGTTTTCCTGGTGGGATATTGCTTCTCCCTACTTGTTTTAAGTTTCGGGACGAAACTTCTTTTAAGGAGTGTAGAATGTAATATCCGCAATTTTCGATTTCCGGTAATTTCTTTTTTTCAGCGGAAGTCCGTTTTGACGACTCACTCATGACCGTTTCGTCATTCTGAGAATGATTAATTCTGCACTTTTTGACATCCGAGTTCGTTTCGGTGTCGTTTTGTTGAGTTCCGTGCTTTTTAGCGACTTTTCCGCGCTTGAGTTCGATTCTTGCGAATCTCGTTCGAAACTGCTGTTTCGAGTTTCCTGTAAGTCCGTTTAACTTCGTTAGACGTGTTGTGAACTTCGGTTTGATTATTCGATCACGTATCGTGATTTCCGGGCATTTTGGAATTTCTTAAAAGTTACGGGTATCCGTATCTGTAATTGTTGTCTCGACCCGTTTCTTGGTCGCGTATGATTAATTATGGTATTATGTTTTCATTTCGGGTCGTTGATGTTGTCCGCGAACTTTTCATCGTGTTCGTTCCGTACGTTTTCGGAAATCGAGTCGTCGAGCCCTCGTGGTCGGGTACTGGCCGGACGGTTGCGGGACTGGCCGGACGATTGCGGGCACCGGCCGGACAGGTGCGGCAGGAACCGGCGTAGCGCACGCTACGGCCGGAAGGCTGCGCGTGCTAACCGGCAGATGTAGCGCACGCTATCGGCTGGCCTAACGCACGCTATCGGGTCTGGGCAGTGGGGTTCTGAGGTTCTGGACTCGGTCAGGATCGGCAGGTAGCGCACGCTACTGTCGGTCGTAGCGCACGCTAACCGGCAGGGGTAGCGCACGCTGTCGGCCGACTAGCGTACGTTACTGGCGAACTTTTAGTCCAGAGGTTATCGACAGTCGGCTAGCGCGCGCAGGCTTCCGGCCGTAGCGCACGCTAGCGGGAGTCGGGTCGGCAGGTTTGGTCGGCAGGTTTGGTCGGTGGTGCCGGGTCGTGCGGGCCCTGGCCGAGGGTACTCGGCCGATAGCGCTCGCTAGTCCGAGAAGGCTAGCGCACGCTAGTTCCGGCCCAGTATAAATGTGACAGAGCAGTCACATTTTCATTCATTTCTCACTTCCTTCCTCTTCTATCCGCGGCTGGCGATTCGAGAGTGGCGAAGCCATGTTGTTTGACAACAAATCCACGAAGTTCTTGAGTTCATAACATCAATAAATCATCCTATATCATCCTTTGATCCAGCGAATCAAGGTAATCTTCCTTAGAACCCTAATTTCGTGAATTTGGGGTTTTTTTTTTGTATTTTGGTCCGATTCGTTCCGTGTTGTTGATTAATTCATGATGGGTATGATTAATCTTGGTAGTATTCTTGTGTTTAACATCATTTAATCTATTGTTCTTCGTCGAATCGAAGTATATTTCTTGATTTCCTTCGAATCGACTTTTTGGGGGATTTGTTCTCGATCTCGTTTTTCATCCGTTTTTGATGGATCGATTGTGGTTAAATGATGTTGTTAAACACATTCTATGGATTGTATATCCATATTTCAACTTGGAATTTCGTTTTCGTGTTTTGTCGGGACGAATCGTGTTCTTGGCCATTTTGGGGAAAATCCTTGAATTTTCGTCATTCGTTCCTTGAATTCAGCGGCTTTGGGTCGTACTTTGGAATTCATTTTCGTTGTTATTGTTTTCGTTCGTAGTTCATTGTTGTGGATTGTCGTTGGTGGAGTCGGCGAGTTCGTAGTCGGTTCGTGCCAACCTACTTCGGCCGATTCTCCGCGTTGTGGTTATTCGAGGCAAGTACCTTGCCCATACTTTTATCCTTTTATAGATATGATGATCGGTGGTCGTCGTGATGTGTTTGTTTGGTTATTTGAAATGAAGTTTCAAAAGATTTCGGTTTGGCCTCGTTAAAGGCTCTCTTTCAAAACGCGTGTGTGTTTTGTGGACGTTGTGTTTTGGGAATTGATTATGATTTGATTATTTTGAACGTTGGAGGCTTTGATGATATCCTTGTTGTTTAAAAGTTATGGAATCGTGTATTCCGTGTTTAATCTTATTATTGTGTTTTGAAGAGTTTGATAATGGTGTCGGATTAGTGGCCATCTCTAGTAAGTATTCTTGATAAACTTACATTCTTAGTATATTAGTATTGCATGAGTAACATGTGTGTGTGTATGCTCACTATGGGTTAGATCCGACGGGGTCTCGGTAGGGGTCCACGGAGGGGTGGATCCGCGAGCTTGCTTTTAACCACTATGGGTTAGATCCGACGGGGTCTCGGTAGGGGTCCACGGAGGGGTGGATCCACGGTTAATTGTGGTGCATTTTACAAATGTGGTTTGACTATGGCATTTCCGGAAATGAGTGCTTTTGAATGGATTTCATGATTGCATGCATCGACTAAGTGTGTAAGAGGTAAGTTGTTCGTTTGGCTTACTTGGCTAGGATGGCACTAGAGTATTTTGTTGATTGTTTTAAATCCTTTATTTGTGGATTTTGATGTTGGGAGACAAACCTTGTGGTCGTTCTTGTGTACTGTGAGTTGATGAGATTTGGGACTAAAATCCCAATGGTTTTTTAAAAGGCATTTTACGGATTTGGGGCTAAAATCCCAACGGTTTGGTAAATGTCATTTTTCGGAAAGTAAACCTTTGGGGCGGTGACCCCTTTCGTCTTTTGGGTTTTGAAAAGTAGGATTTGATAATCCTAAATTGTTTTCTATTAAAACTCCCGATGGTATTTCAAATCATTTTATAAATTGTTTCCCTTGATATTTTGATCTTGAAATTTTGGGAAGTCTTTACTCAAACTCTTGCCTCGGGAAGTGTTCATCCTGTTGTATTTGAATCTTTGAGGATTCCGAATTATTATTGTTCGTGGAATGTGAATTGTATGACTCGTATTTTTGCACTTGTACTTGCACTAGCAAAACAGTGGAGTTTTGCTAACCCCCGAGTATTCGGGGGGTGGATGTCTGTTTTTGCATTCAGGTTTTGGAGCATAACACAGGTTCGGCACGAAGGATGATGAAAGATGATCGATACTAATCACATGAGGAACCGTACATTATGTATTGGTTCGGTTGTACTTTATTTTCCGCTGCTATATTTTTCCCGTTGTACGGGTGTGGTTGTATTTTGACCCCTGCGTGGGCATGAGTTGTAATTGAGTTGTATATTTTTATTGGAAGACCAAATCGGTCTACTGAGTCTTTTTAGCCTTGAAGGCATCGTTGAGATGTTCTATGTTGTTACCAGCCTGGTAGATCCTTGAGGAAAGGTTCTACGGCGTGTAATATCCCTGAGCGGATTGGGGGTGTTACAACCATAGTGCCGAACATCGATTATTTGCCTAATCAAGAATGACCCAGACTTGGTTGGATTCTTAAAATTCAAAATTAATTGTCTATTATTTGTTCCTATATTTACAATTTGGTATTTAACTTAGGGGGAGTATAACCATTTTTTGTCAAAATGAGATTTACTAGTTATATTCTTAACTATATGATTTCATATACTTTTTGTTAATGACAAAAAGGAGGAGAAGGATTATTGGGGAGAAGTATACTAACAAAATGGACAAAACCGAAATTTTGATCTGTATGTTTTTCTGTTGTATTACAGGTATAAATCCATCAAGAATTGTTGTTTTGTCATCATCAAAAGGGGGAGATTATTGGAATATTTTTTATTCCGTACAAAAATATTAAATGGCTTTGATGATGTGTTTATAGCTAAGTAAAAACAGCAATTAAGGTAACAAGAGTTGAAGGTGCAAGAGTTGGACAGAAAATCAACACAGTTAGCACATGCTAATATATATACTAGCGCATGCTAGTAAGCAAGGCAGAACTCATCAACAGTCATACATGTTCACGCACGCAATGAAAGAATCTATTGTACGCAAATAGCATGACTCAATGTACGCTACATGCACACATTAACATACAGTATGAAGGTTGAAATGCGAATTCAAATATCAGCTCGTTGGAGGATTCTAGAAGGTCAACTACTACAACGGTCAATACAGTTAACGCACGCAAAATGAAGAAGTTAACGTACACTATGAGATGTGATTAAGGGTGCAATGTTTGTTCAAATCAAATCATCACTCCGTGGATTGATTCTTGGAGGTTAACTGATATAACAGATGCATGAACATTAACATACGCTACTAGAAGATTAAGCATAAGCAAAGGAAGAAAATGGAGCTACTGGACTGCACTAGACAGACGATAATGTACGCAACATTGAAAGACATACATATGTTAAAGGCTTAACATATGCGAAGCACAGTATAAATCGCACGCTATGGAGTGCAGGCAGCAACGGCTAGTTGAAGCTTTGGAGCCTATAATACCACTTCATTTGGTATTCAAAACACTACAATTCCAAGCATAATTCATATTCATTTGAGATTATTATATATTAATTATTTTTGTAATCGTGCTTAATTGATTAGAGTTAGAGTTTTTGATTCACTCAACCATACACGATGAAAGAAAGGATTGTAGATTTGATTCGATGTTATTAGAATCGTGGATCCGGTATTATTAGAGTCATAATCTAAATCCAAGTGAGTTTTTCTAGTACCAATAGAAAGCTAGAAAGGTTGTTTCCTTGTCTGATAGAAATGGAAAAATGGTTTATCTTGGACCGATAAAAAGACAAGATTGTAATGGTTTATATTGGACCGGTTGAAGACAAGATTGTAACAGTTTACCTCAGACCGATCAAAGACAAGGCGGAAAGGTTTATCTTGAACCTATAGAAAAAGATAGTGAAGGAGAGAGGACGGAGGCACGCTGCCGAACCTCTATAAATCTCTATGTCATTTATTTTTCGCACTTATCTATCACTTCCGCATAAAAAGAGTTCATTACTCTTCATCGCACTATTCAACCCCCTTGTAGTGGCTGTACCAAACTCAACATTATCTTCATCTTCACAGCACCATAAAGATTACTCATATTATGGTATTGATCATATTTTCCATGGCGTGTGGAGTCTTTAGTTCTCTTTTTAATATGTTTGTGTAAATGTGATTTTATAAATATTCTGTATAGCTTGTGCACATGTATTTGGGATATTATGTTTGCGAATATTGTGATTTATTGAGATGATATACATTGAGGGAGTTGTGTTTTGTGAAGATGTTGGTTTATATCATATTTGTTGGGGTTGTTGTGCATTTTGCGTATTATTAATGTTGTATACTGAAATTTGATTGATGTTGGTGTATATTCAGAAGCAGGTTTTGGTAAAATAAAATCTGATTTATTTCTTTATTTAGAAAGGACTTTAGCCGATCACTCTTACACAATCCTTCGGCGAAAGGTTAATTTTTATTAATTAAAAACTACTTTATCCGATAAATTATACACTAATCGTCGTCTAAAATTTAACTTTTCTTAATAAAAAGTACTTCAGCCAACGAATTTTGTAAAAGTGATCGGCTAATTTTTTCTTATTATTTAAAAAAACTTTAGTATATAGAAATCATCGGCAAACACTTTTTCGTATTATTAATAATCGTCTTTAGCCGAAGGCTCCTTGGCTTAACTTGAGTCGTCAATATCGTCCTTGTCTACTAAAGTGCAAGTTTAGCCGGAGGCTTATTTTATTGTCGCCAGCTAAACATTAGTCGATGGATTTTAACCTACCAGACTTCAGCCGATAGTCTTTACTTTAAACGATAACATTTAGCAAAAGTCATCGACTAGACACTTTTTTTGATAGTATCTTTTTTAGTAACTATTTGGATTCATATGTTTTATATGCATTAATTAATCATATATTTTTATATTTTATTTTATAAGTTTAGTTTGTTTTATTTTTCATTTTTATAATTTATTTAGTTTATTTTATATTTCAGCTTTTTATAATTACTTGGATTAATCATAGAATTGCGTATCCATTTGAATAATTTTTTGGTTATTTGGAAGCATAATTTATATTTTAATTTTGTTTTTTTATTATAAAAATTATCGACGTGACGCATATCGAGGGTATTTTTCCACCAAAATATTCTATCGAACCACATGTAAGATAATTATGTTCAATCCTAAACCGAACCAAACACATGATGTTAGATATCAAACTACATATCTATGCCACTCTGATTTCATACTAGTTACAAACTCATACCACTCTATGCACCAAAATGCCCCTAAGTGTAACACCCCCAAAACCATATGGGAATATTACACGCCGTAGACCCCTTTTCATGAGGATTTACCGGGCTAGACCTTACAAAATGACCAAATGCTTACCCGGCCAGGGTCAAACAATAAAATAATACAGACCGATAAGGTCGTTTACACGCGAATACACAGACCGATGAGGTCACACAACTCAATCAACAAAACTGACTTATGCAACATTACCCACACAGGGGTCGAAACAGAATACAACGGAAGACTGAAATCAACTCTGACAATACAATTAAACTCTACCAACTCTCAACTCTTGATTAGTATCGTAGCCCGTCACTTCCTGTGCCGATCCTGAGACTGCTCCCCGAACCTGCAAGCACATGGACACAAAACAGACATCCACCCCCCCGATTACTTGGGGGTTAGCAAAATTCCACTATTTTGCTAGTGCAAGTATAATACGATATGAAATGCAACAAGTAAATAGCAACCACGAATTCTCCATGGAAATCAACTATCAAAATATTCCCGAGAAGTTTTAGAATTTCGAACTCCAACAAACAATATTTGAAAAGGAACTCATTAGCTCGGGGATTTTTAAAGTAGAAAATTCTTTTGGACCTCAAGTCCCGATTTACAAAACCTTTTCGAAAACGTTAGGGCCTCAGCCCAGTTCTCATTTCAAAACACACTAGTTAAGATATAATCATGAGTTCGTGACTCATGTTTTAAAACGTTATCCAATCAATCATTGTTATACAATCACTGTTCGTACACATCATGTACCAAACTCCAGAGGCCTCGACGGGCCCTACCTGAACCACACGCATTGCTCGTACATGTTATGTACTGAACCCCAGAGGCCTCGACGGACCCTACCTGGACAACATACATCGTTCGTACACATCATGTACCAAACTCCAGAGGCCTCGACGGGCCCTACCTAGAATACACATCTTGTTCGTACACTTCATGAACTGGACTCCAGAGGTCTCGTCAGACCTTACCTCGAACACACACATTATTACGACGCAACTAATATTGATCAACTCAACACATCACAGCAAGTAACACACATTGTTGTCAATAAGTCAAACCAATCAACAATACATCGTAATGCATATTCAAATACGTAATCAAATCGACACAAATGTCATGATCATCACGATAATTCAACCATGACCAATCACGCACAACACGAACCATATGATTAATACAACCAAGACCATTCCACGACATTAACCAAGTGAGAAACATCATCACCACCATCAATTGTTCACACTTATCAAATCATACGAAGTATGTTCATGAAGGCAAAACAATTCATCATAAACCTAACACGAAGTTTCTATCCACAATACACAAATCATATAGCAAGATACTTGCCTCATTAACCGCTACCGGACACTCCAAAGAACACGGTTCAACAGGGAAGCTCGGACCCCGAAGAAGACAACGAACGGGAGGGTTCCGACTCGAGTTCTTCACAAGGATTTCGTTCCTAAGTTATATCAACAATAAATCAACAATCGTACGATGAATAATAATCGCATAACGCCCGAATCCCCCTCTAAGACCTTTTATCGGACACCTTCAAGGTGTCGATTAAGAACTCGACCAAAACGACGAATATATACAATCCAACCATGGAATAACAAGGGAAATGGTACAATATATCTAAATAATCATCAATCCATCACAAACCTAAGTTATTACAGTTAAATCGGACAAAAACAACAAAACCCCCAATTTTCCCAAACTAGGATTTTTCAGGAAATGTGACCTGATTTGCTCGATCAAAGGATATTATAGGATGGATAATCGATGATATGAACTCCAAGACTTCATGGATTCATCAATTGACAACATGCCTCCACGCCTACCAAGTCTCCAGCCGCGGAAAGGAAAGAAACAAGGTGAGAAAATGGGTGAAAACACGACTGATCGATCATATTTATATTGCCCAGTGTGTGCCGACAACTTACGGCCGTAACTGGCACTCCTTACGGCCGTAACCGGCCTTCGTCCGGAAGCTGCCCAGTCCCTTACGGCCGTACCCGATAACGCCTTACGGCCGTTACCGGCATTCGTCCGGAAGCTGCCCAGCGCCCGTACGGCCGTACCTGATCACGCCTTACGGCCGTAACCGGATTTCGTCCGGCCTGTGCCTGCCGATCACTTACGGCCTTAACCAGCACCTTACGGCCGTAACTCGACCAGGCCAGTACCTGCTCCAAAACGTGCGGTCGTGACTCGGCCGTGGCCACTTCCGACGGCCTGAACGACCCCGAAACCCGAACCTGAATATGAATCGAAGATACGGTTGCGAAGTACTCGCAAAGATGAATCCAAGCGCTAATAGAACACACGATTCCGACCACCCGAAGGCTCAAAATTCGACAACGGAAAGTAATTACCCTAAACTTTGGGAAATTACGAAAACGGCCCAAAACGTCCGAAATACACGATACACGATCGAAACACCAAGACAAAGCTCGCAAAATGAATAATAACATTAAATGAACTTACGAGAAACTCGAAACAACATTTTCGGATGAGATTCGCAAGAATCGAACTCAAGTGCGGAAAAGCCGTTTAAGAACACGGAACTCAACAAAACGATACCATAACGAACTCGGACGACAAAAAGTGCAGAATTAATCATTCTCGGAATCACGAAACGGTCATAACAAAGTCGCTAAGATGAACTTATGCCAAAAAAGGAAAATTACCGGAAATGGAAATTGCGGATATTACATACTACCCTCCTTAAAAGAAGTTTCGTCCCGAAACTTAAAACAAGTAGGGAGAAGCAATATCCCTCCAGGAAAACTGAACGAGATACACAAGAAATGGGTAACTTTCGCCCATCGGCGAAATGTTACAAGCAACGCAAGGGAATATACGGCGCGAAAACACGTTTCATGAAGACCAACGCAACGCCACCGGCTATGATTCAAAATAATAACGAGCAATTAATGACACATCACATACCACATCACATGCACACATTTAGTCAAAGAAACGCACACGACAACAAGTCACAACCGACTAAAACGGTTATACGATAGAAACAAATAGAGTATCACGATAGAAATCACTCCGATTCTTATCAACAAGAAAATGTCCGACGTCAAAACACAAACAATTCAAGATAATGGAAAACGAGAATACCGGATATTACATTCTATCCCATTAAAAATAAGTTTCGTCCCGAAACTTAAAACAAGGTTATCACAGTGATACATAACAACACAACGACACATAACAAATTGCTAATTTCATGACTCCATGGTCCACTGTCACGTCTCCGTAGGTTCAGCAACCATACAGAAACTTATTCAACACAAATATCACTCGTCAAGTTCCAAACATAAAAACGTCACAAAGTACATCTCTACATGAGAAACAATCCGTGTAACGAGCACTAAAACACCATCACTGGACATCACTGGGCCCTCCAGGAGTAGGGATGGAACTCCGGTTCCCTACCATCTTGGCAACAACCTCGCAATACTGAACTCGATGCCCCTCGCGTCCACAATTATAACAAGTCACCGGCGGTTTCTTACAATGCGCGCGTTCATGGCCCAGAACGTTACAGTTGAAATGCCTAGGAGCATTACCAGAACTCAAAGACACCTGCTTGGGTCTTTTAGATTCTCTAGCTGACCGAAAAGGTCCCATACTCGACTGATACGAGGGTCGAGGTTTAGGAATCCCAATTCCCTCACTTCCCGATGCGTCATCGGAACTCTTCTGCTTCTTCGCTACCGGTACAGACTCTGTAGACATCATATCATTTCAAATGCTAAGGCTCGATCTTGATAGTCCTTCAACGTTGTATACATAAAAGGGGCCATACACTGCCGAACCTGAGGTTTCATAGGCATATCAAAGTAACGAACCTTATATGTCTCACTTCGCACCTGATCTCGAACGTAACACAACTGTCGATTGTAATCGACTATGGCTTGAGATATCGACACATCTTGGGGCGTAGCCGAGAAAAACTCGACAATTCTACGTTCTTTAACAGGCGGCGGACAATACTCGGCCTCCATAGCAGTCTTGAATTCAGCCCAAGTAGCGGTACGATCACTAGGCGCTACGGCCTCCCACCAGTCTGCAGCTTCTCTGTCGAGCAGGTATTGAGCAATAGGCACTCTTCTCTCATCGGGACAAGCTATGGCATCAAATGTTCTGTCCAACTAGAAGAGCCAGTTCTCCCAATCTAACGAGTCTGCAGAACCTACAAAACGGGGCGGGTGCATTTTCATCACACCTCGTAACCACTTACTAGCTCCATTATCCTCATCTGGGATCCCATCCCGGTGTATGGTCTGATTCATATGTGCCAACTGGTCAACCACCTGACGAAGGATGGTGGCGGCGCCAATGTCAGCATTTTCCCCAGTTGATTGCCTCTGCTCACACGATTGGTCATCTCGACTACGTGTACTGAGGTCATTGGCGCTCAACAACGAGTGAGTCGCCCTCTCATGCTCCTGATTCCGACCTCTACCACGACCACGCTCTCGACCTCTACCCCTCAGCATACTAAACGGCCACCGATCATAACAACAAAACAAATATCACATAATCAACATAGGGCAACAAACAGCAGCACAATAAAGTATTCACCTCAAATCATCACGCGAGTACACAAATTAATATTGCAATAATAGACTTAAATTCATAAGTAATTTGCATGGTTACACCAACACAGGTGCACGACTTTTACCAAAGTAAACACAGTCAAGACCACATACATGTCATTGAGACTAGACACTTGTAATATTCTTGAAAATTCGCGAGGTATTTGTTCAAATGTTAATATTTTAAATTTTGTGAGTTCGAAAGTCTTTGCTGAAATAATTTTTTTTTTTGAAAACATTTTTAATACCTCGTCATTTACCCAAAACCATAAACTTATTATCAAAACTGTTTTGCTTGAAGTTATTAACAAAACAACACATTGGAACTTCAATATTCTCGATAAACGATATCCTCAAAATGGCCTTGTCAATACATATATTATTATTATCATCGTCAACGACATACAGGATATTCACAGTCGTCCCTGGCGGACCATAGGACTATATCTACCGAAATCAATTGATTGGTAGAGGGCGCGTATACAACTATAACAACAAGGTTATTACCACGACAGTCAAAAGCTTACGTCTGCAACAACATGTTGTTTACGGCCGTAACGTCTATGACCTTACGGCCGTAATGGGAAACATATTACAGTCCTAATCACTAGCTGCAGGATAGCAGAATTGTCCTAGCAGCCCCGACATGGCTCCAAAGGTTAAGGATCGACTCCTAACAATGTACTCCGACCTATAAAAAACACTATAACATTCTCCAACAAGTATAACAACGTAACAAACTTTTCGTAACGATTTAGCCCCAACACACAAACACATAACATTTAAATTCCGAAAACTAGAGTCATTTTGCAAAACAGAATTTTTCCAAAAATCATTTCGATCGTAATAAAAATGATGGTAGTATTATGCAATGTCCGAAGTATTTTAAAACAAATTTTCCAAATAACGATTGATGGTGCTATTTGAAAACACGTGACCAACTTGTCACAATTCAACCCATTTCAAAATCCACACAAACCGTTGTTTTAACCGCAACATCAAAATATTCAAAAAATTTGATTTCCACAAAAATGCTCAAACTAGTAGTCTTTCCGGAAAAACGTTTTCAAACCTACCCGCAGCGGGCATAATTACAACAATCCAAAATAGTCGAACTTAGAACCACGTGCCCACACAGCAAACGGGATCCCCAATTCAATCAAATGCATCTCATGGGCATCAAGTTAAACATACAACGAAACCATCTATCTCATTCTCTCACAAACTCTACTGTCGGTACCTTTTTTGGAACGATCAAAGTTTACAACTTTCACATTATACCACCTCACACGGTGGTTTAATGTCAAAACATCAACACGTCCAGTTCTATACACATACAGTGTATCACAAGTATCGAATACAAACTCCATTACACAACACCGTGCAATTAACATTATGCACCACAAATATCACACATAAATAAAATCATGAACGAGGAGACTTACGTCTACAGGCCGCACAGAGATGACGGTCGCCCATGATACTAATATCATCCGACGACATAACCGACACGCTGTGACTATGCACAACTCAATTTGTCACCCGACAATTCAAATGACGAGACAACACATTACTCGATAAATCACGACTCGACTTGACCCGACAGCCTAGGTTTCCGCAACCTAAGCTCTGATACCATAAATTTAACACCCCCAAAACCATATGGGAATATTACACACCGTAGACCCCTTTCACGAGGATCTACCAGGCTAGACCTTACAAAACGACCAAATGCTTACCCGGCCAGAGTCAAACAATAAAATAATATAAACCGATAAGGTCATTTACATGCGAATACACAGACCGATGAGGTCACACAACTCAATCAACAAAACTGACTTATGCAACATTACCCACACAAGGGTCGAAACACAATACAGCGGAAGACTGAAATCAACTCTGACAATACAATTAAACTCTACCAACTCTCAACTCTTGATTAGTATCGTAGCCCATCACTTCCTGTGCCGATCCTGAGACTACTCCCCGAAACTGCAAGCACCTGGACACAAAACAGACATACACCCCCCGATTACTCGGGGGTTAGCAAAATTCCACTATTTTGCTAGTGCAAGTATAATACGATATGAAATGCAACAAGTAAATAGAAACCACGAATTCACCATGGAAATCAACTATCAAAATATTCCTGAGAAGTTTTAGAATTTCGAACTCCAACAAATAATATTTGAAAAGGAACTCATTAGCTCGGGGATTTTTAAAGTAGAAAATTCTTTTGGACCTCAAGTCCCGATTTACAAAACCTTTTCGAAAACGTTAGGGCCTCAGCCCGGTTCTCATTTCAAAACACACTAGTTAAGATATAATCATGAGTTCATGACTAATGTTTTAAGACGTTACCCAAACAATCACTGTTTTACGATCACTGTTCGTACACATCATGTACCGAACTCCAGAGGCCTCGACGAGCCCTACCTAAACCACACGCATTGCTCGTACACGTCATGTACTGAACCCCAGAGGCCTCGACGGACCCTACCTGGACAACATACATCGTTCGTACACATCATGTACCGAACTCCAGAGGCCTCGACGGGCCCTACCTGGAAAACACATCTTGTTCGTACACATCATGTACCGAACTCCATAGGTCTCGTCAGACCTTACCTGGAACACACACATTATTACGACGCAACTAATATTGATCAACTCAACACATCACAGCAAGTAACACACATTGTTATCAATAAGTCAAACCAATCAACAATACATCGTAATGCATATTCAAATACGTAATCAAATCGACACAAATGTCATGATCATCACGATAATTCAACCATGACCAATCACGCACAACACGAACCATATGATTAATACAACCAAGACCATTCCACGACTTTAACCAAGTGAAAAACATCATCACCACCATCAATTGTTCACACTTATCAAATCATACGAAGTATGTTCATGAAGGCAAAACAATTCATCATAAACCTAACACGAAGTTTCTATCCACAATACACAAATCATATAGCAAGATACTTGCCTCATTAACCGCTACCGGACACTCCAAAGAACACGACCGGTAAGCTCGGACCCCAAAGAAGACAAAGAACGGGAGGGTTCCGACTCGAGTTCTTCACAAGGATTTCATTCTTAAGTTATATCGACAATAAATCAACAATCGTATGATTAATAATAATCGTATAACGCCCGAATCCCCCTCTAAGATCTTTATCGGACACCTTCAAGGCGTCGATTAAGAACTCGACCAAAACGACTAATATATACAATCCAACCATGGAATAACAAGGAAAATGGTAGAATATATCTAAATAATCATCAATCCATCACAAACCTAAGTTATTACGGTTAAATCGGACAAAAACAACAAAACCCCCAATTTTCCCAAACTATGATTTTTCAGGAAATCTGACCTGATTTGATCGATCAAATCATGTTATAGGATGGATAATAGATGATATGAAATTCAAGACTTCATGGATTCATCAATTGACAACATGCCTCCACGCCTACCAAGCCTCCAGCCGCGGAAGGGAAAGAAACGAGGTGAGAAAATGGGTGAAAACACGTCTGATCGATCATATTTATACTGCCCAGTGTGTGCCGACAACTTACGGCCGTAACTGGCACTCCTTACGGCCGTGACCGGCCTTCGTCCGGAAGCTGCCCAGTCCCTTACGGCCGTACCCGATAACGCCTTAAGGCCGTAACCGGCATTCATCCGGAAGCTGCCCAGCGCCCGTACGGCCATACCTGATCACGCCTTACGACCGTAATCGGCATTCGTCCGGCCTGTGCCTACCGATCACTTACGGTCGTAACCGGCACCTTACGGCCGTAACTCGGCCAGTCCAGTACCTGCTCCAAAATGTGCGGCCGCGACTCTGCCGTGGCCAATTCCGACGGCCCGAACGACCCCGAAACCCGAACCTGAATATGAATCGAAGATACGGTTACGAAGTACTCGCAAAGACGAATCCAAGCGCTAAGAGAACACACGATTCCGACAACCCGAAGGCTCAAAATTCGACAACGGAAAGTAATTACCCTAAACATTGGGAAATTATGAAAACGGCCCAAAACGTCCCAAATACACGATACACGATCGAAACACCAAGCCAAAGCTCGCAACATGAATAATAACATTAAATGAACTTACGAGAAACTCGAAACAACAGTTTCGAACGAGATTCGCAAGAATCGAACTCAAATGCGGAAAAGCCGTTTAAGAACACGGAACTCAACAAAACGATACCGTAACGAACTCGGATGGCAAAAATTGCAGAATTAATCATTCTCGGAATAACGAAACGGTTATAACAGAGTCGCTAAGATGAACTTCCGCCAAAAAAAAAATTACCGAAAATCGAAATTGCGGATATTACATTAAGTTTATCTGATAATCAAATATTTAATTTTACTAATATGAATCAATTTTTAATATTTTCTTACATTCGATATACTGATTATATCGACAAATTATACTCCTTTTACAATATGAATACACGAATATATATATATATATATATATATATATATATATATATATATACACCCACACAAAATCATAGACAATGAAAAAACTTTTGGTATTAATTATAGTTAATAGTTTAACATATTTAAGATGTTCTTGTTGATGGTAATTATAAACGAACAATACTGATCAAGGCTTTGTTCTTTTGACCTTAATTTCAGCATATTTCAGTTCACCTTCATTCGATTAAGCACACTTGATTCGATTGGGCCTTAGCCATGATTTCGCCAATTCGATTCGGATTCATTCATTCAACCTTAAAATTAATATTATTAATCATCATTGTTGTTATTATTTAGATTATCAATAATATTATATATAATAATTATTGTAATTGATATTATATATAATTATTATTAACATTAATATAAATCTTATTATTATTGTTTTATTGTTCTTATGACATAAATAATTATCTAATTTGATAATAATAATTATTATTAATATTAGAATTATCAATAGTATTATATATATAATTCTTATATTATTAATAATTTTATTATTGTTACTATTGCTATGTGTGATTAAGGTGTATAATATATATAATACACCTTTATATCTTGTTTGATATGAAGTATGGGGCCCTTGATAAAATTCGGGCCCGTATAAATAATAATGATTTTTGGTATTACGTATCTCACCTAAGAGGTGGTATTAGGTGATATTAAACAATACTGCAACTAATAAATTCAATAAACTACCATGATATCTATATTTTGCAGAGAATTTAATACATCGTACCAAATATGATATTAATTTTTTATATTGTATAAGAAATCCAAGTCAATCTTATCAAACTTTATCCCATACAACTTAGCAAACGAGCCCTTGATATCAATATTATCAATAGTATTATATATAGCTTGTAGTATTAAGAATAATTTTATTATTATTATTATTGTTGTTGTTGTAATATAAATCATTTTCTTGTTTTTGTATATATTATTATGTGACATTTATTATTATTTATATTAATATTATCAATAATATTACATAATTTTTTTTTATTATTATTATTTATTATTATTGATATATTATATATTTATTATTTTTGTTGTATATATATTATCTAATATTAATAATAATAGTAATTATTATTCATTAACTTCAGTTCAATTCAGTTCCGTGTAGTACAATTCAGTTCAGTCCAATCCAGTAAAATTCAGTTCAATTAACTTCAGTTCAGTTTAATTTAGTCAAGTTCAGTTCAGCAAAATTTAGCTTAAATGGAGAGAGACCAAGTGTAGTAAATGTTTATTCACAGTTCTTCAGTTTGGGCGATTCAATAGCACCGAATTTTTTGTCCGCACTCAATTACACATATACTTCCCATTCATTCATTTATTATGCAACTCATGAATAAAATGTATGTATGTACGAATATGTGCACAAGTGTGTGTATATAGCACTATATTTTTATTCATATACTGCTTATACAACAGAATGTTGCTTCTATTATATGGTACACTACTTTTTATGTCCATGTTTTTTTTGAAATTAACAATAATTTTTTATTTTATATATTTAGGTATGTATTATGTATCTTAAATTATAAATCATGAGAAGACCATAAATTTGATAAATTTTTCATCAAACACGGATAAGTAAGTTATTATATTTTTAATGAAGATATTTTATTTGTAAAACTGATTTACTATTTAAAATCTACTATGCCATGTTTGTTTACTTTCCTTTTAGGTATGATTAATGTCAAGTAATTAATGATTCTAATTAGCTTCCAGTTATAGTACCAGTGGATTATACCTTATACGAGGTATTATCCAACCCGTGCGATGCACGGTATTTGGTTGAATATCTACGTATTTTGTACATAATGCTGGAGCAGACGGTTGAATGAGCAGATGGCAGAATTTAAATACCTTTTAGAGAAGTTTATATGTTTTTTTATTGTTATTGTCCTTTTATTTTAGTCTATGTAATTAGTTATATGAAATGAGGCTTTACTAACCCGTATGTTGCTCTGGGGTTGTTTTTGGTTTATTCAACCCGTTCGATGCCCCGATTGTATCTAAGATTTTATAGCTAAAATTTAACCATCTTGTAATTTATACTATCATTTAAAAGTTCATTTTAATCACCTTGTGTATTAGAAGGTGCACGTGTTTTGTACGTAATTGTAACACCCCCGATATATTCAGGAATATTACAGCGCCGTAAATCCTTTACATAAGGATTTACAAGGCTGAAGAACTGAAAAGACATTAACAGATACCAACGTATGAAAATAACGGAAATAAGATACAACAGTTCTGACCAGTACTGAAAATACGAATGTTCAACGGAAAAGTATTAATACATCACCAAATCCAAATCATCATAAACGACTACGTACTCGAGTACTAATTAAAACGGTACAAACAACAGACAAATAAACCCGGTCGGAACATCACTCTGCACCCTCGTCGTCATGCAACTCCAGTGGTTGTTTCCCCGCTCTCCTGGATCCTGAACATAAACAAATGTTCACCCCCAAAGGGGTTAGCACAACGATGCTAGTACAAGTACCACAACATATTATTCAACATCTCATGAAGAATAATAATAACATAAATGACAAAAGAACCAACGAGTCTTCCCCTGCGAGAATCTCAATAATAACATACACACATGATAATCATAACATGATATCACAACATACACATGGTAATTCCAATGATCCGGCGTTCACTGCCTAGACCCCAAGATGATCTCGTCGGACCAACACGTGGTGGGAAAACCCGTCCAATAATCCAGCGCACGCTAGCATAGATCCCAAGATGATCCCGTCGGACCAACACGTGGTGGACATATAACAACGACATTTATGCACGACAATATGTATAACAACAATATATAAAACAATTAAGGTACTTGCCTCAATTCGAAGACAAGAACAATACTTCCACGTAAAACGAAATACTCGAAGGTCGCCCTTTCGATCAATCACGTAGAAAGCTCTAACCATAACAAAAGAAATAATATAGAATTCATCTCATGTCGTACGAATGTCTAACAATCCAATTTACGACCGAAAGTTCATAAAACGTAATCTGCCTGAACTGCTTAGCGTACGCTAAGTATTCTACATAGCGCGTGCTAAGCCTGCTCGTTAGCGCACGTAAACAATGAAGCCTAGCGTACGCTAACTATGTATCGACAGTCCTCTCTGATCAGCCGACTGACTCGCCTGATGACATAGCGCACGTTACGTTTCCAATCGTAGCGTACGTTAACTTATGCTCGATAGCGCACGCTAACCATGAAACTTTAGCGCACGCTAATCATTTATGACAGTTCCTCCTGGACAGTCGTCTGATCTAATAGATAAAACTTATGAAATCTTCAGTGTTAATTCATGTTATCTCCATGAATATCATGCTCATACGGTTATGAATGATCTTACGGATAACAACAACTTCGAATTCAATACCATCATAAAACCATATTCCATTTCCATTACAATTCTTCATGCATAATTCGGAAGGCCTAACGGTCGATATCAATACCTTATACCAATCAAAACTATCATCTTGTAGTTTGTTTAACACTCCATCTTTACAAGATAAATCTTTCCATGATCAATCTCTTAGATTCGTCTAACAATAATGATGTTAAAGTCAAGTCCGTGATTACTATGAAGACACCTTCTAAATTCGGATTACCAATGTCAAAAACTTCCTCTACTTGTTCATTGTAACAAGATTCGAATTATGATGTTCATAACCAAGGTACTTAAGGCATAATCATCTCAATCTCTTAAACATGATGTTGTTTGAATAATTCACCAATGAAACTCAATATCTTGATAGCATAATCCTCATATCCTTAAGAACATGAATTCAAGGTTGAAAGTAGTATAACATACCTTAAGATGAGGAAAAACACCGAGACAACAAGTAAAATCCGGCTCCGGTTGCTTGTTTGCCAAATCAAGATGTTTCTCCACTCCAATGATCAAACACAAGTGGCATCCAATCTTTAGTGATTAAGTGGAGGTGGTCTAAGTATGTTTAAGAAGGAGGGAAGGTTCTCTGGACTATCAAGAGATGAGGACGAGTGAAGGGAACAAGAAGAAATAGAGTGCTTACCCTTATATAAAATTTCTGCACAGCAGTTGATTAGCGCACGCTATCATACAATCCTTCGCGCGCGCTAATAATCGTTGACTCCAAAACTATCCAGGTTCATCCACGGGAATCTTGTCCAGACCCACGTCCGGCTGGCGCATGTGCTAGCCGTCTAGCTCAATAATTGACTGCCTAGCGCACACAATTCTTCATTCGTAGCGTGCGCTAGTTGTAGCCCGATAACGCACGTTAAGCTACATTCTTAGCATGCACTATCACGAGTTTGCATGAGTAAATTGCATGTTGTTATACTTATGTACAAGGATTCAAATACGAGAATATCATACTTCAATCATCGATATCACAATTCTGAATAATACAGGGTTCAAATACAGATGAAATACACAATAATAAATCCGGATATTACATAGTCTCCTACTAAAAAGGAGTTTCGTCCCGAAACTCAAGACGAAAATAACTCTGGATATCTGGATTTCATGCTATCTTTCGTTTCCCATGTGGCTTCTTCCACTCCGTGGCGTGACCACTGAACTTTGACCAAAATGATTGGTTTGTTCTTCAACTGCTTAACTCGACTCTCGAGTATCTTGACTGGTCTTTCTTCAAATGTTCCATCCTGAGCGACCTCGATCTCGCCGAAATCAATGACATGATTAGGATCCGGTATATATCTCCGTAACTGGGATATGTGGAACACGTTATGAACATGGGTCAATGACGGCGGTAATGCCAATCGGTATGCCAACTCTCCAACTCTTTCAAGGATCTCGAATGGTCCGATATATCTCGGACTCAGCTTTCCTTTCCTTCCAAAATGAAAGATTCTTCGAGTAGGAGAAACCTTTTAAAGTACGTGGTCTCCAGTACTGAACTCCAATGGACGACGGCGTACGTCTGCATAAGATTTCTGTCGACTGTGGGTGGTCAACAGCCTTTCACGAATCAAGGCTATCTTCTCTCGTGTCTGCACGATCAACTCTGGTTCTGTCCCGATCAAGTCTAATGAATCATCCCAACATAAGGGCGATCTGCATCTCCTCCCGTATAATGCCTCAAACGGTGCCATCTTAATGGAAGCATGCCAACTATTGTTGTAGGTAAATTCAATCAACGGTAGATGAACTTCCCAATCAGTTGACCAATCTAAGGCACAAGCCCTCAGCATATCTTCCACCGTTTGAATAGTCCTCTCGGATTGTCCATCAGTCTGCGGGTGATAAGCTGTACTGAAGTTCAATTCGGTTCCCAAGGCCTTATGAACTACTTTCCAAAAATGCGATACAAAGCGACCGTCTCGGTCGGAAATAATGGTCTTCGGCGTACCATGCAGTCGGACTATCTCTGAAATAAATACTCGTGCCAATCTCTCTGGTCCCCACGTGTCCTTAATGCCTAGAAAATGAGCTGATTTGGTTAAACGATCAACTATCACCCAAATCATGTTCATTCCCATCTTGATTCTCGGCATACTAGTGATGAAGTCCATCGATATGTCCTCCCACTTCCATTCAGGAATCGGGAGCGGCTTCAACATCCCGGCAGGTCGTTGATGCTCGATCTTAACCTGCTGATAAGTCAAGCATTTCGAAACATAATCCACTACATCTTTTTTCATGTTGCCCCACTAGAAATTCTGCTTCAAGTCCTTGTACATCTTACTGTGCCCGGGTGGATAGAATAGGGCGAGCTGTGAGCTTCCTTCATAATCGTCTGTTTCAGAACATCGACATCGGGAATGCAAAGTCGGTTCTGAAATCTCAAAACTCCATCATCATGAATTGCGAATCCAGGGTCCTTCCCCTTGATCACTTCATCACGTAACCGAATCATCAGAGGATCATCTGCCTGCTTAGATTTGATTTCCTCGGTTAATGATTAAGTTATCTCCATCATGCACAATTGTCCTTGGACTCTTTATAACCATACTTCAATTTCTTCTCGAATCATATCTCGTTGAATGCTGAGTTGGGAGGTCAGGGTCTCCAGTATCTGGATAGAAACAGGCTTGCGGCTAAGTGCATCGGCCACTACATTTGCTTTGCCCGGATGATAAAGAATCTCCAAGTCATAGTCCTTAATAAGTTCCAGCCATATCCTTTGTCGCATGTTCAACTCTTTCTGACTGAAGATGTATTTAAGACTCTTGTGATCCGTAAAGATCTGACATTAAGTCCCGAACAGGTAATGCCTCCAGATTTCAAAGCAAAAACTACTGCTGCTAGCTCCAAATCATGCGTTAGGTAATTCACTTCATAAGGTTTCAACTGTCGTGACGCATAAGCAATTACCTTATCATTCTGCATCAATAAACATCCGAGTCCGTGGTTCGAAGCATCACTGTAAACTATAAATCCTCCAGTTCCCTGTGGAAGTGTTAAAATCGGTGTTGTCGTCAATCTCTTCTTCAATTCTTCAAAGCTATTCTGACACTCGTTCCACTCAAACTTTTGTGTTTTCTGCAGTAGTCGAGTAATTGGGCGGGAAATTTTGGAAAACCCTTCCACGAACCGACGATAATACCCAGCAAGTCCTAAGAAACTCCGGACTTCTTTCACGTTCTTTGGAGGTTCCCAATCCAAAACCGCTTCAATATTCTGAGGATATACTCGGACTCCTTCAGCTGATACCACATGACCGAGGAACATTACTTCCTTTAGCCAGAATTCACACTTAGAGAGTTTGGCGTACAATTGTTCATTCCTCAAAAGTTCTAATATAATCCGAAAATGCTGCGCATGTTCTTCCGTGCTCTTAGAATATACCAGAATGTCATCAATGAACACAACCACAAATTTATCCAAATATTCGATGAACACTCGGTTCTTCAATTGCATGAATACATCAGGTGCATTAGTGAGACCAAATGGCATCACTACAAACTCATAGTGTCCGTAGCGAGTTCTGAACGCTGATTTCGGAACATCAGATTCCTTAATCCTCACCTGATGATATCCTGATCTCAGATCAATTTTAGAAAATACTGTTACACCTTGCTACTGGTCAAACAAATCATCAATCCGCGGCAACGGATACTTGTTCTTAATCGTCATCTTGTTCAGTTCTCGATAGTCAATACACAGTCGAAGCGATCCATCCTTCTTTCGGACAAAAGAATCGCGCTCCCGGGCGGCAGCAGCTAGATATAGCCTTTGTCCAATAACTCCTCCAACTGCTTTTTCAGTTCGTACATCTCAGTAGGTGCCATACGATACGGCGCCTTAGAAATTGGTGTAGCTCTAGGTTCCAGCTCAATGGTGAATTGTACATCCCTTCGTGGAGGTAGTCCAGGTAACTCATTAGGAAATACATCCGGAAACTCGTTCACAATAGGAATCGATGAAAGTTCCACAATTTCGTCTTCTTTCTTCATTGCATAGCACCAGTATCCGGTACAGCACTGTTTCAACAATTTGACAGCTTTCATCGCTTTGATCAACCTTCCTGAGCTTCCTGGTTTCCATCCTTCAAACAGTATTTCGGAACCATCATCAGCGATCAGCGAGATACTCCTACTTCGGTAGTTTACAATAGCTCCATATCGATTAAGACAATCGTCTCCGAGGATCAGGTCGTCTCCTTGCATTTCTATCACGATCAGATTTGAGAGCCACTCTCTGCCTCCAAATGATACAGGGAAATCTCTAGTTTCTAAGTTTCCAACAATCCTCTCTCCACTCGGTAAACCAATCACATAAGGTTCACAATTATGAAAACCAGAAATATTCAAATGATTTACGCAAGATAAGGATATAAATGAATGCGTAGCTTCTGTATCGAATAAAATGCTAACTGGTTGGGAAAGGATCTGAACGGTACCTGATGCGACAGCAGCATCCTGATCGTCTGTTCTCCTCATCTCGTACAGACGTGGGGGAACAGATCCGGCACTCAATGTCCCCTTTCGGTAAAACTGTCCTCTGCCTCGTCCACGACCAATATTCTGGGGCATTTGGACACTCTGTTGCATCTGCTGAATACTTGATTCTTTCTGGGCTAGCTGTGATGTACGGGATCTAAAAGCTTTCGTAGCCTCCTCACAGAACACCGCACGATGTCCCTCTCGAGCACAGTCAAAACAAGTCACGGTAGGAAATGAGCAATCTCGTCGATAATGTCCTGTTCGGCCACAGTTAAAGCACTTCCTTGTCACATATGATACTGCTCCAGAGTTCTTTCCACTCTTGGATGGGTGCGGAGGTTTCTTGAACGAATGAAATGATGACTGGGCTTTGCGGGGCCCACTACTCTTATGCTTTGTAAAACTGCCAGAGACTTTCTGCTTCTTGGATTTCGTAAACTTCTCCATTGCTGCTTCCTTGATTTCGTACGCCAATGCTTTATCCTGATATTGACGGAGAGTGGTACATTCAAAACCGGACATGTACCTCTGGATTTCCGGTTTCATTCTCATATCAAAGTGAATCAACATTTCTGCATCTGTTCTGACCAGATGTCGAACAAATGCTAGCTTCTGGTTAAACGTTTTAATTCTCTGGGATACAGGTTCGTCTGATGGCTGTGCGGAGAAAAATTCCCGAACTTTGGCTTCCCTCACAGGACAAGGGCAGTACTGAGCTTCCATCATCAATTTGAATTCTGTCCAATCAGCATCATGATCTACAGGCCGGATGGCTTCCCACCACTTGCATGCTTCCCCTATCAGAAAGTACTGAGCAATAGAGGCTCTCCGTTCGTCTGGGCAATTAATTCCGGCAAAAAAATTTTCCAATTCCTTCAACCAATGGTCCCATGTGGGAGTCTCAGAAAATCCGTCGAATTTGGGTAGCTGCATCTTCGCCACCTCTTCCAGCCATCGGTCACCTCGATTTCCCATATCTGGGATCCCTTGCTGTCTATATCCCTGTTGTAATCCCACCGCCACCTGCATTCGATCCACGACTTGGGCGAACTGGGTGATCTGGTTCACCACCTGACGAAGGATTTTGGGCACAGCAGGTTCCGGTTCATTATTAATAGATCTCTGTGGTTCGCCTGAGCTGTGACTGGCCTGATTAGAAGGCGAAGCTTCTCTTTAGGCATTCCTTCGCCCGCGTCCGCGACCGCTGTAACACCCCCAGAATACGTCCGGAAATGTTACACGCCGTAGGCCCTTCTCACAAGGATCTACCAGGCTAAACTCCACTAGACTACACAATGATTGACTGACCGGGGTCAATCTTAATACAACTCAGACCGACAAGGTCATTAAACTCAATGACAAAAATAAACTTTCACACAAAAAGGGATGACAACTCCATTTAATAAATGAAAAACCTACACCCGTGCAAGGGTGAATACTCAACCAAATGGGAAAATACCGACCCAGATGGAATAAAGAAAAAGACTCTGACTGTTGTGTGATTAGCATCGTCGTATTCCATCTCCTTCCAAGCCAATCCCGTGACTGCTCCCGAGCTGCCAAAACCTGAGCGCATAACAGGCACCTACCCCCCGAAAACTCGGGGGTTAGCAAACTGGAATTTTGCTAGTAGAAGTACATAACATACAAGATATATGAACAATAACAACACAAAACTCAACCGTCGTGAAGCCTTAACACAAACCACACATTCCCATAGACAACATAGAATAGCATCACATACACAAGGTGAAAGATAATCACATAGTCATATTCTCTTTACGGAACATAACATCAATGAAACTTTAAACGAGCCCAAGGAGTCAGGAAAATATCTTTTTGTAAAAGGAAAAGTATTTTGATAAGATAGTTTGCAAACGTTATAATTGACTCGGGCCGTCTTGGGGTTTTGAAAATCGAATGAGAACACTTTTGGAAAATAATTTCAAAAGCTCTCGGGTACTTGACCTAACATATGGAAAACAATTACACGAAATCCATGTCACGTTATTCGGGGTCCTCGACCCAATTTATAGAACACTGTCACAAACGAAATCATTACAACATCTCACAGGGTTCTCAACCCAATCCAAATAACATCATCACGAGATCAATCATCTCAACATTTCACAGGGTCCTCGACCCAATACACAAAATAGCACCCCAATACAATCAAAGGCACAATCTCTCATTCGACATATCCTGCTCAAGACCCCCTATTAATTAACCCTCGGAGATTTCGTCAAACCTCCTTGGTTAATTAACCCTGATACCAATGCTTTAAAAACAAGTTGAAACAAACTTTCAAAAACACGGATCGTGGTCTATAACAAGACAAACATTTAAAAGCGAGTTGAAAGAATTTGAGATACGAACATCGTTCGGTAACGAGGTCTTAGCTATCACTCAAATACCCGTAACCAATAAGCCTGCCAGGCGCCTCCCTTGCGCACCTGTGCACCGGCGTTCACTCCACTACGTTGGCCGCTCCTTGAACATATCACCGCGCCGGCGATCACTCCCGCAAGAGCCGCCCCTTGTGCGCGCATTAGGTAACACCGGCGTTCACCACCCATATGGAGCCGCACATTACAGCATACACCAGGCCGGAGTACACGCCCCGCCCTCAGAGGTTCCCGGATACGACGTTTCTCACACGAGTATCCACATTGTTTCAAACATCAGGCACACAGACAAACATTACAACAATTATCAACTCAGTACACCAAGTCACACAATTTATCCGCCAGTCCATAACCACACAAATAACAATAACACGGACGTTATCAGTCAAAACTCAATCACAATAAGCCTTCAGGCATAACCAACCAACACCGCACATATATCCCTATATTGCGACTCAACTGAATATATATATATATATAATCTTACTATATTATATGAATAAGTATAGTTCACCCACCATTCCAAGTTGAGCACGTCAACTAGTGTTAGTATTAGTTCCCCGGCATTCACCGACATAAGCATATATATATCAATATACGTATAGACATACATATATTTAACATATAAAGATATATAAATCTATATATATATATATATATATATATATATCCCTCTATATATATATATATACACATATATATATATATATATATATATATATATATATGTACATATATACATCCGTATAAATTCATACACTTCGACAACAATGATTTCACATAGCTACAATTCGTATATCAAGGTACTTGCCTTGGTAATCTATCACGAATACTTCGGAAAATACGGTTGATTGGAGAAATCCGGAACTCTAATGAAAACGGCGATCAGAAAGGCTCAACACCAGATTTTTGTAGGGAATTCGTCCCTAGTATCCTATCATCAAATAAACAACAAATCACACGAGGAAAAACATCGCAAAACGACCAAATTTCTCTCTGCGGCATTATCCCGGACACCTTGAAGGCGTTAAACGAAAGTTCATATAAACGACGAATCGGAAATGATAAAACCGTGGAAAGATGATGAAAATGATAGAACACAACTCAATCTTCGATTACCCAACAAAAATATGAGTAAAACGATCAAATCGGACAAAGTCAACTAAAATCCCCAAAACTAGATTTTAGGAAATCATACCTTGATTCGATCGATCGGAGCAAGTTATGGAAGGATTAATCGATGATATGGACTCACTAATCTCGTGGATTTATAGTGGAACAACATGCCCTCGTGTTCTCCAAGCTCCAGCCGCGGAAGGAGAAGAAAAGGGAATAGAAAAATGGTTGTAAACCCGATTGTCCTGTCATATTTATACCCGTGCAGGACACAGCGCAACAAACGGCCCAGTCCAGCGCCGTGTCTACCGCCGTGTTGCGGGTCAGTGCGCGACCTGACCGACACGGCGCAAAAAATGGCCCAGTCCAGCATAGTGTCTACCGCCGTGTTGTGGGTCAGTGCGCGATCTGACCGACACGGCGCAACACCCAGCGCAAGACACCTGCGCGTGTGTCTCGGCCGTTTACGACACGACGCAACACCTGGCGCAAATCTTGCGAGGGTTCTCGGTCGTGTCTCGGCAGGCCTGCTAGTCCTAGCCGACCCGGCGCAGGACACGACGCTCGGCAGCACCGTTTTCACCGTCGTTTCGTACAGGTCCGGCCAACGAAGCTCCGGTTGAAAAACGATTCCGGCACAATCCAAAAATTACGATAGGACCACAACAACAATCCGGAAGAAGACTAAAAATAATAAAACAGGACATACGATTAGCTCGATTCACACAGTGATAAGTCGTACCCGACGAATATCACAACACGGTACATCACGTCGTACCAAGAAGTCATCCGCAGAACAAAATGACCGTTACAACCGGCAAAATTCAGATTAAACCGGAAATGAAAAATCTCGGGTATTACATTCTACCCCCCTTAAAATAAGTTTCGTCCCGAAACTTAAAGTAAGGAACGGTGGAACAATCAAGCAACAGTAATTACGTGCTCAGCCCCAAAACATCACGAGCAAAGCGCGAATGCAAGGTTCCAGAAGTACGATGAACTGACCTAGCAAGTACAAGGCAGTTTAAAATGGTCGAAAGGTTCACAGATGAATTACCAACAATGAAAGTCATCCCATACCGAAAAAACTAAGAAGAGTACGGGTAATACATTCCCCCGTCTAAGAGGACATTTCAATCTCGACACTTAGAACCATAAGAGTTTGAAATATAAAGCAATGAAATAAAAGCGATCAAGTCACGATTGTTGAAAAAGACATAGCGTAAAATCCTCATCCTGCTGTGCTAGGCTCTCCAGGAGGAGACATAGGGTTTTGGGGCACTCCCCGGTCGTTCGCTCTGCTTGCCGAAAGGGCAACATCCCTTTCCAATTCGGAAACTCTCTCGCAGTGTTTCTCCCGATGACCTTCACACCCGCACCGGTAACAAGTCAAGAGTGGAGAGGGACAATTTGCACGTACGTGTCCCTGACAGTTATAGTTGAAGCATCTTTTCTTCTTACCGCGAGTCACCGATGCTGGTTTGGGATTTCCAGCGTTCACTCCCGACCGCGAAGATGACGCTTTCAAACGACGTGAGGGTTTGGGAGCCTTAGACTCTTCACCGACCAAAAATTTCCCAGATTTCCTCGGCCTCTTGGCTTCGCTCGTGGGCTCTACTACTGAGGAGATTTCATAGGATATCGTTTGATTTTGATACTCCTTCACTGTTGCATGAATCGTTGTCATACGAACCAGCTCGTCGCTTCCATTCCCATCATCACGTCTACGTCCGCCGAGGCTCGACATACTAATACAGATAGTACCGTTCAGCATTATCAAATAATCAGTCGTACAGTATACCATAATTATCAACACAAAGTTTAGTTAACATCTTTAGAATAACGGTAATATCGTAAGGCACAAAGTTTTCTGAAGTCAATTTCGAGCCCTTCAACTAGGACGATCATTATATGCATACACTTACTGAAAACAACTTTTTGAATAAGAGGGCGAGTCACGCTACACCCAAAACTTGTAAACACTATCCTTTATTTTGGAAGAGGAAGTTTATACATCGACTTTTAAAAATTATTTTCGAATAATGTATAAAAGAAATTTTGATATGAATCGTAACTAATTTGAAATATTTCAAAAGTGTTGAGTTCCAAATACCACAATTTGAAAATCTTTCCTCTTCCACCGAAGTGCTTAATCGAAAGGATTTTTCACCGAGGTATGCGACCATTTGACTTGACGTCATTAAATCATGGGTTTTTCACAATGTTAGAAAACTTTAAAGCACCACTTAAAAATGTTCGTGATATTACAGCGCCGTGGGCCCCGCGCCAGAACCCACCAGGCTAAAAATCATTTTTTTTTTAAAATGTTCAAAATGCCAAAAAGTCCGATGTCGGTAATATTCTTAAATACTCACAAAAGTCATTTATAAAATATCAAATACCATCATAAGAATACCATCAAAACGTGCAAGACCAAAATATCAAAACTCGGTTTGCAAGATACCAAAAGCCATCTTAAAATACTCACGCAGTGGATAAAATTAACATTCATAAATTTATTCTAATAAAATACAGAAACCGATAAATATGCTCGACTTCCGAATCATACTACATAACCATTTTTACTCGGACCGCAATACGCATGCTATATCCTAAAACAATAATATCACCAACAAGTTCCAATCCCTAGTTCACATTAAACACATTAGCACAATATAATCGAATACGTATATAAAGGGACTTACGATCGGGAGACTTACCATCACGGATCGCTTGAAGATGATGTCGGAACCACGAAACTAATCACAACTCTGATGCGCGCGACTTACACAAGACAAGGACTTAACCCAACGACCTAGGTTTTTCGCAAACCTAAGCTCTGATACCATAATTGTAACACCCCCAGAATACGTCCGGAAATGTTACACGCCGTAGGCCCTTCTCACAAGGATCTACCAGGCTAAACTCCACTAGACTACACAATGATTGACCGACCGGGGTCAATCTAAATACAACACAGACCGACATGGTCATTAAAAAATTCAGGAACTAATGAATTTTACATCTCAATGACAAAAATAAACTTTCACACAAAAAGGGATGACAACTCCATTTAATAAATGAAAAACATACACCCGTGCAAGGGTGAATACTCAACCAAATGGAAAAATACCGACCCGCATGGAATAAAGAAATAGACTCTGACTCTTGTGTGATTAGCATAGCAAACTGGAATTTTGCTAGTGCAAGTACATAATATACAAGATATATGAACAATAACAACACAAAACTCAACCGTCGTGAAGCCTTAACACAAACCACACATTCCCATAGACAACATAGAATAGCATCACATACACAAGGTGAAAGATAATCATATAGTCATATTCTCTTTACGGAACATAACATCAATGAAACTTTAAACGATCCCAACGAGTCAGGAAAATCTCTTTTTGTAAAAGGAAAAGTATTTTCATAAGATAGTTTGCAAACATTATAATTGACTCGGGCCGTCTTGGGGTTTTGAAAATCGAATGAGAACACTTTTGGAAAATAATTTCAAAAGCTCTCGGGTCCTTGACCCAACATATGGAAAACAATTACACGAAAGCCATGTCACGTTATTCGGGGTCCTCGACCCAATTTATAGAACACTGTCACAAACGAAATCATTACAACATCTCACAGGGTTCTCAACCCAATCCAAATAACATCATCACGAGATCCATCATATCAACATTTCACAGGGTCCTAGACCCAATACACAGAAATGCACCCCAATACAATCAAAGGCACAATCTCTCATTCGACATATCCTGCTCAAGACCCCCGATTAATTAACCCTCGGAGATTTCGTCAAACCTCCTTGGTTAATTAACCCTGATACCAATGCTTTAAAAACAAGTTGAAACAAACTTTCAAAAACACGGATCGTGGTATATAACAAGACAAACATTTAAAAGTGAGTTGAAAGAATTTGAGATACGAACATCGTTCGCTAACGGGGTCTTAGATATCACTCAAATACCCGTAACCAATAAGCCTGCCAGGCGCCTCCCTTGCGCACCTGTGCACCGGCGTTCACTCCACTACGTTGGCCGCTCCTTGAACATATCACCGCGCCGGCGATCACTCCCGCAAGAGCCCCCCCTTGCGCGCGCATTAGGTAACATCGGCGTTCACCACCCATATGGAGCCGCACATTGCAGCATACACCGGGCCGGAGTACACGCCCCGCCCTCAGAGGTTCCCGGATACGACGTTTCTCACACAAGTATCCACATTGCTTCAAACATCAAGCACACAGACAAACGTTATAACAATTATCAACTCCGTACATCAAGTCACACAATTTATCCGCCAGTCCATAACCACACAAATAACAATAACACGCACGTTATCAATCAAAACTCAATCACAATAAGCTTTCAGGCATAACCAACCTACACCGCACATATATCCCTATATTGCGACTCAACCGAATATATATATATATATATATATATATATATATATAATCTTACTATATTAGATGAATAAGTATAGTTCACCCATCATCCCAAGTTGAGCACGTCAACTATTGTTAGTATTCGTTCCCCGGCATTCACCGACATAAGCATATATATATCAATATATGTATACACATACATATATTTAACATATAAAGATATATATATATATATATATATAAATATATACACACACATATATATATACACACACACACACATATATATATATATACATCCGTATAAATTCATACACTTCGACAACAATGATTTCACGTAGCTACAATTAGTATATCATGGTACTTGCCTTGGTAATCTCTCACGAATACTTCGAAAAATACGGTTGATTGGAGAAATCCGGAACTCCAATGAAAACGGCGATCGGAAAGGCTCAACACCAGATTTTTGTAGGGAATTTGTCCCTAGTATCCTATAATCAAATAAACAACAAATCACACGAGGAAAAACATCGCAAAATGACCAAATATCTCTCTGCGACATTATCCCGGACACCTTGAAGGCGTCAAACGAAAGTTCATATAAACGACGAATCGGAAATGATAAAACCATGGAAAGATGATGAAAATGACAGAACACAACTCAATCTTCGATTACCCAATAGAAATATGAGTTAAAACGATCAAATCAGACAAAGTCAACTAAAATCCCCAAAACTAGATTTTAGGAAATCATACCTTGATTCGATCGATCGGAGCAAGTTATGGAAGGATTAATTGATGATATGGACTCACTAATCTCGTGTATTTATAGTGGAACAACATGCCCTCATGTTCTCCAAGCTCCAGCCGCGGAAGGAGAAGAAAAGGGAATAGAAAAATGGGTGTTAACCCGACTGTCCTATCATATTTATACCCGTGCAGGACACGGCGCAACAAACGGCCCAGTCCAGCACCGTGTCTACCGCCGTGTTGCGGGTCAGTGCGCGACCTGACCGACACGGCGCAACAAACGGCCCAGTACAGCGCCGTGTCTACCGCCGTGTTGTGGGTCAGTGCGCGACCTGACCGACACGGCGCAACACCCGGCGCAAGACACCTGCGTGTGTCTCGGCCGTTTCCGACACGGCGCAACACCCGACACAAATCTTGCGCGGGTTCTCGGCCGTGTCTCGGCAGGCCTGCTAGTCTTAGCCGACCCGGCGCAGGACACGACGCTCGGCAGCGCTGTTTTCACCGTCGTTTCGTACAGGTCCGGCCAGCGAAGCTCCGGTTGAAAAATGATTCCGGCACAATCCGAAAATTACGATAGGACCACAACAACGATCCGGAAGAAGACGAAAAATAATAAAACAGGACATACGATTAGCTCGATTCACACAGTGATAAGTCGTACCCGACGAATATCACAACACGGTACAACACGTCGTACCAAGAAGTCGTCCGCAGAATAAAATGACCGGTACAACTGGCAAAATTCAGATTAAACCGGAAATGAAAAATCTCGGGTATTACATTCTACCCCCCTTAAAATAAGTTTCGTCCCGAAACTTAAAGTAAGGAATGGTGGAACAATCAAGCAAAAGTAATTACGTGCTCAGCCCCAAAACATCACGAGCAAAGCGCGAATGCAAGGTTCCAGAAGTACGATGAACTGACCTAGCAAGTACAAGGCAGTTTAAAATGGTCGAAAGGTTCACAGATGAATTACCAACAATGAAAGTCATCCCATACCAAAAATACTAAGAAGAGTATGGGTAATACATTCCCCCGTCTAAGAGGACATTTCAATCTCGACACTTAGAACCATAAGAGTTGGAAATATAAAGCAATGAAATAAAAGCGATCAAGTCACGATTGTTGAAAAAGACATAGCGTAAAATCTTCATCTTGCTGTGCTAGGCTCTCCAGGAGGAGACATAGGGTTTTGGGGCACTCCCCGGTCGTTCGCTCTACTTGCCGAAAGGGCAGCATCCCTTGCCAATTCGGAAACTCTCTCGCAGTGTTGCTCCCGATGACCATCACACCCGTACCGGTAACAAGTCAAGAGTGGAGAGGGACAATTTGCACGTACGTGTCCCTGACAGTTACAGTTGAAGCATCTTCTCTTCTTACCATGAGTCACCGATGCTGGTTTGGATTTCCAGCGTTCACTCCCGACCGCGAAGATGACGCATTCGAACGACGTGAGGGTTTAGGAGCCTTAGACTCTTCACCGACCAAAAATTTCCCAGATGTCCTCGGCCTCTTGGCTTCGCTCGTGGGCTCGACTACTGAGGAGATTTCATAGGATATCGTTTGATTTTGATACTCCTTCACCGTTGCATGAATCGTTGTCGTACGAACCAGCTCATTGCTTCCATTCCCATCATCACGTCTACGTCCGCCGAGGCTCGACATACTAATACAGATAGTACCGTTCAGCATTATCAAATAATCAGTCGTGCAGTATACCACAATTATCAACACAAGGTTTAGTTAACATCTTTAGAATAACGGTAATATCGTAAGGCACAAAGTTTTCTGAAGTCGATTTCGAGCCCTTCGACTAGGACGATCATTATATGCATACACTTACTGAAAACAACTTTTTGAAAAAGAGGGCGAGTCATGCTACACCCAAAACTTGTAAACACTATCCTTTATTCGGAAGAGGAAGTTTATACATCGACTTTTAAAAATTATTTTCGAATAATGTATAAAAGAAATTTTGATATGAATCGTAACTAATTTGAAATATTTCAAAAGTGTTGAGTTCCAAATACCATAATTTGAAAATATTTCCTCTTCCACCGAAGTGCTTAATGGAAAGGATTTTTCACCGAGGTATGCGACCATTTGACTTGACGTCATTAAATCATGGGTTTTTCACAATGTTAGAAAACTTTAAAGCACCACTTAAAAATGTTCGTGAATATTACAGCGCCGTGGGCCCCGCGCCGGAACCCACCAGGCTAAAAATCATTTTTTTTTAAAATGTTCAAAATGCCAAAAAGGTCGATGTCGGTAATATTCTCAAATACTCACAAAAGTCATTTATAAAATATTAAATACCGTCATAAGAATACCATCAAAACGTGCAAGACCGAAATATCAAAACTCGGTTTGCAAGATACCAAAAGCTATCTCAAAATACTCACGCAGTGGATAAAATTAACATTCATAAATTTATTCTAATAAAATGCAGAAACCGATAAATATGCTCGACTTCCGAAGCATACTGCATAACCATTTTTACTCGGACCGCAATACGCATGCTATATCCTAAAACAATAATATCACCAACAAGTTCCAATCCCTAGTTCACATTAAACACATTAGCATAATATAATCGAATACGTATATAAAGGGACTTACGATCGGGAGACTTACCATCACGGATCGCTTGAAGATGATGTCGGAACCACGATACTAATCACAACTCTGATGCGCGCGACTTACACAAGACAAGGACTTGACCCAACGGCCTAGGTTTTTCGCAAACCTAAGCTCTGATACCATAATTGTAACATCCCCAGAATATGTCCGGAAATGTTACACGCCGTAGGCCCTTCTCACAAGGATCTACCAGGCTAAACTCCACTAGACTACACAATGATTGACCGACCGGGGTCAATCTAAATACAACGCAGACCGACAAGGTCATTAAACAATTCAGGAACTAATGAATTTTACATCTCAATGACAAAAATAAACTTTCACACAAAAAGGGATGACAACTCCATTTAATAAATGAAAAACCTACACCCGTGCAAGGGTGAATACTCAACCAAATGGGAAAATACCGACCCACATGGAATAAAGAAAAAGACTCTGACTCATGTGTGATTAGTATTGTCGTCTTCCATCTCCTTCCAAGCCAATCCCGTGACTGCTCCCGAGCTGCCAAAACCTGAGCGCATAACAGGCACCCACCCCCCGAAAACTCGGGGGTTAGCAAACTGGAATTTTGCTAGTGCAAGTACATAATATACAAGATATATGAACAATAACAACACAAAACTCAACCGTCGTGAAGCCTTAACACAAACCACACATTGCCATAGACAACATAGAATAGCATCACATACACAAGGTGAAAGACAATCATATAGTCATATTCTCTTTACGGAACATAACATCAATGAAACTTTAAACGAGCCCAAGGAGTCAGGAAAATATCTTTTTGTAAAAGGAAAAGTATTTTGATAGATAGTTTGCAAACGTTATAATTGACTCGGGCCGTCTTGGGGTTTTGAAAATCGAATGAGAACACTTTTGGAAAATAATTTCAAAAGCTCTCGGGTCCTTGACCCAACATATGGAAAACAATTACACGAAAGCCATGTCACGTTATTCGGGGTCCTCGACCCAATTTATAGAACACTGTCACAAACGAAATCATTACAACATCTCACAGGGTTCTCAACCCAATCCAAATAACATCATCACGAGCTCAATCATCTCAACATTTCACAGGGTCCTCGACCAAATACACAGAATAGCACCCCAATACAATCAAAGGCACAATCTCTCATTCGACATATCCTGCTCAAGACCCCCGATTAATTAACCCTCGGAGATTTCGTCAAACCTCCTTGGTTAATTAACCCTGATACCAACGCTTTAAAACAAGTTGAGACAAACTTTCAAAAACACGGATCGTGGTCTATAACAAGACAAACATTGTAAAGTGAGTTGAAAGAATTTGAGATACGAACATCGTTCGGTAACGGAGTCTTAGCTATCACTCAAATACCCGTAACCAATAAGCCTGCCAGGCGCCTCCCTTGCGCACCTGTGCACCGGCATTCACTCCACTACGTTGGCCGCTCCTTGAACATATCACCGTGCCGGCGATCACTCCCGCAAGAGCCTCCCCTTGCACGCGCATTAGGTAACACCGGCGTTCACCACCCATATGGAGCCGCACATTGCAGCATACACCAGGCCGGAGTACACGCCCCGCCCTCAGAGGTTCCCAGATACAACGTTTCTCACACAACTATCCACATTGCTTCAAACATCAAGCACACAGACAAACGTTACAACAATTATCAACTCCGTACATCAAGTCACACAATTTATCCGCCAGTCCATAACCACACAAATAACAATAACACGCACGTTATCAATCAAAACTCAATCACAATAAGCCTTCAGGCATAACCAACCAACACCGCACATATATCCCTATATTGCGACTCAACCGAATATATATATATATATATATAATCTTACTATATTATATGAATAAGTATAGTTCACCCATCATTCCAAGTTGAGCACGTCAACTAGTGTTAGTATTCGTTCCCCGGCATTCACCGACATAAGCATATATATATCAATATACGTATACACATACATATATATAACATATAAAGATATATAAATATATATATATATATATCCCTCTCTATATATATATACACACACATATATATATATATATATATACATCCGTATAAATTCATACACTTCGACAACAATGATTTCACGTAGCTACAATTCGTATATCAAGGTACTTGCCTTGATAATCTCTCACGAATACTTTGAAAAATACGGTTGATTGGAGAAATCCGGAACTCCAATGAAAACGGCGATCGGAAAGGCTCAACACCAGATTTTTGTAGGGAATTCGTCCCTAGTATCCTATCATCAAATAAACAATAAATCACATGAGGAAAAACATCGCAAAACAACCAAATTTCTCTCTGCGGCATTATCCCGGACACCTTGAAGGCGTCAAACGAAAGTTCATATAAACGACGAATCAGAAATGATAAAACTGTGAAAAGATGATGAAAATTATAGAACACAACTCAATCTTCGATTACCCAACAAAAATATGAGTTAAAACGATCAATTTGGACAAAGTCAACTAAAATCCCCAAAACTAGATTTTAGGAAATCATACCTTGATTCGATCGATCGGAGCAAGTTATGGAAGGATTAATCGATGATATAGACTCACTAATCTCGTGGATTTATAGTGGAACAACATGCCCTCGTCTTCTCCAAGCTCCATTCGCGGAAGGAAAAGAAAAGCAAATAGAAAAATGTGTGTAAACCCGACTGTCCTGTCATATTTATACCCGTGCAGGACACGGCGCAACAAACAGCCCAGTCCAGCGCCGTGTCTACCGCCGTGTTGTGGGTCAGTGCGCGACCTGACCAACATGGCGCAACAAACGGCCCAGTCCAGCACCGTGTCTACTGCCGTGTTGTGGGTCAGTGCGCGACCTGACCGACACGGCGCAACACCCGGCGCAAGACACCTGCGCGTGTGTCTCGGCCGTTTCCGACACGGCACAACACCCGACGCAAATCTTGCGCGGGTTCTCGGCCGTGTCTCGGCAGGCCTGCTAGTCCTGGCCGACCCGGCGTAGGACACGACGCTCGGCAGCACCGTTTTCACCGTCGTTTCGTACAGGTCCGGCCAGCGAAGCTCCAGTTGAAAAACGATTCCGGCACAATCCGAAAATTACGATAGGACCACAACAACGATCCGGAAGAAGACTAAAAATAATAAAACAGGACATACGATTAGCTCGACTCACACAGTGATAAGTCATACCCGACGAATATCACAACACGGTACATCACGCCGTACCAAGAAGTCGTCCGTAGAACAAAATGACCGGTACAACCGACAAAATTCAAATTAAACCGGAAATGAAAAATCTCGGGTATTACAACCGTGACCACGTCCACGTCCACGTCCACCTCTCAACATACTGTAAGCATAAATACTCAATATACAGGAAACAATATCGTTCTAATGTTCAAGTATAAAGAGATACAACATGTAAAGGATGAGATAGAGTTTAGGAACTTACAACCGCCGTTCGCATGAAGACGCAGGCAGTACAGTGATGTTATTCACGGCCGGTTATTTCAAAAGATGTAAATGACCCCTATTTTAACCCAGTGGCCAAGATATCCAGAATCTCAGCTCCGATACCATATTCTGTAACACCCGATATATTCAGGAATATTACAGCGCCGTAAATCCTTTACATAAGGATTTACAAGGCTGAAGAACTGAAAAGACATTAACAGATACCAACGTATGAAATTAACGGAAATAAGATACAACAGTTCTGACCAATACTGAAAATACGAATGTTCAACGGAAAAGTATTAATACATCACCAAATCCAAATCATCATAAACGACTACGTACTCGAGTACTAATTAAAACGGTACAAACAACAGACAAATAAACCCGACCGAAACATCACTCTCCGCCCTCGTCGTCATGTAACTCCAGTGGTTGTTTCCCCGCTCTCCTGGATCCTGAACATAAACAAATGTTCACCCCCGAAGGGGTTAGCACAACGATGCTAGTACAAGCACCACAACATATTATTCAACATCTCATGAAGAATAATAATAACATAAATGACAAAAGAACCAACGATTCTTTCCCTGTGAGAATCTCAATAATAACATACACACATGATAATCATAACATGATATCACAACATACACATGGTAATTCCAATGATCCAGCGTTCACTGCCTAGACCCCAAGATGATCCCGTCGGACCAACATGTGGTGGAAAAACCCGTCCAATGATCCAGCGCACGCTAGCATAGATCCCAAGATGATCCCGTCGGACAAACACGTGGTGGACATACAACGACAACATTTATGCACGACAATATGTATAACATCAATATATAAAACAATTAAGGTACTTGCCTCGATTCGAAGACAAGAACAATACTTCCACATAAAACGAAACACTCGAAGGTCGCCCCTTCGATCAATCACGTAGCAAGCTCGAACCTTAACAAAAGAAATAATATAGAATTCATCTCATGTCGTACGAATGTCTAACAATCCAATTTACGACCGAAAGTTCATAAAACGTAATCTGCCTAAACTGCTTAACGTACACTAAGTATTCTACGTAGCATGCGCTAAGCCTGCTCGTTAGCGCATGTAAACAATGAAGCCTAGCGTACGCTAACTATGTATCGACAGTCCTCTCTGATCAGCCGACTGACTCGCCTGATGACATAGCGCACGTCACGTTTCCAATCGTAGCGTACATTAACTTATGCTCGATAGCGCACGCTAACCATGAAACTTTAGCGCACGCTAATCATGTATGACAGTTCCTCCTGGACAGTCGACTGATCTAATCGATAAAACTTACGAAATCTTCAGTGTTAATTCATGTTATCTCCATGAATATCATGCTCATACAGTTATGAATGATCTTACGGATAACAACAACTTCGAATTCAAGAATATGTATACCATCATAAAACCATATTCCATTTCCATTACAATTCTTCATGCATAATTCGGAAGGCCTAACGGTCGATATCAATACCTTATATCAATCAAAACTATCATCTTGTAGTTTATTTAACACTCCATCTTTACAAGATAAATCTTTCCATGATCAATCTCTTAGATTCATCTAACAATAATGATGTTAAAGTCAAGTCCATGATTACTATGAAGACACCTTCTAAATTCGGATTACCAATGTCAAAAACTTCCTCTACTTGTTCATTGTAACAAGATTCGAATTATGATGTTCATAACCAAGGTACTTAAGGCATAATCATCTCAATCTCTTAAACATGATGTGGTTTGGATAATTTACCAATGAAACTCAATATCTTGATAGCATAATCCTCATATCCTTAAGAACACGAATTCAAGGTTGAAAGTAGTATAACATACCTTAAGATGAGGAAAAACACTGAGACAACTAGTAAAATCCGGCTCCGGTTACTTGTTTGCCAAATCAAGACGTTTCTCCACTCCAATGATCAAACACAAGTGGCATCCAATCTTTAGTGATTAAGTGGAGGTGGTCTAAGTGTGTTTAAGAAGGTGGGAAGGTTCTCTGGACTATCAAGAGATGAGGACGAGTGAAGGGAACAAGAAGAAATGGAGTGCTGACCCTTATATAAAAATTTTGCACAGCAGTTGATTAGCACACGCTATCATACAATCCTTAGCGCGCCCTAATAATCGTTGACTCCAAAACTATCCAGGTTCATCCGCGGGAATCTTATTCGGACCCACGTCCGGCTGGCGCATGTGCTAGCCGTCTAGCTCAATAATTGACTGCCTAGCGCACGAAATTCTTCATTCGTAGCATGCGCTAGTTGTAGCCCGATAACGTACGTTAAGCTACATTCTTAGCGTGCGCTATCACAAGTTTGCATAACTAAATTGCATGTTGTTATACTTATGTACAAGGATTCAAATACGAGAATATCATACTTCAATCATCGATATCACAATTCTGAATAATACAGGGCTCAAATACAGATGAAATACACAATAATAAATCCGAATATTATAGTAATGTTGGGGCAGACGGTTGAATGAGCATATGGCAGAATTTAAATACCTTTTAGAGAAGTTTATATGTTTTTTTATTGTTATTGTCATTTTATTTTAGTCTATGTAATTAGTTATATGATATGAGGCTTTACTAACCCGTATGTTGCTCCGGAGTTGTTTTTGGTTTATTCAACTCGTGCGATGCACCAATTGTATCGAAGATTTCATAGCTAAAATTTAACCATCTTGTAATTTATACTATCATTTAAAAGTTCATTTTAATCACCTTGTGTATCATAAGGTGCACGTGTTTTGTACGTAATGTTGGGGCAGACGGTTGAATGAGCAGATGACAGAATTTAAATGTCTTTTAGAGAAGTTTATATGTTTTTTTTATTGTTATTGTCCTTTTATTTTAGTCTATGTAATTAGTTATATGAAATGAGGCTTTACTAACCCGTATGTTGCTCCGAGATTGTTTTTGGTTTATTCAACCCGTGCGATGCACCGATTATATCTAAGATTTCATAGCTAAAATTTAACCATCTTGTAATTTATACTATCATTTCAAAGTTCATTTTAATCACCTTGTGTATCAGAAGGTGCATTTGCATTGTGATGTTTGTCATAACTTTTGTATTTAAATTAATTTATTTACATTAAAAGTTACAATTAAAATAGTCTCTTCATATATTTACAATTAAAAGTTACAATTAAATCCCCCTTCCACATTAAATTAAGGGGGATAAGTATTATATAGTATAGATATATGCAGTTATATATTGTATACAAGTAAAAAGAGAAAATTATCTAAATCAAATATATTTTACTGAGAATCATCTTTTTAATATCAAACCATAAAATGAATAAATTACATATCCTCATTTATAAGAGTAGTAATTATTGATACCATTTTGATTAAAAATACTAAAGTATTCTTAATCTCCGCTGAGTGCACATCTAATGTGCTCATGATCGCTGCACACGATCGCATCTCACTGTATGTGGTGATCATGTCCTTCCCGACGATCGTTGCACATGATCACATCCCACCGGGTGCAGCGATCGTGTCCTAGGCTTGGTTGTGCTTCAATTAATTTTAAGAATATTTTCCACTAAATACCCCTCCCCCTCTTCATCGCCCCTACTGCACCCACCCCCCATCCCTCCTGCTGCCAGCATTTTGTTGGCAGCTTTTTTTTAGTTGTAAATTTAATTTTTTTAATTATAAGTATATTAAATTTATGTAAAATGAAGAAATGCATTATTCAAATAGACATATATTATATACAATGACTAAACTCAAGAAAAATTTAATAAATTTATGTAAGATAATACAAACATATATTATATAAAATGGCTCAACTCAAGAAAAAGTTAACAAATTTATGTAAGATAATATAAAAAAATAGAGAAATACAAGTATGCTAATACCAAAAAAAATTGTGTAAAAAAGTATCATTTAAATTGACAAATATTATACATCATGTTTATTAAATACATTATGTAGATAATATAAAAAATTAGAGAAGTACAACAATTATGATAATATATACAAGAAAAAAAACTAATTTTGAGCCATTTGGTTCCACCGTGATTGAATCCTCTATTTTCTTTTGTAATATTTTCGCTCCACATACTTACAATTGGTGGTACCGGATAATCAGAATATAAAAATACTTGAACAAAGTGGTTACCGTTGACATGTGCAATAGCTATGTGGCTTCTTTGAAACAAGTATGTAAAACAACCCCCTTGTGGAGTAAACGCATGCAGTACAACAGTACCAGTTTGCAATGACAATCCCACTATATACAGAATTCATCCAGCTCCACTGAGGTGCTGGAGATTCCAGGCAATTGAGTCTTTAAAATATTTTATCTACTGCACCTTGTTCTATGAAGACCTTACCGTAAAAATCTTTGTTTTGTAAAATTTCATGATAAAGGTCTACCCGCACGCGCAACCAACTACCTTCCTCTATATACCCAATTTGTGCAACTATTGCTCTATAGCCACAATTACCATTTCCAAGCTCGTCAATAGTATGACTAACATAACTCCAAAAAGCTTTGATAATTGTTGGATATACTGATCATTGGCTGTTTGAGATGAATTTTTCATCTTGTCCGACTCTAAGCAGGAACGTATCCTCCCTCGATTTTGATCTTTTTTGCTAGGTCGGCCTTTCTTCATTATATTGCAGGAGGTGGTTTCAAGTTGTTGTTAGATGGATCAACCATATCGATCATTTTACCCAAAATATGATCTCTCATTGTTGTATCCATCTCATCTAACACTAAATTTAATTTTATTATTTTTTCTGGAGATGAATTTTCTTTATTTGAGTAGTCTGCTCTCATGCATTACCTTGTCCAATGACAATATATATGTTCCAACGAAAATTTATTGAAATGAAAAAATTACCTTTATTAAGAAGTTGAAATAGTGCATATTGGATATTATTCAATGAACCTCTTTTTGTCTTTCTTACTTTATGAAGTTCAATGTAAACACTTGCAATATTTGTAGTGTTTGTTGGTCACGCTCTTTTAAAGAGCCAAGAATATGTCGTGGATCAATGACCTCGATGAGTTTTGCGGCAATTTTTTTTCTTCTTGTTTTAGTCTTTATGGATACTCATTACCTTCCAAATATTGAGCAAGCTCATGATTATACTCTATGAATACAACATTAATACCCCACTGGACACCATATGAAGGAATTGGTACACCTTTTAGAAAAAATGGACAATTACACTTTTTTGTACTGGTACGTCTTGGCAAACCTTGTCCAAGTTGAAGATACAAGGGTGGCTGGTATTACCCCCTCCCCCCCCCCGTCACAAATGCGAGTACATTTTGGAAGTTTGTTACCAATTTTGTTGGTCGTCTTTCAATAACTATTACAAAGCCATTTCTAAGTCCGATCGCCTTTACCTAGTTTGTCATATCATCGCTTCTTTGAAATAGTTATACACAAGATAATTCAAATTATAACAAGCAACATTTGGTTAATTACACAAAGTATTTAGTTAGAAAACATATCTGATCTGTAGTAGGTTCATCCATGAATTTGATGGTAAAATGGAGGTTGAAAATTTGGAGTAAAATAAAATATATGAAAGAGAGAATTAAGTATCATAAATGGTGTTTATGCTCCTATTTATAATATGAAGGAAGCAACATATCTTGAAAAAAAATACGAGAATCCAAAAATTTATGAAAATGCAACTCAAAATTAAAAGTAAAATCACTAATCCCCATTCTCCCAACTTGGCAAATAAGTCACAATTCAATGTCGAAGGAGCAAAATATCTTGAAAATATGAAAGAGTCCAAATATATATTATAATTTATGAAAAGACAAGTCACAATCAAAATAACATTACTAATCTCCCTCTTAACTTGACAAATAAGTCACAATTCAATATGAAAGGAGGAAAATATCTTGAAAAAAATGAAAGAGTCCAAAAATATATTATAATTTATAAAAAGGCAAGTCACGATTAAAAATAAAATCATTAATCCCCCTTTTCCAACCTACTCTTACCCACAATTCAATGTGGAAGGATCAAAATATCCTGAAAAATAAGAAAGAGTCATAAAATATACAATTTATGAAAAGACAAGTCACAATTAAAAATACAATCACTAATGTAACGCCCCCAACATCGGGAAGGACGAGGGCGCGATGCATCGGTCGATCAATCAATCAAAATGCAACAATAAATCGCGGAAGCAACATAACGATTGGATAATATTTCAAAACAACAATCTTAGCCCGATGTTTTAAGATTCATTGTGACAAAGCTGATAATCGAAATTACACTATTCAAAGTTTGCAGTGGAAAAATACCAAATGAAATAAGTACAAAGCATAATTAACTATTACAAATTATGATAACAACAGAAATTCTAAGAACAGAAGTCCTAAATCTTGAAGGCAGTCTTCTATTCGGTCTCTTCCATGAAGCCGTCTTCGTCCTCTGATGTTTGCTCATTCTCTGGTTTAAAAGGAAAAACGGTGGGGTGAGACAAAAGGTCTCAGTGAGTGGGTGATCGTGTGCGAGTGTGGCTCTTTCCTTTGAAATTTTTTAAGTGATGCATGATTTTATCAATTATGAAAAAGTGGGAACAATTACAACTACGTCGGAATTTTATAAAACAATAATCATTATGTAGTTGAAATATTATAATCTTGTCCCCGTGGACGGATGTCAAGTCAAGCAGTCAGTCAATCAGTCGATCAGTCAATCGAGTTTCGAATCCTGCCGATGTGGACTTTGGATTCTAGACTCTCCTTATTACTCCCAGCAATATAGGTCGTCGTCCCAATAGCTGAGCCTTCGCTCTCACACTTAGCGTGTGCTTCCTTATCGCTTATCCGGGCTATGTCCTTAGATGTGGGTCAATACCCGGACCACACCATAATCGCAATTATACCCCAAGTCTACGACCCAGGTCCCTCGGAACACTCCGTTCCTCGGTTATGGGAATAGGAAACAACGGTAGCCTCGTCCATGAACCGCAGCCGCGCTGCTCGATCCAAGACTCGGTCTAACCGTCCCGACTTGATTTGGGGCTCTAGAGGTGTAATATCCGGAATTTCTACTACTGTTTAATATTACTTTATCTGAGTTATGTTGTACAGCGTGGACTCTGTACAGTATGGATAAAATAATGAAGGACTGAGATGTCAGTATTGGTATAATTGTCGTATTTGGTAGACAATTACAATTGAGAATGTCGTGTATCAGGTTATCGCACTTTTGGTATTGGGTATATTATATGAGAATATTATTGGATTCAGTATTTGTGTTCAGTGTGTCGTATGTTCGTTTTTGGTATGTCGAGACGTTGGACAGAAATTGCGGGAAACAACTAAGTGTAGCATTATTAGCGCACGCTAATATGCATTCCTAGCGCACGCTATCGTGTAGGTTTAGCGCAAACTAATGGTAAAAGATAGCGCACGCTAGTTCATAACAGATCAGAGGGAATCTTGGCTTTCGGCGAGTGGACCCGGTCACTTATAACGCGTGTCCATATAAGGTCAGCGGGTGTTTGTCATGTAGGGCTAGCGCACGCTAAACCGTATGGTTAGCACACGCTAATTCCAGATCAGTCAGAGGAATCCAGGAAATCGCGGATGCTTTCGGCATGTGGGGGCACAAGTGGTAGGTGAATACTGTAGTAAGTCAACTTCGGATAGCGCATGCTAAGGGCAAGGACTTGCGTACGCTAGACATGATGTTTTACTTATGTTAATTCATGGGCATTACGTACGTAAGCTAGTTTACGAAGCGAGGCAGTAGCCTCTGGACCGCGATAGTGCACGCTAACGAAAGAGAGTTAGCGCACGCTAAGCATGTAACGTACATTAAATGAGGATGTTAGCGAACGTTAATAATATACAGTATATATATGTGTAGTTGGACATTATCCTTCATTTCGTCCATTCCTTCCTTGCAACCGAGAGAGAGAGTTTTTAGAGAGAAGTTGGAGGTTCCAAACACTGAGAGATAATGATCTTTAACAAAGATTAAGCTGAGGAACATGGATTAAATTCTTGTTCTTAAAATTATTGATGATTCTTGGAATAAAGTTGATTGTTCTCCTTCATGGTTCGTCTATACAAGGTAATAGTTCTTCACCTTTGGATTTCATTTTGGATTGGAGATTGATGTTCTTGAGTTGATGATTATCATATAAACAAGTTAATAAGTATCATTAGGACATGGATTACCGGATTATGATGATGTTGTTATTGATATATGGATATTGATGTGATTCGTATGGTTTGAATCGTGTTGTTCGTCCTCTCGAGATAAGTTGGTTAATTCTTCTCCTCAGTTTCGGATGTTGACGTTATTGTTGATAATTACTCACTGTAATGATAGATTATGGAAGTATTGTTACGTTCTTAAGGTTTCATGATGTTGATATTGAGGAAGATGATATATGGATATAGGACTTGGATTATAAGTTGAGTGATTGTTTATATGTTAAAGGATATCGGATTTCGTTGTCTTGATAGCTTTGAACATGGTTTCGAATGACTTAGTGTTCTTGATAATCGCCACATGTTGATCGATACTTGTAAAACATGCAAACTGTACAGCAGTAGCGCACGCTAAGCTTACTGGCTAGCGCACGTTATCGGGAGCGACTTAGCGCACGCTACGTTGAGTGATTAACGTGCTCTAAGTAGGCAGACAATGTAGTACATCATATTATGATTATGATTTCGTGCTGGTTCGAGTTGAATTGTGTAGTCTATGTTTAACCGAGATATCGTAGAACCGTTCAGTTTGTGGATTGGTTATATCGATTATTGATTGTTATCGAATGTGTGTTAAATTTATTATTACGATAGGTTGCGATAATCGATCGGTGATTATAACTGTATATTGCGGTCGTGTTCGAGCATGTTCGTGAATTGCGTGGTCAGGGCTGAGGAGCTCGTAGACGAAGGCAATTAAATTGGTAGCGGCTTCATCATCGTCGTATTGGTATCGAGGCAAGTTATTACTTGCTCAGTTATAATATTTAATGAATGGTTTCGGTTTCATTTCGTTTATAATGTATATAGCGATGATTATTATTGTGAACTATGGGTATTTGGATTGTATATCGTTCTTCCAATTCTGGGAGGTAAATCATAATGTATATGCTTTATCTCAATTATTGGTATGTTCGGGTATCGAGGTTACATTGCGATAAAAATGAGGATATGAGTATCTATAGTCCATGGTACGTTTGGATCGCCGAGCATCGAGGATAATCGCCGGTGATGATTTGACATTGAGATTTCTCCTGAAGGATTCGGGACAGTATCTTAGTTTGATTCGGTTTAGTACTGATGATGTTGATCATGCAGGCTGTTATTTATGTTGCCGAACATGAGGTCCTAGTTTTTTATCATAGTGTCGTTTCATGTTTTGATTCATATGTTGTTCATGATGATGAACATATTGATTTGCATATGTGTATGCATAATTGCATTGTTATGTTGTAAATGATCTGAAGGGATCATGAGGATCTATGCTGAGGGCACTGGATCGGATGTCCACCATGCGTTGGTTCGACGGGATCATCATGGGGATCTATGCTGAGGGCGCTGGATCGTTGGACAGGTTTTCCACCATGCGTTGGTTCGACGGGACCATCATGGGGATCTATGCTGAGGGCGCTGGATCGTTAGATTACCAGTATTGTGTTGATGGAATCTTGTGAATTCGCATCGTTGATTTTTATCATGTGTTGTTGTTCATATGTGTATTGTTGGTTATCCACCTTATGATGATCTGATAGGATCATCAAGGGGATCTATGCTGAGGGCGCTGGATCGTCGGATTTCCATTGAGTATCCATCATTGTTATTGTTGTGATCATATTGACGTTGTCATATGAGTATGCATGTGTAGGTCTTGTGTTAGGACCGTGCCCGTATGTTGCATTAATCTGATCTGTGATTAGACTGATATGATTGTCGTGGTATTGTACATCTCGAAGTATGTTCTGTATTTTCCTTGGTATTTGTCTTTGATGGACAATCGGTTTTTGTGTTGAGACTTGATGATGTCACCCGGCGATTTGGGGATAGAGTTAGTGGATTTTCGTAACAGTGAGTTATGATGACGTTTTGAGGATTTTAGGGTATTGTGTGAGTCACAGTACAGGATGTGAATTTTGATAGAGTTATGACGATATGATTACATTGGTCGTATTCTTATTTCTTTGTATTCTCATTGGTATGTAATTATTAATGTGATGTGACGGTTATCGTTGTTGGATATTATGGCTGACCCCATCATGGGCTTTATTTTTAGGTCCATTGGATATCGAGCTTGTAGCGGTCGTGAAGAGATGAGCTTCCCGGAGGATACTGGCTATATAAACTGAATTCCTGATCAGTTATTCTATTCCGCTGCTAGAGTAATTTTACTTGGTTGACCTTTTTGCTGCGTGAGTATTTTGAAATGACCTTTTGTTTCTGGTAAATTGAGTTACTTTGGAAATCGTTTTCTAAACTATTGAGTTCCGGCCATTGGGCCTTGCCCTTTTTAAAATGAGGTTTTACGACGCTTTTGATAAACGAGTTTTATAACGTCTTTGAATATTTTTTAAGATAGTACTGTCGTTAGCCTCTTGGGCATTTGTAAATATTTGCGAAAATTTCTTTTAGCCTTGTGGGTTCCATCTCGGGACCCACGGCGCTGTAATATTTCCATTTCAATCTGGGGGTGTTACAAGAGGTGGCTCCTACAACTCAAGAGGTGGCTCCCGGATTGTAGGTCGGCTCTCTGTTTCATATGGGTTCAAGAGGTGGCCCCCGTCCGTCGACGTGGCACTTTGTTCCGATAGAGTTAGAGGCGGACCCGTCTGTGGCACTTTGTTTGTATAGCATTTAGTTCTCTGACAGTCACAGTTATCAATTTGACGCGTTTCACAAGTATCACATAAACGTTCGGTCAGTGAGGTTAATAGCGTCTTTTGATTAAGTATGAAATATGGTTAATCATATTTGTGGCCCGGTAATACGGAATAGGACTTGTATATAAATTCGAAAATATTCTCAATAATTTATTAATGGTCTGATAGGTTCAGGTCAGATATATTAAATGGGTAGGTTCGACGAAACGAAACGAGAGTTTCCGAAATAGTTCGAAAGGACGTTTTTACCCTTAGGTTCAAACCTAAGCGTTTGGAGTATGAAATGAAATCGGATGGTTATGAAATTTTATGAGGAAGCCAAAAACACTTCCTTGACTCCATATTTAAGGAAAATTCAGAAATTTCCAGTTTCGGGACTGAAATTTCCAAAAATTACAATATTGCCCCAAAACTTAAGGAAATCGTTCCGAGGCTTATAGAGCTATGAATTTAGCTCGGAATTTAACGAAATTTTACGAGATGACTCGTGATGAAACTGGAATTCCAGATTTGTGAAAATTCTAGAAAATTTCGGACTTAGCCTAGAAGTTTGGAATTCTTGCATTTTGACCCCGAAATTATTTTAAAATTGCCATTCGGACTATTAAGTTTAGATATCGAACTCCGAATCACTTGAAACTTTATGGACAGACTATACATGGTATAATATATACTGTCCAAGGTTCATAATGTTTTATGTTCATAAATTTCAGTTTAGTCCCCAAACTTTAAGAAATTACAAATTATACCCAAAAGCTTCGTTTACACGTTTCAAGTCCCGTTTTGGCCGCAAATGAATTATACATATAGCATAACATAATAATATAACACAAGATTTCAGATTTTGGTAGGGTTTTCAACAATATTTAGAAGAAAACATATAACATTCAATTTATCACAAAATCGACATCCGGCTACCAAATCGGTTGTCGTTTAAATTCAATAAATCGTATTGCATGTTGCAATAACCATAACATACATCTTTAAAAACATGCATTTACACAAGAATTTCAGATTAGTATATGCTTCCACATTTTTCATAATATTAGAGAATTAAATTTTAGAAAAACGAATTATACATAGCTATACGCAATATCATAATATGTAATTTTGACATGAAGATTTTAACATAGATCATATCAATAGAATCTCGAAATACTTCAGATTCAACACATGCATCACAAGTAAAATAAGAGATTCTACTTTAAAGGTTTGAAAGAGTTTTCACCCACCTCGATCTTGCCGGATTTAGTCGGTTATAGGTCTCGGAAGTTGGAAAATGACCTCTCCTCTCACACTATATGGTTCGGCCGTCACCATGCACCCCAAGGTGAGCATTTTGTTTGCATGTTTTAAGTTTAAAGTTAGATTAAAAGGATTATTACTAGAAATTATGGAAAAGGAAGTAGAAAGTGAGGTTACCTATTTCTTTGCTTGAATTTTCTTCTTCTTCCTCCTTCTTCCTTTTTGGTTCGGCCCTCCCCTCTCTCTTGACTCTCAAATGCAGATTTTGTTTTGGTATGTGTGGGAGAAAGTGTGTTGGGTGTAAGTATTAAAAAGGGTGTATTTTTAAGTATGGTCAAGGCATGAGAAATGAGGTAGTAACTATGTCTCTTGCATGGGGAGACATGGGGCTTTAAAAAAATATTGATTCCCTCTCTTTTTCTTCCCATTTGGCCGCCCAAATATGTGTGTGTGCATAATTATAATGATAAATGATTTAATTAGTTGGGTTGAGCTTTGAATTGTAATTTCAAGTCTTATGATTTTATTAAGTTGGGTTGAGTCCATTAGTGAGTCTACATGTAATTAGGTGTTGACAAATAGCCCACTAGGTAAATCAACACACTATTTTTATTTTTATTATTTGGTTTATTAAATAAATTACAAAGTTAAAGAGTGAAATAAAATAAAATAGATGTAGGTTATATCATGTCATAAAATAACTATTATTAATTGCATCATGATTTAGTACATTGTACATGTGATAAGCCATCGAATTTAGGGGGTTTTACATCCTCCCCTCCTTAGAACAATTTGGTCCCCAAATTCCTACTTGAACAATTCGGAGTAAGATTTCTTCATTTCTTCCTCAGCCTCCCACGTCGCATCTTTCTCTCTGTTGTGATTCGACCAGACGACTTTAACCAAAGGAATTCGCTTCTTCCTCAATTCGCGTACTTGCCGGTCGAGGTTCTTGATAGGCTTCTCTTCATAAGACAAGTTATCCTTGATCGGCGGAATATCAGAAGTAAGAATGTGTATTGGGTCTGGATGATACTTCTTTAATCTTGAAACATGGAAAACGTCGTGCATTCCAGACAGATTGGGTGGTAATTCCAACCGGTACGCTAGTCGTCCAATCCTTTCCGTGATTTTGAATGGTCCTACATATCGGGGCTCGCCTTTCCTCCTTTTGTTGACACTATCAAACCTTTCCGTGGTGTTAACCTTAGGAAGACTTGATCTCCTACTTCAAATTCTAGATCCTTCCGACGTTGATCGGCGTAACTCCTCTGCCGGCTTTGCGCTGTGTGGATCCTATCCTTGATTAGTCATACTTTATCTACGGCTTCCTTCACCAAATCCGTACTCATTGCTGAAGGTTCTGTTTGTTGAGTCTTCGGCGTCCAATGGTCATCAACTTCCCAATGGAGCAGGGATCGACACTTCCTCCCATACAGAGCTTCATAAGGTGCCATTCTGATTGTCGCTTGGTAACTGTTGTTGTATGCAAACTCGGCTAATGGTAGGTGGTTATCCCAATTTCCTTGAAAGTCCAGTACGCAAGCTCGTAAAACGTCTTCAAGGGTCTGAATGGTTCGCTCAGATTTCCCGTCGGTCTGGGGATGCGCACTTGTGCTGAAGCTTAAGGAAGTTCCTAATTACTTTTGAAAGACTTTCCAAAAATGAGATACGAATATAGGATCTCTATTCGATACTATGTATGCAGGCACTCCATGGAGACGAATGATTTCTCTAATATAAATCCTAGCCAGCTTTTGCAGACTGTCGTCCTTTTTAACTGGCACGAAATGTGATGATTTTGTCAATCTGTCGACGATCACCCAAATGGTGTTATAACCTCCCCTTTCGGTCGGTAAATCCATGATAAAATCCATGGTTACCATTTCCCATTTCCATTCAGGGACTTCTAGTGGTTGTAACAACCCGGAGGGTCGCTGATGTTCAGCCTTGACTCTTTGACATGTGAGGCATTGCGCCACGAATTCTGCCACTTGGTTCTTCATGTTCACCCACCAAAAGTGTCTCTTCAAGTCTCGGTACATCTTGTTACCTCATGTGTGTATCGTATATCTCGAGCAATTAGCTTCCTCGAGAATTCGTCTTTTGAGCTCCCCGTCGTGAGGTATGCATAATTGTCCCTTAAACCTTACAATCCCATCCTTGGTAATTGTAAACTCGCGTTTCTCGCCCTTAGCGATCTTGTCTGTCATTAAACTCTTGAAGTTTTGGATCTCTCTCTTAGGCTAATCGAATATCGTCCAATAGATTCGATTTAACTGTGAGGTTGGCGCAATTTAAACGAGCGCCTTCATGAATAGGTTTCAGGTAGCTCAGTTCCTCGAGAGCTTGCCATTCTCGGACCATGAGTCAGGCCACTCTAGCCTTTCTACTTAGGGCATCGTCCACGACATATGCTTTCCCTGGATGGTGTTGAATTTCACAATGATAATCTTCTAAATGTTCTACCCATCTTCTCTGTCGGAGATTAAGTTCCTTTTGAGAAAATAGGTACTTGAGACTTTTATGATCCGTAAACACGCACTACACCATATATGGGTTTCAGCAACACCTGGAAAACTGGGTTCAAAAGTCCAAAAAGTGTTGCTGAGGCAGAAAAACAGGCTACGGCTACATTTTGACCAAATTTGAAGGTGTTACAAAAACGGCCGCAATCATAGGGGTCTAAGGTAACACTTTTCATGTTTTTGGTAACATGTGAAAAAAGTGTAACAATAGACCCCTATGCCAACACTTTTCTTGTCTGTGCCTACACTAGATTTTGTGTTGCTGTAGACTTAAGACCACACTTTTATATATTTAGTGACACAAATGTTTGTGTATCTGTAGGCCTATGCTAACACTCATGAGATCTAGTGTAACATTAAATTGTGGAACACTTTGACATCTTTACCAACAACTTTAACACTATGGCTACACTTATATATGAACAGTTCTACCTTTTGCCAACACACTTTTAATCTTTGCCAACACAATTTTTATATTTTGCCAACAGGAAGAATTATAAATTAGTCTATGGCTACATTTTTGCAGGTTTTTACCTATATTTTTCATGGTAAAAAGCAACATGTTATATTGGAAAATAGATATTACCATAAAACAATCAATACCATTAAACACTGTCAACCATAACAACATCCAAAATACATGACTGCAAAATATTCAATATATAATCAAACAACCAAATGCACTTACGTAACCCAACATCCAAAATCTAACTTAAAATGCCATTCATAATTTCTCGAACTTTTTGGTCAAGTTTTCCATCCATCTCTTGTTGAAATTAAGCCCTAACCTTACAGTTAGGTCCTCCACGTACTGATCAACAACTTGAATGGATGGTGATGCTGAAGACTTCGACTTTGGTTCATTTTTATGAATAATTCTCCCAATTAGATAAGATGGTCGGTGTTCTTTGCCATCATGAATCAATTTATTAGGAGCCTCAACACCTTCAGTTTCAAGAGCTTTCTTAACATCAGCCTGTAAATAAAAGTATCCAGTGTATGGTAACACTAATTTATATCAATAACAACGCTAGAAAAATGTGTAGCCTTAAATCAAACTTGACCAATTTTAAGGCATCTAAGGCTACACTTTTGCTTGTAATATAAAAAAAAATGTTGTTGAAATCCATATATGGTGTAGTGACGGTGAATTCAATGTCGTATAAATGATGTCGCCATTTCTTTAAGGTGAATACTATTGCAGCAAGTTTGAGGTCATGCATTGGATAATTCTTCTCGTGCGTCTTGAGTTGCCTGGAAGCATATGCGATAACTTTACCATTCTGCATTAGTACGGCACCAAGGCCATCCTTTGAGGCATCACTATATACGACAAATCCTTGGGTTCCTTCTGGAAGTGTCAGTATCAGTGCGGTGGTAAGTCTCTTCTTGAGTTCTTGGAACTTGACTCGCATTTATCCGTCCATTCAAATTTTACTGGTTTCTGGGTTAGCCGGGTGAGGGGTTCCGCTATCTTCGTGAAGTCTTTGATGAATTTACGATAGTAGCCCGCAAGTCCAAGAAAGCTTCGGATCTCAGTTACATTTTCTGGCCTCCTCCAATTCATAATAGTTTCTATTTTAGATGGATCTACTGCAATCCCTTCTCCAGAAATAATGTGGCCCAGAAACGCCACTTCCCTCAACCAAAATTCACACTTGCTGTACTTGGCGTACAACTTGTGCTGCCTTAGTGTATCCAACACTAGTATAAGATGTCTCTCATGATCTTTTTCGACTTAGAGTACACGAGTATGTCATCGATGAAAATTACTACAAATTGGTCGAGATATGGTTGAAATACTCTGTGAATTAAATCCATAAATGCCGCAGGAGCATTCGTGAGTCCAAAAGGCATCACTACAAACTCATAGTGGCCGTATCTAGTTTGGAACGCAGTTTTAGGAACATCTTCATTCCTAATCTTTAACTGGTAGTATCCTTGTTGAAGATCGAACTTGGAATACACCGTAGCTCCTTGGAGTTGTTCAAACAACTCATCTATCCTCGGTAGATGATACTTGTTCTTAACCGTAACGCTGTCGAGTTCATGGTAATCTATGCAAAGCCTCAATGTTCCGTCTTTTTTTGACAAACAATATCGGAGCTCCCCATGGTGATACACTGGGTTGTATGAAACCCGCGTCGAGTAACTTCTGCAGTTGGACCTTCAACTCTTGCAGCTTCAGTGGTGCCATTCGATATGGTGCCTTTGAAATGGGTGCCTTCCCGGGCATGATTTCGATATTGAATTCAACCTCTCTATCAGGTGGTAGGGAGGTTAATTATTCGGGAAATACGTCAGGGTATTCGGACACTACACGTATGGATTCTATGCCCGACTTACTCTTGGGCTTGTTAATGATGAAGGCTAAAAATCCGGTTGCCCCTTTGGCAACTGAATTCCTAGCCTTGATAGCTGTTATTAAAGGTGCTAGGTTGACTCTAGCATCTCTAATTAATTCCACAATTGGCTTGTTAGGTTCGCAAAACCTAACTATCTTAGAATGACAATCCAATTGTGCGTAGTGCTTAGACAGCCAATCCATTCCTAGGATGACGTCATACTCTAATATTGGAAGCACTACTAAATCGGCAGAGTAACAGTTACCATTGATGATCACATCACATGCAGAATGGAATTTATCTGCTAGATGACTAACTCCAATCGGGGTAGATACTTCTAGACATAATGGCAAGGATTCTAGTGGTCTATCAAGTTTCTTAGAAAAATGCGATGCAACAAACGAATGGGACGATCCTGGATCTATAAATGTTCGTGCAAGTTGATTAGATATCAGGAGTGTACCTTCCACCACATCGTTGTTCTCTAGTGCCTCCTGACCAGTCAATGCGAATACTCGAGCTGGGGCTTTCCCTTTGTTGTTTCCTGGTTTGGCTGCAGTAGCTGGTTTGATCGCCGGGGTGTTCATATCTGGGCATTCTCGAATTTGATGATCTGGGCTGCCGCAACGTAGGCACTTTCCAAGCTTCCTCCAACACAACTCTGACTTATGCCCTTTCCTACCACAGTAGGCGCTATTAGTTTGTTGAGAACTAGTGCCTTTGTTCCACTCGAGCCTCCTTGAATCCCCATCCTCTTAAACTTCTGCGGTGGCATTGATGTTGGTCGGGTAGCAGGCCTCTTGGCGTTGTTGGAGAAACGGCTTTGCTGTTGAGCTAACCTCGCAGTTCCGCTCTCGATCCGGGTGGCGGCTTCCACTGCTTGGGTAAGTGTCGTCAACTGGACAGTTAGAAGACTCTGTTGAAGCGACTGCCTCAGTCCTCTAGTGAATTTATAGAGCTTGTCCTCCTCAGTTGTTACCAATCCCGGTGCGTATTTAGACAACCTGTTAAACTGGTCTTCATATTGAGTGACTATCATGGCTCCTTGCTTCAGGTGGTAGAACACATCTCGTCTAGCCTCTCTGGCTGCTGCTGACACGTAATGAGTTTGGAAGTCAGTCAGGAAATTATCCCATGTCCTGACACGGTTTTCTCTTGTCCAGCGCTCGTTGACACTCCTCCACCAGTCATGAGCTGCGGCCTCGAGTCGGAATGCAGCCAGTGATATCCGTTGTTCATCAGTATACTAAAGGGCGTTGAAAATTCCCTCAATTTTCTCTAGCCAGAGTTCAGCTTTGATAACGTCGGGTTCCCCGTCAAAGGTAGGCGGGTTGAAATGTAAGAATCTTTCTAGGGTACGATCATGAGTTTCGTTGTGGTTCCCGTTGTTAGCAGTCTGTTGTTGTAGGAAGTTCGTCAGTTGAGTGAGGGCTTGGCCCATGGCATCGTTCCCAATTCCTCCTCGTAGAGGAGAGCATGAGCGATCATCGCGTTGATGCTGTTCTTCACGATTCACGTGAGGGAGTCCACGTCTTCGGTCAGCCATCTATTATAAGTTAGGGAATGTGTGAGGATTTACGGTCTTATGTGGAATTATTAGTGATTTAGGTTGTTATGCACAATTAAGTGTACGATTGAACACTTATAGTTGATTCTCGTTAAGTTTGGATTATCCGCCTGAGCATACATATCGAGTTAGGGGTATTCTGATTTTCCTTGGTTAATTATTTATTATCTTCGGGGTCCATCTAATTATAAATCTAAGTCAGTATCTCGAAAATCTAAGTTCCAATATAGACCTCTACTAAGTATGAACAATCATCAAGTTAGTGAGCTTAATGATCCAATAAATGTACTTATAAACACTAGTGATAAGCAACAATAATACTCCATTTATGAGGATGATGAAGTTTAGTTGAGTTTAAAGGAACTTCATCAATTTTGAATGAATAGTGATATGACTTTGAGAAATGGATAAGTGAAATAAACTATATCCATTTCAAGAGTTCAATAGAAGGATTGATTTAGCCGGGGAAATGTCGTGGATACTTAATCAAGTACCTTGACCAATGACTTAGGAAATTTGAATTTGACTATGCATATTCCAAGTGAATAGCGACAAGTCGAAAGAGATCTTTAAGGAGAATTGACTCGAGAAATCTACATTAGGTCTCAATCTTATGGTTTACTTCGTCCTAGGTGGAATTCCCATCTAAGTCCGAAGAATCTTATCCTGGTTAGCCCGTTGTAAGTGTCCTTCTCACAAAGCAGGCTTCGATACCACTCCTGTCACGCCCCCAACATCGGGAAGCACGAGGGCGCAACGCATCGGTCGATCAATCAATCAAAATGCAACAATAAATCGCGGAAGCAACATAACGATTGGATAATATTTCAAAACAACAATCTTAGCCCGATGTTCTAAGATTCATTGTAACAAAGCTGATAATTGAAATTACACTGTTCAAAGTTTGCAGTGGAAAAATACCAAATGAAATAAGTACGAAGCATAATTAACTATTACAAATTAGGATAACAACAGAAATTCTAAGAATAGAAGTCCTAAATCTTGAACGCGGTTTTCTATTCGGTCTCTTCCACGAAGCCTTCTTCGTCCTCTGATGTTTGCTCATTCTCTGGTTTAAAAGGGAAAACGGTGGGGTAAGACAAAAGGTCTCAGTGAGTGGGTGATCGTATGCGAGTGTGTCTCTTTCCTTTGAAAATTTTGAAGTGATGCATGATTTTATCAATTATGAACAAGTGGGAACAATTACAATTACGTCGGAATTTTATAAAACAATAATCATTATGTAGTTATAATATTATAATCCGGTCCCCGTGGACGGATGTCAAGTCAATTAGTCAGTCAATCAGTCGATCAGTCAATCCAGTTTTGAATCCTGTCGATGTGGACTTTGGATTCTAGACTCTCCTTATTACTCCTAGCAATATAGGCCGTCGCCTCAAGATTTGGACCGTCGCCCCAATAGCTGAGCCTTCGCTCTCACACTTAGCGTGTGCTTCCTTATCTCTTATCTGGGCTCGGTATGTCCTTAGTTGTGGGTCAATACCCGGATCACACCATAATCGCGATTATACCCCAAGTCTACGACCCAGGTCCCTCGGAACACTCCATTCCTCGGTTATGGGATTAGGAAACAACGGTAGCCTCGTCCATGAACCGTAGCCGCGCTACTCGATCCAAGACTCGGTCTAACCATCCCAACTCGATTTGGGGCTCTAGAGGTGGCTCCTACAGCTCAAGAGGTGGCCCCCATATTGTAGGTCGGCTCTCTGCTTCGTATGGGCTCAAGAGGTGGCCCCCGTTCGTAGACGTGGCACTTTGTTCCGATAGAGTTAGAGGCGGACCCGTCCGTGGCACTTTGTTTGTATAGCACTGTAACACCCCAAAAGGCGGCTATTACAGTGCCGTGGATCCCCACACCGGGACCCACCAGGCGATAACAAAATAAATATTAAATAAGTATTATTTTGTGATACCGAACCACAATAACAGTAATTACTCCGATTAGGAGTTCAATAGTATGGCCAACGGCCTTATGATACACAGGATCCAAAATACAAGTACAAACCATATGGAGATGGAATATACTTCAAATACAACTAGACAAAGTGTAAATAAAGCGGAATTAAAGTAACATTACACGGTTTGAAATAATAACCGGACAAAAATACATGGGCCCCCCGAACTAGTATCCCTCGAACCCTTCGCCGTCACCGTGCTCCTCCCGTGCCTTGCCTTTGCCTCGACCTAAAATACAACACAAGTATTTCACCCAAAACACAGGGTCAGATATACATGATAAATGATTCTCCCAACATTATACAATCCACATATATTAGATTTCAAAGAAAACATCCCGACTACTGAACATACCCCTCGGGCGTATGAACAATCAGTCCCAAATCATCGAACATATCCAATCATACATGGACTATGAACGATTAAACAATATGGCTCAAGATGGACATCACAGTACGCCCGATCCGGAAATGTGTCCGTGTACATGTCCACCCCGTATACGGAATCCAGAATATACGTGTGACAATGTACCTAATTAGCCTCATGAACTACGTCTCGTGTGCACAGTCCAATATGGAAACATCCACGTATGACTATATAAGTGCCCGGCTAAAAATCCTACACAATAACCAATCAGCACGCAGATATGATTCTAGATATGTCACGATACAGCATGACAACGAATTCAATAAATCACATATCTGATTAAGGATCAAGAAAAACTCACCGAAGTGACAATGAGGACCAACGAGATCAACGATTCAAAGTGACATACTTGGGAATGAATCCCATGATGAAAGATGGAACAACGTCAAGGACAATATCAAATTACGAGTCACCAATTCATAAACATTTCATACACATGAAACGTATAATCATCACAAGAATCTAATCATCATTATAACCAAGCAAGATAACTTGCCTCAATTCCGTAAGCGAAAGATAGTCCTTCTCCAAATGATCAAACGGACGGTATCCTCGATTAAACACTCAATCGAACAAGCAACCTTGAATGAAACGTAATTCATTCAATAACATATTCACATAATATTAATATCAATTCATAGGAAACGACGCCCGCAACCTACTCGAATAATTCATTCCACCCTAATGAATACCTTAACGATTAATGAAAGGTTTCAATACATTTAATTCATCTTCCAAAATCGGATTACCATACCAAAAATGTCCTTTAATACTCTTGTCATTCTATGAACAAAACATCTTCAATTCACCAATAAAATTGGTTTAATCATATTCTTATGTTCTACAACATCTACTATTATACAAGGATAGTCATAACGAATTCGATAATCAATCTACTATGACATTATCATTCATAAACAACATCACCTTCTTAAGAACACCATCTATTTAGCATGATGATCAAACATATTCTAAGTTATCAACACATTAGATTAATGAAAAGTTATTGTTGTAATTATCAAGACCATTATCATTCTTCAAAGACTTGTGAAGCTGAAGCATAATGATTGTTAAAGCTTCTAAGATATCTGAACAAGATCATATAATCCTATCTTTAACATTATCAAGTTCTTCCCAAGGTAATTAAATACCAAAAATGGTGTTTAAACACTTTATGATATCAATTCTATTGATTAAGTCTAACTATGATGAAGCTAACTGATTATCAAGGTTCTACTGAGATGAATTCGTCCAGAAAGGTGAGCATGATAATTATAAACATGGTTACTATCACTATATCATCAAGAATACATCCATTTCAAACCCTCATTTAACATATTCATCAAGAAGTGTTAAAAATTTTAATTATAACCATGTTCTACTTGGTTAATTAAACTCTAAGTGAAGTATTCTACACTACAAGCATTAATATACGAAAAATACAGAGGATAAACATATACATACCTCCAGAAACGAAGAACAACCCTCAACAACACAAGAAACACACTTCAAGCTCAAGAACACCTTCTAACTTCGAATCAATGAGCTCCAATCCAAGTTACAAGGCTCAAAACCAAGGTGGAGGAGGTTAATATCGGTCTAGGGAGGTAGGAGAGGGAATATACGGAGAGAAAATCGAGTTGAAACTGAAAATAAATGAAAAATAGGTTGGTCCTATAAATATACTGTACAGGCTTAACGTACGCTATCGTAGAAACTTAGCGTACGTTAACACTCTAACGTACGCTAACAGGTTAATGTTACGTACGTATGCGGCTTACAGTGGCTACTATCTTGAATCTGCAGGCCATTAGCGTACGCTAATCAAAAGGGTGTTTCGTACGCTATTAAAGGTTGACTCTGACCGACATGACAGCTCAGACATCATACACATGCATGCCAATGGATAACAGGTTCACGTGCGGAAGTCAACTGATGTCAGATTCTCTCTTAGCGTACGCAACAGAGGAAGAAATACGTACGTTAAGGCACAAGAGTAACGTATGTTAATCCTGCTACGTAGCGTACGCTACACCGCTAGAAAAGGCTCAAAAATGCAACTCTCCCAGAACATTGAATCATCAAGTATGAAGTGAAATAACAACGATACGAAGCTCAGATCTATAACACCTCAACATAATACTGAATGAAACAATCCACGATATTCAAATTACTCGAGTAATACAATGACAGATAAAAATGAAGAATTACAGTCGGATATTACATACTCCCCCCTTAAAAGGAGTTTCGTCCTCGAAACTAAGGGGTAAATAATTCGGGATATCTCACTCGCATACTTTCCTCGGTTTCCCACATAGCCTCATTGACTCCGTGTCGTGACCACTGAACCTTCAGTAGGGGAATCGCCTTGTTCCGCAACTGTTTGATCCTCCTCTCGAGTATCTGTAGAGGACGCTCCTCGTACAAATGATCCTCCGCTAATTCAATCTCATCGAACTGAAGTATATAACTCGGATCAGCAACGTACCTCATCAACTGGGGGACATGAAACACATTATGAATCCGACTTAAAGCCGGTGGCAAAGCCAGTCGATAAGCCATTTCACCTACACGCTCCAAAACCTCAAATGGCCCAATGTACCTCGGGCTCAACTTGCCTTTCTTCCCAAAATGAAAAACACCTCGGGTGGGAGACACTTTCATTAGCACATGGTCACCCACCTCGAACTCAAGCGATCGTCGACGGTGGTCTGCGTAGGACTTATGTCGACTCTAAGCCGTTAACAAACGACTCCTAATTAGAGCGATCTTCTCACGGGCTGCTAACAACATATCGGGTTCCGTACCCAGAGATTCTGACAGCTCGTCCCAACACAAAAGGGACCTATAGCGACGGCCATACAATGCCTCATAGGGAGCCATCTGAATCGAAGCATGCCAACTATTATTATAAGTGAATTCTACCAAAGGTAGCTGGGTTTCCCAATCGTCCTTCCAATCAAGAGCACATGCCCTCAACATGTCCTCTAGGGTTTGGATAGTTATCTCAGACTGACCATCGGTTTGCGGATGAAAAGCCGTACTGAAATTCAACTGCGTGCCCATCGCACGATGAACCGCCTTCCAGAAGTGCGACACGAATCGCCCGTCACGATCCGATACAATACTCTTGGGGGTACCATGTAACCTCACAATTTTCTTAATAAAAAGCTGGGCCAGTCTCTCGGGACCCCACGTGTCTTTAATCTCCAAGAAGTGGGCTGATTTGGTCAGCCGATCCACAATCACCCAAATCGTGTTCATTCCTCGACGACACGTCGGCAAGCTAGTGATAAAATCCATCGATATGTCCTCCCATTTCCACTCGGGAATCGGGAGCGGTTTCAGCATTCCTGCGGGTCGCTGGTGCTCAATCTTAACCTGCTGACAGGTTAAACATCTCGAAACGAATTCGGAAACCTCACGTTTCATATTCCCACACCAATAATATTGTTTCAAATCCTTATACATCTTACTAGACCCTAGGTGAATAGAGTACAGGGTAGCATGGGCCTCTCTCATGATAGAGTTCCTTAACTCCTCGTCTGCTGGTACACACGTTCGATTCCTGAAGCGTATCAATCCATCCTGTGGATCAAAAATCCAGAGGCTTTCCCTTGAATTACTTCATCCCGAACTTGAGATAAGAATGGGTCCACAATCTGCTTCGATCTGATTATATCATCAAGAGACGAAGAAATCTCAAGTGTGCAAAGTTTTCCCTGAACACGCTGTAACGAAACTTCAATCTCTGGCCTCATAAGATCCAACTACAATTCCCTCTGAGCTGTCAAGCGGCTAAGCATCTGCTCCTGCACTGTCTTACGTCTCAAGGCGTCGGCAACCCCATTTGCCTTGCCGGGATGATAAAGGATCTCGATATCATAATCTTTGATTAATTCTAGCCACCTTCTCTGTCTCATGTTCAACTCCTTCTGAGTAAAAATGTACTTCAGGCTCTTGTGATCAGTAAAGATCTGGCAGGTAACTCCGTACAGATAGTGACGCCAGATTTTCAAAGCAAACACCACGGATGCTACCTCCAAGTCATGGGTCGGATAGTTAACTTCATATGGTCGCAATTGTCTCTATGCATAGGCAATCACTTTCCCTTCCTGCATTAGTACACATCCAAGGCCCTGCCTCGACGCGTCACTATACACTACGAATCCTTTTTTTCCTTTTGGTAGAACCAAGACAGGTGCTGAAATCAATCGACTCTTGAGCTCATCAAAACTTTGCTAACATGCTTTTGACCACAAATACTGCTTATCCTTCCTCAGTAGGTTAGTTATCGGTTGCACAATTTTGGAAAATCCTTCCACGAACCGTCGGTAGTAACTTGCTAGGCCAAGGAAACTACGAATTTCCTTCACGTTCTTCGGGGGTAGCCAGGCTCGAATGGCTTCTGTCTTCTGTGGGTCCACTCTCATTCCTTCGGCTGATATCACATGCCCAAGAAAGATAACCTCAGGCATCCAGAATTCACATTTAGAAAACTTCCCATAAAGCTGTTCCCGCCTCAACGCATCGAGAACTTGGTGGAGATGACGTTCATGCTCTTCGTGGTCACGAGAGTAAATCAGAATGTCGTCAATAAAAATGACTACAAAGCGGTCTAGATAGTTAATAAAAACCCGATTCATCAACTCCATAAATATAGCTGGTGCATTTGTTAATCCAAATGGCATCACCACGAACTCATAATGTCCATATCAAGTACGGAAGGCCGTCTTCGAAATTTCGAACTCTCGAATCCTCAACTAATGATAACCGGACCTCAAGTCAATCTTAGAAAACACAGCAGCTCCTTGAAGTTGGTCCAATAAATCATCAATACGAGGCAAAGGATATTTGTTTTTGATGGTTACCCTGTTCAGCTCACGGTAATCAATACATAATTGCAGCGATCCGTCTTTCTTTCGTACAAATAATACTGGTGCTCCCCAAGGGGACGCACTAGGTCGAATATAGCCCTTTTCAGACAACTCCTCAAGCTGATTCTTCAACTCCTGCATCTCAGTCGGAGCCATACGATACGGTGCTTTTGAATGCGGGGACATACCTGGTTCTAACTCAATAATAAACTCCACCTCACGATGTGGAGGTAAGCCTGGAAACTCGTCTGGAAATACATTTGGGTAGTCTCGGACTACCGGAATGTCAGTCAATTTGACTGGTCGATCTGTTGTTTTGGTCATGGAGAACCAATAACCAATACACCCTTGATTAAGCAGTTTCACTGCCTTCATAGCATTGATGACTCTCCCGGAACGGCTGGGATTATCACCTCGAAAAATACACTCGAAACCATCATCAGAAGTGACGGTTACCATCTGCTTGCGAACACTAAGTATGGCATCATGACGATCCATCCAATCGATACCCAAGATTATATCATCCTTAGGTAAATCGACTACAATCAGATTTGACAACCACTCACGGTCGTTCATGCAAATCGGACAGTCCTGGGCTTCACGATTCCCAATAATTCTTCTACCATCGGGTAGACCAATCACATAAGGATCACAAACATGGTCTAGAGGCAAACAACTTAAACAAGAAGTAGATATAAAGGAGTGTGAAGCGCTGGTATCAAAAAGAACACACACTGGCTGAGAGTGGATCTCGAGTATGCCTGCAATCATGCTGACCTCCGGATCGTCAGCTTTCTTCATCTCGTAAATCCTGGGTTTCGCAGCTCCTGTACCATGTGTACGACTCTGATTCCCACGACCCATTCCCCTATTTGCCGCGGTAGTCTGATAAGAAGCGGACGAAGGCACACGGTCATGGACAGCAGACTGAATTGGAGCATGAGACGCTACTGGTTCACGTCCGGGTCAATTCCTGCAAAAGCGAGCACGATGCCCATTCTTTCCACAAGTATGGCATGCGACGGCCGGCTTCGGGCATTTAGAGCTGACGTGCCCCTGGTCTCCGCAGTTATAGCACACAACAGATGGGGGGACCGCTCGAGAGTGCTATCCGGCCGGCTTCGATGCCATTGGTGGTCGATCAGAAGGATTTGGAAATGACTAGGGCTTCCTGAATGTACCCCGGTTACTCTCAGTCTGGTTCTGGTTCCGAGATCTTTTGTTGTTGGGCTGTGGTTGCTTCTTAGAAATATCCTTCGCGGTGAGCTCGTATTCCAGAGCTTTCTCGATGAACTCCGACAGGGTCATACAGTGGTGATTCAACAACTGCATTCTCATTCGGGGTTTAAGCCTCTTGAGAAAATATTTGATTTTATCAGCCTCCGTTCGAACAATCGACGAGGCGAAATGGAGAAGTGCCTGAAATTTCTCGGCGACAGATAGTACATCATTATCCTCGGATGGGTTTGGGTTTAGCAATTCCGACAGCTTGGCCTCACGGAGTGGCCCTAGATAGTAACGGTCTAGCATGAGGTTTTTAAATTCCTCCCAAGTATAAGCACCATCAACTGGACTCACTGAAAGCCACCAAGTGTGAGCGCCCTTGCTAAGATAGTAAGCTGCTACGGAGACGCGATTCTCCTCCAGGAAGTCCACCATCTCAAATAATTTCTCAAAATGCTCGATCCAATGCATAATGTCAGCAGGCTCAGAGGAGCCTTCAAAGGTCGGAGGTCGCTGGTGAGAGATGTCGCTGATGATCCGACTCACGGGTCCGCCGAGAACAGGAGGTGGAGGATGAGGCCCCTGTTGCTGGCCAGTAGTGGCCCTCTGCATATCTTCCATTAATTGACCCATCTGGGTCATCTGAGTCATCATGCCCTGCATCACTACGTAAGGATCGACACGCGCATCCTCACGCCCACTGTGGTGTGATTGGTCCCTAGAAGGCGAACCACTGTCTGCGGAACTATGATCCACATTCGCGCGTCTGTTGGCTCGAGGTATCGGGATCCGGCCCCTTCCGCGGCCTCGTCCCCCTCTGCCACGACCTCTCAGATTTCTTTCCATACTGAAAGAATCAATCATAATGATAACCATAAGTACAGTTCAAGATACTATTCAAAATTCATGCTAAGTTAATAGCAACAAGGAATAAGATATTCAAGAAAACGGTTCATAATTAATTATCGACACCACGGATGTCACATAGAATATTACATCGACGTCAAATCGAGCAATTTTAATCATATAATCAATCCAGTATTCAACTCGAATTATCAATCAGATAAATCTTGCCATAGATCCTCGAAATAACAAGATCAACAAAGAGATCCATTCCGATATCAATATCATGCCAGTAATTAAATCATGGCTCGAAAAGTACATACCGTATTTGGCTCGTAGGGTCAGGTGCTTGCACAGGTCACATGTGACACGAAGGTCTTTGGATACTAGTTCATTCTACAATGACTCTTTAAAGAGAAAACAACACACTCTCCGATACCATCTTCCGTAACACCCCAAAAGGCGGCTATTACAGTGTCGTGGATCCCCACACCGGGACCCACCAGGCGATATCAAAATAAAGATTAAATAAGTATTATTTTGTGATACCGAACCACAATAACAGTCATTACTCTGATTAGGAGTTCAATAGTATGGACAACGGCCTTATGATACACATGATCCGAAATATAAGTACAAACCATATGGAGATGGAATATACTTCAAATACAACTAGACAAAATGTAAATAAAGCGGAATTAAAGTAACATTACACGGTTTGAAATAATAACCGGACAAAAATACATGGGGCCCCCGAACTAGTATCCCTCGAACCCTTCGCCGTCACCGTACTCCTCCCGTGCCTTGCCTTTGCCTCGACCTAAAATACAACACAAGTATTTCGCCCAAAATACAGGGTCAGATATACATGATAAACGATTCTCCCAACATTATACAATCCACATATATTAGATCTCAAAGAAAACATCCCGACTACTGAACATACCCCTCGGGCGTATGAACAATCCGTCCCAAATCATCGAACATATCCAATCATACATGGACTATGAACGATTAAACAATATGGCTCAAGATGGACATCACAGTACGCTCGATCCGGAAATGTGTCCGTGTACATGTCCACCCCGTATACGGAATCCAGAATATACGTGTGACAATGTACCTAATTAGCCTCACGAACTACGTCTCGTGTGCACAGTCCAATACGGAAACATCCACGTATGACTATATAAGTGCCTGGCTAAAAATCCTACACAATAACCAATCGGCACGCAGATATGATTCCAGATATGTCACGATACAACATGACAACGAATTCAATAAATCACATATCTGATTAAGGATCAAGAAAATCTCACCGAAGTGACAACGAGGACCAACGAGATCAACGATTCAAAGTGACATACTTAGGAATGCAATCCCATGATGAAAGATGGAACAACGTCAAGGACAATATCAAATTACGAGTCACCAATTCATAAACATTTCATACACATGAAACGTATAATCATCACAAGAATCTAATAATCATTATAACCAAGCAAGATAACTTGCCTCAATTCCGTAAGCGAAAGATAGTCCTTCTCCAAATGATCAAACGGACGGTATCCTCGATTAAACACTCAATCGAACAAGCAACCTTGAATGAAACGTAATTCATTCAATAACATATTGACATAATATTAATATCAATTCATAGGAAACGACGCCCGCAACCTACTCGAATAATTCATTCCACCCTAATGAATACCTTAATGATTAATGAAAGGTTTCAATACATCTAATTCGTATTCCAAAATCGGATTACCATACCAAAAGTGTCCTTTAATACTCTTGTCATTCTATGAACAAAACATCTTCAATTCACCAATAAAATTGGTTTAATCAAATTCTTATGTTCTACAACATCTACTATTATACAAGGATAGTCATAACGAATTCGATACTCAATCTACTGTGACATTATCATTCATAAACAGCATCACCTTCTTAAGAACACTATCTATTTAGCATGATGATCAAACACATTCTAAGTTATCAACACATTAGATTAATGAAAAGTTATTGTTGTAATTATCAAGATCCTTATCATTCTTCAAAGACTTGTGAAGCTGAACCATAATGATTGTTAAAGCTTCTAAGATTTCTGAATAAGATCATCTAATCCTATCTTTAACATTATCAAGTTCTTCCCAAGGTAATTAAATACCTAAAATGGTGTTTAAACACTTTATGATATCAATTCTATTGATTAAGTCTAACTATGATGAAGCTAACTAATTATCAAGGTTCTACTGAGATGAATTCGTCCAGAAAGGTGAGCATGATAATTATAAATATGGTTACTATCACTATATCATCAAGAATACATCCATTTCAAACCCTCATTTAACATATTCATCAAGAAGTGTTAAAAAGTTTAATTATAACCATGTTCTACTTGGTTAATTAAACTCTAAGTGAAGTATTCTACACTACTAGCATTAATATACAAAAAATACAGAGGATAAACATATACATACCTCCAGAAACGAAGAACAACTCTCAACAACACAAGAATCACACTTCAAGCTCAAGAACACCTTCTAACTTCGAATCAATGAGCTCCAATCCAAGTTACAAGACTAAAAACCAAGGTGGAGGAGGTTAATATCGGTCTAAGGAGGCAGGAGAGGGAATATACGAAGAGAAAATCGAGTTGAAACTGAAAAGAAATGAAAAACAGGCTGGTCCTATAAATAGACTGCACAGGCTTAACGTACGCTATCGGAGAAATTTAGCGTACATTAACACTCTTACGTACGCTAACCGGTTAATGTTACGTACGTAAGCGGCTTACAGTGGCTACTGTCTTGAATCCACAGGCCATTAGCGTACGCTAATTAAAAGGGTGTTACGTACGCTATTAAAGGTTGACTCTGACCGACACGACAGCTCAGACATCATACACATGCATGCCAACGGATAACAGGTTCACGTGCGGAAGTCAACTGATGTCAGATTCTCTCTTAGCATACGCAACAGAGGAAGTATTACGTACGTTAAGGCACAAGATTAACGTACGTTAATCCTGCTACGTAGCGTACGCTACACCGCCAGAAAAGGCTCAAAAATGCAACTCTCCCATAACATTGAATCATCAAGTATGAATTGAAATAACAACGATACGAAGCTCAGATCTATAACACCTCAACATAATACTGAATGAAACAATCCACGATATTCAAATTACTCGAGTAATACAACGACAGATAAAAATGAAGAATTACAGTCGGATATTACAAGCACTTAGTTCCCGGACAGTCACAATTATCAATTTGACGCGTTTCACAAGTATCACGTAAACGTTTGGTCAGTGAGGTTAATAGCGTCTTTTGATTAAGTATGGAATATGGTTAATTATATTTGTGGCCCGGTAATATGGAATAGGACTTGTATATAAATTCGAAAATATTCTCTATAATTTATTAACGGTCTGATGGGTTCAGGTCAGATATTAAATGGGTAGATTCGACGAAACGAAACGAGAGTTTCCGAAATAGTTCGAAAGGACGTTTTTACCCTTAGGTTCAAACCTAAGCGTTTGGAGTATAAAACGAAATCGGATGGTTATGAAATTTTATGAGGAAGCCAAAAACACTTCCTTGACTCCAGATTTAAGGAAAATTCGGAAATTTCCAGTTTCGGGACTGAAATTTTCAGAAATTACGATATTTCCCCAAAACTTAAGGAAATCGTTCCGAGGCTTATAGAGCTATGAATTTAGCTCGGAATTTAACGAAATTTTACGAGATGACTCGTGATGAAACTGGAATTCCAGATTTGTAAAAATTCCAGAAAATTTCGGACTTGGTCCAGAAGTTTGGAATTCTTGCATTTTGACCCCGAAATTATTTTAAAATTGCCATTTGGACTATTAAGTTTAGATATCGAACTCCGAATCACTTGAAACTTTATGGACAACCTATACATGGTATAATATGTACTTTACACGGTTCAGAATGTTTTATTTTCGTAAATTTCAGTTTAGTCCCCAAACTTTAAGAAATTACAAATTATGCCCAAAGTTCCGTTTACACGTTTCAAGTCCCGTTTTGGCCGCAAATGAATTATCCATATATCATAACATAATCATATAACACAAGATTTCAGATTTTGGTAGGGTTTTCAACAATGTTTAGAAGAAAACATATAACATTCAATTTATCACAAAATCGACATTCGACTACCAAATCGGTTGTCGTTTAAATTCAATAAACCGTATTGCATGTTGCTATAATCATAACATATATCTTTAAAAACATGCATTTACACAAAAATTTCAGATTAGTACATGCTTCCACATTTTTCATAATATTAGAGAATTAAATTTAAGAAAAACGAATTATACATAGTTATACGCAATATCATAATATGTAATTTTGACATGAAGATTTTAACATAGATGATATCAATAAAATCTTGAAATACTTCAGATTCAACACATGCATCACAAGTAAAAGAAGAGATTCTACTTTAATGGTTTGAAAGAGTTTTTACCCACCTCGATTTTGCCGAATTTAGTCGGTTATAGGTCTCGGAAGCTGGAAAATGACCTCCCCTCTCACACTATATGGTTCGGCCATCACCATGCACCCCAAGGTGAGTATTTTGTTTGTATATTTTAAGTTTAAAGTTAGATTAAAAGGATTATTACTAGAAATTATGGAAAAGGAAGTAGAAAGTGAGGTTACCTATTTCTTTGCTTGAATTTTCTTCTTGTTCCTCCTTCTTCCTTTTTGGTTCGTCCCTCCCCTCTCTCTTGACTCTCAAATGCAGATTTTGTTTGGTGTGTGTGGAAGAAAGTGTGTTGGGTGTAAGTGTTAAAAAGGGTGTATTTTTAAGTATGGTCAAGGCATGGGAAATGGGGTAGTAACTATGTCTCTTGCATGGGGAGACATGGGGCTTTACAAAAATGTTGATTCTCCCTCTTTTTCTCCCCATTTGGCCGCCCCAATATGTGTGTGTGGATATATTATTTTTTTTGTTAATTTAAGAGTACAATTATAATGGTAAATGATTTAATTAGTTGGGTTGGGCTTTGAATTGTAACTTCAAGTCTTATTATTTTATTAAGTTGGGTTGAGTCCATTAGTAAGTCTATATGTAATTAGGTGTTTACAAATAGCCCACTAGGTGAAGCAACACACTATTTTAATTTTTATTATTTGGTTTATTAAATAAATTACAAAGTTAAAGAGTGAAATGAAATAAAATAGATGTAGGTTATATCATATCATAAAATAACTATTATTAATTACATCATGATTTAGTACATTGTACATGTGATAAGCCATCAAATTTTGGGGGTTTTACAACTAATCCCCCTCACAACTTGATAAAATATCAAAAAAATGAGTTAGATCGACGATATTATGATTGAATGTACAGTACTTTTATAAAAAAATCTGCATTTTTAATAGATATATTTTATACGATGTCATTTTTAATGGACAATATTTGTAATAAAATGTGTTCTGCATTTTTAATAAATATATTTTAAAATTTTTATATCAATATATTTTAATTAAAGACTATCTAAAATTGATAATATATCATACATAATAAATTTAGATAATAATTAATAAAAGGAGAATGGTATTTTTGTAAAATAAGTTATTTTGTCAAAAATGGGAGGATTAATGGTTTTTTTTTGGGGGAGGGGGAGGAGGCTCCCTTTATTAATTATTATTCTTTCTATTTTTCTGGTTCGGTCATTTTACTTTTCTTTTTTGGTACTTTTTCACAGTCGATATTGATATTTTAAATTAGCACCTGATAATTATATATTACGATGGCAGTCGTGCGGTGCCCGACAACTAACATAGGGTGGCCATTATTTCAGAATTACTAATTCATAATCGAAACTACCTCATGGTAATATTATTATATTAATATTGTAAATATATTATTTTATGGACATTACTTGCAGGATAAGACACTTAATGGGTTAAGATGTCTACTGGGCTTTTAGGGTTATATCACTATTTATTAGTATAAATATATCTCTTTTGATTGTATTCTTAGAATGAGAAAAACACAAATTATAGTGAATACTCTCCTGACTTGGTATGCCCCCAGATGTAGTCATTATTGACGAACTAGGTCAACAAACCTGTTCTTTTTATTGTTATATGTTATAACACGTTATCAGCACGATACCCTAACAATAGGTTTTTTTTCTGATTTCCGAAATTCGCAAAAAAAAAAATAACAAACTAATCCGCGAGCAGATTTCTGCACTGTTGGGCCGCGGAAAAATTGCGTGTTATGTATCTTTAACCGTCGGATCAGCTTGAAATTTTGATAGCAACTTCCTAACATAAATATACATATATTCAACGGTGGAGATCGGATTTTGTGTAATATATCTTACTGAATCTGTCGCCGAATAGAAGCAGATTTTTACGAGGAAATTTGAAGATCCGGCCTCATCCAACACTGAGTTGTTGTACCGCCGTGCCCGAGCCCTTTTTCGGCCAATTATCGAGCCCAGAGGCCCCTTTTCCGGGCGTTTTTCAACTCTCCATCTTTTTTAAATTAATGATTCATTTTTCCATTGATTTGCACACTTATGAATCTAACTATATTTATGTTTTACCTGCATATAGGAAAATATGTTGCCCATGATAATGTGTATGCTATGGAGAGAAGCCATATTTTAGTATCCCGTTCAAGGATCAAAGATCTGGAATTATTTATGGAGTAAATAAGCGTACCAAAGCATTTAATTTTATATATATTGAAATTGATTCATAGCACATTTTAATTTGTGAATATGCTTTGATTTTGTGAATTATGAAAATATATTTTATTGCAAGATGTATTTCTTATTGATGTAATAATCGTATTTCTTACAATTTATATATAATATTTATGATCATTGCTCCCGAAGTAGCACGATTGATATATTGTTACGATTTATGATAATCATAAATATTACACATCGTTGCTCCCGAAGTAGCAAGATTGATATTACTTAGGAATATAACATGATCTTAAGAGCAAACTGAGTCTATAGAAAATATATTAATATTTATCCATGATCTTTTGTGCAAAATAGCACAAATGATAGATAAAAGTGAAAATTGAGTTCACTATGTGATAGTTCTCACGAGAACTGTATTATTATCTAAATTTTATGATTTATGAGAAAAAATATCGTGGAGATTCTATGAATAACATCCATATATCTCTTCAGAAATAATTGTAATCAATATGAAACCAGCAGTTTCACACATAAACTATTATTATATCTAAACGGTATACCATGCCTTAGAACCAGAAGTTCTTATTAATTACATATTGAGTTTGTTACGTATTGTAACACCCCAAGACTTCGACCGGGAATGTCATATGCCATAGACCCTTCTCATAAGGATCTACCAGGCTAAACTTCAAAAGACTACTCAATGATTGACCGACCGAGGTCAAATATTTACAAGACAAACCGACAAGGTCATAAAACAATTCACAAATCAACGTAATTTACACCTCAACGACAGTAATGAACTTGAACACGGAAAGAAATGACAACTCGATTTAATGAATGAAATCTACACCCGTACAAAGGTGAATACTCGACCAAAAGAGAAAATACCGACTAAGATGAAACAAAAGAGAGGACTCTGACTCCTGTGTGATTAGCATCATAGTTCTCCATCTCCTTCCAAGTCAATCCTGTGACTGCTCCCGAGCTGCAAAACCTAAGCGCAATAACAGGCACCCACCCCCTGAAAACTCGGGGGTTAGCAAACTGGAATTTTGCTAGTGCAAGTACATAATATACAAGATATACAAAAAATATCAACACGGAAACTCAACAGCCGCGAAGCCTTAACATGCTCCACACAATCACACAACCAGTACAGAAGAGTATTCATTTACACAAGGGAAAGATATTCACATTATCAATTTCGTTTATAGAACAATAGCACCAATGAAACTTCAAACGAGCCCAATGAGTTAAAAGGTCTAGTTTGAAAACCCCCTTTTAAAAGGAAAATATTTTAATAAGATAGTTTTGAAAATGTTATTGTTGACTCGAGCTATCATAGGGTTTTGCAAATCGAACGGGAATACTTTTAGGAAATAACTTCAAGAGTCCTCGGGTCCTCAACCCAGCATGTGGAAAACAATCTTACAAGAAAATCAATTCAACGTTATTCGGGGTCCTTGACCCCACTCATAGAACACTATCACAAGAGAATCATTACAACATCTCACGGGGTTCTCGACCCAATCATCACGGAATCAATCGTCTCAACATTTCACAGAATATCATCACAAGATCAATCAAGGACACAATCTCTCATTCGACAAATCCTGCTCAAGACCCTTGATTAATTAACCCTCGGAAATCTTGTCCAATATCCTTGGTTAATTAACCCTGATACCAATGTTTAGAACAAGTTGAAACAACCTTTCAGAAAACATAAACCGCGGTCTACATCAAGACCAACATATAAAAGTGAGTTGAAAGAAACTTGAATTTCAAAAATCATTTGGTATCGGTTCTTAGCGGTCACTCGAATATCCGTTACCAATAAGCCTGCCAGGCGCCTCTCTTGCACACCTGTGTACCGGCGTTCACTCCACTATATTGGCCGCCCATTGCACATGTCACTGCGCCGGCGTTCACTCTCACAGGAGCCGCCCCTTGCTCGCGCATTAAGTAACACCAGTGTTTACCAATCATATGGAGCCGCTCATTGCAGCGTACACCTGTAACACCCCCAATCCACTCAGGGATATTACACGCCGTAGACCCTCTCCTCGAGGATCTACCAGGCTGGTAACAACATTTAGCATCTCGACAATGCCTTCAAGGCTACACTGACTCAGTAGACCGATTTGGTCTTTCAATAAAATATACAACTCAATTACAACATATACCCACGCAGGGGTCAAAGTACAACTACACCCGTACAACGGGAACAATACAGCAGCGGAAAAATAAGTACAACTGAACCAACACACGATGTACGGATCCTCATGTGATTAGTATCGATCATCTTTCATCATCCTTCGTGCCGACCCTGCGTTATGCTCCAAAACCTGAATGCAAAAACAGACATCCACCCCCCGAATACTCGGGGGTTAGCAAAACTCCACTGTTTTGCTAGTGCAAATACAAAGTGCAAATACGAGCCATACACTTCACATTCCACGAATAACAATAACCGAGGATCCTCAAAGATCCAAACGAAACGAAAAGTACTTCCCGAGGCAAGGGTTTGAGAAAACATTTCAAAAACGAAATATCATAAATCAATGGGAATAATTTATAAAACGGTTTAGAAAGCCATCGAGAGTTTTAATAGAAAACAATTTAGGATTATCAAATCCTACTTTTCGAAAACCAAAAGACAAAAGGGGTCACCGCCCCAAAGGTTTACTTTCTGGAAAATGACATTAACCAAATCGTTGGGATTTTAGCCCCAACCAGAAACGACTTTTATAAACCATTGGGATTTTAGCCCCAAATCTCATCAACTCACAGACACGAGAACGTCAACAAGGTTCGTCTTCCAACGTCAAAATCCACAAATAAATGATTTAAAACAAACAACAAAATACTCTAGAGCCATCCTAGCCAAGTAGGCCAAACGAACAACTTACCTCTTACACATTTAGTCAATGCATGCAAATGAAAACCGTTCAAAAGTACTCATTTCCGGAAATGCCAATATCGAATCACATTTGTAAAAATGCACCACAATTAACCGCGGACCCACAGCTTCGTGGATCCCTGCCGAGACCCCGTCGGATCTAACCCACAGTGGTTAAAAGCAAGCTCGCGGTCCACAGCTTCGTGGAGCCCTACCGAGACCCCGTCGGATCTAACCCGTAGTGAGCATACACACACACACGTTACTCATGCAATACTAACATGCTAAGAATGTAAGTTCATTAAGAATACTCACTAGAGATGGCCATTAACTCGACACCATTACCAAACTCTTCAAAAATACAATAACAAGCTTAAATACGGAATACACGATTCCATAACTTTAAATAAGAGGAGTATCATCATCAAATCCTTCAACGTTCAAAAGAATCAAATCATAATCAATTCTCAAAAACCGTTCACAAAACACACTCGTTTTGAAAGAAAGCCTTTAACGAGGCTAAACCGAAATCCTTTGAAACTTCATTTCAAATAACCAAACAAACACATTAAGACGACCACCGATCATCATATCCATAAAACGAGAAAAGTATGGGCAAGGTACTTGCCTCGAATAAGAACAACGCGGAGAATCGACCGAAGTAGGTTGGCCCGAACCGACTACGAACCCGCCGACTCCACCGAACGCCAACTCACGTTCATAAACTACGAAGGACAATTAATAACAATGAAATGAATTCCATAACACGACTCAAAGCCGTTGAATTCAAAGAACGAATGACGAAAGTTCACGGATTTTTCCCAAAATGGCCAAGAACACGATTCGTTCCGTCAAAACCCGAAAACGGAATTCCAAGTTGAAATATGGATATACAATCCATAGAATGTGTTTAACAACATCATTTAACCACAATCGATCCATCAAAAACGGATGAAAAACGAGATCGAGAACAAATCCCCAAAAAGTCAACTCGAAGGAAATCAAGAATTATACTTCGATTCGACGAAGAACAATGGATTAAATGATGTTAAACACAAGAATACTATCAAGATTAATCATACCCATCATGAATTAATCAACAACACGGAACGAATCGGACGAAAATGCAAAAATCCCCAAATTCACGAAATTAGGGTTCTAAGGAAGATTACCTTGATTCGCTGGATCAAAGGTTGATAACGGACGATCGATTGATGTTATGAACTCAAGGACTTCATGGATTTGTTGTTAAACAACATGGCTTCGTCGCCCATGAAACGCCACTCGCGGATGGAGAAGGAAGGAAATGAAAAACGAAGTGAAATGTGATCGCCACCATATTTATATCGGGCCGGCTAGCGGCGCTAGCCTTTCCCGACTAGCGTGCGCTATCGGCCCAGATCGCCGAGTACCTCGCCGGGGCCCACAACACCCGGCATCACCGACCAACCCCGCCGACCAACTCGCCGACCCAACTCCGCTAGCGTGCGCTACGGCCGGATGCTGCGCTTAATGGCCCAAAGAGCCACCGGATCGAATCGCCGGCCAGTAACGACGCTAGCCGGCCGACGCGGCGCTACGCTGCCGACTAGCGCGCGCTACGCCGGCGTAGCGTGCGCTACTCGCCGATCTGGCCGAGTCCGTAACCTCGAAACCCCATCGCCTGTGCCCGGGCGACAGACGCTGAGCCACCCGGCAGGCGCTACACTCCGGTTAGCGGCAGCCTTTCCGGCCAGAAGCGTGCGCTACGCCGGTTCTCGCGCACCTGTCCGGCCGGTGCCTGCAATCGTCCGGCCAGCCCCGCCACCGTCCGGCGCCCCGCCACCGCTGTGGCTCGACGACCCGATTTCCGAAACAGATTTTAACGAACACGACGAAAAGTTCGCGGACAAGATAAACGACTCGAAATGAAAGCGTAATACCATAATTAGTCATACGCGACCAAGAAACGGTCGAGACAACAATTACAGAATACGGATACCCGTAACTTTCAAGAAATTACAAAATGGCCCAAAACGCCTGAAATCACGATACGTGATCGAATAACCAAACCGAAGTTCACAACACGTCTAACAAAGTTAAACGGACTTGCGGAAACTCAAACAATAGCTTTGGTCGAGATTCGCAAGAATCGAACTCAAGTGCGGAAAAGTCGCTAAAAAGCACGTAACTCAACGAAACGACACCAAACGAACTCGGATGTCAAAAGTGTAGAATTAATCATTCTCGGAATGACGAAACGGTCATGAGCAAGTCGTCAAAACGGACTCCGACCGAAAAAGAAATTTACCGAAAATCGAAAATTGCGGATATTACATTCTACCTCCTTAAAAGAAGTTTCGTCCAAACTTAAAACAAGTAGGAGAAGAAATATTCCGCCAGGAAAAACTCAATGAGACACACAAGAATGCGTAACTAACGCCCAACGGCGAAATGTCACAAACAACGCAAAGGAATATACGGCGTGAAAACGCGCTCCACGGCGACCAACACAACGTCGCCGTTAGGGATATAATAAAACCAACAAGTGACAAGCGTCATCAAACGGATAATATATCCAAGTCAATTATCCGACAATCACAAAACACAACGAACGAAAACCAATATGATTGACCAACCCAACGGTACATCAATCAAAACGCGAGTCAACCGCTGAACAAACACGGAATCCCATCGCCTAAGGGCTGGAAGATCGAAAACGAAACTAACTTCCCGAACTGAAGGGAATTACGAAGGAGCCTGAATGTTCGCCAATCACGGAACGGGGTCAATAAAAACCGAACAATCAAACGATCAAACCACAACGATCGAGACAACAAAAATCGAAGAATCATGTTCGAATCACAAAGAACAATAAAGTTCAAACAACAACTCCCGTGATGATCCGTGAGAACTACAAGACATGCATTGCCGAAGATCCACAGAAAGGGAATAGCGATTGAAAAGTCACAACGACGAACGAGTTATTCCAAACGATACCACACTGCTCGATAAACAAAACAAGGGGCGCCGATCTCGAAATGTCAACAAACATAAATGAGTCGACATAGTCGAAAACATAAGAGTTCCAAATCAGATAAACTTCGAATAAAAGAACTAGTAGAACAATATTATGTCACTCCCAAAAAAGGTTAACAAGAATCGAATCTAACCCGAAAAAGTAACATCGATAACCAGATCAACTCAAAACAAGATCACAGTTCGTTCGGACGATGAAACTGAAATACCGAACAAGTTCATAAAGTACCAACGAACATGAGCGAATCGATAGACTGGAGAAAGAGAAAATACAGAAGTCCAAATAGTACGGGCATTACCTCCGACCTCGTCCACGAAATTCACAAAAAAAAACGGGAGCAAGGTAACAAGACATTAAACAATCGACGCATGACGGAACCATCACCGATGCACACGGTCATACCAAACCAAGCTCTAACAGCTCGCACATGCGCGACAACGCAGAGATTGCCATGAGGCGACAACATTCAATACCAACACTGTAATATCCGCAATTTTCGATTTTCGGTAAATTTCTTTTTTTTTTGGTCGGAGTCTGTTTTGACGACTCTCTCATGACCGTTTCGTCATTCGGAGAATATTTAATTCTGCACTTTTTGTCATCCGAGTTCGTTTCGGTGCTGCTTTGTTGAGTTCCGTGCTTTTTAGCGACTTTCCGCGCTTGAGTTCGGTTCTTGCGAATCTCGTTCAAATCGCTGCTTGGGGTTTTTCGTAAGTTCATTTAACGTTGTTATACGTGTTGTGAGCTTCGGTTTGATTATTCGTCGTATGGTGATTTTCGGGCATTTGGGCCATTTTCGTAATTTCCCAAAATTTGGGGTAATTACCTTCCGTTGTCGAATTTCGAGCCTTCGGGTGGTCGGAATCGTGTGTTCTACTAGCTCTTAGATTCGTCTTTGTGAGTACTTCGTAACCGTATCTTCGGTTCGTATTCGGTTCGGGTTTCGGTGTCGTTTTGTTGAATTCAGGATTACTAAACGACTTTTCTAAGTATGAGTTCGACTTTGTTAGATCACCATTAATTTTTGGTAACTCCAAAAATTCTGAATCTTTACAATATTATAGAGCATCGAATTAGCTTTCCGATGGTTCAAACGGTGAGTCAATCGGAGTCCGGACGAGAGAGTTATGGTCGTTTTAGTGGAAGACTGTCAGCTGTCGGGCACCGTCCAGGAGCCTTTCGGCCGATAGGGTGGGCCGAAAGACTCAACTGCCGGCATTTCTGTATGGGTATCGGCCGATCATGTCCGGAAGCCTTTCGGCCGATAGGGTGGGCCGAAAGACTCTACTGCCGGCAGACAGCCTATAAAAGGCCTGGCAGCGTTTTTCTTCAGCATTTTCTAACTTCTCTTCTTCCATTCCGCGGCTGGAGCTAGGGTAATCATGTAGAGATGTTGTTGGACAATAAATCCATGAAGTTTGGAGGTTCATATCATCAATCATCCGTCCTATAACATCCTCCAATCTACCGAATCAGGTCAGATTTCCTAGAAATCTAGTTTTGGGGAATTTGGGTATTTTTGTTGTTTTCGTCCGATTAATCCGATTTAACTTAGGATTATGATGGATTGATGATTATTTAGATGTTTTATATCTTTTACCTTGTTATCCCATGGTTGGATCGTATCGATTCGTTGTTTGAGTCGAGTTCTTGACCGACGCCTTGAAGGTGTCCGGTAAAATGTCTTAGAAGGGTTTTCGGGCGTTCTACGATTATCCTTCCTCGTATGATCGATGATTTATTGATTATATTGTTGTTAGGGTCGAGTTCTTGTGAAGAAACCGTGTTGAACCCTTTCGTTGGTCGTCGTCTTCCGTTTCGATAGCTTTGGGCGTTTCGAAGCTTTCCGCTGATCCGTGTTCGTCGGGATACTTGCGTGCCGATTTTGAGGCAAGTACCTTGCCCATACTTTTCTCGTTTTATATATATGATGATCGGTGGTCGTCTTGATGTGTTTGTTTGGTTATTTGAAATGAAGTTTCAAAGGAATTTCGGTTTGGCCTCGTTAAAGGCTTTCTTTCAAAACGCGTGTGTTTTGTGAACGGTGTTTTGAGAATCGATTATGATTTGATTATTTTGAACGTCGGAGGATTTTATGATGATACTCATATTGTTTAAGTTATGGAATCGTGTATTTCCTTATTTAACCTTGTTATCGAAATTTTGAAGAGTTTGATAATGGTGTCGAGTTAATGGCCATCTCTAGTGAGTATTCTTAATGAACTTACATTCTTAGCATATTAGTGTTGCATGAGTAACGTATGTGTGTATGCTCACTACGGGTTAGATCCGACGGGTCTCGGTAGGGGTCCACGAGGTGTGGATCGACGAGCTTTGCTTTTAACCACTACGGGTTAGATCCGACGGGTCTCGTAGGGGTCCACGGAGGTGTGGATCGACGGTTAATTGTGGTGCATTTTGCTAATGTGATTTGATATTGGCATTTCGAAATGAGTGCTTTCGAACGGCTTTCATGATTGCATGCATTGACTAAGTGTGTAAGAGGTAAGTGTTCGTTTGGCTTACTTGGCTAGGATGGCAATCGAGTATTTTGTTGTTTGTTTTAAATCTTTTATTTGTGGATTTTGACGTTGGGATACGAACCTCCCGGTCGCTCTTGTGTAATCGTGAGTTGATGAGATTTGGGGCTAAAATCCCAATGGTTTTGTAAAAGTCGTTTTACTGATTTGGGGCTAAAATCCCAACGGTTGGTTAATGTCATTTTTCGTAAAGTAAACCTTTGGGGCGGTGACCCCTTTTGTCTTTTGGTTTTGAAAAGTAGGATTTGATAATCCTAAATTGTTTTCTATTAAAACTCTCGATGGCATTCTAAACCTGCTTTATAAATTACTTCCATTGATTTATGATATTTCGTTTTGAAATGTTTTCTCAAACCCTTGCCTCGGGAAGTACTTTTCGTTTCGTTTGGATCTTTGAGGATCCTCGGTTATTGTTATTCGTGGAATGTGAATTGTATGGCTCGTATTTGCACTTTGTATTTGCACTAGCAAAACAGGAGTTTGCTAACCCCGAGTATTCGGGGTGGATGTCTGTTTTTGCATTCGTGTTTTGGAGCATAACACAGGTCGGCATGAAGGATGATGAAAGATGATCGATACTAATCACATGAGGAACCGTACATCGTGTGTTGGTTCGATTGTACTTTATTTTCATTCATTGTATTGTTCCGTTATGCGGGTGTAGTTGTATTTTGTCCCATGCGTGGGCATGAGTTGTATTTGAGTTGTATGTATTTGTGGAAAGACCAAATCGGTCTCGAGTCATTGTAGCCTCGAAGGCATTGTCGAGAATGTTAAATGTCGTTACTACTGGTAGATCCTTGAGGAGAGGTTCTACGGCGTGTAATATCCCCGAGCGGATCGGGGTGTTACATAAATGGTATCGGAGCTTAGGTTGAGGAAACCTAGGCCGTCGGGTCGATGGTGTCTATTGAGTTTTGTCTCGTCGGATTTAGTCCGACCGAGTCGTCGCGACGCGTCGTTTGAGTTTGTTGGTCGTGATTAGTATCGTGGGGCGATCATCATCTTCGTGCGACCTGTGGAAGTAAGTCTCCCTTCTTTGTGTTGTGCCTCGTGTGACACGAGCTATTTTTATGATTATTTGTTAAGTGGTGGAATTTTGTGTGAATTTTGATTTCACGATATGTATTTAGTCGACTCTCGTATTTGATTTATACGAGGAGTGTCGTCGTTTGTGATGTCTTTTTATTGTTGTTTTTCTCCGTTGTTGATGATTTTCGAATCGATTTGCACGTTTTACAAGTCTCTTGTGGAAGCTTTGTGCTTATACGCGTTCGACTTGTTCACTAGCCAGTGCGGGAGAGTATTTTATCAGTGGTTTTGTTCTGAATGTGGTATTTTATCGTTTATTTCCGTTTAAAGACATATACTGTCTTGATTTTAAACTTTTTGATGCGTGTGCTAGGAGTTGTTTTAGTGAACGTCGGTATGTGTGAGTTTTGGGCATTCTGGCCTATTGGATTTTTGAAAACCTTGAGTATCTAATAAAAAAATAAATTTCGAGACATACATTTCTCCAATGTCTCGATAACTAAGTTTCAAGTTTGTACTTTTTGAAAGGCGATACTCAAGATCAACCAAGATTCTTCTAAATTATTTTCAAAATGAGGTTTTCGTTTTTAAAACCTATCCATTCCCGTTTGAGGGCTGAGTATGTATGTGTGATGTTCGCGTTGTCATTTTGATACTTTCTCCCGAGTATGACCGAATTGACGGTGTGAGCGTTGAGTCGCTTTCCACACATTTGTTGTGTTAGCCCCCTGTGAGAGGCGGGATGTTGGTGTTGAATATTATCGCCTCGTAGTGATTCCTGCGTTGTCGCGCATGTGCGAACTGTTAGAGCTTGGTTTGGTATGACCGTGTGCATCGGTGATGGTTCCGTTATGTGTCGGTTGTTTAAAGTCTTGTTACCTTGCTTCCGTTTTGTGAATTTCGTGGACGAGGCCGGAGGTAATGCCCGTACTATTTTGACTTCCGTGTTTTCTCTTCCCGATCTATCGATTCGCTCATGTTCGTTGGTACTTTATGAACTTGTTCGGTATTTCGCCATCGTCCGAACGAGCCGTGATCTTGTTGTGGGCCGATCTGGTTATCGGTGTGACTTTTTCGAGTTCGGTTCGATTCTTGTGAACTTTGTTCGGGAGTAACATCATTTGGTTCTACTAGTCCTTTTATTCGAAGGGATCGGATTTGGAACTCTTATGTTTTCGACTCTGTCGACTCATTTATGTTTGTTGACATTTCTGAGATTGTCCGCCCTTGTTTTTGTTTATCGAACGAGTGTGGTATCGTTTCGGAATAACTCGTTCGTCGTTGTGACTTTTCAATTGCTATTCCCTTTCCTGTGGATCTTATGTGAATGCACATCCTGTTGTTTTCACCGGATCATATATTGTCTCGAGTCGAGATGTGAACCTTGGAGTTGTTGTTTGAATTTTATTATCCTTCGTGTTTCGGACATGATTGTTCGATTTTTGTTGTCTCGATCGTTTGTTTGTTCGGTTTTTGTTCTCGTTTCGTGATTATTGAGCATTCAGACTCCTTCGTAATTCCCTTCAGTTCGGGAAATTAGTTTCGTTCTCGATCTTTCAACCTTAGGCGGTGGGATCCCGTGTTTGTTCAACGGTTGACTCGCGTTTTGATTGATGTACCGTTGGGTTGGTCAATCATATTGATTTTCGTTCGTTGTGTTTTGTGATTTTCGGATAATTGACTTGGCTATATCATCCGTTTGATGACGTTTGTCACTTGTTGGTTTTTATTATATCCCTAACGGCGACGTTGTGTTGGTCGCCGTGGAGCGTGTTTTCACGCCGTATACTCCTTTGCGTTGTTTGTGACATTTCGCCGTTGGGCGTTAGTTACGCATTCTTGTGTATCTCGTTGAGTTTTTCCTGGCGGAACATTTCTTCTCCCTACTTGTTTTAAGTTTCGGGACGAAACTTCTTTTAAGGAGGGTAGAATGTAATATCCGCAATTTTCGATTTTCGGTAAATTTCTTTTTTTTGGTCGGAGTCTGTTTTGACGACTCTCTCATGACCGTTTCGTCATTCGGAGAATATTTAATTCTGCACTTTTTGTCATCCGAGTTCGTTTCGGTGCTGCTTTGTTGAGTTCCGTGCTTTTTAGCGACTTTCCGCGCTTGAGTTCGGTTCTTGCGAATCTCGTTCGAAACTGTCGTTTGGGGTTTTTCGTAAGTTCATTTAACGTTGTTATACGTGTTGTGAGCTTCGGTTTGATTATTCGTTGTCGTATGGTGATTTTCGGGCATTTGGGCCATTTTCGTAATTTCCCAAAATTTGGGGTAATTACCTTCCGTTGTCGAATTTCGAGCCTTCGGGTGGTCGGAATCGTGTGTTCTACTAGCTCTTAGATTCGTCTTTGTGAGTACTTCGTAACCGTATCTTCGGTTCGTATTCCGGTTCGGGTTTCGTGTCGTTTTGTTGAATTCAGATTACTAAACGACTTTTCTAAGTATGAGTTCGACTTTGTTAGATCACCATTAATTTTTGGTAACTCCAAAAATTCTGAATCTTTACAATATTATAGAGCATCGAATTAGCTTTCCGATGGTTCAAACGGTGTGTCAATCGGAGTCCGGACGAGAGTTATGGTCGTTTTAGTGGAAGACTGTCAGCTGTCGGGCACCGTCCAGGAGCCTTTCGGCCGATAGGGTGGGCCGAAAGACTCAACTGCCGGCATTTCTGTATGGGTATCGGCCGATCATGTCCGGAAGCCTTTCGGCCGATAGGGTGGGCCGAAAGACTCTACTGCCGGCAGACAGCCTATAAAAGGCCTGGCAGCGTTTTTCTTCAGCATTTTCTCACTTCTCTTCTTCCATTCCGCGGCTGGAGCTGGGGTAATCATGTAGAGATGTTGTTGGACAATAAATCCATGAAGTTTGGAGGTTCATATCATCAATCATCCGTCCTATAACATCCTCCAATCTACCGAATCAGGTCAGATTTCCTAGAAATCTAGTTTTGGGGAATTTGGGTATTTTTGTTGTTTTCGTCCGATTAATCCGATTTAACTTAGGATTATGATGGATTGATGATTATTTAGATGTTTTATATCTTTTACCTTGTTATCCCATGGTTGGATCGTATCGATTCGTTGTTTGAGTCGAGTTCTTGACCGACGCCTTGAAGGTGTCCTAAAATGTCTTAGAAGGGTTTTCGGGCGTTCTACGATTATCCTTCCTCGTATGATCGATGATTTATTGATTATATTGTTGTTAGGTCGAGTTCTTGTGAAGAAACCGTGTTGAACCCTTTCGTTGGTCGCCGTCTTCCGCTTCGATAGCTTTGGGCGTTTGAAGCTTTCCGCTGATCCGTGTTCGTCGGGATACTTGCGTGCGATTTTGAGGCAAGTACCTTGCCCATATTTTTCTCGCTTTATGTATATGATGATCGGTGGTCGTCTTGATGTGTTTGTTTGGTTATTTGAAATGAAGTTTCAAAGGAATTTGATTTGGCCTCGTTAAAGGCTTTCTTTCAAAACGCGTGTGTTTTGTGAACGGTGTTTTGAGAATCGATTATGATTTGATTATTTTGAACGTCGGAGGATTTTATGATGATACTCATATTGTTTAAGTTATGGAATCGTGTATTTCCTTATTTAACCTTGTTATCGAAATTTTGAAGAGTTTGATAATGGTGTCGAGTTAATGGCCATCTCTAGTGAGTATTCTTAATGAACTTACATTCTTAGCATATTAGTGTTGCATGAGTAACGTGTGTGTGTATGCTCACTACGGGTTAGATCCGACGGGTCTCGTAGGGGTCCACGGAGGTGTGGATCGACGAGCTTTGCTTTTAACCACTACGGGTTAGATCCGACGGGTCTCGGTAGGGGTCCACGGAGGTGTGGATCGACGGTTAATTGTGGTGCATTTTTGCTAATGTGATTTGATATTGGCATTTCCGAAATGAGTGCTTTCAACGGCTTTCATGATTGCATGCATTGACTAAGTGTGTAAGAGGTAAGTGTTCGTTTGGCTTACTGGCTAGGATGGCATCGAGTATTTTGTTGTTTGTTTTAAATCTTTTATTTGTGGATTTTGACGTTGGGATACGAACCTCCTGGTCGTTCTTGTGTACTGTGAGTTGATGAGATTTGGGGCTAAAATCCCAATGGTTTTGTAAAAGTCGTTTTACGGATTTGGGGCTAAAATCCCAACGGTTGGTTAATGTCATTTTTCAGAAAGTAAACCTTTGGGGCGGTGACCCCTTTTGTCTTTTGGTTTTCGAAAAGTAGGATTTGATAATCCTAAATTGTTTTCTATTAAAACTCTCGATGGCATTCTAAACTGTTTTATAAATTACTTCCATTGATTTATGATATTTCGTTTTTGAAATGTTTTCTCAAACCCTTGCCTCGGGAAGTACTTTTCGTTTCGTTTGGATCTTTGAGGATCCTCGGTTATTGTTATTCGTGGAATGTGAATTGTATGGCTCGTATTTGCACTTTGTATTTGCACTAGCAAAACAGTGGAGTTTGCTAACCCCAGTATTCGGGGTGGATGTCTGTTTTGCATTCGGGTTTTGGAGCATAACACGGGGTCGGCATGAAGGATGATGAAAGATGATCGATACTAATCACATGAGGAACCGTACATCGTGTGTTGGTTCAGTTGTACTTTATTTTCATTTCTTTGTATTGTTCCGTTATGCAGGTGTAGTTGTATTTTGTCCCATGCGTGGGCATGAGTTGTATTTGAGTTGTATGTATTTGTGGAAAGACCAAATCGGTCTACTGAGTCATTGTAGCCTCGAAGGCATTGTCGAGAATGTTAAATGTCGTTACCAGCCTGGTAGATCCTTGAGGAGAGGTTCTACGGCGTGTAATATCCCTGAGCGGATTGGGGGTGTTACAAACACTCCGCCTCTCACAGGGGCTAGCACAACCAATGTGTGGAAAGCGTCTCAATGCTCACACCGCCAATTCGATCATACTCGGGAGAAAGTATCAAAATGACAACGCGAACATCACACATACATACCCAGCCCTCAAACGGGAATGGATAGGTTTTAAAAACGAAAACCTCATTTTGAAAATAATTTAGAAGAATACTGGTTGATCTTGAGTATCACCTTTCAAAAAGTATAAACGTGAAACATCGTTATCGAGACACTGGAGAACCATTTCGCATTTGATAAGAATGAAGATACTTTCTCTTAATGAAAACTTTCAAAATATTCGACCCTCGGGTCTAAATAAAAGTGTTTCTAAAATATTGAAAATATCTCAAAGCATTTTGGTCCTCGAGGTAGAAAATTTTTGAAATATATTGTGGCACCTTGGATGTACCACAAGAAAATAACCCATTTGAAAAGTATGTCTCGAAATTTATTTTTCTAAGATACTCAAGGTTTTCAAAAATCGATAGGCCGTAATGCCCAAAACTCACACATACCGACGTTCACTAAAACAACTCCTAGCACACGCATCAAAACGTTTATAATCAATACTATAGATGTCTTTAAACTAAAATAAACGTTAAAATACCATATTCGTAACAAAACCACTGATAAAATACCCTCCCGCACCGGCTAGTGAACAAGTCGAACGCGTATAAGCACAAAGCTTCCACAAGAGGTTTGTAAAACGTGCAAATCAATTCTAAATCATCAACAACGGACAAAAACAACAATAAAAAGACATCACAACGATTTACATTCCTCGTATAAATCAAATACGAGAGTCGACTAAATATATATCGTGAAATCAAAATTCACATAAGGATTCCACCACTTAACAAATAATCATAAAAATAGCTCGTGTCACACGAGGCACAACACAAAGAAGGGAGACTTACTTCCACAGGTCGCACGAAGATGATGATCGCCCCACGATACTAATCACGACCAACAAACTCAAACGACGCGTCGCGACACGACTCAGTCAGATAAAAATCCAACGAAACAAGACTCAAACAACACGACTTGACCCGACAGCCTAGGTTTCCTCAACCTAAGCTCCGATACCATTTATGTAACACCCCCAATCCACTCAGGGATATTACACGCCGTAGACCCTCTCCTCGAGGATCTACCAGGCTGGTAACAACATTTAGCATCTCGACAATGCCTTCAAGGCTACACTGACTCAGTAGACCGATTTGGTCTTTCAATAAAATATACAACTCAATTACAACATATACCCACGCAGGGGTCAAAGTAAAACTACACCCGTACAACGGGAACAATACAGCAGCGGAAAAATAAGTACAACTGAACCAACACACGATATACGGATCCTCATGTGATTAGTATCGATCATCTTTCATCATCCTTCGTGCCGACCCTGCGTTATGCTCCAAAACCTGAATGCAAAAACAGACATCCACCCCCCGAATACTCGGGGGTTAGCAAAACTCCACTGTTTTGCTAGTGCAAATACAAAGTGCAAATACGAGCCATACACTTCACATTCCACGAATAACAATAACCGAGGATCCTCAAAGATCCAAACGAAACGAAAAGTACTTCCCGAGGCAAGGGTTTGAGAAAACATTTCAAAAACGAAATATCATAAATCAATGGGAATAATTTATAAAACGGTTTAGAAAGCCATCGAGAGTTTTAATAGAAAACAATTTAGGATTATCAAATCCTACTTTTCGAAAACCAAAAGACAAAAGGGGTCACCGCCCCAAAGGTTTACTTTCTGGAAAATGACATTAACCAGATCGTTGGGAGTTTAGCCCCAAATCAGAAACGACTTTTATAAACCATTGGGATTTTAGCCCCAAATCTCATCAACTCACAGTACACGAGAACGTCAACAAGGTTCGTCTTCCAACGTCAAAATCCACAAATAAATGATTTAAAACAAACAACAAAATACTCTAGAGCCATCCTAGCCAAGTAGGCCAAACGAACAACTTACCTCTTACACATTTAGTCAATGCATGCAAATGAAAACCGTTCAAAAGTACTCATTTCCGGAAATGCCAATATCGAATCACATTTGTAAAAATGCACCACAATTAACCGCGGACCCACAGCTTCGTGGATCCCTGCCGAGACCCCGTCGGATCTAACCCACAGTGGTTAAAAGCAAGCTCGCAGTCCACAGCTTCGTGGAGCCCTACCGAGACCCCGTCGGATCTAACCCATAGTGAGCATACACACACACACGTTACTCATGCAATACTAACATGCTAAGAATGTAAGTTCATTAAGAATACTCACTAGAGATGGCCATTAACTCGACACCATTACCAAACTCTTCAAAAATACAATAACAAGCTTAAATACGGAATACACGATTCCATAACTTTAAACAAGAGGAGTATCATCATCAAATCCTTCAACGTTCAAAAGAATCAAATCATAATCAATTCTCAAAAACCGTTCACAAAACACACTCGTTTTGAAAGAAAGCCTTTAACGAGGCTAAACCGAAATCCTTTGAAACTTCATTTCAAATAACCAAACAAACACATTAAGACGACCACCGATCATCATATCCATAAAACGAGAAAAGTATGGGCAAGGTACTTGCCTCGAATAAGAACAACGCGGAGAATCGACCGAAGTAGGTTGGCCCGAACCGACTACGAACCCGCCGACTCCACCGAACGCCAACTCACGTTCATAAACTACGAAGGACAATTAATAACAATGAAATGAATTCCATAACACGACTCAAAGCCGTTGAATTCAAAGAACGAATGACGAAAGTTCACGGATTTTTCCCAAAATGGCCAAGAACACGATTCGTTCCACAAACCCAAAACGGAATTCCAAGTTGAAATATGGATATACAATCCATAGAATGTGTTTAACAACATCATTTAACCACAATCGATCCATCAAAAACGGATGAAAAACGAGATCGAGAACAAATCCCCAAAAAGTCAACTCGAAGGAAATCAAGAATTATACTTCGATTCGACGAAGAACAATGGATTAAATGATGTTAAACACAAGAATACTATCAAGATTAATCATACCCATCATGAATTAATCAACAACACGGAACGAATCGGACGAAAATGCAAAAATCCCCAAATTCACGAAATTAGGGTTCTAAGGAAGATTACCTTGATTCGCTGGATCAAAGGTTGATAACGGACGATCGATTGATGTTATGAACTCAAGGACTTCATGGATTTGTTGTTAAACAACATGGCTTCGTCGCCCATGAAACGCCACTCGCGGATGGAGAAGGAAGGAAATGAAAAACGAAGTGAAATGTGACTGCTCAGCCATATTTATACTGGGCCGGCCTAGCGTGCGCTAGCCTTCCCGGACTAGCGTGCGCTATCGGCCGGTATCGGCCGAGTACCCTCGGCCAGGGCCCACAACACCCGGCATCACCGACCAACCCTGCCGACCGAACCTGTCGACCCAACTCCCGCTAGCGTGCGCTACGGCCGATACTCGCGCGCTAGCCGACCCGCCCAGAGCCACCGGATCGAATCGCCTGCCAGTAACGACGCTAGCCGGCCGACGCGGCGCTACGCTGCCGACTAGCGCGCGCTACGCTCGGCGTAGTGTGCGCTACCGCCGATCTGACCGAGTCCGTAACCTCGAAACCCCATCGCCCGGGCCCGATAACAGACGCTAGCCACCGGCGCACAGGCGCTACACTGGTTAGCGCGCGCAGCCCTTCCGGCCAGTAGCGTGCGCTTACGCGTTCTGCCGCACCCGTCCGGCCGGTGCCCGCAATCGTCCGGCCAGCCGCCACTGGCCGGCCGCCACCGCCCGTGGCTCGACGACCCGATTTCCGAAAACAGGCGGAACGAACACGGCGAAAAGTTCGCGGACAAGATAAACGACTCGAAATGAAAGCGTAATACCATAATTAGTCATACGCGACCAAGAAACGGGTCGAGACAACAATTACAGATACGGATACCCGTAACTTTCAAGAAATTACAAAATGGCCCAAAACGCCCGGAAATCACGATACGTGATCGAATAACCAAACCGAAGTTCACAACACGTCTAACAAAGTTAAACGGACTTGCGGGAAACTCAAACAAATAGCTTGGTCGAGATTCGCAAGAATCGAACTCAAGTGCGGAAAAGTCGCTAAAAAGCACAGAACTCAACGAAACGACACCGAAACGAACTCGGATGTCAAAAAGTGTAGAATTAATCATTCTCAGAATGACGAAACGGTCATGAGCGAGTCGTCAAAACGGACTCCGACCGAAAAAAGAAATTTACCGAAAATCGAAAATTGCGGATATTACAACACCAGGCCAGAGTACACGCCCCACCCTCAGAGGCACCCGGATATGACGTCTCTCATAACAAGTATTCACGTTGTTACAAATACCAAACAAACAGTCAACCATTGCAACAATTATCAAATTAGTTCATCAATTCAAATAATTTATTCGCCAGTCCGTAACTACGCAAAATAAACAACAACTCGCACGTAATTCATCAAGACTTAACACATTAAGCCTTCAACACTACCAATCAACACTACATATATATATCCTTATATCGTAACTCAACCGAAAATACAAACCTTACCATATTACCTCTATAAATATCATTCATACTTTAATCTAAGTTGAGTACGTTGACTAATATTGGTATTAATCACCCAACATTTATCTCCATATGTATATATATATATATATGTATATACATATATCTATACATATATCCACACATATATATATAATATATATATATATATATATACAGATATTCGTAACATGATTCATACACTTCAACAACAATGATTTCACGTAATTACAATTCGTATATCAAGGTACTTGCCTTGGTAATCTCTCGCGAATACTCCAAAAATACAGTTGATTGGAACAATCCGGAACTCCAATGGAAATGACGATCGGAAAGGTTCAACACTGGATTATCATAGGAAATTCGTCCTTAATATCCTTAATACGAAGGAAACGCAGAGACAAGAGGTAGCACCCAACTCCGATTGCTTGAATGCCAACCCAAGATGTTTCTTAACTTAAATGATCGAGTCTATGTAATCTATAGGTGTTTTAGATGGCTGGAGACTCTCTAGAAATGAAGGAAAACGAAGTACAAGTGAAAGGGACGAAGTGAAATGAAATGGGGTGTGTCTATATATATAATGTCTTGAGCTTTACGTACGTTAGCCTTAGCTATTTACGTACGTAATCGACTTAGCGCACGCACGCTATCGTTCAATGGTAGCTTACTGTCTCATTCTGTACTCGCTTACGTACGTCACAACCTATGCATTACGTACGTAAGCTACACACATTAGCGTACGCTAGTTACAAACCTTAGCGTACGTTAACACCCGTTGACCCCAAAACTGTCCAGGTTCATCCACGGGAATCTTTCCGAGCCCACCACCAGCCGTCCATGTGCTAGCCATCCTGTTCAATCATTGACCTCATTACGTACGCTACGTCTAGCTCGTAGCGTATGCTATCTCTAGCTCGTAAATTACGTTACACTTACCTGTTAGCGAGCGTTAAGACGTAGCTGCATGTGAAGGATTAAAAGTTGATATTATCATGCATGAGGATACGAATACGGAAACGATCATACTTCGATTATTGATAGCACAAATTCGAGTAATACAGGGTTCAAATACGGATGAAAATACCCAACAATTTATCCGGATATTACATTCTCTCCTTCTAAAAAGAAGTTTCGTCCCGAAACTTAAAGTAGAGTGGTGGAACAACCAAAGAAAAATAACTACTTGCTCATCCCCAAAACATCACGAGCAATGCGCGAATGCAAGGTTCTAAAAATAAAATGATTGGACCTAGCAAGTATCTGGTGCGTGAATTGAGGCGATAAATTACATGTGAACATGAGAAGTTAGAGTGGAGAAGTAAAAGCTCCTAGAATTAAGGAAAATCACAAACGGCTCAGACGTACTGAAATCGCGTGTCAATCTCGACCAACCGTATTCAAGTTCAAAACACATCGAAAATGTTAACCGCACGAGTGGGAACAAATAGTTTCGAACAAAATTTTGCAAGGATTACGTTCAGATGTGGATAGACCACAATAATTCACGGAGTCTAACAAATCGGTTCTGAAATTCGTTCGAATGACGATAGGCACAGTAGAACATGGTAGTTTAAAATTATCAAAAGGATCACAGATGAATCACCAACAATGAAAGTCTCCCAACACCGAAAATACTAAGAAGAGTACGGGTATTACGTCCCCCCATACTAAGAAGACATTTCAGCCCCGAAACTTAAAACAACAGGAGTTGGAAACGAAAATCAATTAAAATGAAAAATGATCAAAGTCACGATTGTTGGAAACAGCAACAACTAGAACATAGTACAAAATATTCATTCGCCTATGTTAGGCTCTTCAGCAGGAGACATAAGGTTTCGGGACATTCTCCGACCACTTGCTCTGCTCACCAACAGAGTAGCATTCTTTGCCAATTCGGAAATTATCTCACAATGTTTCTCCCGATGGCCTTCACACCCGCACCGATAACAAGTCAAGAGTGGGGAGGGACAGTTTACACGGATATGTCCCGTACGGTTGCAGTTGAAGCACACTCTCTTCTTACCGGGAGTCACTGATGCTGGCTTGGGATTCCCAATGCTCATTCTCGACCGCGAAGATGACGCATTCGAACGACGTGGGGGTTTGAGAACCTTAGTCTCCTCACCGCCCAAAAATCTTCCAGATGTCCTCGGTCTCTTTTCTCCGCTCGTTGGCTCGATCACTGAGGAGGTTTCATAGGATATCGTCTGGTCTTGATACTCCTTCACCGTAACATGAATCGTTGTCGTACGAACCACCTCACCGCTTCCGCTTCCATTATCACGTCTACGTCCACCAAGGCTCGTCATGCTAATGCAGATAGTACCGTTTATTGTTATCACATAGTCGGTTGTATGGTATACCACAATTATCAACACAAGGTTTAATTAGCATCCTTAGAATAACGGTAATATTGTAAAACACGAAATTTTCTGAAGTCAATTTCCAGTCCTTCGACTAGGACGATCATTATGCGCATGCTTTTAATAAAAAAAATTTGAAACAAAAGCCGAGTCACGTTGTGCTCAAAACTTGTAAATACTGTCCTTTATTTTGGAAGAGGAAGTTTATACAATGACTCTAAAAATTTATTTTCGAGTAATGCCTACAAGAAAATTGAAAATCGAATTGTAATTAATTTGAAATATTTCAAAGGTGTTAAGTTTCAAATATTACAAATTGAAAATCTTTCCTCTTCTGCCAAAATGTTAAATCGAAAGGATTTTTCACCAAAATACGTGACCATTTGACATGACTACATTAAATCGTGAGGTTTATAATGTTAGGAAAATTTCAAAACACTACTTTAAAATGTTCGTAATTCGGCCTGGGAATATTACATGCCGGGGATTCTGCGCCGGAACCTACCAGGCTAAAAACCATTTACAAAACCATTTCAAAATACGCCAAAAAGCCGATGACGGTAGCATTTTCCAAAACTCACAAAATCATTTGTAAGATATCAAATACCATCACAAAAATACCGTTAAAACGTGCAAGACTAAAATGCCAAAACTCGGTTTAGGGAATCGGCCTTATGAGATAACAATTCAGTTTGCAAAATACCAACAGTCATTTCAAAATACTCATGCAACGGATAAAGTTAACACTCAAAGATTTATTCTACTGAAATGCAGAAACCGATAAATATGTTTGACTTCCAAAGTATACTACATAACCATTCTCACTCGAACCGTATACGTAGGTGATATCATAAAACAATATAATCTCTAATAAGTTCAAACCCTTGGTTCACGTTAAGCACAATATAATCAAATACGTATACAAGAGGACTTACGGTTCGGGAGGCTTACCATCACGGATTGCTTGAAGATGATGTTGGAACACGATACTAATCACAACTCTGACATGCGCGACTTACATAAGACATGGACTTGACCCAACGGCCTAGGTTTTTTGCAAACTTAAGGCTCCGATACCATATCTGTAACACCCCCAGACTTTGACTGGGAATGTCACATGCCGTAGACCCTTCTCTTATGATCTACCAGACAAAACTTCAAAAGACTACTCAATGATTGACCGACCGAGGTCATATATTTACAAGACAGACCGACAAGGTCATAAAACAATTCACAAATCAACGTAATTTACAACTCAACGACAGTAATGAACTTGAACACAGAAAGAAATGACAACTCGATTTAATGAATGAAATCTACACCCGTACAAGGGTGAATACTCGACCAAAAGAGAAAATACCGACTAAGATGAAACAAAAGAAAGGACTCTGACTCCTGTGTGATTAGCATCATAGTTCTCCATATCCTTCCAAGCCAATCCAGTGACTGCTCCCGAGCTGCAAAACCTGAGCGCAATAACAGGGACCCACCCCTCGAAAACTCGGGGGTTAGCAAACTGGAATTATGTAATACCCGGATTTTCAGTATAAATTTTTCGCGTTATTTTATCTGAGATATACTGTATAGTTTGGTATCTATACAGTATGGATAAAATAAATTGAGAACCGAGACAGTCATACTGGTGTGATTATCGTTTTTGATTGACAGATATATTCAGGATATGTTGTATCAGGTTGAACTGATTTGGATATCAGGTATACCATATGAGAATATTTTTGGATTCAGTATGTGTATTCAGTATGCCGTATGTTCGTATTTGTTATGTCGAGACGTTGGACAGGAATGGCTGTAAATGGCTAAGTATGGAAGCCATTACGTACGTTATGTGTTGAAGCTTACGTACGTTAAATTGGTAGAGTTACGTACGTTATGGCCGAGACATTACGTACGTAACATGGGAATCAGACGATCGAGTCGTGGTCGACAGGTGGGACCCTGTGTCGGCTGCTTTCGGCGGAGGATGTGGACAGCGAGTCAACCTCGGCCATTACGTACGTTATGTGTGGCATATTACGTACGTAATGTGGGTGGTACTGTAGCAAGTCAACGTATGTATTACGTACGTTATGGTACAAGGTTTACGTACGTAAGGAAGTGCCCAAAATGAGTCAGTTAACTCTGGACTTTCGTTACGTACGCTACCAAGGTCAGATAGCGTACGTAATGGTGTGTTACGTACGTTAACTATGGAAGGTTACGTACGTAACGAACATATTGTTTTATAAATGGACGCACGTCTTTCATTTCACTTCAGCATTTCTCTTCGTTTTTCATCTCCAAACATTGAGAGAGGGATATTTTGGCTCTCCTAATTCGATTTTGAGCTTGAGGGCTTGGATTTGGAGTTTGGATATGGAGTTATTGATGATTCTTGAAGTGATTTCTTGTGTATTCCATCTTCTAAGAGGTATGTTGGATAATCCTCCTTTTCATTTCGGATTTTTTGATGTTGTTATTGATAAATGATTTGTATGAAGATGATTAAGATGTTGTTGTTTCGATTCTTGAGGTTATATGAGGTGTATGTTGAAGGAAGATGATGATATGTTGGATTATGTCTTGATTATGTTGCTATGATTATGGAATCCTAGAGTTCTTGATGTCCTTGGTAGTATTGTTGCGATTTTTGATGTTAGGAAAATCATATGTTGAAGAACATGATGATATATACCTTGAATTATGATTAAAGATTGGTTAGATGTTAGAAAACATCGGATTATGTTCTTTTATGGATTGTGAACGTGAATTCGGATAGGTCATGTTCTTGAAGGACTCATAAGTTATACATGTTATGATTGTTGGGAAGATTTCGGATAATGGAAATATTTGAAACCTTTGGAATATGGTTATCTATAATGTTGAATTAATCGGATTGTCCGGATTGATGATGATAACCGGTAATTGGTTTATATTATGAATTTACAAGGAGGAAACTTGTATCCGTATTTAAGATGGAATTTGGAAACGGTAATGTTAGACCCTTGTTGGGTTAAAATGATTATTGATATGATCTTTGGATTGTGGAATCGTATTGTGGTTTTGAATTCGTGTTTGATTGGTTTGGATTGTTTGGATTTGCATTTAATCGGGATATTGTAGAACCGTTGTGTTTGTTGATCGGTTATTGATTGTTATTTGTGATCATCGAGTTACGGCTTGTATTATGGATATGAGTTCGTATTTGTTGAGTTGGATTATTTGGTTTTATTTATATGATCGAGGTTTCGTTGAACCGTTGAGTTTGTTGGTTGGGTATGTCGGTTATTGATTTATCGAATGTGTGTTAATCGGTTATTGCAATAGGTTGATATGTTTTGATCGTGGATTATGACCGTTGAGTTGCGGTTGAGGCTAAAGAGTTCGTAGATTGATTTTGGTCGGGGCTGAGGAGCTCGTAGACGAAGGCAATGGATTTTGGGTAACGGCTTCGTGGTATCGGTATCGAGGCAAGTTTATACTTGTTCAGTTTATAATATTTGATGAATGGTTTCGTTTTCATTTCATTTATAATTCGTATAGCAATGTTGTTAGAAATGTAAGTTGTCGGGATAATGGTTTGTATATCGTGCTCTGGTTGTATTAAATCATAAGGTATATGATTTAATTGTGTTCAGGGAAGACGTGAGTTATCCTTGGTCAAGGATATAGAATATCGGATATCGAGGATAGTTATCGTGATGACATGAGTATCGGGATAGAGGTTTTTGGTATTGAATGGATGGTACTTTATTTGAGATTATTTGTATAACTGTGTATTCGTTCAGGAATGTTGTCCGTGGAAAGGATGTTGTCTTCGGCTTTGAGGTAATTTATGTATTGTTCAGTTATGAGATAATTATTATGTTGAGTTGTTGTATATGTTGTACGTTGAGGCTTCGTATATTGAGATTTGTATTGGTTGTTCGTTGAGGGATGTTGATCCCAGGACTATTGTTGGTATTAATGGTGGTGTTGATCATCTCATTGGGGGATGTTGATGGATATGGTCCTCGGCTTTGAGGTAATCTAAGTATTTGTTCAGTCATGTGGATAATTAGTATGTTGAGTTGTTGTATATGTTGAGGTTTCGTGTAATGAGTCTCATATCGGTTATTCGTTGAGGGATGTTGATCCCAGGACTGTTGTATTGAGATCGTAGATCATGTTGGTCATTCATTTGGGGATGATGATCCCAGGATTGATGTTTTGGATATTGATTAGTCATGTCGACTTTTCATTGTCAGTCTGTTGTTGTTCACTTCGGTGAGTCTTTTGATCCTTATTGGATATGTGTTTCTTTGAGTTTCGTTGTCATGTTGCATCGTGACATATCTGGAGTCATATCTGCGTGCCGATTGGTTATTGTGTAGGATTTTTAGCCGGGCACATGATGGTTATGTGTTAATATTTCCACATTGAACCGTGCACACGAGACGTAGTTCGTGAGGCTAATTAGGTACAAGACCACACGTGTATGTGATCAATACCCGGGGTGGCTTGTGCACGGACACATTTCCGGATCGGGCGTACTATGATTTCCATCTTTGAGCCATACTGTTTGGTCGTTCATCCTCCATTTATGGTTGGGTATGTTCGACGGTTTGTGACTGGTTGTTCATACGCCCGAGGGGTATGTTCGACAGTTAGAGTTATCTCTTTGAGATCCATTATTGTTGATCATTTGGAGTTTACCTTGTTGATGGTATTCTCAGTTATAGTTGGTCTTTTGTTGATCATTTGGAGTTTACCTTGTTGATGGTATTCTCGGTTATTGTTGGTCCTTTGTTGATCGTGTCGGAGTTATCATTTTAATGGTATTCTCAGTTATCGTGATCCTTTATTGGTCGTATTGGAGTTATCATGTCGATGATATTCTCAGTTGATTTATCGGTTGATCTGGTTATTGATCGTATAAGCATTCGGACTGTACGTCGATGTTTCGGGATTTATATTCATTGTCATGTGGTAGTTGATCTACATATATGTTGGGTACTATTGGTTTATCCAGGTTGAGTTTTGATTGTGTAATCCGATGGACAGGATTTGGCACGGATGAATTATTTCATGATTATGAGTTATGATGATGTTTTGAGGATTGTCGGTATTTTTGGAATACAGTAGAGATGATTGTTGTTGAATTCATTTCGTCATTTGAGAATACGAAATGTGGAATATGTCAAGGATTGATTTAGTATGGATTGCCATGAATTGGTAAGATTATAACGGTAAGATTACTTTGGTAGTATTCTTACTATATTATTACATTGGTATGTAATTATTTATGATGATGTGATCGATATCATTATTTGAGTATTGTGGCTGACCCCGTCGTGGGCTTTATTTTTAGGTACTCGGAGATTGAGCTAGTAGCGGTCGTGAAGGGATGAGCTTCCCGATGTGATACTGGCGGTGGCATGTTTTGGAGTATCGAGTATTTCTTTTCTGGTTATTCATTTCCGCTGCAATTGTGTATTTTGAACTGTATTTTATCCGCTGCGTGTGTATATTTCAAAATGACTTTTCGGTATCTTTATCCGCTGCGTGTGTGTATTTTAAAAGGGCCTTTTCGGCATTTTGAGAACTTGGGTTATTTCGTTAAATCTTTTCCTAAACTATTTTATCGGTACGTTTAAGCGGCGTCTTAACGTACATTTTAAACTGTCGAGATTTGGCACTTCACCTTGTATTTTCAAATGGTATTTTATGACGGTATTTCAAAATTATGCTTTTGAAAATATTTGAGTATTTAAAATATTATCGTCATCGGCCTTTTGGCGCTTTTGAATTGGTTTTGTAAACGGTTTTTAGCCTGGTGGGTTCCGGCGCGGGACCCACGGCGCTGTAATATCCCGGACGGTTTTGGGGGTGTTACAGAAGATGGTATCGGAGCTTGGGTTTTGTGAAACCCAGGCGTGTGTGTTATGTGGCTCTACCGGTACGGTAGTAGCGTGATTTTTGAAAATGAGCTTTTCTGACTTTTGAGTCGAATCGATTTTTGGAGTTTCCAAAATTTTCGAGATTCTTTTCAAACTGCTATTTGTGATATTGGTGTGTGTTGGTTGTGTTGAGACTTCGTATGGGAGTCGTGTGCTAGTATCACGGGAGATCATCGACTTCACGCACCTGTAAGTATATTGGTTTGGTTATTTCGCTTGTGGCGACGCTTGATTGTTTTTGTGATGAGTTGGAAAATTTTGGATTTATCTGTTGTTGGCGACGGGTTGCAAGTTTCGAGGACGAAACTTATTTTAAGGGGGGTAGTATGTAATACCCGGATTTTCAGTATAAATTTTTCGCGTTATTTTATCTGAGATATACTGTATAGTTTGGTATCTATACAGTATGGATAAAATAAATTGAGAACCGAGACAGTCATACTGGTGTGATTATCGTTTTTGATCGATGATATATTCAGATATGTTGTATCGGGTTGAACCGATTTGGATATCGTATACCATATGAGAATATTTTGGATTCGAGATGTGTATTCAAGATGCCGTATGTTCGTATTTGTTATGTCGAGACGTTGGACAGAATTGCAGTAAATGGCTAAGTATGGAAGCCATTACGTGCGTTATGTGTTGAAGCTTACGACGTTAAATTGGTAGAGTTACGACGTTATGGCCGAGAGATTACGTCGTAACATGGGAATCGACGATCGAGTCGTGGTCGACGTGGGACCTGTGTCGGCCGCTGGCGGAGGATGTGGACAACAGTCAACCTCGGCCATTACGACGTTATGTATGGCATATTACGTACGTAATGTGAGTGGTACCGTAGCAAGTCAACGTATGTATTACGACGTTATGGTACAAGGTTTACGACGTAAGGAAGTGCCCAAAATGAGTCGATTAACTCGACTTTCGTTACGTGCGCTACCAAGGTCGAGATAGCGTGCGTAATGGTGTGTTACGTCGTTAACTATGGAAGGTTACGTACGTAACGAACATATTGTTTTATAAATGGACGACGTCTTTCATTTCACTTCAGCATTTCTCTTCGTTTTCATCTCCAAACATTGAGAGAGGGATATTTTGGCTCTCCTAATTCGATTTTGAGCTTGAGGGCTTGGATTTGGAGTTTGGATATGGAGTTATTGATGATTCTTGAAGTGATTTCTTGTGTATTCCATCTTCTAAGAGGTATGTTGGATAATCCTCCTTTTCATTTCGGATTTTTTGATGTTGTTATTGATAAATGATTTGTATGAAGATGATTAAGATGTTGTTGTTTCGATTCTTGAGGTTATATGAGGTGTATGTTGAAGGAAGATGATGATATGTTGGATTATGTCTTGATTATGTTGCTATGATTATGGAATCCTAGAGTTCTTGATGTCCTTGGTAGTATTGTTGCGATTTTTGATGTTAGGAAAATCATATGTTGAAGAACATGATGATATATACCTTGAATTATGATTAAAGATTGGTTAGATGTTAGAAAACATCGGATTATGTTCTTTTATGGATTGTGAACGTGAATTCGGATAATTCATGTTCTTGAAGGACTCATAAGTTATACATGTTATGATTGTTGGGAAGATTTCGGATAATGGAAATATTTGAAACCTTTGGAATATGGTTATCTATAATGTTGAATTAATCGGATTGTCCGGATTGATGATGATAACCGGTAATTGGTTTATATTATGAATTTACAAGGAGGAAACTTGTATCCGTATTTAAGATGGAATTTGGAAACGGTAATGTTAGACCCTTGTTGGGTTAAAATGATTATTGATATGATCTTTGGATTGTGGAATCGTATTGTGGTTTTGAATTCGTGTTTGATTGGTTTGGATTGTTTGGATTTGCATTTAATCGGGATATTGTAGAACCGTTGTGTTTGTTGATCGGTTATTGATTGTTATTTGTGATCATCGAGTTACGGCTTGTATTATGGATATGAGTTCGTATTTGTTGAGTTGGATTATTTGGTTTTATGTATATGATCGAGGTTTCGTTGAACCGTTGAGTTTGTTGGTTGGGTATGTCGGTTATTGATTTATCGAATGTGTGTTAATCGTTTATTGCAATAGGTTGATATGTTTTGATCGTGGATTATGACCGTTGAGTTGCGGTTGAGGCTAAAGAGTTCGTAGATTGATTTTGGTCGGGGCTGAGGAGCTCGTAGACGAAGGCAATGGATTTTGGGTAACGGCTTCGTGGTATCGGTATCGAGGCAAGTTTATACTTGTTCAGTTTATAATATTTGATGAATGGTTTCGTTTTCATTTCATTTATAATTCGTATAGCAATGTTGTTAGAAATGTAAGTTGTCGGGATAATGGTTTGTATATCGTGCTCTGGTTGTATTAAGTCATAAGGTATATGATTTAATTGTGTTCAGGGAAGACGTGAGTTATCCTTGGTCAAGGATATAGAATATCGGATATCGAGGATAGTTATATTGATGACATGAGTATCGGGATAGAGGTTTTTGGTATTGAATGGATGGTACTTTATTTGAGATTATTTGTATAACTGTGTATTCGTTCAGGAATGTTGTCCGTGGAAAGGATGTTGTCTTCGGCTTTGAGGTAATTTATGTATTGTTCAGTTATGAGATAATTATTATGTTGAGTTGTTGTATATGTTGTACGTTGAGGCCTCGTATATTGAGATTTGTATTGGTTGTTCGTTGAGGGATGTTGATCCCAGGACTATTGTTGGTATTAATGGTGGTGTTGATCATCTCATTGGGGGATGTTGATGGATATGGTCCTCGGCTTTGAGGTAATCTAAGTATTTGTTCAGTCATGTGGATAATTAGTATGTTGAGTTGTTGTATATGTTGAGGTTTCGTGTAATGAGTCTCATATCGGTTATTCGTTGAGGGATGTTGATCCGAGGACTGTTGTATTGAGATCATAGATCATGTTGGTCATTCATTTGGGGATGATGATCCCAGGATTGATGTTTTGGATATTGATTAGTCGTGTCGACTTTTCATTGTCAGTCTGTTGTTGTTCACTTCGGTGAGTCTTTTGATCCTTATTGGATATGTGTTTCTTTGAGTTTCGTTGTCATGTTGCATCGTGACATATCTGGAGTCATATCTGCGTGCCGATTGGTTATTGTGTAGGATTTTTAGCCGGGCACATGATGGTTATGTGTTGATATTTCCACATTGAACCGTGCACACGAGACGTAGTTCGTGAGGCTAATTAGGTACAAGACCACACGTGTAAGTGATCAATACCCGGGGTGGCTTGTGCACGGACACATTTCCGGATCGGGCGTACTATGATTTCCATCTTTGAGCCATATTGTTTGGTCGTTCATCCTCCATTTATGGTTGGGTATGTTCGACGGTTTGTGACTGGTTGTTCATACGCCCGAGGGGTATGTTCGACAGTTAGAGTTATCTCTTTGAGATCCATTATTGTTGATCATTTGGAGTTTACCTTGTTGATGGTATTCTCAGTTATAGTTGGTCTTTTGTTGATCATTTGGAGTTTACCTTGTTGATGGTATTCTCGGTTATTGTTGGTCCTTTGTTGATCGTGTCGGAGTTATCATTTTAATGGTATTCTCAGTTATCGTGATCCTTTATTGGTCGTATTGGAGTTATCATGTCGATGATATTCTCAGTTGATTTATCGGTTGATCTGGTTATTGATCGTATAAGCATTCGGACTGTACGTCGATGTTTCGGGATTTATATTCATTGTCATGTGGTAGTTGATCTACATATATGTTGGGTACTATTGGTTTATCCAGTTGAGTTTTGATTGTGTAATCCGATGGACAGGATTTGGCACGGATGAATTATTTCATGATTATGAGTTATGATGATGTTTTGAGGATTGTCGGTATTTTTGGAATACAGTAGAGATGATTGTTGTTGAATTCATTTCGTCATTTGAGAATACGAAATGTGGAATATGTCAAGGATTGATTTAGTATGGATTGCCATGAATTGGTAAGATTATAACGGTAAGATTACTTTGGTAGTATTCTTACTATATTATTACATTGGTATGTAATTATTTATGATGATGTGATCGATATCATTATTTGAGTATTGTGGCTGACCCCGTCGTGGGCTTTATTTTTAGGTACTCGGAGATTGAGCTAGTAGCGGTCGTGAAGGGATGAGCTTCCCGATGTGATACTGGCGGTGGCATGTTTTGGAGTATCGAGTATTTCTTTTCTGGTTATTCATTTCCGCTGCAATTGTGTATTTTGAACTGTATTTTATCCGCTGCGTGTGTATATTTCAAAATGACTTTTCGGTATCTTTATCCGCTGCGTGTGTGTATTTTAAAAGGGCCTTTTCGGCATTTTGAGAACTTGGGTTATTTCGTTAAATCTTTTCCTAAACTATTTTATCGGTACGTTTAAGCGGCGTCTTAACGTACATTTTAAACTGTCGAGATTTGGCACTTCGCCTTGTATTTTCAAATGGTATTTTATGACGGTATTTCAAAATTATGCTTTTGAAAATATTTGAGTATTTAAAATATTACCGTCATCGGCCTTTTGGCGCTTTTGAATTGGTTTTGTAAACGGTTTTTAGCCTGGTGGGTTCCGGCGCGGGACCCACGGCGCTGTAATATCCCGGACGGTTTTGGGGGTGTTACAAATTTTGCTAGTGCGAGTACATAATATACAAGATATACAAAAAATATCAACACGGAAACTCAACAGCCGCGAAGCCTTAACATGCTCCATACAATCACACAACTAGTATAGAAGAGTATTCATTTACACAAGGGAAAGATATTCACATTATCAATTTCGTTTATAGAATAATAGCACCAATGAAACTTCAAACGAGCCCAATGAGTTAAAAGGTCTAGTTTGAAAACCCCCTTTTTAAAAGGAAAATATTTTAATAATATAGTTTTGAAAATGTTATTGTTGACTCGAGCTATCATAGGGTTTTGCAAATCGAACAGGAATACTTTTAAGAAATAACTTCAAGAGTCCTCGGGTCCTCAACCCAACATGTGGAAAACAATCTTACAAGAAAATCAATTCAACATTATTCGAGGTCCTCGACCCCACTCATAGAACATTATCACAAGAGAAGCATTACAACATCTCATGGGGTTCTCGACCCAATCATCACGGAATCAATCGTCTCAACATTTCACATAATATCATCATAAGATCAATCAAGGACACAATCTCTCATTCGACAAATCCTGCTCAAGACCCTTGATTAATTAAACCTCGGAAATCTTGTCCAATATCCTTGGTTAATTAAGCCTGATACCAATGTTTAGAACAAGTTGAAACAACCTTTCAGAAAACATGAACTGCGGTCTATATCAAGACCAATATATAAAAGTGAGTTGAAAGAAACTTGAATTTCAAAAATCGTTTGGTATCGGTTCTTAGCTGTCACTCGAATATCCGTTACCAATAAGCCTGCCAGGCGCCTCCTTGCACACCTGTGTACCGGCATTCACTCCACTATATTGGCCGCCCATTGCACATGTCACCGCGCCGGCGTTCACTCCCACAGAGCGCCTGCTCGCGCATTAAGTAACACCGGTGTTCACCAATCATATGGAGCCGCTCATTGCAGCGTACACCAGGCCGGAGTACACGCCCCGCCCTCAGAGGCACCCGGATATGACGTCTCTCATAACAAATATTCATGTTGTTACAAATACCAAACACACAGTCAACCGTTGCAACAATTATCAAATCAGTTCATCAATTCAAATAATTTATTCGCCAGTCCGTAACTACGCAAAATAAACAACAACTCGCACGTAATTCATCAAGACTTAACACATTAAGCCTTCAACACTACCAATCAACACTACATATATCTCCTTATATTGTAACTCAACCGAAAATACAAACCTTACCATATTACCTCTATAAATATCATTCGTACTTTAATCTAAGTTGATTACGTTGACTAATATTAGTATTAATCACCCAACATTTACATATATCCACATATATATATATATAGATATTCGTAACATGATTCATACACTTCAGCAACAATGATTTCACGTAATTATAATTCGTATATCAAGGTACTTGCCTTGGTAATCTCTCGCGAATACTCCAGAAATACAGTTGATTGGAACAATCCGGAACTCCAATGGAAACAATGATCGGAAAGGCTCAACACTGGATTATCGTAGGTAATTCGTCCTTAATATCCTTAATATGAATGAAACGTAGAGACAAGAGGTAGCACCCAACTCCGATTGCTTGAATGCCAACCCAAGATGTTTCTTAACTTAAATGATCGAGTCTATGTAATCTATAGGTGTTTTAGATGGCTGGAGACTCTCTAGAAATGAAGGAAAATGAAGTACAAGTGAAAGGGATGAAGTGAAATGAAATGGGGTGTTGTCCATATATATAATGTCTTGAGCTTTATGTACTTTAGCCTTAGCTATTTACGTACGTAATTGACTTAGCGCACGCCACCATTCATTCTTAGCGTACGCTATCGTTCAATGGTAGCTTACTGTCTCATTCTGTACTCGCTTACGTACGTCACAACATATGCATTACGTACGTAAGCTACACACATTAGCGTACGCTAGTTACAAACCTTAGCGTACGTTAACACCCGTTGACCCCATAACTGTTCAGGTTTATCCGCGGGAATCTTTCCGAGCCCACCACCAGCCGTCCATGTGCTAGCCAGCCTGTTCAATCATTCATCTCATTACGTACGCTACGTCTATCTCGTAGCGTACGCTATCTCTAGCTCGTAACGTACGTTACACTTACCTGTTAGCGTGCGTTACGACGTAGTTGCATGTGAAGGATTAAAAGTTGATATTATCATGCATGAGGATACGAATACAGAAACGATCATACTTTGATTATTGATAGCACAAATTCGAGTAATACAGGGTTCAAATACGGACGAAAATACCCAACAATTTATCTGGATATTACACGTATCAAAGTATATATTGTAGTATTTTTTTCCTGAAGAAAATAGATGAAGAAACTATTTTCGATGTTTCCAGAAGAAACTACTCCAAATGGGGCAAACTACATACAAATATGCAACTCCAAATAAAATAAGGCGAATATGTTTATCTTCGCGTAATGTATGAATTAATGCCCGGAAGGCAGAGACAATGACACCTAACATTATTCATGAAATTATTTGAATATGAAAAATCTGAAACCTAATTTGGGTAGCTCCTGAAGAGCATTTTAACAATGTTATTGCGTGAAACAATGAGTTATACCTCTGTACATATGACTTCAAAGACTTCGAATAAAAGTCATTATGGTGTCTATATGATCTCTCTCACTAATATTGTCCTGTAACAACAATATAATCCTTATCAGACTTACCGAGCTGATATTTATTATGTTATTCACTGAAATGAACAATAGTATCATATTGTGATATGATCAAACTGAAACCAGCTTTTTAAGAACACACATAGTGCCTGAAGCATTTATGGTCACACATCCAGAAATAGATGTTGTTACTCATTTGAGCCAAATTAAAAGAGAGAGATAGCTTGTAGAAATGTATTATCCCAGTAATGGCCAAAGTTATGACAATAACTCAAATCAAAGTTTGCATGATAAAAGGAACAACAATTAAATTTGTAATGTTCTGACCCAGCAGATCCAATAAACATTTAGGCCCGTTATGTAATACCCGAGATTTCTGACTTGTATTTGGAACTTGTGATATTGTAATCGTTGTACTTGATTTGAGTATTATTCTCCGTATTTCATAATCTGATGTTGTCGAGCGTATGATTTCATGTATGTGATTTACAAATTGTAATTCTGCACATGTAGCGCACGCTATCGGCTATGTGTAGCGTACGCTAACATAGACTCAATAGCGCACGCTACAAAGGATTATTAGCGCACGCTATGCGTGGTCAATTTGATTGAGACGTGCAGTAGGTGAGATCTGGCCGGGGGACCCCTGTCGGATCGTGTCGGGATGCACCTGGACGGCTTTCGGGAAAAGCCAAGTCAACGCCTTAGCGCACGCTACAGGTATATGCGTAGCGCATGCTAAGTGCTGAATACAGTTAAGTCAGTGAGCCGTTAGCGCACGCTACGAGCAGGGACTAGCGCGCGCTAATAGCCATTTCTTATAAATAGGACAACATCCTATTCGTGATTTCAGTTCTTTCTTCTCCCATTACCCGAATTCTTACACTTAGAACATAACTTCCTTCATCCTGAACACTTCATATCAACACCCTAGCTCGTGATTGAAGATCGTACATCTTTGGAGATTGGTGTTCAAGCCTTCGGTGTTGGATTGCTTCGATTTCCTCCGTGTTCTTCACTACTTTGAGGTAGGTGATTCTTCACCGATGTTAGTAATGTTCTTAAGGACGTCTGATCATGTTTTGATAGCTAGTTATTTCGTTATAATCGGTCATCACACGTTAGAAGGATACTTTTGACGTATCAGCACTATTTATCGTATGAACCTTTGAACCATCTTAGTATATGGACTCCTAAGCATTTTCAAATCGATTTATGATCAGTAATCGGATATTACCTAGATTGTTACGTTTTACACATTGGAATCATGCGTTTTGCAATGTAGGACGAACGGAACTTAGAATATTTCTTGAAGATCTAAGATGAATTATGATGTTGAGTGATTATCCGTATATTTGTATCTCATAATCATAGAACTTCCACAAACCTTATTAGCATGATATGCCCAAGGATAACTTGTATTATCACCATAGAATTCATGAGTTCATCACCATTCAACCCAGTTTTCTGGTAGCAGTATTCTGCCATGCAAGATTAGCGCACGCTAACATATGTAAGTTAACGTGCGCTATCGGGGTTAAGTTAACGCACGATACGTACGTAACGTACGTTATGAGATCAGCCGAGTCAAACTGTCAGTCCGTGGCTAGCGCACGCTAGGCTTATACGATAGCGTACGCTAACAGGCACGCTTAGCGCACGTTACGTAGAGTACGTAGCGCATGCTAAGCAGACCAGGCAGATTGTTTATTTTGAGCTTTTTGGCCGTAGACCGAATTGCTAGGCCATCGTTCGACTTGAGATGATTTGTATATCATTCCTTTTGTTAAGGTTCGAGCTTGTTACGTTGATCAAAGGAGGCGGCCTTCGAGTGTGTTGAGATCATTGAAGTATTCCATTCTTGCCATTTTCGAGGCAAGTATCATATGTCGAGTTCGATTTATATTGAAACTTTGATCATGCGTGTGGTTTTGTTCATGTTGTTGAATATGAGATGTATTTCTGAAATTTCTTGTGGTATTCATTGTTATTTGTTCGTATTGATGAACATATTGAAATGCATATATGTATGCATAGTTGATTGATTTATGGTATAAATGATCTGAGGGGATCATGAGGATCTATGCTGAGGGCGCTGGATCGAATGTCCACCATGCGTTGGTCCGACGGGATCATCATGGGGATCTATGTTGAGGGCGCTGGATCGCTGGATGGGTTTTCCACCATGCGTTGATCCGACGGGATCATCATGGGGATCTATACCAAGGGCGCTGGATCGCTGGATTACCCTGTACTGTGTTGATGGAATCGTGAGGATTCGCATCGTTGGATTCCGGTAGCGGAAGTCCGTTTTGCATGTTTTATGATGCATTGATGATTTATGTATTGCGATACTTGTACTAGCATTGTTTTGCTAACCCCTTCGGGGGTGGACATTGTTTTGATGTTCAGGTAGCCGAGGAGCGGGGAAGCAACCACAGTACCGACAGGACGATGAGATGGCTCAGTGATGTGGTTGATGTTTATTTTTATTGTGATTTGTCTTCTTGGTCTATTTAGTACTCGAGTACGTCTGTTTTAATAATGTCTTTTCGATATGGTTGTATAAGTTAACTCATTTGATCGGTTGAATCAAATTTGTATTGGAACTTCAGTTGTACAGTTGGATTATGTTTACACTCCTTTTAAAATTAGCCTTGTAAATCCTTACCGAAAGGGTTTACGGCGCTGTAATTATTCCGAATATCTCGGGGTGTTACAGAATATGGTATCGGAGCTAAGATTCATGGATATCTTGGCAGTCGGGTTAGTTGGGTCAGTTTACGTTATTTGATTATTGGTCGTTCGTAACATCACTGCTGAGCCAGCATCGTCGTGTGGACCGTGGTTGTAAGTTCCTAAATCTCAAATACTACCGTTTTATTTTATTCATGTTTTGTGAACATTGATGGATGTACTTTTAGAAAGTTTGCCCTGGATATTGAGTATTTATATTTACAGTATGTTGAGAGGAGGTCGTGGACGCGGACGTGGAAATGCGAGACGAGAAGAGTCGGTAACTACCCCAGAAGTAACCGCTAGTCGAACGGATTCCCATTCTGGGGGACAGCAGGGATCGGCAAATAATAATGCAGATCCTAACGTGCCGGGAGTGCTTCAGCAGGTGGTTGCCCAGATAAACCAGTTTGCTCAAGTTGTGGATCGCATGCAGACGGCGATGGGACAGCAGCATAACGTGGATAATCGAGGAGATAAATGGCTTACCGAAGTGATCAAATTGCACCCTCCGAAATTTGACGGTTCTGCTGAGACGCTTTCTTGGGATCACTGGCTGAAGGAATTAGAAAAGATTTTTGCAGGGATTAATTGTCCCAACGATAGGAAGGTTCCGGTCGCCCAGTATCTTTTGACAGGGGAGGTTTCGACTGGTGGGAGGCCATTCGACCGGAGGAGCACAATGTTGACTGTACGGAATTCAAATTGATGATGGAAGCACAGTATTGTCCTCGCCCAGTTAGAGAAGCCCGAGTTCGGGAGTTTTTCTCACCGCAAAATTCAGAAGCATCTGTGACGGACGTGATTAAGACCTTTAATCACCAGCTGACTTATGTGCGCCACTTGGTCAGGACCGAGGCGGAAAGGATTTTCCATTTTGACATGCGAATGAAGCCGGAAATCCAGCAATATATGTCCGGATTTGAATGTACCACCTTGCGACAGTATCAGGACAAGGCGTTGGCCTATGATATGAAGGAGTCAGCAGTAGAGAAATCGGCGGAAGCAAAGAAACAGAAGGTGTCTGGCAACTTCACGGAGAATAAGAGTAGCGGGCCTCGCAGGGGTCAGTCCTCTTTTCCTTCATCCAGGAGACCTCCGCATCCTTCTCGAGGTGGAAAGAAGTTCCGGGCAGCACCAACTGTTTCAGACGCAGGGAAGAAGTGTTATAACTTTGACAAAGCGGGACATGTTCGACGTGATTGTTTCGCGCCTGCTGTGACCTGTTTCGAGTGTGGACAGGAAGGACATCGCGCAACATTTTGTGGGAATGCGACCCGATCTTTTGGTACTCGCACTCCTGTACCGGTTCCGAAGGACACTAGTGTAAACCAGACGCAGCAGAGTGGATTTCAGCAGTAGAACGCTGGGAAGAGAGAGGCATCCAGCACTGGGTCCGTTCCTCCGCGTATTTACGAGATGAAGAAGGATGATCAGAACACAGCTGTTGCATCAGGTACGATTCAGATCCTTTTGCAACCACTTAGTGTCTTGTTCGATTCGGGAGCTACGCATTCTTTTATATCTTTGAACTGTGTAAATCGTTTGAAAATCTCTTGCTTGTATAATTGTGAACCTTATGTTGTGGGGTTACCGAGCAGAGAGAAAATTGTGGGAACCCTAGAAGCTAGGGATTTTCCAGTAACTGTAGGAGGGAGAGATTGGCTATCGAACCTTATTGTGGTTGACATCTACGGTGACGATTTAATTCTCGGAGACGATTGGCTCAACCGTTATGGAGATATTCTGAATTACCGAGAGAGAGTCATTTCTATCATTGCTGATGACGGATCTGAACACTTATTCCGAGGATGGAGACCAGGAAGCTCGGGAAGATTGATCAAAGCAATGAAAGCCATGAAATTACTGAAGCAGGGATGTCACGGACTTGGGTGTTATGCCATGAGGAAAGAAGAAGGAGTAGAGCTCTTGTCTATTTCAGTTGTGAATGAGTTCTCAGATGTATTTCCTGACGAACTACCTGGGTTACCTCCGCAGAGAGAAGTGGAATTCACTATCGAATTAGAGCCTGGAGCAGCTCCTATTTCCAGAGCACCATACCGCATGGCGCCAACCGAGATGTATGAACTCAAGAAGCAACTGGAGGAATTGTTACAGAAGGGCTATATTCAACCTAGCGTTTCTCCTTGGGGAGCGCCCATTCTCTTTGTCCGGAAGAAAGACGGATCCCTCCGACTGTGTATTGATTACAGGGAGCTCAATAAGATGACGATCAAGAATAAGTACCCTATACCTCGGATCGACGACTTGTTTGATCAACTGCAAGGGGCGAGGGTATTCTCGAAGATTGACTTGCGATCAGGATACCACCTGTAACACCCCAACCCGACAAGGGTAGAAGTGCCACAAGGATGGTGACATATCAAAGCATACATACATAACATCATACACAGCGGAAGTCTTAAACATAATTCAATAAGAAAGATCAAGCCAACACAGCTTAAGTCAAAGTACATAAGTTAAATGATGAAGAAAATAATCCAAAGGAAAAATAAGAACATAATCCAAATCCAAAGTCATAACATAGGGTGGTCATCTAAGGTAAAAGCTTCATCATAAGCTCTAACTCTCATCCCATAGCAAAGGCCCAGCTCCTATCTTAGAAACCTGCCGCAGGGAAAAGGAAATGCGGCTGAGCTTAAAAAGCCCAGTGAACAGATACATAAACAAAGCAACGATAATGAAACAGAACCGAAATATAGTGCATTGGGGAATATCATAAGGAATAAACAAATGAATAATAGAAATGAAAGGATAGGATAGTCATCTACCACGAGCCCAGAAACATATCATATCATATCATATCATATAAGCCGTCAATATCATAATCTCATAATCAGAGGGGATACCTCTTAGGCAACCAGATAATATGAGGGGTGTCCTCATGTATCATAAAGTGGAGTGATCAGCTCCCAGAAGTTGTGAAAGGCATGTATAGCACACAGTACCAGTCACCAGACAGATATCATAAACATAATCATAGTTAAATCCACTAAACAGAACAGATCTAGGATGCATCCATACGCCCCCACAGAAATCAGATTGGCCATAATAAATCATATCATAAGTGTGCACATAATATAACAGAAGGGGACGGTGTAGCCAAATCACTAGGGCCACACACTAGTCATGCCAGTGGTGCATCACATACACGCCTATGGTACCTCCATAGGTAGGGAAACAGAAATGGCTCGGGTATCAAACTAAGAGTCAGGTCTCATATCATACAAAAGGTCATATGGCAAATGTGTATCTCAGAATCGTATCAAAGTTCAATCAAAGGGAACATAGCAATGGCTTGGGGAATCTTAAGTGTACCATATTTCCAAAGTCATAATAGCATAATGGAGCCTTTACTGAAAAGGCAGAGTATCCGTACCTTATTGGAAGCACGTAAAATAGAAACGAACTCGGAAAACAGATGTGGCTCAGACCTCTCCTTCTTCACACCTAGAGGAGAAGAGGGGGAATCATAACTTTGCATTTTATACCCTTTACTTCCCAAAATTACACTTTAAACCTTTTAGTATTCAAAGTTACACATTAAACCCTTAACTTATCCATTTTACATAATGAGCACTTATTTTATTAAATTATTCGAATGGATACTCAAGTATTTATAATTTACACATTAAGTCCCTCAAGTTATTAAAGTTACATATTTAACCCTTAAATTTACAATTTCAATCTTTAATTATTAATAGTTACATATTAGGCCATTAAATTATCAAAATGACACATAACCCCCTGAATATATTAAATTACTCAAATCAGTCCCAAGTTTCTGAAAATTACATGTTTAGTCCCTCTCATTTAATTATTTTCAAAACAAACCCTAATTAGGTTTAAAATACATTTTAATCCATTTAATTGCAAAACTTACACTTAACACCCACAAGTTATATTTTATTCGAATTATATACAGCTCAAATAAAGTTCCAGAATTAACCCTTAAGTTTTAAAGTTTACAAAACTCACCCAAAACATTTATATACAAATCGTATAAACCAAAAACAAAGGAATTAGAAACCCTAATCCTTCTAATCAATTCTCAATCATCATATCATCATTAATATCATTAATTAACACTATTTCCAGCCCTAAACCAAAACCCTAGATCCCACGATTTATTTTTCCTTTTTCTCTTTATACGATTTATACAAAATTCAACAAATCAAAATAATTTCGAAACACATGTTTTAAGCCATGACAATTCTTTCCAACATTTTTCCAGATCATATTACATCATAATAAGTGTATAATAATTTTATTAATAATTATTCTGGATCGGAGCATATATTTCACATTTAAACACGTTTTTAGGGTTTTAAATCACGAAAACAATGTAGAGCATGCATGGATCGAATCAACCATTTTATTTGATGTTTATATGATGTAAGGGACCTGAGAAAAAATACCAAACCAAGGATTGAACGTGTGGAAAAGGCTGCACGATTTGTTGTATACGCGTATGAGCAAAAACGAACCAGAAATCCACACGACTCCAAAAGCTTCTCCACGACCTTTCTATCATTTTTCCCAGAGTATAAATGATATGAGGATTATGAGAAAAATCATAGACGAATTTTAGGGAGGTCGAACAGATCATAAACGAATTACCTTGTTTATAGGGCTCGACAAAAGAAAACCAAAGCCACGATCGATCCAAGCTTCAACAATTCAAAAGGGTATTTTTCTAGGACTTCTTGGATGTTGTTTGATCACAGAAAAATGCTTAGGAGTGTTGTGAATGTCGAATGGAGGCTATGAGAATTGTTGTGTGTGTTATGAAAATCGGCAAATTAGGGTTTTGTGGAGAAAAGATATGGATTGACTTTTTAAAAGGGAAAACCGTGTGATGAGGGGAGGGCCTGGTCCATAAAAATTCGTGATTATAGGTGGGAGGATATTTGGTGATAATTATCTTCCATATTTATAAAGATATCTATCATTTTAAATCAATTAAATCATAAAACAAATGCATTTTGTGTCCATCGGCCCTATGAGGGTATTTTGGTAATTTTGTAACTTTTATAAATGTTAAATGAAGTTGTTAAAATTACTTTGGATCATAACTTGTTCATTGTTAGAAGTTTGGAATTATTTGGATACTTTATAAGCTTTTAATTAAATTTTAAACTTGTAGGGGTATTTTGGTCTTTTCACATGTTCTCAGATTTTAGGTGTTACAACTTCTTCCCCTCTAAAAAGAAAAATTTCGTCCTCGAAATTTGAAAGGAATCAGAAATGAAACGAATCGAAACATAATGGAGAGATACCAGATCAGAATACAAAGAGAGGATAACTAGCTCGAATAGACTCCTCGGTTTCCCAGGTAGCTTCCCGCTCTGGGTGGTTCCGCCAAAGAATCTTAACGAAAGGAATAACTTTACACCTCATAACTCGCTCTTGGCGATCAAGAACAGCTTCCGGCTCCTCCGGAAGAGACATATCGGACTGAATCTGATCGAAAGGATAGGAGACCACATGCAAAGGATGGTAATTGTATCCCCTCAGAAGAGATACATGAAAGACGTCGTGAACATGTGATAACTGCGGAGGAAGAGCCAAACGATACGAAACCTCTCCAATGCACTCCAAAATTTCAAACGGTCCAATGAATCGAGGACTAAGCTTGCCCTTGATCCCGAAACGTTTAACTCCACGAAACGGCGAAACTTTAAGGAATACCCGATCACCAACCCGAAATTCTAAGTCACGCCGATGCTTATCAGCATAACTCTTTTGACGCGCACGTGCTTCCTTCAATTTTTCCCTAGCAACATCCACTTTCTCGGTAGCAATCTGAACTAACTCCGGACCTTCAATAATGCGCTCACCAACCTCATTCCAACAAACTGGAGCTCTGCACTTCCTACCATACAACATCTCGAAAGGAGCCATACGATTACTCGCGTGCACCGTTGTTGTATGCAAACTCAACCAAACACAAATATTCGTCCCGATTACTACCCACTCTAAAGCACATGCCCTCAACATATCCTCTAATGTCCTGGATGGTCCTCTCGGTGACCATCATGCGAGGTGAAAAGCCGTGCCGAACTTAAGGCGCGTACCCCATGCCTTATGCAAGCCCTTCCGAAACGAGATGTAAACCGTGGGTCTCTATCTGATATGATAGCCGTAGGCATACCATGAAGCCTAACGATCTCCTGCTGAAATATGTCCGCCAACTTACTAACTCTGTAGTCCACACGAATAGGGAGAAAGTGAGCAGACTTGGTTAGTCGATCAACAACCACCCAAATCGCATCATGCCTCTTACGGGTAAGAGGTAAACCTGTAACGAAATCCATGGAAATCTCTTCCCACTTCCACTTCGGAATCTCCAATGGCTGCAATAACCCACTCGCTCTTTGATGCTCAATCTTTACTTGCTGGCAAGTCAAACACTTCGATACAAACAACGCCACATCATGTTTCATACCACTCCACCAAAAATGTTGTTTAAGATCCATATACATCTTGGTAGAACCAGGATGAATAGTGAACGGGGAACTATGAGCCTCTGATAGAATAATCTCTCGAAGTTCCGGATCGTTAGGAACGCAAAGACGATCCTCAAACCAAACCACACCAAATTCGTCAACTCTGAACTCTGACTGTTTTCCTTCCTCAACATTTTGAACTATAGAACAAAGTTCACCATCCTACTTCTGAGCTTACTTTATTCGCAAGATGAGATTGGACTCAACTTTAAGACTAGCCCAATAACCATCGACCTCGAATACAAAACTCCACATCCGAAGCTCTAAGTCATGCAGAACACGAGGATCAAACTCTAAACTCGCAACCATACCAGACTTCCTACTAAGAGCATCCGCGACTACATTCGCCTTACCGGGATGATACTGAATATTAACATCATAGTCCTTCAGGAGTTCTAACCACCGCCTCTGTCTCATATTTAGTTCCTTCTGAGTGAAAATGTATTTAAGACTCTTGTGATCGGTGAAAATGTCACAAGACTCTCCATACAAATAATGGCGCCAAATCTTTAGCGCGAAAACCACAGCTGCTAACTCTAGATCATGTGTTGGATAATTCACCTCGTGAGGTTTCAACTGCCTCGAAGCATAAGCAATCACCTTCCCGTGTTGCGTCAACACACATCCCAAACCTTTCTTCGATGCATCACTATATATTTGAAAACCACCTGAACCAGATGGAAGAGTCAAAATAGGTGCAGACACTAAACGTTTCTTCAACTCCTCGAAACTACTTTCCCTCTCATCAGTCCAAACAAACTTCTCTCCTTTCCTCATCAATTGTGTTAAAGGCAAAGCGAGACGCGAAAAGCCTTCAACAAATCTCCTATAATACCCAGCAAGACCCAGAAAACTCCTTACTTCCGTCACGTTTGTAGGTCTCGGCCATTTTGTGATAGCCTCAACCTTCGCAGGGTCCATAGTAATACCGTCGCGAAACAATGTGACCCAAGAAAGCTACTCGATCCACCAAAACTCACACTTGAAAACTTCGCATATAATCATCTTTGTCGAAGAACCTCCGTAACCATACTAAGATGTTGCTCGTGTTCCTCCTCGGACTTAGAATACACAAGGATGTCATCAATGAAGACAATGACGAACTTATCGAGGAATTCGTGAAATACCCGGTTCATAAGGTCCATGAAAACTGCAGGAGCATTGGTCAACCCGAAAGGCATAACCAAGAATTCATAATGACCGTACCGAGTTCGAAAAGCCATTTTAGGAACATCTTGCTCCCTCACCCGAAGTTGGTGATAACCGGACCTCAGATCAATCTTAGAGAAATGCCTCGCCCCTTGCAATTGGTCAAATAGATCATCAATGCGTGGAAGAGGGTAACGGTTACGGATTGTGATACGGTTAAGTTCCCGATAATCAATACAAAGACGCATGCTTCCATCCTTCTTCTTAACAAACAATACGGGAGCACCCCATGGAGACACACTCGGACGAATAAATCCATTATCTAACAATTCTTGCAATTGCTCCTTCAGTTCTTTCAATTCGATCGGTGCCATACGGTATGGAGCTTTAGATATGGGTTCAGCACCCGGAATCAGATCTATACTGAACTCAATTTCTCGAACAGGAGGAATACCAGGAAGTTCATCTGGAAACACATCGGTAAAATCGCGCACAACGCGAATACCATCAATGCTCGGAACATCCACAGAAGTATCCTTGATAGAAGCAAGGAAACCAATACAGCCATGTGAAATCAGTGTTCGGGCTTTCATAGCCGAAATAATCCTTACGGATTTCAGAGGTTGTGAACCAGAATAGACAAAATCAGGATGATGAAGATTACCAAAGATCACTTTACGAGCATGACAATCAATGGTCGCTTTATGAGCAAACCCGATCCATGCCCAGAATAATATCAAAGTCAATCATATCGATAGGAAGAAGGTTCGCAGCACGAATACGATCATCGAAACGAAGAGGGCAATTCACATACTCAACATCAATAATCACATGAGTTTTCATCGGAGTAGCAATATATATACGGTTCATTAGTTGTGTTGGGGTTATGTTTATTTTATTTGCAAGTGAAGTAGATATTATGGAATGTGTAGCACCGGTGTCAAATAAAACAAAGACAGTACGATCTCCAATATAAAGAAAGCCCGTAATAGTACCTGAGGAACCAGATGCCTGATCACGAGTCATAGAGTAGACCCTGCCTGAATTTGGAGCAGTCCTATCATCAATCTTAGGTCCACCAGTCTTCTTCTTAGGGCAATCGATGACTTTATGATGAGTAGACCCACACCCGAAACAACCACCAGAAGCTCTATAACAAGGACCCGGATGAGTCTTCCCACAAAAAGGACATGTAGGAGGAGGGGGTAGAGCTTCAATCTTCTTCTGACCCGACGATCCCGACTGCTGATACTGCTGAGAGTCCCTACGTCGGTTGTTATTACTCTGCCCTTGACGATCACCACCATACCTACCAGTATCCCGACGATCCTGCTTCCTGTAATCTTGCTGTCTATTATTATAACCACGGTCCTGACGACCCCTCTGATCATACCCCTGGTCCTGTCGACCCCGAGAATCCTGCTTATGGTCCTGCCGACCATGACTACGAGAATCCACCCTGTTACCATCCCTATCACGCTTATAAGACACCCGATCCGCATGTAGTAACTCAATGTTGCGGGCGGCATCCTGCACTCCAAAGAACATCCTCAAAAGTAGTGTTAACGATCTTGTCCAACACCCACTTCTTCAAAGCCCACTTAAAATGACGTGCCCGACGCACAGCATCACCGGTAACCTCCGCCCAACAAAACGCCAAACGCAAGAATCTCTGCATAAACTCTCCGGATGACTCCCGATCACCACCCGAATCAACCCGTACTCTCTCTCATACCTTAAGCTCGCCATAGGAAGATATCATCGTAAAATGCCTCAATGAAATCGGCCCACGAACAAGTCTCAGCAAAATCACCTCCTTTGGCCTGAACAAGAGCAGTCCACCAGTTCTGAGCATCACCTTCCAATTTGAATGTAGCCAAACGAGTTTTAAACTCGTCACCACATCCCAGAACACGAAACAATTTCTCAACATGTGTGATCCAGTCCTCCGCTTCATGGGGAGTAGCAGCGGACTTGAATGAGAGAGGCTTGAGCTTGTTAAACCTCTCGATCCACACATGGATACCACTGGGGAGCATGAGGTGGGGTATTAGGTTGACCATTTGGTGGAGTAGGAGGTCTAGCACCACCACCGGAAGGATTCGGCCTATTCTGAAGTTATTGGCCACTTCACCACTACTCGTGGAATAGCAGGCTTCCACGGCGTTAATCATAGCTTGGAAATCAGGGGCACCATTATCCCCATCAGTGTACTGAGTAAAGCGGGTGTTCACCATCTGAATGATCATGGAAAGGGATTAGCAAAACATAAGAGAAAATAAGCACGAAAAGGAAGACGAAGCAGAAACCTATGTTACCCAAATCCTCACCAGTCAAACCTAAAGTCTTAAGGGTCAAATCTTAAGGTCCAAAAGACTCGCAGGCCATCTTTATGTACTACAGGTCGCAGCCTGGTCTCCGATACCATAATTGTAACACCCCAACCCGACCAGGGTAGAAGTGCCACAAGGATGGTGACATATCAAAGCATACATACATAACATCATACACAGCGGAAGTCTTAAACATAATTCAATAAGAAAGATCAAGCCAACACAGCTTAAGTCAAAGTACATAAGTTAAATGATGAAGAAAATAATCCAAAGGAAAAATAAGAACATAATCCAAATCCAAAGTCATAACATAGGGTGGTCATCTAAGGTAAAAGCTTCATCATAAGCTCTAACTCTCATCCCATAGCAAAGGCCCAGCTCCTATCTTAGAAACCTGCCGCAAGGAAAAGGAAATGCGGCTGAGCTTAAAAAGCCCAGTGAACAGATACATAAACAAAGCAACGATAATGAAACAGAACCGAAATATAGTGCATTGGGGAATATCATAAGGAATAAACAAATGAATAATAGAAATGAAAGGATAGGATAGTTATCTACCACGAGCCCAGAAACATATCATATCATATCATATAAGCCGTCAATATCATAATCTCATAATCAGAGGGGATACCTCTTAGGCAACCAGATAATATGAGGGGTGTCCTCATGTATCATAAAGTGGAGTGATCAGCTCCCAGAAGTTGTGAAAGGCATGTATAGCACACAGTACTAGTCACCAGACAGATATCATAAACATAATCATAGTTAAATCCACTAAACAGAACATATCTAGGATGCATCCATACGCCCCCACAGAAATCAGATTGGCCATAATAAATCATATCATAAGTGTGCACATAATATAACAGAAGGGGACGGTGTAGCCAAATCACTAGGGCCACACACTAGTCATGCCAGTGGTGCATCACAGACACGCCTATGGTACCTCCATAGGTAGGGAAACAGAAATGGCTCGGGTATCAAACTAAGAGTCAGGTCTCATATCATACAAAAGGTCATATGGCAAATGTGTATCTCAGAATCGTATCAAAGTTCAATCAAAGGGAACATAGCAATGGCTTGGGGAATCTTAAGTGTACCATATTTCCAAAGTCATAATAGCATAATGGAGCCTTTACTGAAAAGGCAGAGTATCCGTACCTTATTGGAAGCACAGAAAATAGAAACGAACTCAGAAAACAGATGTGGCTCAGGACCTCTCCTTCTTCACACCTAGAGGAGAAGAGGGGGAATCATAACTTTGCATTTTATACCCTTTACTTCCCAAAATTACACTTTAAACCTTTTAGTATTCAAAGTTACACATTAAACCCTTAACTTATCCATTTTACATAATGAGCACTTATTTTATTAAATTATTCGAATGGATACTCAAGTATTTATAATTTACACATTAAGTCCCTCAAGTTATTAAAGTTACATATTTAACCCTTAAATTTACAATTTCAATCTTTAATTATTAATAGTTACATATTAGGCCATTAAATTATCAAAATGACACATAAACCCCTGAATATATTAAATTACTCAAATCAGTCCCAAGTTTCTGAAAATTACATGTTTAGTCCCTCTCTTTTAATTATTTTCAAAACAAACCCTAATTAGGTTTAAAATACATTTTAATCCATTTAATTGCAAAACTTACACTTAACACCGACAAGTTATATTTTATTCGAATTATATACAGCTCAAATAAAGTTCCAGAATTAACCCTTAAGTTTTAAAGTTTACAAAACTCACCCAAAACATTTATATACAAATCGTATAAACCAAAAACAAAGGAATTAGAAACCCTAATCCTTCTAATCAATTCTCAATCATCATCTCATCATTAATATCATTAATTAACACCATTTCCAGTCCTAAACCAAAACCCTAGATCCCACGATTTATTTTTCCTTTTTCTCTTTATACGATTTATACAAAATTCAACAAATCAAATAATTTCGAAACACATGTTTTAAGCCATGACAATTCTTTCCAACATTTTTACAGATCATATTACATCATAATAAGTGTATAATAATTTTATTAATAATTATTCTGGATCGGAGCATATATTTCACATTTAAACACGTTTTTAGGGTTTTAAATCACGAAAACGATGTAGAGCATGCATGGATCGAATCAACCATTTTATTTGATGTTTATATGATGTAAGGGACCTGAGAAAAAATACCAAACCAAGGATTGAACGTGTGGAAAAGGCTGCACGATTTGTTGTATACGCGTATGAGCAAAAACGAACCAGAAATCCACACGACTCCAAAAGCTTCTCCACGACCTTTCTATCATTTTTCCCAGAGTATAAATGATATGAGGATTATGAGAAAAATCATAGACGAATTTTAGGGAGGTCGAACAGATCATAAACGAATTACCTTGTTTATAGGGCTCGACAAAAGAAAACCAAAGCCACGATCGATCCAAGCTTCAACAATTCAAAAGGGTATTTTTCTAGGACTTCTTGGATGTTGTTTGATTACAGAAAAATGCTTAGGAGTGTTGTGAATGTCGAATGGAGGCTATGAGAATTGTTGTGTGTGTTATGAAAATCGGCAAATTAGGGTTTTGTGGAGAAAAGATATGGATTGACTTTTTAAAAGGGAAAACCGTGTGATGAGGGGAGGGCCTGGTCCAGAAAAATTCGTGATTATAGGTGGGAGGATATTTGGTGATAATTATCTTCCATATTTATAAAGATATCTATCATTTTAAATCAATTAAATCATAAAACAAATGCATTTTGTGTCCATCGGCCCTATGAGGGTATTTTGGTAATTTTGTAACTTTTTTAAATGTTAAATGAAGTTGTTAAAATTACTTTGGATCATAACTTGTTCATTGTTAGAAGTTTGGAATTATTTGGATACTTTATAAGCTTTTAATTAAATTTTAAACTTGTAGGGGTATTTTGGTCTTTTCACATGTTCTCAGATTTTAGGTGTTACACCACCAGTTGAGAATTAAGGAATCGGATATACCGAAGTCTGCTTTCAGGTCCCGATACGGGCATTATGAATTCATAGTGATGCCGTTTGGACTTACCAATGCTCCTGCAGTATTCATGCAATTGATGAATCGGGTATTCTTGGAATACTTGGATAAATTTGTGGTCGTCTTCATTGATGACATCTTGATATATTCGAAGGACGCAGAGGAACATGCCGAACATTTGCGTGTGGTTTTGAGCACCTTGAGGAAGGAACAGCTGTATGCAAAGCTTTCTAAGTGCGAGTTCTGGCTTAGGGAAGTAACCTTCATTGGGCATGTGATATCAGCCGACGGGGTTCAGGTGGAGCCGAAGAAAGTCGAAGCAATCTTGGAATGGGAAGTTCCTAGTAACGTGAAAGAAGTTCGGAGTTTCCTAGGACTTGCGGGATATTATCGCCGCTTTGTAGAGGGATTTTCCAAGATCTCTCGTCCGCTCACTCAGCTGTTGCAGAGAACTCAAAAGTTTAAGTGGGATGAGAAATGCCAGGCTGGTTTTGATGAACTTAAGAAGAGACTGACGACAGCACCTATTTTAGCATTGCCAGATGGAACTGATGGGTTCATGGTGTACAGCGACGCTTCAAATCAGGGTCTGGGATGTGTGTTGATGCAAAGAGATAAGGTTATTGCCTATGCTTTTCGGCAGTTAAAACCATACGAGGTTAACTACCCGACTCATGATCTGGAGTTAGCAGCTGTGGTCTTTGCATTGAAAATTTGGAGACATTATTTGTACGGCACTCACTGTCAGATCTTTACCGATCATAAGAGCCTCAAGTACATTTTCAGTCAGAAAGAATTAAACATGAGGCAGAGAAGGTGGCTGGAATTGATCAAGGATTACGACTTGGAAATTCTCTATCATCCGGGGAAAACAAACGTAGTAGCCGATGCATTGAGCCGTAAACCTGTTTCTCTTCGAGTGTTGGAAGCACTTACATCCCAAACCAGTATTCGCCGAGAACTGATCCGCGAGGGGATTGAAGTATGGGCACCAGGAATCCAAGGGCAACTTTACGTGATGGAACTGACTTCATCACTAGTCGAGGAGATCAAGTCTAAGCACTTGAACGATTCTCTGATCCTTCGATTGTGTGATGAAGTAAAGAAGGGAAAAGCCCCAGGATTCGTGATACAAGACGATTGAGTTCTGAGATTTCAGAGTCGACTTTGCGTTCCCGATGATGATGATTTGAGACGGACTATTCTGAAGGAAGCTCACAGCACGCCATATTCCATTCACCCGGGCAGCAGTAAGATGTATAAGGATTTAAAACAAAATTTCTGGTGGGGGAATATGAAGAAGGACGTAGCAGAGTACGTTTCGAAGTGCTTGACTTGTCAGCAGGTTAAGATTGAACATCAGCGACCTGCCCGTATGTTAAAGCCGCTTCCAATCCCTGAATGGAAGTGGGAGGACATCTCGATGGATTTCATCACCAGTATGCCAAGGAATAGAACGGGAATGAACATGATTTGGGTTGTAGTTGATCGACTAACCAAGTCGGCTCATTTCCTAGGAATTAAAGATGCATGGGGACCCGAGAGATTGGCGCGAGTATTTATTGCGGAGATAGTCAGATTGCATGGGACACCGAAGACCATTATTTCGGATCGAGATGGTCGCTTCGTGTCGCACTTCTGGAAAGCAGTTCACAGGGCTTTGGGGACTGAGCTCAACTTTAGCACGACTTATCATCCCCAAACGGACGGTCAGTCCGAAAGGACTATACAAACAGTAGAAGACATGCTTAGAGCTTGTGCATTAGATTGGTCAACTGATTGGGAAGTTCACTTGCCCTTGATTGAATTCACTTATAATAATAGTTGGCATGCTTCTATTAAGATGGCACCATTTGAAGCTTTGTACGGGAGAAGATGCCGATCACCCCTGTATTGGGATGATTCTTCGGATTTGATCGGGACGGAACCGGAATTGATTATTCAGACTCAAGAGAAGGTAGCTTTGATTCGAGAAAGATTGTTGATCGCCTGCAGTCGTGAAATCTTATGCAGATATACGTCGTCGCCCTCTAGAGTTCGACGCTGGGGACCATGTATTATTGAAGGTGTCTCCTACACGAGGGATTTTCCGTTTTAGGAAGAGAGGCAAGCTTAGTCCAAGATATATCGGACCATTCGAGATCCTCGAGAGAGTTGGAGATTTAGCATACAATTTGGCCTAACCGCCATCGCTGAGTCACGTTCACAATGTGTTTCACGTATCCCAATTACGGAAGTATGTACCGGACCCCAGTCACGTCATTGATTTCGACGAGATCGAAATAGCTAATGATGGCACCTTCGAAGAGAGACCAATCAAGATACTTGAGAGTCGGATCAAACAATTGAGGAATAAACCAATACACTTGGTTAAAGTACAATGGTCACGACACGTAGTCGAAGAGGCCACTTGGGAAACGGAGGACAGTATGAAGGCTAGATATCCAGAGTTGTTTTCATCTTAAGTTTCGGGACGAAACTTCTTTTTAGGGAGGAAGGATGTAATACCCGAGATTTCTGACTTGTATTTGGAACTTGTGATATTGTAATCGTTGTACTTGATCTGAGTATTATTCTCCGTATTTCATAATCCGATGTTGTCGAGCGTATGATTTCATGTACGTGATTTACAAATTATAATTCTGCGCATGTAGCGAACGCTATCGGCTATGTGTAGCGTACGCTAACATAGACTCAATAGCGCACGCTACAAAGGATTATTAGCGCACGCTATGCGTGGTCAATTTGATTGAGACGTGCGGTAGGTGAGATCTGGCCGGGGGACCCCTGTCGGATCGTGTCGGGATGAACCTGGACGGCTTTCGGGAAAATCCAAGTCAATGCCTTAGCGCACGCTACAGGTATATGCGTAGCGCACGCTAAGTGCTGAATACAGTTAAGTCAGTGAGCCGTTAGCGCACGCTACGAGCAGGGACTAGCGCGCGCTAATAGCCATTTCTTATAAATAGGAAAGCATCCTATTCGTGATTTCAGTTCTTTCTTCTCCCATTACCCGAATTCTTACACTTAGAACATAACTTCCTTCATCCTAAACACTTCATATCAACACCCTAGCTCGTGATTGAAGATCGGACATCGTTGGAGATTGGTGTTCAAGCCTTCGGTGTTGGATTGCTTCGATGTCCTCCGTGTTCTTCACTACTTTGAGGTAGGTGATTCTTCACCGATGTTAGTAATGTTCTTAAGGACGTCTGATCATGTTTTGATAGCCAGTTATTTCGTTATAATCGGTCATCACACGTTAGAAGGATACTTTTGACGTATCGACACTATTTATCGTATGAACCTTTGAACCATCTTAGTATATGGACTCCTAAGCATTTTCAAATCGATTTATGATCAGTAATCGGATATTACCTAGATTGTTACGTTTTACACATTGGAGTCATGCGTTTTGGAACGTAGGACGAACGGAACTTAGAATATTTCTTGAAGATCTAAGATGAATTATGATGTTGAGATGATTATCCGTATATTTGTATCTCATAATCATAGAACTTCCACAAACCTTATTAGCATGATATGCCCGAGGATAACTTGTATTATCACCATAGAATTCATGAGTTCATCACCATTCAACCCAGTTTTCTAGTAGCAGTATTCTGCCATGCAAGATTAGCGCACGCTAACATATGTAAGTTAACGTGCGCTATCGGGGTTAAGTTAACGCACGATACATACGTAACGTACGTTATGAGATCAGCCGAGTCAAACTGTCAGTCCGTGGCTAGCGCACGCTAGGCTTATACGATAGCGTACACTAACAGGCAGGCTTAGCGCACGTTACGTTGAGTACGTAGCGCACGCTAAGCAGACCAGGCAGATTGTTTATTTTGAGCTTTTTGGCCGTAGACCGAATTGCTAGGCCATCGTTCGACTTGAGATGATTTGTATATCATTCCTTTTGTTAAGGTTCGAGCTTGTTACGTTGATCGAAGGAGGCGGCCTTCGAGTGTGTTGAGATCATTGAAGTATTCCATTCTTGCCATTTTCGAGGCAAGTATCATATGTCGAGTTCGATTTATATTGAAACTTTGATCATGCGTGTGGTTTTGTTCATGTTGTTGAATATGAGATGTATTTCTGAAATTTCTCGTGGTATTCGTTGTTATTTGTTCGTATTGATGAACATATTGAAATGCATATATGTATGCATAGTTGATTGATTTATGGTATAAATGATCCGAGGGGATCATGAGGATCTATGCTGAGGGCGCTGGATCGAATGTCCACCATGCGTTGGTCGGACGGGATCATCATGGGGATCTATCTTTGAGGGTCTTTGGATTCTTTGGATGGGTTTTCCACCATGCGTTGGTCCGACGGGATCATCATGGGGATCTATACCAAGGGCGCTGGATCGCTGGATTACCCTGTACTGTGTTGATGGAATCGTGAGGATTCACATCGTTGGATTCCGGTAGCGGAAGTCCGTTTTGCATGTTTTATGATGCATTGATGATTTATGTATTGCGATACTTGTACTAGCATTGTTTTGCTAACCCCTTCGGGGGTGGACATTGTTTTGATGTTCAGGTGGCCGAGGAGCGGGGAAGCAACCACAGTACCGACAGGACGATGAGATGGCTCAGTGATGTGGTTGATGTTTATTGTTATTGTGATTTGTCTTCTTGGTCTATTTAGTACTCGAGTACGTCTGTTTTAATAATGTCTTTTCGATATGGTTGTATAAGTTAACTCATTTGATCGGTTGAATCAAATCTGTATTGGAACTTCAGTTATACGATTGGATTATGTTTACACTCCTTTTAAAATTAGCCTTGTAAATCCTTACCTAAAGGGTTTACGGCGCTGTAATTATTCCGAATATCTCGGGGTGTTACACGTTAGGCCTGAAAAGTATATAAATGTATCTAATATCTTTAATAGATGCGGAACTTGTTGTCATTGGTCATGCACCTGTCGTGCATTAAATAACGTTATAATTAGAGTCACAATGACACTATGCTTATGAAGCATACATGACTGAAATTCATTGTCCTGAAGATAATGTAAATTTTGCATGGTTTATCTGGCACAGTTATGCCATCATCTTAATTTGATATAATTTCAGATATTGTTTGATAATCTGTTGATTACTATGGTTATAGGATAATCTCATACTTAACAAATTATTGTATGCATGATTGATTTCAAATATGCATAGGCACGTTTAGCGATCAATTTATTAAGAGGTAATGTTACGGCCAAGCTAGTATTATTTAATGATGCTCACTTTATCAATAATGAGACCATATATTTCCTACGTTCGAGAAGAACATTGTTAAAGATATTCAAGTAGAAATATTATCAACTTGAAACCACTAAATGAAAAGGTAGTGAATTCCTTTGAGTAAAAATATAAAATGTACAGCCAGAAGCGTACATCAGTCAACTTATACGACCATAAGCGTATATTACTTGAATTTATAGCCAGAAGCATACAATACTTAAATTGTATAGCCAGAAGCCTACAATACTTAAATTATATAGCCAGAAGCATATAGTACTTAAACGGTGCAGCCAGAAGCGTACGTTACTGAAATTATACGGCCAGAAGCATACATTAGATTAGTGGTATTATTACAATTATGTCGGTCAAGTTAAATATAACCGTTAGCTGGCAGCTACCTATATATTAATTTGTAATAATTTGGGGATTCCAATCACAAACTAATGACCTTGACATGTATTGCATGCTCTGTCCAGCTTGCTAAATCGGGAAATTAAATACTAGATTATTGTATATACAAGGAATTATAGATGTTGTATTCATCCAGCAGATGGTGTCACTACAAGATACTGGGCTTTTTGCGACATCGGAAAAGTGTCGCTAACACTTGTTTTAATGTCGCAAATGTTGATTTGCGACATTTTCTGCGTCATTGTAAATTACATAACAGCCCGTGTAGCATTTTTATGACACTTTTTTTTCAGTTGTGTCGCAACATATACGACAATTTTTGCCACGCTAAATTGATTGTCATATAAAATTGGCGACATATTACGCGTCATTAGTCGTGGTGACGCGTGTTTGTTTGCGTCACATTACACGACATTAGTTAACATGACGCTTCCTTGTTTGCGACACTAGCATGCGGCAGTAGAATGAATGTGTCGTTTTATTTCTACAACACTTTTTCATTTGTGTCGCAACATATACGTCATTTTGTGCCACATTAAATTATTTGTCGTATTAAAATTGCATCACATTACGTGTCATTAGTCATAGTGTTGCATGTTAGTATGCGTCGCATTACACGACATTAGTTAAAATGACGCTTCTATTTGCGACACTAGCATGCGACATTAGAATGAATGTGTCATTTTATTTCTACAACAATTTTTCGTTTGTGTCGCAACATATACGTCATTTTGTGCCACATTAAATTATTTGTCATATAAAATTGGCGTCACATTACGTGTCATTAGTCATAGTGTTGCATGTTAGTATGCGTCACATTACACGACATTAGTTAAAATGATGCTTCTATTTGCGACACTAGCATGCGACATGAGAGTGAATGTGTCGTTTTATTTCTACAACACTTTTTTATTTGTGTCGCAACATATACGTCATTTTGTGCCACATTAAATTATTTGCCATATAAAATTGGCGTCACATTACGTGTCATTAGTCATAGTGTTGCATGTTAGTATGCGTCACATTACACGACATTAGTTAAAATGACGCTTCTATTTGCGACACTAGCATGCGACATTAGAATGAATGTGTCGTTTTATTTCAACAACACTTTTTTATTTGTGTCGCAACATACACTACAAAAAAAACAGTTTTTACCGACGCCATTACCAACGCCCGTTATTTAATTGATTTACCGACGCCATTGCCGACGACCGGTTCGCAGACTTATTTTTTTTTCTTTTTTTCACATTTACCGACGCCATTTACCGACGCCACTTTGGCGTTGATAAATTTTTATTATTATCTTTTTTTCTTTTTTTCACATTTACCGACGCCATTTTGGCGTTGGTAATTTTTTTTTTTTTTAATTTAACGACGCCGTTTACGCCATTACCGACGCCATTTCGGCGTCGGTAAATTTTTTACACTATCCCACATCGAAAAAACAGTAGTGTTTTAGGTGGTTTATAAACCAAAATCCTTCTCAACCATTTGAAATTGAATGGAGCCTGAACCTGACCCGCCCGGACCCGGACCCGACCCGCCCGGACCTGACCGAACCTGACCGAACGTGACCCGCTTGAGCCCGGACCTAACCCGCCTGAGCCCGCTTTGAGCCGGACGTGACTACTTTGAGTCGACGACTTTTTAGATTTTTTTTTTAATTTAACGACGCCAAAAATGGCGTCAGTAAAAAATTACCATCGAGCGTTTTTCCAACGACGGGTTGCCGTCGGTAATGGCGTCGGTAATTTTTTTACCAACACCATTTTCTGTTTTACCAACGGCGTTTGGCGTCGGTAAAAACTGTTCTTTTTGTAGTGATATACGTCATTTTGTGCCACATTAAATTATTTGCCATATAAAATTAGCGTCACATTACGTGTCATTAGTCATAGTATTGCATGTTAGTATGCGTCAAAATTTACGATGTTAGTGGAAATAACGCCTCCTTATTTGTGACACTACCGTGCGACATTAGAATGAATGTGAAGTTTTCTTTTTGTGACACTTTTAATTAATGTTGCAATTTATACGACATTTTTTGCATCACTAAATTAATTGTTATATAAGTTTTGCAACACTCTACACGTCATTAATCGCGTTGACGCATGTTAGTTTGCGTCACATGGCTTGTGACATTACAATTAATATGTTGTAGATTTTAGCTACACATGCTACGTCATTTTAAACCACTATAATGTACAAAACAAATAACAAAAAGTCACAAAATACACCAAAAATAATATTTCAACTAGTTATAAAGTTCAACACATAATAACAAATAATTTCTAAACGACAAAAGTGAAATTATAAATACTTATTCAACATACTTGCATACCATCAATTATTCAAAAAAACAAATTGAAATAAAAATATCTCTATGCAAGAATGCAAATTCCATAGCTGCAAGCTCTTCATTGCTATCTTTCTTCCAGTTTTTCCTTGCTCCTATGTAATTTATATAATTTTTTTATTATATTGTACAAATAAATAAGGTATAATATTAACAGAGAACTCATAATTTATTGTAAAATATTGTTTTATCAAAATATCTGTGTACATAGAGCATCTTCACGTGTGTTGTCCTTCTCCGAGTTATTTGTTACTTTCTCTCTCTAACAAAATTGATCACAAAAAAAACTCTTTAAATTTGGAAAATAAGGTATAATATTAACAGAGAACTCATAATTTACCTCAAGATCAGTTTCATTGTCTTCCTTAGTGCTCTCAAAAATATTAGCTCCTAGTAATAACCCTTTATTGGGAGCTTGTATGCGCCGAGAACTAAAAGTCGACCCTGATGCCTGCAACATTTTTATTTAAAACCATGAATTAAGCGATACTGTAGTAATGAAATTAAAATTTTGAATTTATTAGAACTTACAATGATATTTTGATCCTCTAACATGTGAAGTTTAGACCAAAGCTGTTGGGATTCGGTGCCTAAAACGAAGGCCCAGCGGAAGCGGTAAAACGAAAATTAATTCGATTCGAATCCCTACGAGGATCGATCGAGCTACGTATATACGAATATATAAACGAAAAGCAAGAGTCGTAAGAAACTAACCCTCGAAGTCCATTGATTAAATGGAAACCTTCTCTTGAGCTATTCCCCAAGCTTTAGTTGATCTCTACGTATCCGATCCGCTCCAAGCCCTTGAACGATCCAACGCCGAAAGCACCGCGTCTCTACTTGCCACGCGCCGGAAAAATGACCGGAATAACAACACTTGATTAACCTCTAAGGTTACGGCTAGAATCAAATGATGAAGCTTTTATTATTACACTCTAAGTGTATAATATATCTCTCAATAATTTTCTCTCAATTTTTCTCCAAGAAAAATGAAGAGGAAGTGAATGAAGAAGATGAATATGAGTGTTAAACTCAAAGTCTATCTCTCTCTCTATATTCTCACGTTGAAAGATTGTACAATACAAGTGAGGAGAGTCTTCATTTTATTCCCCATAAAATCCTCCCAAATCAAGACCAAATAATTAAAATGAATTAATTAAAAGATCTTGTTCCCTTGATTATTCAAGTCATCCACCAACTAAGGTGGAGACTATGACCAAAGGAAAGAGGAGGGAAATTGGAATGTCCATCTAGAAGGAGCCGGGACAAGTTCGGTTCGTTTCGGACTCCCGTGAGTCCAAACAGATAAACTCCTATTCCGTTCCGATATATTTGTGTCGTTTAATTAATCCAATTAATTAAACATATCAAATACAAAATAACATAATTAATTTCTCCAAGAAATAATTATATTTATGAATTAAATTAATCACCCAGTAATTTATTTAATTCATTAGGCCGTAAATCAATTTATCTAATAAATCGATTTAGACATCCAATGTCCCAATTAGATATCCAATATCTAATATTCATAATGAGAGAATTAGCTTTATTTATTCCGTCGTCAATCCTATTGCGCGACTCGGTAGGTCCGTCTCAGTCAGCAATGGGAGGAACCAAAGAGTAGTAGCACCACCTAGCCAGCCTGGCGGCCTACACTGTACCCCAACTGAGAGCGAATGATTGGGATCATTCAAGAACCATTCTGTCGTGAATACCAGTATACGTATAAACCCTTCTTTCAAATGTGCCGATCAAGTTATAGGGTCACGGTCAGTCAAACCCTATCTGTACTTGACGCTATGCATACGTTAATGCAAATCGAGATCATCGAGCTGTCGTGTATCTAATACAACTAGCTCCAATGCTTTGGCCAAAGACTAATGATCTCATATGCAAATAACCGCATAGGACATATAACCCGCTCACTAACGGGAGAAAGAATTCTATCTTGGTATTCAGTAGGACCTGCTACTTGCCCGTCAAGATGCACGTCGAGGTTGACCCCCGCCTTCCGGTTTACAGGGTCGAACTACTCTAATGAAAATCTTAACGTCACAAGCACATCCCTACTAAATCCTCAAGTCGAAGGTTCACGAATACCTATCACAACCTTTCAATTCCGTCATTGACTGTCCCGGAGTGAAATCTGTGTGACGAATCGAGGGTGAGTCGGTTCGAGTATACTAATCTAATTAGCATACCCATAACGTGTGCTACCACTAACCATTAGTGTTCGACAGGCACTCTCCATGTCAAAGAACACGTCATACAAGTCTTCACATAAACTTAGCGCCCCATCAAGTTTCATCGACTTGCGAACGATTAAGTATTTGAGCTATAAGCTTTCCAGTGCCGACCCCCTTATCCAATAAGGAGTGGAACGTTTTGCTCTCAAATACACGGACTAGTTTCTATATGTTTATTTACGAGTTAGGAATGCCAGTAACTACCAGTAAATAAAGAAACATTCATTTGCCTTATATAAATGGTTTACATAATTACAAGTACAATGCCCTCACTCAACAACCTCTGAGTGGCATTCGAGGGCATACTCCTAACAATCTCCCACTTGCACTCAATGCCACACACTATGGTATCTAATACCCATGTTCTCCAGATGACGCTCCAAGCTAGTCTGAGAAAGTGGCTTGGTCAGTGGATCGGCGACGTTGTCGGCCGAGTCTACTCTGTGCAGCACAATGTATCCCTTGCGAACAAATTCTCTTACGAGATGATACTTCCTCTCAATATGTTTGGTCTTTGTTGTGAAACCTCGGCTCCTTGGCACGTGCTCTGACTCCGCCGTTGTTGCGATGCAATAGACAGTGACTCGGACATGGTATCATTTGAAGTTCTCCCAGAAACTTCTTAATCCAGAACCCTTCCTTGGAAGTCTCCGAGGCTGCTTGATACTCAGCCTGACAGGTGGAATCAGCATTCGCGCTTTGCTTGGCACTACGCCAAGATATTGCTCCTCCATTAAGAGTAAATATGTAGCCAGAAGTGGACATCAAGTCGTCCTTCAGTCCTTGGAAGTCCGAATCAGTGAATCCCACCACATCCAATTCTCCACCGCCATACATCAGAACCATATCTCTAGTCCTTCTTAAGTACTTGAGAACGTTCTTCTGATGTCCAATGTTCCCTACCTGGGTTTGCCTGAAACCTACTCACCACGCTTACAGCCTGCGCGATGTCAGGTCTTGTACACAACATAGCATACATAAGGCTACCCACGGCCGAAGCATATGGTATATTACTCATTTCCTTTCGTTGTTCCTCATTTTGAGGACACATCTTCAAGGTGAGTTTTATTCCATGTCGCATCGGTAGGAACCCTCTTTTAGAATCATTCATCTTAAATCGCTTTAAGATCTTATCTATATAGAGGGCTTGGGAAAGGCCTATTGTTCTCTTGGCTCTATCCCGGTAGAGTCGAATTCCAAGAATATAGGTTGCTTCTCCCAAGTCTTTCATGGAGAAATTACTCGAAAGCCAAGCTTTTACAGAACTGAGCATTCCCACATCATTTCCTATTAGTAGAATATCATCCACATATAGTACTAAGAATGCGATCTTGCTCCCACTAACCTTCTTGTATACACAAGGTTCCTCTTCATTTTGCATGAAGTCAAACTCTTTGACCGCCTCGTCAAAACGAAGGTTCCAACTACGCGACGCTTGCTTCAGTCCATAAATGGAACGCTAAAGCTTGCACACTTTCTGAATATCGACTTCGGACACAAAGCCTTTAGGCTGCTCCATATAGATTTCCTCCTCGAGGAATCCATTAAGGAAAGCCGTCTTTACGTCCATTTGCCATATCTCATAATCGTGGTAGGCATCTATAGCAAGTATCATGCGAATAGACTTGATCATGGCTACGGGCGAGTAGGTATCGTGGTAATCGATCCCTTCCTTTTGGGTATAACCCTTTGCCACAAGCCTGGCCTTATAGGCGTCAACCTTGCCATCACCATCAGTCTTTCTCTTGTAGATCCACTTGTTCCCAATAGGCACTATGCCCTTGGGGCGGTCTACTAGAGTCCAGACCTGATTGACATGCATCGAGTCTATCTCAGCTTCCATAGCTTCACGCCATTTCGCGGAGTCTACATCCACCATCGCTTGGTCATAGGTCGTCGGGTCGGTCTCTTGTCTATCACTTGGAACCTCATGGAGACCCAATTCCTCCAAGTGCACAAGCCCATACCTCTCAGGTAAATGAGACACCCTACTAGACCTACGAGGTGGTTGTACTTGTGTTTCAGAAAGTTTGGTTCCAGTTTCTTGCACAGGTGTCTCCCGAGGAGTTTCATTGTATTCTTCTAAAGAAATACTTCTACCTGCTCCGCCTTCCTGAATGAACTCATCTTCCAGGAAGTGTGCTTGTAAAGCAACATTGATCCTTCGATCTTCGGGCATGTAGAATAGATATCCCATTGTCCCAGACGGGAATCCAATGAAACGTCCCTTCGCAGACCTAGCTTCCAACTTTTCCACCTTAGTCTTCTTGACATAGGCGGGACATCCCCAAATCCTAATATGATTAAGACTTGGTTTCCTTCCCTCCCACATCTCATGTGGAGTTTTAGGAACGGATTTGGAAGGACACCTGTTTAAGATATAAGCGGCAGTCAGGAGTGCATACCCCCACAGGTAAATTGGTAAGTCAGTATAGCCCAGCATGGAACGGACCATGTTTAACAAGGTCCGGTTCCTTCTTTCTAACACACCATTTAACTGAGGAGCACCTGGAGGTGTTAGTTGTGAAACTATTCCATGTTCCTTAAGGAACTCGTCAAACTCCGTACTCATATACTCACCACCTCGGTCCGACCGAAGTGCTTTGATATGATTACCAGTTTGTTTCTCGACTAGGGCCTTGAATTCCTGGAATTTCTCAAAGGCCTCGGATTTATGTTTCATTAAGTATACATAACCATACCTAGTATGATCATCTGTAAACGTAATGAAATATTTATATCCGTCACGTCTTTGCTTCAAAGCACCACATACATCGGTATGGACTAATCCCGATTTATCGGCTCTTTCAAAAGTCCTGTGAAGGGGACTTAGTCATTTTGCCTTTAAGGCAAGATTCACAAGTAGGAAAGGGATCCGATCCCAATGGACCCATAAGTCCATCCTTTTCCATCTTGTAAACCTTGGTCTGACCAACATGACCAAGTCTAAGATGCCATTTCAAACCTTGATTGGTTTCATCCCTACCACGTTTTCTAGTCATAGTATTCACAACTACTTTGTTGCTGAGATTTAGATGATACAATCCATTTAACAATGTAGCAGTACCCACTAGTTTATTTCTAAAATAAATTTTGCAGGAACCATCACCAATGAAAAATGAAAAGCCCTTTCGGTCCATGACGGAATGGATACAATGTTTTGTGCCCCTTGGGCAAAACAAGTACATCTTCTAAAGTCAAAACAAAGCCGGATTCTAAACCCAAAAGAAGTGATCCTATGTCGGTCGCCTCGACACTATGCCCGCTTCCGACCGTGATCATAACTTCTCGGCTCCAAGCTTCCTACTTTGTTCCGCATCCGATTCACGGTACAAATATGAGAACTAGCACGAGAATCAAGTATCCAGAAGTAGAAAATACAAGAGCGAGAACAATTTGTTTCCAAAACTAAAAGTTACAGACCAAGTGCCATGAAGAATCGGACAGTCTCTAGCCCATTGGCCCAGCTCACCGCACTTGAGACAAGCATCCTTCTTCTTCTTGTTCTTCGGAACCATCGGGGCCTTGCCCTTACCCTTGAGGTCCTTAGCTTGCGGTCCAGTCCGCTTCTTGGTCTTTTTCTTCTTATTCTTAAACCTCCGAGGTCCAGAAGAAATCACAAGAGCAGACTCCTTCATCCGCGGAGTCTTCATCTGAGACTGAGCGGTCACAAGTTTGTTCATTAGCCCAGCTAAATTACATGCAATCTCATTGCAGTTGAAGTTCATAACAAACTGTGGGAAGGAATCAGGGAGAGACTGAAGAATAAGGTCGGTTTGGAGAGAAGTATCCATTTTAAAATCAAGAGCATCCAATCTCTCAATCCTGGATATCATTTTGAGGTGTTCCCCAACCTTCTCACCTTCCTTCATCCTTGCACCGAACAGTTGCTTGGATATCTCATATCTAGCAGTTCTGATGTGCTCACCATAAAGCTCGGTTAAGTGAGATAGAATCTGCCTAGCAGAAGTCATTTTCTCATGAGCTCTCTGAAGCTCATTAGACATGGAAGCCATCATATAAGCACGGACTTTCATGTCATCCTTAACCCACTTTTCGTGGTTTTCAATCTCTTCCTGATTGGCTCGGGTCCGCACAGGAGGCGCCGGAATGTCCGTCTCCAAGACGTATCCCAGTGCCTCTATACTGAGGACAGTCATCAGATTGCGGAGCCAATCCACAAAGTTAGGTCCCATTAAGGTGTTCTTTTCGAGTAGAATTGCGAGTGGATTCATTGTCATATTGAGATTTGTCTGCATTAAGTATAACAGATTAATTAGTGACTTATTATATTATGATCTGAGTATAGAATTAAGGTCCTTTCTATTCTTGTTACCCATCTCCCACTATTTTATCGGAATAACACACTCCCATGTGAAATCCGGAAGTATCGTCGCTCTACTTCATAGTGGCGATCGAGTTCTTTATAAATCTTAATAGAGGGCAACCGAACAGGTTTCTAGTCTATTAATTTTCATAAAGTGGTGTCCAACACCAACCCATCTAATGGATGATTCGATCTTCTTTTTCCCCTTGTTCACTCCCCTCAACCTATACGGTTTCTATGGTTCGTGAACAAGTTAAGTTTATACCATCGACGCAATCGCCACAATTGAATCTTATCTGGCAACCTATCAGGTTTCTAGGGATAAAATTTGCTCCAACCGAAGGCATCCAATGCGCTCCCAGTAATTTATCCGTCCTTCCCGAACGACTACCCCGATAACTCGGAAGCATAGCACATCCGGTTTGGATTTCAATTTCCCGAAAGCTCGATGGAGGGAAGGAAAACCTTGAAACCTTATAAACTTAATAATTTGTTGTGGGAGAATTTTCGCGATTAACGTTACACTTTGCACATTAATCATATTAGCGCGTTTGTGGCATTCATACAATATGAAACAACCATGCTACCAACATGTGGTTCATGGACCGTTCCTAGAAAACAAAAACTCCGTAATCTAATTACAAGTCTTCTTCTTGAATCTTCGTCTTCTCGAAATGGATCTTCCTCCGGTCTTCGTCATTACATATAAACTTTACATCGAAATTGCATCCTAGATACAAACATTTCTAGTAAAATAAATAGGCTCAAAACGGCCTTTACAACCCAATCGAATAAAACGAACGATTCAAAACTAAGTCCACGAACCACATCCCCATTCAAAAGCATTCATCCAATAAATACTATATAAATGGAAAGCGTAGAGATACATTGATCCAATCAACAATACGAACCGATCCAATCAAATTCGGTCGATCACAAGTATTCCAATTAATCAAATTTCCCTTATAAAATGAAGTACCATATGTAACACCCCCAAGATATTCGAGGTGTATTACAGCGCCGTGGACCCCTACATGGGACCCACCAGGCTAACACAAGAAAACACCTCTCGACTAACCATCTCGGTTAGCAAGGAAACAATTGTTAACAACAAGAACATAAAACAACACGTCCGGTACAACCGGCATAATAAACATCAACCGACAAATACGGTAACTCCAACGAAGTCCAAACACAATCCGAAAGGAAAAGTCTAAGTACTCGCGAGTACAATCTATAAGTTTACAATTTGGAAAACATCCACATCAAAAGAGATAGTAGGAAATAACAAGACTCAATTGCACATGTCAACAACCTTGGCCGACATCCTCGTACCATCCCAGCGCCCGCTCGTCTGGATGAACATAACCTGAAATCCATAACAAGAATTTCCCCAAAACGGGTCCCCAAAGGGGTTAGCAATTACGCTAGTACAAGTAATCAAGGCAAACCAATCGCTTACACATTTCATAGTACATGCACCAATATCATTTCAAAAACCAAAACCAGACATGTCTTTTCCGGAAAACATACAGTCCACAATTAGCCTTGAGAACAGGGCGGCAGCATACATTCTCACTCGAGGCCTCATAGGGACCCTACCGAGTTGGCTACAATTACAGAAAAACAAAACCACGCACACGCTATGCCGTGAGAACAGGCGGCAGATACATTCTCACTCGAGGCCTCACAAGGACCCTACCGAGTTGGCTAGCGGTACGAAACTCGTGAAATCCAGGCGGCGGATAGATTTCCCTCCTTGACCCCATCGGGCCAACACAAGGTGAGTTACACACAAGTAATATACATCACCATTTCATGTTAAGCTTAAAGGTTTCCAAAAATACTTGCCTTGAATTATTTTGATGACGCAACGAACGGACAGGATAATCACCGACGAACACTAGGAATCAACGGGACCGAACCTAACGATTTCGAAGAACATAATTACAACCAACTCTAGCCGAATACGGAAATGGAATACACCCGAAAACCCGCCTACGATTCATGTATATTCGAATAAAAATAACAACGAGGGCGGACCACAACCAAACCCTCTCGATTCCGCAAAACTATGAAAATATACCATGAATCCGTAGGAAAATTAATGATATCAACAAGATTAATCATATTCATTAAGAATCCATCAACAAAACGGAAAGAATCGGACAAAAACCCCAAAATCCCCAATTATCCAAAAGGGAGGGTTTCAAGAAATATTACCTTTGGAGATTCAAGTACTAAGATCCGTAGAACACGCGTTGGATTGATCGTCCGGGCTTCACTACCGAAGAAAAATGATGAAAATCAACCCCTCAATGGATAAAGATGAAGAACTCTTCCCCTCTCTCTCACTCTCTCTCGCGATGCAGGTGAAATGAAGGAGAAGACGACCGATCTCGTCTAATAAGGACGAGATTGCACAATTACCGCTTTGTGTGCGGCACACGGCCAAGTGTGCCGCGGCACAAAGCAAAAATTTACTCCCAGTTTCGGCATTGTGCCGCGGCACCGTCTGATTGGGTTTAGGTCGCAGAAGACGCCTGCAGGTGTGCCGCGGCACCGGACAGTGTGCCGCGGCACGGACAGTGTGCCGCGGCACCGGACAGTGTGCCGCGGCACTGCTGCACTGCGCGGCTGCAGGATGGGTGTGCCGCGGCACACGCATGCTTTGTTCGACCAACAATCGAAGGAATTTGTGTGCCGCGGCACACACATCTTGTGCCGCGGCCCACACCCCCTATTGGGTTCCAAAATGATAAAAATGATCCGGAAAGAGAATAAAACGATAGGAATCAATATTTGAGAACCAACAACACGAAATGGATTCACGGGAACCCCGAAACGGCGGTTCCGCACAACAATAACGAGAATACAGTTCAACAGTTTGACAGGAAGGACACGCTGAAAAGTACACGAGGGTCACTACGATCGAGACATACACCAAAAACGAAAATACAAGGGAAAGAAAAATACGGATATTACAGAGACAACAATTACAGATACGGATACCCGTAACTTTCAAGAAATTACAAAATGGCCCAAAACGCCCGAAAATCACGATACGTGATCGAATAACCAAACCGAAGTTCACAACACGTCTAACAAAGTTAAACGGACTTGCGGGAAACTCAAACAATAGCTTCGGACGAGATTCGCAAGAATCGAACTCAAGTGCGGAAAAGTCGCTAAAAAGCACAGAACTCAACAAAACAACACCGAAACGAACTCGGATGACAAAAAGTGAAGAATTAATCATTCTCAGAATGACGAAACGGTTATGAGCGAGCCGTCAAAACGGACTCCGGCCGAAAAAAGAAATTTACCAAAAATCAAAAATTGCGGATATTACATTCTACCCTCCTTAAAAGAAGTTTCGTCCCGAAACTTAAAATAAGTAGGGAGAAGCAATATCCATTGCCCGGAAAACTCGACGAGATACACAAAAACCGAAGACTCGCGCCTGACGGCGAAATGCTGCAAGGAACGCAAAGAGACATACGGCGAGAGAATACGCTCTAGGGCGACTAACACAACGTCACCGGTAGAGACATAATAAAATCAACGAGTGACAAGCGTCATCAAATAGAAAATACAATCGAGTCGATTATCCGAACAATCTCAAAACTCAACGAACGAAAATCAATACGATTGACCAACCCAACGGTTCATCAACCAAAACGCGAGTCAACGCTGAACAAATACCGAATTCCACCGCCCAAGGGTTGGAAGATCGAAAACGAGACTAATTTCCCGAACTTAAGGGAATTACGAAGGAGCCTGAACGCTCAACAATCACGAAACGAGAACAAAAATTGAACAAACAAACGATTGAGACAACAAAAATCGAACAATCATGTCCGAAACACGTAGGATAATAAAATTCAAACAACAACTCCCAGAATGACCTGGTGAAAACAGCAAGACGTGCATTCCCACAATATCCACAGGAAAGGGAATAGCGATTGAAAAGCCACAACGACAAACGAGTTATTCCGAAAAAATACCACCCTCGTTCGATCAACAAAAGCAAGGGATAGGGAAAGTTCAGAAATGTTAACGAGCATAAACGAGTTGATAGAGCTAAAAATACAGAAGTTAAAAATTCGATCCACTTTGAATAAAAGAACTATTAGAACCAAAAGATGTTACTTCCGAACAAGGTTCACAATAGTCGAACCGAATTCGGAAAAGTCACAGCGATAACCAGATCGACTCAAAATCAGATTACAGCTCGTTCGAATGATGAAACCAAGATACAGAACAAGTTCAGAAGGTATCAATGAACACGAGCGAATCGATAGACTGGAGAAAGAGAAGATATAGAAGTCGAAATAGTACGGGTATTACCTTTGACCTCGCCCCCGAAACTCACCACAACGGAACCAAGGTAACAATACAACAAGCAACCGACACAACGTGGAACAATCACCGATGCACACAATCATACCAACTTGATCTCTAACAGCGCGCATATATGCGATAACGCATAAACCGCTACGAGGCGACAACATCCAATACCAATCTCACACCCCTCGCAGAGGCTACCACGACAACTGTGTGGCGAACGACTCAACGCTCACACCACCAATTCAACAACAACTCGGGGGTTAACACCCTAACGAGAGCACGGACATCACACATATATTCCCGGACCACAAATAGGAATGATAGGTTTTGAAAACGAAAACCATCTTTTGAAAATAACTTGTAAGCACCAGTTGATCTTGAGTATCATATATCAAAAAGTAGTACAACCATCGTCATCGAGACTAAAAAAAAAAGATCATCTTGCATTTAATAAAAAAAAATGAAGACACCTTTCGTTAAATTAAAACTTTTCAGCTATATTCGACCTTCGGGTCTAAGCGAATGCATTTCTAAATCATTAGAAATATTTCAAAATATTTTGATCCTCAAAGTAGAATAATTTTGAAACATAGCGTGGCACTAGTAGGCATCTTGAGAACACTGTGAGAAAATAATTCATTTTAAAAGTACGTCTCGAGGTTTATTTTCTAAGATACTCAAGGTTTTTCAGAAGTACAATAGGCCAAAACGCCCAAAATTCGCATGTATCAACATTCACTTAAACACATCATATCACACGCATCAAATCGCTCAAAATCACGACAGTGATATACAATCCTCAGGATATGTTTAACAACATCGTTAAAACAACAATCGGTTTATCAAAACTGGATGGAAAACGATATCAAGAACAAAACTCCAAAAAGTCAACTCTAGGGATTCAAGAAAATACCTAGATTCGGCGAAGAACAATGGATTAGATGATGTTAAAAATCATCTAGGATATTCCAAAACACCTTTGGATGGAAGAAAAATCAGCCCAGATGCGAAACCGAGTCGCTACGTCTCAAACTCATGGAGGAAGAAGAAGAAATGAAGAAAATGCAACTTAGACGGGTGTCCAAGATTTATATCGACACAATTAGCGTGTGCTAATCATTAAGGTTAGCGTGCGCTATCACGGCACCAAACAAAACTCCTGACCAAAAATACACTGTTAGCGTGCGCTAACCCCAAGTGTTAGCGTGCGCTAACGAGAACTTTAGACTCAGTCCAGTAGCTCCTAGACTGTCCTGAACTACCAGGTAGCGTGCGCTATCCTCCCCTTAGCGTGCTACCAACGCACTCTTGCGCGCGCTAGCCGCAAAGCATAGCGTGCGCTAATGACCCCCAGAGACAACAACAGAACATATCCGAAAAGTTACATGCCGTAAACCTTTCTCACACGGGTTTACCAGGCTAAGCACAATTTCCCATGTCATTTCGAAAATGCTAAAAAGACCAATGACGGTAATATTTTTCCAAAGCTCACAAAATCATTTGTCAAACCATCATGAAATATTCACGGCCAAAACGCCAAAACTTGATTCAAGGAATCGGTTTTACGAAATAAAACTCAGTTTGCAAAATACCGAAAGCCATTTGAAAGAACTCACGCAGCGGATAAAATTGTAACACCCCCAGGATATCCGAGGTATATTACAGCGCCGTGAATCCCTATATGGGACCCACCAGGCTGAACAGCATCATACACAACGACTCACAGAAATGATAAAATAACACCACGTCATAAAGACACAAACCAGAACAATCCACCCGGTTCAACCGGTCAATATAACATCATCATCCCACACAACATAAACACAACAACACAATCTGGACGAACAAGAACTCTTAAGTACTCGAGTACAGCTATTAGTTCAAAAGCCATAAAAGATGAAAAGACAAAAAGACATTAAGACGTCTCTTATGCACAATCATCACGCATGGCCATCATCCGTGTACTGGTCCAGCGCCCGCTCGTCCCGATGAACCTGACCTGAAATTCATAAAACGAATTTCCCCAAAACGGGTCCCCAGAGGGGTTAGCAATTACGCTAGTACAAGTAACCAGATGAACAACTTACATCTTACACATATAGTAATGCATGCAATAAAGAAAACCGTTTGAAAGCACTCATTTCCGTAAATGCCAATATCAAATCACATTTGTAAAATTCACCACAATTAACCGTCGATCCACACCTCCGTGGACCCCTACCGAGACCCCGTCGGATCTAACCCGTAGTGGTTAAAAGCAAAGCTCGTCGATCCACACCTCCGTGGACCCCTACCGAGACCCCGTCGAGTCTAACCCGTAGTGAGCATACACACACATACAATTTCTCATACAAAACTACTATGCCAAGATTGTAAGTTCATAAGGATACTTGCCTCGATTAATTAGACGATGACACGAACGGAACGGAAGAGTTGAACACGACCGCAAGGAACCGGCGGAATGAACCTAACGATTTGAATAGCACAATCACAACCACTTCTAAACGATTATGGAAATGGAATACTCCCGGAAACCCGCCTACGATTCATGTATATTCGTATACAAACAACAACGAGGGCGGACCACAACCGAACCCTCTCGATTCCGTAAAAATCACGAAATATACCATGAATCCGTAGGGAAACTAAGAATACCAACAAGAATAATCATATTCATCATGAATCCATCAACGAAACGGAAAGAATCGGACAAAACCCCAAAATCCCCAATTATCCAAAAAGGTAGGGTTTCAAGAGATATTACCTTGAGTGATTCAAGTATTAAGATCCGTAGAACACGCGTTAGATTGATTATCCGAGCCTCACAACCGAAAAGAAATGATGAAAATCGACCCCCGGATGAAGAACTCTCCCCCTCTGTATCTTCTCTCTCGCGACGCAGTGGAAAAGTGGGGAAGGAAATGAGCTTCACGCTCAAAACAACACATTTATAGTGTAACACAGCCGAACCTATCGGCCAGCCTATCGGCCGATAGGCCCAACCGATACCCATACTAATGCCGGCAGTAGAGTCTATCGACCCCCCCTATCGGCCGAAAGGCTCCTGGAAGTTCGAAGGTGAAGAAATTTACCTATCGGCCAGCCTATCGGCCGATAGGCCCAACCGATACCCATACAGGATGCCGGCAGTAGAGTCTATCGACCCCCCCTATCGGCCGAAAGGCTCCTGGAAGTGCTCGGCCAAAAACTGAAACGACCATAACTCTCTCGTCCGGACTCCGATTGACTCACCGTTTGAACCATTGGAAAGCTAACTCGATGTTCTATAATATTGCAAAGATTTATAATTTTTGGAGTCACCAAAAATTAATGGTGATCTAACAATGTCGAACTCATGTGAGGAAAATTGAAACAACGAACAATAACGAGAATACAATTCAACAATTGACAGGAAGGACATACTGAAAGATACATGAGGGTCACTATGACCGAGAAATATACCAAAAGTGAAAATACAAGGGAAAGAAAAATACCGGATATTACATTCTACCCCTCTAAAAATAAGTTTCGTCCCGAAACTTAAGAAACAAACAACTCCGGTACCTAGCACGCAAGCTATACTCGGTATACCATGTTGACTCCTCGAAAACGTGACTCGACCACAGAACTTTGACCAAATGCCTGTTCTAATGCATCAGTCGTTTCTCAAGATGCTCCAAAATCTTAAAAGGACGATCCAAAAAAGTAATATCTTGACAATATCGACCTCGCCATAATCGATGACGTGACTAGGATCCTAACATATTTCCTCAATCGGGAAACATGAAAATGCTATGAACATGACTCAAGGTGGAGGTAACGCCAAACGGTACGCTAATTCACCGACTCGCTCGAGATTCTCAAAGGGTCCAATAAATCTCGGCTCGGCTTTCCTTTACGCCCAAACGAAAAACTCCCTTCGTCGGCGACACCTTTAGCAAAACGTGGTCTCCCCTCGAATTCCAAAGGTCGACGACGGACGTCGCATATGACTTCGTCGACTCTGGGCGATCAACATCCGTTCTCGAATTAACTCTATCTTCCGCCTTGTTTCTAAAACGACATCCGGCTCAGTCCCAACCAAATCGGTCGCCTCATTCCAACAAATCGGTGATCGACATCGCCGCCCATAAAGTGCCTCATACGGTGCCATCTGAATCGACGTGCCAACTATTGTTGTACGTGAATTCGATCAATGGCAAATGCTCCTCCCAGTCACTGCTCCAATCGAGAGCACAAGCACGCAACATATCCTCAAACGTCTGGATAGTGCGTTCCGTCCATCCGATCGGGATGAAAAGAGGTACTCAAACGCAACCGGTACCTAACGCCTTATGCACCGCCCGCCAGTGCGATACAAAGCGGCCGTCACGATCCGAAACAATAGACTTGAGTACCGTGAAGTCTCACGATCTGCGCAATAAACACACGAGCTAACTTCTCCGGCCCCAAGTGTCCTTGATGCCCAGAAAATGTGCCGACTTGGTCAGGCGATCAACAATCACCCATACCATATTCATGCCCGACCTCGATCTCGGCAAACTCGTAACGAAATCCATCGATATATCTTCCCATTTCCATTTCGGAACGGGAAGTGACTGCAATAACCCGGCCGGTCGCTGATGCTCGATTTTGACCTGCTGGCAAGTCAAACATCTCGCCACAAACTGTGCGACTTCCTCCTTCATATCATTCCACCAGAAGTTCCTCCTCAGGTCCTTGTACATCTTACTCGTATCAGATGAACGGAATAAGGTGTAGCATGGGCCTCCCGTAAAATACTCTGCCTCAACTCTGAGTCGTTCGGCACACAAAGCCGACTCTGGAATCTCAAAACGCCATCCTCGTGAATCACAAACCCAGGAGACTTTCCTTTAAGAACGTTCTCTCGGATTTGAGTAATCATCGGATCCTCTAATTGCTTCAGTTTAATCTCATCGATCAAAGACGACGAAATTTCTAAGGCACAAAGTTGCCCGACAGATCCAGGCAGCAAAACCTCAACATCTAACCCGATCAAAGCCCGCCGAAGCTCAGACTGAGGCGTAAGGACCTCAAGCGTTCGCAACGCAATCGGTTTCCGACTCAAGGCGTCGGCCACGACATTCGCCTTACCCGGATGATAAAGGATTTCGAGGTCATAATCCTTAATCAACTCTAACCACCTCCTCTGCCTCATATTCAACTCTCGCTGAGTAAATATGTACTTCGACTTTTATGATCGGTAAAAATCGACATGCAGAGCCGAAAGATAGTGACGCCAAATCTTGAGTGCAAAGACAACCGCCGCTAACTCCAAATCGTGAGTAGGGTAGTTAAGCTCATACGGCCTCAATCGTCTCGACAAGCATAGGCAATGGTCTTGCCGTCCGCATCAATACGCACCCAAGACCACGACCGAAGCATCGCTAAAAACGGCGAAACCCTCGTTGCCACATGGCAATGCCAAAACCGGGGCTGAAGTCAAACGCTTCTTCACTCCTCAAAACTCGATCGCCTCTCATCGGTCCAGATTTAACTTCTCGATTTCTGAGTAATCAGGTAAGTGGTCGAGCTAGTTTTGAGAAACCCTCGACGAACCTACGGTAGTAGCCACCAAACCCAAGAAACTACGGACCTCCTTCACATTTGTGGGCGATGCCCAATCCAACACCGCCTCAATTTTCTGCGGATCTACTCGAACTCCCTACCAAATCACGTGGCCCAAAACATCACTTCTTTCACCTTAACTCACATTTCGAGAACTTCGCATAGAGTTGCTCGGTCCTCAAAATGTCTAACACTACCCGCAAATGATGGGCATGCTCTTCCTCGTTCCTCGAATAAATAAGAATATCGTCAATGAAGACGACGACACACCTATCCAAATACTCGATAAAGACTTTGTTCATCAAATGCATGAACACCGCCGGCGCGTTAGTTAACCCGAAAGGCATAACTACAAACTCATAATGTCCGTATCTCGTCCGAAAAGCTGTTTTCGGCACGTCGGACTCCCTCACCCGGAGCTGATAGTACCCCGATCTCAAATCAATCTTCGAGAATACCGCAGCTCCCTGCAACTGGTCGAACAAGTCGTCAATCCTCGGCAAAGGATACTTGTTCTTGATGGTCACCTTGTTTAGTTCGCGATAGTCGATACACAAACGTAGCGAACCATCCTTCTTCCGCACAAACAGACTGCGCCCCAAGGCGAGGCGCTCGGTCGAACATACCCCGACTCAAGAAGCTCACCCAACTGCTTCTTCAACTCGGACATCTCTGAAGGTGCCATGCGATACGGCGCCTTCGAAATAGGAGCCGCGCCCGGCTCTAACTCTATAGCAAACTCAACCTCACGGTCCGGTGGCAATCCCGGTAATTCGTCAGGAAATACATCAGGAACTCATTAACGACGGAATCGACGAAAGCTCGACTCCACCATCCTCCGCCTTTAAGGCATAGCACCAATAACCAGACACCCCTTTCGCAGAGACTCATCGCCTTCAAGGCATTAATAACGAATTTCTGGTTTCCCCTCTTTCGCCCCGCGAAAGAGTGCTCTGCCGTCCTCGGCTAACATAGTGATGATCCTCGTGCGGTAGTTCATGATCGCACCATGCCGCTCGAGCCAATCATCACCAAGAATCAAATCCTCACCCTCGATACTCACAACAATAAGATTAGAGGGCCAAGTCCTCTCACAAATAAGTACAGAGTGCCTCGAACCTCCCGATCACCAACGATCCTATCGCCGCTAGGAAGCTTAACGATGAAGGGTTCACAAGGCGTCAAACGGTCGAGACTCAAACGACGCACACAATCCGAGAGATATGAACGAATGCGTAGCACCTAATCGAAAAGCACACCGACAGATGAGAAAGAATATAAACGGTACTGCCGCCACGGTAGCCGCTGGATCATCGGCTCTCCGCATCTCATAGACACGCGGATGGGCGGAGCCGACACCGGAAGCTCCCCCTTAGAGGGCTGACCCCGACCTCTCCCCGACTAGCACTCGGCGGAGACCGAGGAGCAAACGATCCCGATTCACACTTGGTTCCCTAGGCGCTGGAATGGAAGCCCGGCGCCAAGAATTTTCTCCCTCTCGGCCAGAAAGCAGCTTTGTGGCCCGGCTGGCCACACTGATAACACGTCAGCAATTGGCTCAAACAAGTACGACTGATGTGGCCCGTACGACAACAATTGAAACACTTCACAACACGAAAAGGAGCACTGGTAGTTCCACGAGGACCCCCAACTGAACGAGCCGGACCACCGCCGGCGGGAAGTTAGCAGATTGGGATCTCTGTGACCCCCACTCTTGTGGCCCGAAAAGTTCCCAGCGGACTTCTGCTTCTTACTCTCGCGGGCCGCCTCACTCGCCGTCACCGACATATCATAAGCAAGGGCCCTACTCTGATAATCCTTCAATGTAGTGCATACGAGCCCCGACATATAGTCCCGGATCGGCAACTTCATCCGTCTGGAGAAATGGAAAATCTTGTCACTCTCCTCGACAACTTGGGTCTTCACATAACCCAACTCTTTGTTAAAATCAGCAATGGCTTGAGCTACGGGGATATCCCGTGGTTGAGCATCATAAAAAGCATGTACCCGAGCCTGTCTGACTGGCCACGGGCAATATTCAGCCTCCATCAACTCTTGAAACTCAGCCCACGAAGCAGCATGGTCTTTGGGCCCAACGGCCTCCCACCAGTCCGTAGCGTCCCCAGTGAGAAAATATTGAGCAATAGGGACTCTACGTTCCTCGGGACAGTTAGTGGCAACGAAGACCTTAGATATCTCCTTAATCCACCCTTCCCAGCCCATCGGGTCCGAAGCTCCCGAAAACTGAGGAGGATGCATCTTGATGACATCTTGGAGGCAACGATCCGCTCCACCCCGATTAGCGTGGGCCTGATCCGGGTTCTGAACCGCCTGGGCTATCGCCGCCATTTGGTTCACCATTTGTTGCATTACGGCCGCGATACCAAGATCGGCACGCTCCTGAGAAGAAGCATGGCTATGACGGTCGCCGGTACTGCCGGCTCCCGAAGACTGTGACGTGGCCGCTCCACCGGCTGCCCCACGTCCCCGGCCGCGTCCACGACCACGACCGCGACCACGACCTCTTCCAGCATCCATACTGGAGTTAAATAAGTAGCAAAAGCCATACGAGGATCAGTACAAGAAAAGAACAATCACAAGTCGAGAATCAAGGGTACGATACAAGGAATTAATGAACAGAGGAAAGAAAACTTACGGACACTGGTAGTACCGGAATCATGGCGGCGTGACGATGATGTGCAAAACCAAACACCACAAGACCCAATAAACCAACAAGCCTAGGTATCCATAAACCTAGAGGCTCTGATACCATTTTCTGTAACACCCCCAGGATATCCGAGGTATATTACAGCGCCGTGAATCCCTATATGGGACCCACCAGCCGAATAAAGATCATACACAACGACTCACAGAAATGATAAAATAACACCACGTCATAAAGACACAAACCAGAACAATCCACCCGGTTCAACCGGTCAATATAACATCATCATCCCACACAACATAAACACAACAACACAATCTGGACGAACAAGAACTCTTAAGTACTCGAGTACAGCTATTAGTTCAAAAGCCATAAAAGATGAAAAGACAAAAAGACATTAAGACGTCTCTTATGCACAATCATCACGCATGGCCATCATCCGTGTACTGGTCCAGCGCCCGCTCGTCCCGATGAACCTGACCTGAAATTCATAAAACGAATTTCCCCAAAACGGGTCCCCAGAGGGGTTAGCAATTACGCTAGTACAAGTAACCAGATGAACAACTTACATCTTACACATATAGTAATGCATGCAATAAAGAAAACCGTTTGAAAGCACTCATTTCCGGAAATGCCAATATCAAATCACATTTGTAAAATTCACCACAATTAACCGTCGATCCACACCTCCGTGGACCCCTACCGAGACCCCGTCGGATCTAACCCGTAGTGGTTAAAAGCAAAGCTCGTCGATCCACACCTCCGTGGACCCCTACCGAGACCCCGTCGAGTCTAACCCGTAGTGAGCATACACACACATACAATTTCTCATACAAAACTACTATGCCAAGATTGTAAGTTCATAAGGATACTTGCCTCGATTAATTAGACGATGACACGAACGGAACGGAAGAGTTGAACACGACCGCAAGGAACCGGCGGAAATGAACCTAACGATTTGAATAGCACAATAACAACCACTTCTAAACGATTATGGAAATGGAATACTCCCGGAAACCCGCCTACGATTCATGTATATTCGTATACAAACAACAACGAGGGCGGACCACAACCGAACCCTCTCGATTCCGTAAAAATCACGAAATATACCATGAATCCGTAGGGAAACTAAGAATACCAACAAGAATAATCATATTCATCATGAATCCATCAACGAAACGGAAAGAATCGGACAAAACCCCAAAATCCCCAATTATCCAAAAAGGTAGGGTTTCAAGAGATATTACCTTGAGTGATTCAAGTATTAAGATCCGTAGAACACGCGTTAGATTGATTATCCGAGCCTCACAACCGAAAAGAAATGATGAAAATCGACCCCCGGATGAAGAACTCTCCCCCTATGTATCTTCTCTCTCGCGACGCAGTGGAAAAGTGGGGAAGGAAATGAGCTTCACGCTCAAAACAACACATTTATAGTGTAACACAGCCGAACCTATCGGCCAGCCTATCGGCCGATAGGCCCAACCGATACCCATACGGAATGCCGGCAGTAGAGTCTATCGACCCCCCCTATCGGCCGAAAGGCTCCTGGAAGTTCGAAGGTGAAGAAATTTACCTATCGGCCGATAGGCCCAACCGATACCCATACAGGATGCCGGCAGTAGAGTCTATCGACCCCCCCTATCGGCCGAAAGGCTCCTGGAAGTGCTCGGCCAAAAACTGAAACGACCATAACTCTCTCGTCCGGACTCCGATTGACTCACCGTTTGAACCATTGGAAAGCTAACTCGATGTTCTATAATATTGCAAAGATTTATAATTTTTGGAGTCACCAAAAATTAATGGTGATCTAACAATGTCGAACTCATGTGAGGAAAATTGAAACAACGAACAATAACGAGAATACAATTCAACAATTGACAGGAAGGACATACTGAAAGATACATGAGGGTCACTATGACCGAGAAATATACCAAAAGTGAAAATACAAGGGAAAGAAAAATACCGGATATTACAAAAATACGGTACGAAAATACATCAGCAGAGACGACACTCCTCGTATAAACCAAATACGAGAGTCTAATAAACACATATCGTGAAATCAAAATCCACAGAAGGATTCCATCATTCAATCGACTAATCATACAAATAACTCGTGTCACACGAGGCACAACACAGGGAAGGGAGTTTTACATCCATAGGTCGCACGTAAGTGACGACCACCCCTCGATACTAATCACGACCAATGATCTCAAACGACGCGTCGCGATGTGACTAAGTCAGAAAAAATCCGACAAGACAAAACTCAACAAACACAACTTGACTCGACAACCTAGGTTTCCCCAGGCTAATCTGATTTTAAAATCGTATACTCTAGTTATTCGAAAATAAAACCGATAAGTTAAAAATCGTTTTCAAGACCCTTTTAAACACGACAAGGGCTTAACAGTGGTAGCATTTTATAAAATGTCCTAAACACTTTTATACACGACCTTTAAATACCGACACAAGGTTTTATTTGAAAATACAAGGTTGACTCGCCCAAATTCATGTCACTTTTCAAAAACCCACAATACGATCAAGTCTCAGAGATTTTCAAGCATGCACGCCGCATGTATTATTATTAATAGAAACACGTTGGTTGTAAATAACAATAATTAGCCAAGTACCAACAATTCCCGGACACACTCATATACGACATTCAAAAATCACCAGTTCAAAAAGCGCAACTCGGAAATACTAATTCCAAGCATATGTCAAACTATCTCTTCAAGTTTAACAGCGTAACCAAAGATCACCGATTTGGACATATGTCGAAACCAGCTATGTGAGTTTCTCAACAAACTCTGCCATCAATACCTATACCGGAACATATCAATGTTCAAAACTTCTACATCATACTGCCCCCTTCGGTGTCCAACTCATCGGTACATTCGGCTCAACATACATTTAGTATATCGCAATTACCAAACACAGATTCCATCACACAGCAAAAGACTAGAGAGTCAAGCCCTCTCACAATATACTACGGAGCAAAACTCGGATCTTTCGATCACCAACGATCCCACCAATGCTAGGAAGTTTAGCGATGGAAGGCTCGCAAAACGACAAACGGTCAAGCCCAGAACGACGCACATACTCCAGAGAGATAAAGAACTGCGCAATACTAGAATCAAAAGTGCACGAACCGGATGGATCGAAAAACAACTCAACGATAAGTACAAGAGAGGCAATCACAGTTCAAGAAGTGGAATTTCAATACGAGAAAACAAGAGAATCGAGTAAGGAAAACTTACGAGCACTGGATGTACTGAGATGCCGGCAGCGGTGTGACAATGTGCAAAACAAAACACAACTAGACCCAAATAACCAACAAGCCTAGGTATCCATAAACCTAGATCTCTGATACCATTTTCTGTAACACCCCCAAGATATTCGAGGTGTATTACAGCGCCGTGGACCCCTACATGGGACCCACCAGGCTAACACAAGAAAACACCTCTCGACTAACCATCTCGGTTAGCAAGGAAACAATTGTTAACAACAAGAACATAAAACAACACGTCCGGTACAACCGGCATAATAAACATCAACCGACAAATACGGTAACTCCAACGAAGTCCAAACACAATCCGAAAGGAAAAGCCTAAGTACTCGCGAGTACAATCTATAAGTTTACAATTTGGAAAACATCCACATCAAAAGAGATAGTAGGAAATAACAAGACTCAATTGCACATGTCAACAACCTTGGCCGACATCCTCGTACTATCCCAGCGCCCGCTCATCTGGATGAACATAACCTGAAATCCATAACAAGAATTTCCCCAAAATGGGTCCCCAAAGGGGTTAGCAATTACGCTAGTACAAGTAATCAAGGCAAACCAATCGCTTACACATTTCATAGTACATGCACCAATATCATTTCAAAAACCAAAACCAGACATGTCTTTTCCGGAAAACATACAGTCCACAATTAGCCTTGAGAACAGGGCGGCAGCATACATTCTCACTCGAGGCCTCATAGGGACCCTACCGAGTTGGCTACAATTACAGAAAAACAAAACCACGCACATGCTATGCCGTGAGAACAGGGCGGCAGCATACATTCTCACTCGAGGCCTCACAAGGACCCTACCGAGTTGGCTAGCGGTACGAAACTCGTGAAATCCAGGGCGGCGGATAGATTTCCCTCCTTGACCGTCAGGCCAACACAAGGTGAGTTACACACAAGTAATATACATCACCATTTCATGTTAAGCTTAAAGGTTTCCAAAAATACTTGCCTTGAATTATTTTGATGACGCAACGAACGGACAGGATAATCACCGACGAACACTAGGAATCAACGGGACCGAACCTAACGATTTCGAAGAACATAATTACAACCAACTCTAGCCGAATACGGAAATGGAATACACCCGAAAACCCGCCTACGATTCATGTATATTCGAATAAAAATAACAACGAGGGCGGACCACAACCAAACCCTCTCGATTCCGCAAAACTATGAAAATATACCATGAATCCGTAGGAAAATTAATGATATCAACAAGATTAATCATATTCATTAAGAATCCATCAACAAAACGGAAAGAATCGGACAAAAACCCCAAAATCCCCAATTATCCAAAAGGGAGGGTTTCAAGAAATATTACCTTTGGAGATTCAAGTACTAAGATCCGTAGAACACGCGTTGGATTGATCGTCCGGGCTTCACTACCGAAGAAAAATGATGAAAATCAACCCCTCAATGGATAAAGATGAAGAACTCTTTCCCTCTCTCTCACTCTCTCTCGCGATGCAGGTGAAATGAAGGAGAAGACGACCGATCTCGTCTAATAAGGACGAGATTGCACAATTACCGCTTTGTGTGCCGCGGCACAGCCGAAGTGTGACGCGGCACAGGCCAAAAATTTACTCCCAGATTTCGGCATTGTGCCGCGGCACAGCCTGCGTGTGCCGCGGCACCCGGTACAGTTGGGTTTAGGTCGCAGAAGACGCACGGGTGTGCCGCGGCACCGGATGGGTGTGCCGCGGCACACAGTACAGTTTGTTCGACCAACAACTGAAGGAATTTGTGTGCCGCGGCACACACATCTTGTGCCGCGGCCCACACCCCCTATTGGGTTCCAAAATGATAAAAATGATCCGGAAAGAGAATAAAACGATAGGAATCAATATTTGAGAACCAACAACACGAAATGGATTCACGGCAACCCCGAAACGGCGGTTCCGCACAACAATAACGAGAATACAGTTCAACAGTTTGACAGGAAGGACACGCTGAAAAGTACACGAGGGTCACTACGATCGAGAAATACACCAAAAACGAAAATACAAGGGAAAGAAAAATACGGATATTACAGAGACAACAATTACAGATACGGATACCCGTAACTTTCAAGAAATTACAAAATGGCCCAAAACGCCCGAAAATCACGATACGTGATCGAATAACCAAACCGAAGTTCACAACACGTCTAACAAAGTTAAACGGACTTGCGGGAAACTCGAAACAGCAGTTTCGGACGAGATTCGCAAGAATCGAACTCAAGTGCGGAAAAGTCGCTAAAAAGCACAGAACTCAACAAAACAACACCGAAACGAACTCGGATGACAAAAAGTGAAGAATTAATCATTCTCAGAATGACGAAACGGTTATGAGCGAGCCGTCAAAACGGAATCCGGCCGAAAAAAGAAATTTACCAAAAATCAAAAATTGCGGATATTACACCATAAATCATTTTAATCATATTAAATCCAATTTAACATGCGGGAGATTAATTTTCAAGAATACACGAAAAAATCGAGTCGGGGCGAAAATGGCCTGCCATGGCCGAGTCACTGCCGGAATCCTGCCGTAGGACACGGCCGTCTTGAATAACGCAGTCGGTCGCTCCGGCAGCTGACCTAGACCTACCGCCGGACTCGGCCGTGTCGCCGACACGGTCGAGTCACTTCCGGAAGCTGCCGGCCAGACACGGCCCGTGTCGCGACACGGCCGGTCTGCCGAGCGTGCTTTGGCAGATCGCCGACACGGCCCGTGTCACCAGACACGGCCGAGTCACCCTGGCAGCCTCCTGCCCTTTGTCCGAAAAGTCGTCCGACGACGATTCGGAGCTCGATTTTCGACCGGATATCCAATATCTATATTTTTCAACATTCATATCTTCAATATAAATCATATTTCCCAGAAATTTAAGATTTATATTTGGACATAAACTTACGAAAAATATAACTACAACGAATGTAAAACATGTACCACGATTATGACTAAAATGATTCCAAATCATTCACCATCTAATCGAGCATTCCAAATGCCAATATCGTATATACGATCGCAAGACCTACGCTCCGATACCACTGTTGGGATTCGGTGCCTAAAACGAAGGCCCAGCGGAAGCGGTAAAACGAAAATTAATTCGATCCGAATCCCTACGAGTATCGATCGAGCTACGTATATACGAATATATAAACGAAAAGCAAGAGTCGTAAGAAACTAACCCTCGAAGTCCGTTGATTAAATGGAAACCTTCTCTTGAGCTATTCCCCAAGCTTTAGTTGATCTCTACGTATCCGATCCGCTCCAAGCCCTTGAACGATCCAACGCCAAAAGCACCGCGTCTCTACTTGCCACGCGCCGGAAAAACGACCGGAATAACAACACTTGATTAACCTCTAAGGTTACGGCTAGAATCAAATGATGAAGCTTTTATTATTACACTCTAAGTGTATAATATATCCCTCAATAATTTTCTCTCAATTTTTCTCCAAGAAAAATGAAGAGAAAGTGAATGAAGAAGATGAAGATGAGTGTTAAACTCAAAGTCTATCTCTCTCTCTATATTCTCACGTTGAAAGCTTGTACAATACAAGTGAGGAGAGTCTTCATTTTATTCCCCATAAAATCCTCCCAAATCAAGACCAAATAATTAAAATGAATTAATTAAAAGATCTTGTTCCCTTGATTATTCAAGTCATCCACCAACTAAGGTGGAGACTATGACCAAAGGAAAGAGGAGGGAAATTGGGATGGCCATCTAGAAGGAGCCGGGACGAGTTCGGTTCGTTTCGGACTCCCGTGAGTCCAAACAGATAAACTCTTATTCCGTTCCGATATATTTGTGTCGTTTAATTAATCCAATTAATTAAACATATCAAATACAAAATAACATAATTAATTTCTCCAAGAAATAATTATATTTATGAATTAAATTAATCACCCAGTAATTTATTTAATTCATTAGGCCGTAAATCAATTTATCTAATAAATCGATTTAGACATCCAATGTCCCAATTAGATATCCAATATCTAATATTCATAATGAGAGAATTAGCTTTATTTATTCCGTCGTCAATCCTATTGCGCGACTCGGTAGGTCCGTCTCAGTCAGCAATGGGAGGAACCAAAGAGTAGTAGCACCACCTAGCCAGCCTGGCGGCCTACATTGTACCCCAACTGAGAACGAATGATTGGGATCATTCAAGAACCATTCTGTCGTGAATACCAGTATACGTATAAACCATTCTTTCAAATGTCCCGATCAAGTTATAGGGTCACGGTCAGTCAAACCCTATATGTACTTGACGCTATGCATACGTTAATGCAAATCAAGATCATCGAGCTGTCGTGTATCTAATACAACTAGCTCCAATGCTTTGGCCAAAGATTTATGAACTCATATGCCAATAACCGCATAGGACATATAACCCGCTCACTAACGGGAGAAAGAATTCTATCTTGGTATTCAGTAGGACCTGCTACTTGCCCGTCAAGATGCACGTCGAGGTTGACCCCCGCCTTCCGGTTTACAGGGTCGAACTACTCTAATGAAAATCTTGACGTCACAAGCACATCCCTACTAAATCCTCAAGTCGAAGGTTCACGAATACCTATCACAACCTTTCAATTCCGTCATTGATTGTCCCGGAGTGAAATCCGTGTGACGAATCGAGGGTGAGTCGGTTCGAGTATACTAATCTAATTAGCATACTTATAACGTGTGCTCCCACTAACCATTAGTGTTCGACAGGCACTCTCCATGTCAAAGAACACGTCATACAAGTCTTCACATAAACTTAGCGCCCAGTCAAGTTTCATCGACTTGCGAACGATTAAGTATTTGAGCTATAACCTTTCCAGTGCCGACCCCCGTATCCAATAAGGAGTGGAACGTTTTGCTCTCAAATACACGGACTAGTTTCTATATGTTTATTTACGAGTTAGGAATGCCAGTAACTACCAGTAAATAAAGAAACATTCATTTGCCTTATATAAATGGTTTACATAATTACAAGTACAATGCCCTCACTCAACAACCTCTGAGTGGCATTCGAGGGCATACTCCTAACAAAAGCATCTCCATTTGAGAAAAATATTCATCCTTGAATTTTGAAATTTTCTCTTCAAATTTCTTTTCAATGCTTTCGACTTTTTCACTATATTTTTCTTGGACAGCCCGGTCAAAATCTTCTCGAGAAGTGAAAATCGAGTTTTTATTCTTCAAAGCTGCATTGTTGCCGCGTAAACATCCAGGCACTTCTTTTCTAATAACTTGTTCAAAAATCTCATCATTAACATCAATGTCATCCACCAATTCATCCGGCAACTTCCTCTTCAACTCTTTCAACTTAGCCTAAAACAAATATTATATCTCAAAACTCAAAATAAAAGCATCTTATACAAATCAATAGCCCAACGAGGTGCAAAGAGTATATGTCAAAATTGAATGAGAATAAATGAAATGAAAATCAAAATTATTCAACCTAGAGCGAAAATATGAGTACTTACAATCTTTTCTTCAGTTTGAGTATCAAGGGGTTTTCCAACTTTACCGTTTCTTGAACAAATAAACAAATCTATCTTTAAAGGTTCTTTACCATGCTCCCGACGAAACTATTGAGACAATAATAATTATAATCAGTGACTACGAGAGCGAACATGATTGTTCAATGTGCACAAATACCTAAACAATAAAAATATTGTTATCTCCTCATTGGGACCACAAAATATGAATGTACACTACTACAAAAACTGATACTGCTGTCACATGACTGATTTTACAATGTACTTCTCACATGACTTGCTTGCAACTTATATTGCTATATAGAGAAAAATTGATCCAAACCTCCTTACCCCATAGAAGCATGCTGATGTTGATGAGGACATGGAGTACATACACTTTAAACATATCTCTTCGCAAATAAATAAATAATAATAATAATAATAATAATAATAATGATGATGATGATAAATAGAACAAAAGAAAGAAAAAAAAAAAGAAAAAAAGAATGCTCTAATCAAATGGTATTAACAGGCTGTAGCAACTACCAGATGAATTTTACTCCATTTTCCAAGTGCAAACACCCAACATTTATAAATGTCAGGTACTTTAGTGAACTCAAAACCCAAAGTTTTCAACAGAAGGTACGAAAAACTTTTCTTACTGTCTAAAGCTTGAGTACCTCAAGGCGGGGTAACATTAAAAACTTTACCAAATAAAGAAGAAGGCACTTCTCTCAGTATATAGAATGATTTATTTATAAGACGGTTTATATAAAAATAAATAAAACATGTATACTACCTCTTCTTCCCATTCTAGGTGGCAACTGAACATGTTTTCGGCTATTTCTGTTGGCTTTACTAAGCTTCTGTCAATTAACAAAGAAAAAAATGTTAATATTATAACGTGAAGCTTCCAATAAAGATAAATAATCGATAAAAACTCGTCGAAAATGCAGCTCACGATATAAAATAAAATAAGCTACTACCATGCCTGGATGAATGCCTATTAAACAATATATAACAAGTCGTTGGAGGTATAATTGTAATGCATATTTAATTATGACTAGTACAACCACCATCACGACTCATTATAAAATTGTAACACCTCCAATCCGCTCAGGGATATTACACGCCGTAGAACCTTTTGCTCAAGGATCTACCAGGCTGGTAACAACATCGAACATCTCAACAATGCCTTTAAGGCTAAAATGACTCAGTAGACCGATTTGGTCTTTCAATTAATACATACAACTCAAACACATTACATGCCCACGCAGGGGTCGAATACAACACACTCCTGTACAACGGGAAAGAAATACTGCAGCGGAAATAAAATACAACTAAACCAATACGACATCAATACGGGGGTTAGCAAAACTCCACTGTTTTGCTAGTGCAAGTATAAAATACAAAGACAAGCCATGCATATCATACTCCAAAGACTTAGAGATCATAAACATACTTCCCGAGGTAAATCACTTGATCAAAACGGTTAAATCGAAAGATAGAAGTAAACCCGATATACATCTTGTAAAAACATTTTACGATCTCGGGAGTGTTGAGTACATTTGGGATTTTAAGAATTCTCAAGCCTTTCGAAAACATTTAGGGACACAGTCCAAAAGTCATTTTCCCAAAACAAAATTTCGATAACAACACACGGGGTCCACGACCCGATCATACCATAACAACCTGTTTCCACAGATTATTCGCGTCCCGTGCTAGCAAGCCACAGACCTCAGATGCTCCCGTAGAACAAACCAGAGTGAATAGCCCACAGGGAAACTATATGAAATCACATGTCACCATAACAACAGTCACGTGACTACAAGCACAGATACGTACTTAACCAAACCACAATCATCAGTTATCCCGGCATCGCACTAACAAGCTAAGAACCTCGGAGTCCCCGCAAGACGTACCCGGTGGATAACCCTACGGCCACGCCCTACCCATACTAGCAAGTATGGATCCCGGAGATTCAACAATCCTACCCGAAGGCACATCACATACATCAAGCACACAACAATCACTTATCAAGCCAAACAACATTAAGCATAACAACCTCCTTTCAAATGAGTAACAACCAATATCACCCGTCAGGTATTCGCCGAACAAACACACATAACAACACGTAATCCTCGGTAAATGGTTAAGGTTTAATACATTCACTAAATCTGATCACACATCTTTCAACATACGAAACTAACACACATAATCCGAGAACACATCCATTCACGAAGTATACGAATTATCGTTGAAAGACAATATTTATCGAGAACATACCGATCCTTTTTAACGTTCATTAAACATTTGGATTTCGTATAAAAATCATTTATCAACAATTATGCCTATGAAACATGAAATGTATGGGCAAGATACTTGCCTCGATACCACGAGCAACCGAACAACGAACGGACACAGTCGGATAGTTCTCGAGCTTCCAAAAATGACCAAGGATTCGGCAATCCCACGAATGCTACGAAAATAACATCACCACAAATCAATAACACTAGTCAGAATCCGAAACGATCCTAAAAACAACAAGGATCTAATTGTTCTCAAAGAAATCAAGAATCATTGATCCGGGCGATAAAAATCGATGAACGGTTAACAACATCTGAATTTTACGGTCAAGACAAACAAGAATACACAACCGATCGGATGAGATCGGTTAAGAATCACAAATCCAAGGAAAAACCCCAAATTCAAGAAACTAGGGTTCTAAGCAGAGATTACCTTGATTTGAGCAAAGTAGATGATTAGATGTTGTTAAACACCTACAAATCCACTCCGAGATGAAGCTTGAGGAAGAAGGTCGCTCAAAATCGCTTCTGGAGCTCGCTCCCATCGGAAGGGATTAAGAAAAGTGAGAAATGATGAAGTGAAGCCTGTTGTCTAGACAACATTAGCGCGCGATAACGAGGTCAACGCCCAAAACTTACCGCAAATAATACTGTTAGCGTGCGCTAGACCCATGAGCGTAGAGGGCGCTAACGGGACGCGAAACCAGTCCAGTGGCCCCTGGACAGATCTGCACCTACCGGGTAGCGTGCGCTAGAAAGAAGAAATACCGTGCGCTATACATTCGCTAGCGTGCGCTAGCTATCATCCTTAGCGTGCGCTAACGAAGCCCCAGTCCCAGTCCAGTAGCTCGTGGACTGCCTCTGGACTGCCAGTTAGCGTGCGCTACTGATCCGGTAGCGTGTGCTAAACACCACGCAGTAGCGTGCGCTATGCCACAAGCATTAGCGTGCGCTACACCACAAAACCCAAAAACTCACATAGTGATCCGAAACGCCTCCAAACACATGTCCCAACAAGGCACACCCAAACATGGCACAAAAATTCCAACGATGAGGGAAATAACAATCCGGTAAAACCCCGAAAACTCAAAGAATCCGGAACAAAATTCTCGGGTATTACATTCTACCCTCCTTAAAAGAAGTTTCGTCCCCGAAACCTGAAACATAGAGCGATTAACGCAAAACAATTCCAGATAACATTAGCTATCCGTTGCCGACAACCTGCAATGAATCGCATGCAGTACGTGGCTACTACCATGCATATCGCTATGCCAGAATGATAACGAAACGCAACGAACAAAAATCAATATGGTTGACCAGACCGAACAGTACGTCAATCAAAATGCGATCCAATCGCTGAACAAAATACGAAATTCTGCACACAAGGATTGGAAGATCGAAAACGAAATTAATCTCCCGAACTCAAGGAAATTACGAAGAAATATAAACGTTCAAAAATCACGATACAAGACTAACAAGACTGGACAACAAGCGATCGAACCACAACGATCGAGACACATCGGTCGAACAATCATATTCGAATCACGACGGTCAACAAAATCAAATAACCATTCCGAAGTCTACACCTCGACTCAAGACAATAGGTGGTCTGGTAAAAACGACAAGATATGCATTAACATACGACCCATGGGACTGGAGTCGAATTCGGAAAAAGTCACAAAGAGAACGAATTTCTCTGAAACAATACCACAACTCGTCCAACAATGAAAAGTGAAGAATAGAACGAGTCCAGAAAATATCAACGAGCACAAATGAGTCGACAAGACTGGACATACAGAAATTCAACAATCCGATTCACTTCTAATGAAAGAAGTTTATCTCCAAAATATCGAAACAACAAAGCGAGGGAAATAACATAACAAACAACTGATAGGCTAAGCCACTCAGGGGCTTCTCGGAGTCGATCCTGATATCAGTGCTCAAGTCTGTGCCTCGGAAGGTTCGGTACCCAACTCACAAAACTGAACTCGATGTCCCTCGAGCCCGCACTTGTAACACGTTACTGGCGGAGAAGGACAATGTGCACGGACATGCCCCGCCACATTGCAGTTAAAACACCTCCTGGATTTACCAGGAGTCAAAGCAGATGACTTGGAACTCTCAGTCCCACGCAACAAGCGACAGAGCTTCATAACAGAAAGACTACGGCGTTGCGAACTAGAAACACCAACTCCTGCACTGTCCACAAGGTCATCGGACTTCCTCTGCTTCTTTGACTCGGGCACACGCTCCGACGATAACGAAGCTAGTTCACGGGCCAAGGCTCGATCTTGGTAGTCCTTCAACGAAGTGCAAGTGAGTCCCGAAATATACACGCGAATCTCTGGCTTCATTCGTCTATCAAAATGAAAGATCCTCTCTTCCTCTGTTCTCACCCGATCTCGCATATAACTGAGTTGTTTACTATAGTTGATGATAGCCTTTGACACTGATATATCTCGCGGTTCTGCCAAATAAAATTCATGAATCCTCTGCTCTCTAATCGGTTTCGGACAGAATTCAGCTTCCATAAATGCTTGGAACTCTACCCACGTGACATCACGATCAAGAGGTTTAATAGCTTCCCACCAATCGAAAATGCAATCCATTCAAAAATACGTCTCGAATTTTATTTTCTAAGACACTCAAGGTTTTCAAAAATCCAATAGGCCAGAATGCCCAAAACTCACACGTATCGACATTCACTTACATACAATCATAATACACGCACCAACTCGTTTAAAACCAAGACAACATCTGCAGTCAAATATCCTAGTCAAAAAGACATAAATAATGGCAACACTCCTGATATAAACGAAACATGAGAGTCACAAAAACGCATCACGAAACCAAGAATCTACATGAAGGTTCCATTACTTAACAAAAAAAAATCAAACAAATAGCTCGTGTCACACGAGGCACAATACAAAGAAGGGAGACTTATGGCCACGGGTCGCACGAAGATGATGATCGCCCCACGATACTAATCACGACCAACAAACTCAGACGACGCGTCGCGACACGACTCAGTCAGACAAAATCTGACGGGACAAAAACTCAACAGACACCACTAAACCCGACAGCCTAGGTTTCCACAACCTAAGCTCCGATACCATTTATGTAATACCCCCAATCCGCTCAGGGATATTACACACTGTAGAACCTTTCCTCAAGGATCTACCAGGCTGGTAACAACATCGAACATCTCAACAATGCCTTTAAGGCTAAAATGACTCAGTAGAACGATTTGGTCTTTCAATAAATACATACAACTCAAACACATTACATGCCCACGCAGGGGTCAAATACAACACTCCCGTACAACGGGAAAGAAATTCTGCAGCGGAAATAAAATACAACTAAACTAATACGACATCAATGGGTCCTCGTGTGATTAGTATCGTTCATCTTTCATCATCCTTCATGCCGACCCTATGCTATGCTCCAAAACCTGAATGTAATACAGACATCCACCCCCCGAATACTCGGGGGTTAGCAAAACTCCACTGTTTTGCTAGTGCAAGTATAAAATACGAAGACAAGCCATACATATCATACTCCAAAGACTTAGAGATCATAAACATACTTCACGAGGTAAATCACTTGATCAAAACGGTTAAATCGAAAGATAGGGGTAAACCCGATATACATCTTGTAAAAACATTTTACGATCTCGGGAGTTTTGAGTACATTTGGGATTTTAAGGATTCTCAAGCCTTTCGAAAACATTTAGGGACACAGTCCAAAAGTCATTTTCCCCAAACAAAATTTTGATAACAATACACGGGGTCCATGACCCGATCATACCATAACAACCTATTTCCACAGATTATTTGCGTCCCGTAGCAAGCCACGGACCTCAGATGCTCCCGTAGAACAAACCCGAGTGAATAACCCACAGGGAAACTATATCAAATCACATGTCACCGTAACAACAGTCACATGACTACAAGCACAGATATATACTTAACCAAACCACAACCATAAGTTATCCCGGCATCGCACTAACAAGCTACGAACCTCGGAGTCCCCGCAAGACATACCCGATGATAACCCCATCAGTTATCCCGGCATCGGGCTAACATGCCATGAACCTCGGAGTCCCCGCAAGACATACCCGTTGGATAACCCTACGGCCACTCCCGACCCATACTAGCAAGTATGGATCCCGGAGATTCAACAATCCTACCCGGAGGCACATCACTTACATCAAGCACACAACAATAATCATTTATCAAGCCAAACAACATTAAGCATCACAACCTCCTTTCAAAGGAGTAACAACCAATATCACCCGTCACGTATTCGCCGAACAAACACACATAACAACACGTAATCCTTAGTAAATGATTACGGTTTAATACATTCAGTAAATGTAATCACAACATCTTTCAACATACGAAACTAACACACATAATCCGAGAACACATCCATTCACGAAGTATACGAATTATCGTTGAAAGACAATATTTATCGAGAACATACCGATCTTTTTTAACGTTCATTAAACATTTGGATTTCATATAAAAATCATTTATCAACAATTATGCCTATGAAACATGAAACATATGGGCAAGATACTTGCCTCGATACCACGAGCAATCGAACAACGAACGGACACGGTCGGATAGTTCTCGAGCTTCCAAAAACGACCAAGGATTCGGCAATCCCACGAATGGTACGAAAATAACATCGCCACAAATCAATAACACTAGTCGGAATCCGAAACGATCCTAAAAACAACAAGGATCTAAGTGTTCTCAAAGAAATCAAGAATCATTGATCCGGACGATAAAAATCGATGAACAGTTAACAACATCTGAAGATTACGGTCAAGACAAACAAGAATACACAACCGATCGGATGAGATCGGTTAAGAATCACAAATCCATGGAAAAACCCCAAATTCAAGAAACTAGGGTTCTAAGAAGAGATTACCTTGATTTGAGCAAAGTAGATGATTAGATGTTGTTAAACACCTACACATCCACTCCGAGATGAAGCTTGAGGAAGAAGGTCGCTCAAAATCGCCTTTGGAGCTCACTCCCGTCGGAAGGGATGAAGAAAAGTGAGAAATGATGAAGTGAAGCCTGCTGTCCAGTATTTATACTGGACAGTAATTAGCGTGCGCTAACCAGACAATATTAGCGCGCGCTAATGAGGTCAACGCCCAGAACTTACCGCAAATAATACTATTAGCGTGCGCTAGACCCATGAGCGTAGCGCGCGCTAACGGGTCACGAAACCAGTCCAGTGGCCCCTGGACAGATTTGCACCTACCGGGTAGCGTGCGCTAGAAAGAAGAAATAGCGTGCGCTATGCAGTCGATAGCGTGCGCTAGCTATCATCCTTAGCGTGCGCTAACAAAGCCCCAGTCCCAGTCCAGTAGCTCCTGGACTGCCTCTGGACTGCCAATTAGCGTGCGCTACTCATTCGGTAGCGTGTGCTAAACACCACGCAGTAGCGTGCGCTATGCCACAAGCATTAGCGTGCGCTACACCACAAAACCCAAAAACTCACATAGTGATCTGAAATGCCTCCAAACACATGTCCCAACAAGGCACACCCAAACATGGCACAAAAATTCGAACGATGAGGGAAATAACAATCCGGTAAAACCCCGAAAACTCAACGAATCCGGAACAAAATTCTCCGGTATTACAAAAATATCAAAGAATTAATGGATAGCATTATATCCTTGCATGATTTGATCGCCAAATCACAGCATTACCTCTATATTATCAACCAAAGGATAATCAACAATTTATTAGACAATAATCCAGAACATTATGCTTAATCTAAACCACCTGATTAGTGTTAATCTAATATCTATAAGATGGAATTCTCATTTACTCTCCATCAAAGATTGCTGCCTCAGCAGTCTATGCAGCAAGATGCACTTTAAACAGAAAACCCACTTAGAATCAAACACTTGAAATGCACACTGGCTTCTCAGAACAAGAGATTATGAAATGTGCTAAGCTGCTGGTTTGTTTTCATTCTATGGCGGCGAGTGAGCAGAAACTGAACGGGGTTTATAGGAAATATTCTGGTTCTGAAAGAGGGGTTGTTGCAGTTCTACCACCAGCCAAGTCTCTTTTGGTTGCAACAATTTGAGATAGATATGCATTACTATATTGGTGAACAGGCTAATATTAGAGTGGATATATACTTTTAATCCAAAAAAAAAATCTAAAATCTATAATGGTTCTTAGTTAACATATGGGAGATAGTTTCTATTATAATCTCCCCTGTATGTATATATGTATATATTTAAAATAAGTTAGCTAACCTTTGCACCATTAGAGCTCCAATGGTTCACCGATAATGGCCATTGATCATCTTCCACTCTTGGTGGATATTTGGATAGCACACTGCTTTTATCATATCGAGAAGGAGTATAAAATTTTGCTTTTAGTCTATTTTTCCAATCTTTCCAGAGCTTCCCCAGTTTCTTCATACAATTCTTCTTGTAGCTATCAGTCAAGTTAGTATTATCCTACGAGCAAAATATAAAAGCATACATTTAAATAAGAAGACTTGTACATATTTTGTTCTATGTCATATGGAGAGCATGCATTGGAATGTTTTATTTGCCTGATACATAATTTTGACCTTCTGTTCTGTCTCACTGTTGGGCTCATTTGCTAATGTTCGAACTAACTAAAAAGTAACACATTCATTTGCATTGTGAACGGAAGATTTACTTGTCAAAGACAAAGTGTGTTAGCTCAAGTGGTAAGAGCATCCACTAAGTAGGTATAATGTAATAATAAAAAATATGCATGTTAAAGTTGAATTACATTTGACATGGATTTGTTAAGCAGGTTGCTTAATGCTTTCGATAAAGAAGATGGATTCTACCTTATTTTAGAGGAAATGAACCTTGACCTATCCAAGTTCATCTACTATATTGAAAATAGCATTAAAATTTGAATATCCATACCTTCACTTCAGCCCACACAAGGTCTTTTTGTATATTAGGAACTGCCCTCCAGTCCGTATACGAAAGAGGTAACTTGTTTTCATCCTTGGCCAGAATACCCAATTGTGATGAAAACATAGCCGCATTGTTCCCAACAACATTATTTTCAGAATCTAATTCTAAAATCAAAACTTTTCCAGTACCCCATTCGTATCCCACTTTGGCCTATCCTCTTCTTACTAAACCTATTAATCAGTTTTGTTTTTAAGAGTTTAATAATAAATTTATTATTTTAAATAGATAAATAAAACATAACAGTTTAGTTTACCTCGACTGTTGGCATCATCTTCAGTAACATGAGGCTCATCATCACCATTTTCATTTCCAATATCATCAGATGGGCTTTGGGTAGTATCATTGGTCCCTGAATTGTTGTCGGAAAATGATCCATCTGAGTCAGAACAATTATTGGTATTAGCTTGGTTCTGTGTTTCACGAACTATGGTATCTACCATTGGCCCGATTGAGCGCCGAGGTTTCTTCACAGCAGGATCCATGGGTGTCTGCAAACAAATATTTTCAAGAAAAAGAAATGATACTTTTACTTCCTAAATATTTTCCTGCTGTGGTTTCTTCACAGCAGGAACCACAACTACAATATTTTCAAGTTGTCACTCTTAAATTCATGTACGAGATTAACCATACAAAACAACCGAGCTGCACAGATTTTTTCTTTGATTAGTCTTTGGAAAAAGAAAAAAGAAAAAGAAAAAATAGTTTTATTCACTGCACCTGGTTTAGAACAGAGACGAAGCGACTCAACACGCATGTTAATCTTTCACTAATTTATTACTTCCTAAATAGCCCGAAGCATTAGGATAGAGAATTTATATACCTTAATTAATAATGAGTTTATGGGTTAAGTACTTGTATAAGCTGTTACGATTAATAATGCATCGATGACAACTACAAGCAAATTAACAAGTGATCAAGGAGAGGATGAGAGCAGATTAATTTGACATATCCCAATCAAAAGTTAAATACAAACAAATCAAGATTTCAATAACTAGGGCTGGAAAATCTAGTTTACCTTCCAAAAAATCTCAACGAAAATTCAATAAAAATCTGAAAAAAAAAGGTGCAAGCATAGTTGAAATCGAGTCTTACCTCTCTGCCGATTTGATTCGTGACGATTGTGGAAATTCAGGGCTACGAATGAGTTTCTACTCTCCCGTGGTTTCTCGATTTCTCGCAGAGGGAATGAAATATATGATAAGAAAATTTTCCTTTTCTATAGATGTATTATAAAATGAATCAAGGAATAAGCCATAATCAAAATTTTCCTTTATCCGTCGTATGCCATACATTAAAGATTATGCTATACATATGACAAATTATTAGTAGTTTCCTTTTTCTTTAATTTTTTTAAAGCAAATTATTACTATATATTAAATTATCACATAAATGTAAAGGTTGCGTCGCGGAGGACTCGAACCTGAGACCTTCAAATTATATTAGTAGTTTATTTGCTATTATGTAAGTTTACACTGAAGTTATATACAGTCTTGTTTCCAATACGAAGTAAATCTAGTGTGAAAATCGACTAGGTTGACCCGATTAACTGATATAATCATTATTTTTTGTTGTTGAAGAACATTTATATAAGATTATGCTATACATATGACAAATTATTAGTAGTTTCCTTTTTCTTTAATTTTTTTTAAAGCAAATTATTGCTATATATTAAATTATCACATAAATTTAAAGGTTGCGTCGCGGAGGACTCGAACCCGAGACCTTCAAATTATATTAGTAGTTTATTTGTTATTATGTAAGTTTACACTGAAGTTATATACAGTCTTGTTTCCAATACGAAGTAAAGCTATCGTGAAAATCGACTAAGTTGACCCGATTAACTCATATAATCATTATTTTTTGTTGTCGAAGAACATTTATATAAGATTATGCTATACATATGACAAATTATTAGTAGTTTCCTTTTTCTTTAATTTTTTTTAAAAGCAAATTATTATTATATTAAATTATCACATAAATTTAAAGGCTGCGTCGCGGAGGACTCGAACCCGAGACCTTCAAATTATATTAGTAGTTTATTTGTTATTATGTAAGTTTACAATGAAATTATATTCATTCTTGTTTCCAATACGAAGTAAAGCTAGCGTGAAAATGGACTAGGTTGACCCGATTAACTGATATAATCATTATTTTTTATTATCGAATAACATTTATATAAGATTATGCTATACATATGACAAATTATTCGTAGTTTCCTTTTTCTTTAATTTTTTTTAAAAGCAAATTATTATTATATTAAATTATCACATAAATTTAAAGGTTGCGTAGTGGAGGACTCGAACCCGAGACCTTCAAATTAATTATATTAGTAGTTTATTTGTAATTTTGTACGTTTACATTGAAATTATATTCATTCTTGTTTCCAATACGAAGTAAAGCTAGCGTGAAAATCGACTATTGTTACATATAAAAGAATTTCTTGTGCATGATTTAACGCGGATGCCACTACGGGACAAGGTGGCAGGGGCTCTATCACATTTCCCCTAGGGTCGATTCTCCCGCGTTGCAATTTTTTTTTCGTTTTTCTCTATTTTTCTCACCAGGCAACTTTTTTTATTATTATTTAGAACTTTTTCATTTTTCTCTATTTTTCTCACAAGACAACTTTTTTTATTATTATTTAGAAAAGAAATGGAGAGATTAGTGATGGTGAAAAAAAGTTAAAAGAAAAAAGTGAATTATTGTTATTACTATTATTATTATTATTATAGCGAGAAAAAAAGAACCGATTAAGCCGAACAAATATAGCTCGAGCCCAATAAAGCTAGCGTGAAAATCGACTAGGTTGACCCGATTAACTTATATAATCATTACTTTTTTGTCGAATAACATTTATATAAGATTACGCTATACATATGACAAATTATTAGTAGTTTCCTTTTTCTATAATTTTTTTTTAAAGCAAATTATTACTATATGTTAAATTACCACATAAATTTAAAGACTGCGTTGCAGAGGACTCGAACCCGAGACCTTCAAATTATATTAGTAGTTTATTTGTTATTATGTAAGTTTACACTGAAGTTATATACAGTCTTGATTCCAATACGAAGTAAAGCTAGCGTGAAAATCGACTAGGTTGACCCGATTAACTTATATAATCATTATTTTTTGTTGTCAAAGAACATTTATATAAGATTATGCTATACATATGACAAATTATTTGTGGTTTCCTTTTTCTTTAATTTTTTTAAAGCAAATTATTACTATATATTAAATTATCACATAAATTTAAAGGTTGCGTCGCGGAGGACTCGAACCCGAGACCTTCAAATTATATTAGTAGTTTATTTGTTATTATGTAAGTTTACACTGAAGTTATATACAGTCTTGTTTCCAATACGAAGTAAAGCTATCGTGAAAATCGACTAAGTTGACCCGATTAACTCATATAATCATTATTTTTTGTTGTCGAAGAACATTTATATAAGATTATGCTATACATATGACATTATTAGTAGTTTCCTTTTTCTTTAATTTTTTTTAAAAGCAAATTATTATTATATTAAATTATCACATAAATTTAAAGGCCGCGTCGCGGAGGACTCGAACCCAAGACCTTTAAATTATATTAGTAGTTTATTTGTTATTATGTAAGTTTACATTGAAATTATATTCATTCTTGTTTCCAATACGAAGTAAAGCTAGCGTGAAAATCGACTATGTTGACCCGATTAACTGATATAATCATTATTTTTTATTATCGAATAACATTTATATAAGATTATGCTATACATATGACAAATTATTAGTAGTTTCCTTTTTCTTTAATTTTTTTTAAAAGCAAATTATTATTATATTAAATTATCACATAAATTTAAAAGTTGCGTCGTGGAGGACTCGAACCCGAGACCTTCAAATTAATTATATTAGTAGTTTATTTGTAATTTTGTACGTTGACATTGAAATTATATTCATTCTTGTTTCCAATACGAAGTAAAGCTAGCGTGAAAATTGACTATTGTTACATATAAAAGAATTTGTTGTGCATGATTTAACGCGGATGCCACTACCGGACAAGGTGGCAGGGGCTCTATCACATTTCCCCTAGGGTCGATTCTCACGCGTTGCAATTTTTTTTTCGTTTTTCTGTATTTTTCTCACCAGGCAACTTTTTTTATTATTATTTAGAACTTTTTCGTTTTTCCCTATTTTTCTCACTAGACAACTTTTTTTATTATTATTTAGAAAAGAAATGGAGAGATTAGTGATGGTGAAAAAAAAGTTAAAAGAAAAAAGTGAATTATTGTTATTACTATTATTATTATTATAGCGCGAAAAAAAGAACCGATTAAGGCGAACAAATATAGCTCGAGCCCAATAAAGCTAGCGTGAAAATCGACTAGGTTGACCCGATTAACTTATATAATCATTATTTTTTTGTCGAATAACATTTATATAAGATTACGCTATACATATGACAAATTATTAGTAGTTTCCTTTTTCTATAATTTTTTAAAGCAAATTATTACTATATATTAAATTATCACATAAATTTAAAGACTGCGTTGTAGAGGACTCGAACCCGAGACCTTCAAATTATATTAGTAGTTTATTTGTTATTATGTAAGTTTACACTGAAGTTATATACAGTCTTGTTTCCAATACGAAGTAAAGCTAGCGTGAAAATCGACTAGGTTGACCCGATTAACTTATATAATCATTATTTTTTGTTGTCAAAGAACATTTATATAAGATTATGCTATACATATGACAAATTATTAGTGGTTTCCTTTTTCTTTAATTTTTTTAAAGCAAATTATTACTATATATTAAATTATCACATAAATTTAAAGGTTGCGTCGCGGAGGACTCGAACCCGAGACCTTCAAATTATATTAGTAGTTTATTTGTTATTATGTAAGTTTACAGTGAAGTTATATACAGTCTTGTTTCCAATACCAAGTAAAGCTAGCGTGAAAATCAACTATGTTGACCCGATTAACTGATATAATCATTATTTTTTGTTGTCGAAGAACATTTATATAAGATTATGCTATACATATGACAAATTATTAGTAGTTTCCTTTTTCTTTAATTTTTTTTAAAGCAAATTATTACTATATATTAAATTATCACATAAATTTAAAGGTTGCGTCGCGGAGGACTCGAACCCGAGACCTTCAAATTATATTAGTAGTTTATTTGTTATTATGTAAGTTTATACTGAAGTTGTATACAGTCTTGTTTCCAATATGAAGTAAAGCTAGCGTGAAAATCGACTAGGTTGACCCGATTAACTGATATAATTAATATTTTTTGTTGTCGAAGAACATTTATATAAGATTATGCTATATACATGACAAATTATTAGTAGTTTCCTTTTTCTTTAATTTTTTTAAAGCAAATTATTACTATATATTGAATTATTACATACATTTAAAGGTTGCGTCGCGGATGACTCGAACCCGAGACCTTCAAATTATATTAGTAGTTTATTTGTTATTATGTAACTTTACACTGAAGTTATATACAGTTTTGTTTCCAATACCAAGTAAAGCTAGCGTGCAAATTGACTAGGTTGACCCGATTAACTCATATAATCATTATTTTTTGTTGTTGAAGAACATTTATATAAGATTATGCTATACATATGACAAATTATTAGTAGTTTCCTTTTTCTTTAATTTTTTTTAAAGCAAATTATTGCTATATATTAAATTATCACATAAATTTAAAGGTTGCGTCGCGGAGGACTCGAACCCGAGACCTTCAAATTATATTAGTAGTGTAACACCCCCAATCCGCTCAGGGATATTACACGCCGTAGAACCTTTCCTCAAGGATCTACCAGGCTGGTAACAACAAACGAACAACTCGACAATGCCTTTAAGGCTAAGAAGACTCAGTAGACCGATTTGGCCTTTCAATAAATACATATAACTCAATTACAATGCATGCCCACGCAGGGGTCGAATACAACACACTCCCGTACAACGGGGAAAGAATACTGCAGCGGAAATAAAATGCAACTAAACCAATAACATCATACGGATCCTCGTGTGATTAGTATCATTCATCTTTCATCATCCTTCGTGCCGACCCTGTGCTATGCTCCAAAACCTGAATGCAAAAACAGACATCCACCCCCCGAATACTCGGGAGTTAGCAAAACTCCACTGTTTTGCTAGTGCAAATAAAAGTGCAAACACGAGCCATATAATTCAAGTTCCACGAATAACAATAACCAGGAATCCTTAAAGATTAAAATACCACGAAATGAATACTTCCCGAGGCAAGAATTTGAGTAAAACTTTCCCAATCCGAAAGATCACAAATAACGAGAATGGTTTGCAAAATGGTTTAAAATACCCTCGGGAGTTTTAATAGAAAATAAATTAGGATTATCAAATCCATATCTTTCCAAAAATCAATAGGGTCATAGCCCAAATGTTTTGTTTTCGCAAATAGAAAACCAACAACAATTCACAGGGCCAGAGCCCAACATCACGTGTCCTCAACGGACATAAAATCAACACAACGTAATCATGCACAAGCATCGCCTTGGGAACAGAGTAATATCATAGATTCCCGCACGAGGCCTCGAAGGACCCTCCCTTGGCTAGCTAAACAAATCGCAACATAAGCATCGCCTTGGGAACGAGTAATATCATAGATTCCCGCACGAGGCCTCGAAGGACCCTCCATGGCTAGCTAAACAAATCACAACATAAGCATCGCCTTGGGAACAGAGTAATATCATAGATTCCCTTGCGAGGCCTCGAAGGACCCTCCCGCATTGGCTAGCTAAACAAATCACAACATAAGCATCGCCTTGGGAACGAGTAATATCATAGATTCCCTTACGAGGCCTCGAAGGACCCTCATGGCAGCTAGCTAAACAAACTCAAGCACGAGTAATATATCACACCGAGGATATCCAAACAATTCACCCAGAGGCATCAAACACTTAGTAAAACAACACGTCCACCACAATGCACCGAAATGAAACAATATACGTCCACACACAATTACTGTAATATCCGCAATTTTCGATTTTCGGTAAATTTCTTTTTTTGGTCGGAGTCTGTTTTGACGACTCTCTCATGACCGTTTCGTCATTCGGAGAATATTTAATTCTGCACTTTTGTCATCCGAGTTCGTTTCTGTAATATCCGCATTTTTTTTTCTTCTTTGTCCGATATTCCCGTTTTGGTGTATTTTTATTTTTGGTAGCTCGCTTGTAACCATGTCGACATTTTGAATCTATGTTATTCTCGGAGTTTCTCCATCGGGGATGATCTTGGTGATGTTTTGATATTATTCCGTTTTATGTCATGTATTATGGCACGGACGTTCGATTCTCGTAGAACTCGTTCACTTTTCTAATTCCTTTGGTTTCACGAGTTCGTAAAGTTGAGTTGTTCGTATCGTGAGTTTCGGTTTGTTAATCCGACGTCATATCGCGGTTTTGTGAACGTTTGGGCCATTTCGTAATTTTTCCCAAGTTTAGGGTATTCTTGTTATCTTTGTTGTTCCTGAACCTTCGGACATTCGGAATCACGTTTCATTTTATATCGTTTGTCGTTGGCGTGAATCTGTTGGAAGTATATCAGTTGGTAGCAGATACGTCTCGTTACTTCCCGATCATTTCCTCGTCGAAGTGATTGATTTTCTTCTTCTTTGTCTCGAGGCTATGTTACGGCCGTAAGCCGCATTGTTACGGCCGTAATGCTTGAGAGTTACGGCCGTAAGTTTCCCTTATACGGCCGTAATATGAGTTCGTTTTCTGCACTTGATTCCAATGGGGGGGTTACGGGCGTAACATGCTAGAGTTACGGCCGTAAGTATTGATACGGCCGTAATGGTGTTTTGATACGGCCGTAAGTGTTGTTCGTAAATTTTACCCAGTTCTTTCCAGAGGCGATTCGGCCGTAAGAGAGTGTGTTACGGCCGTAATGTTCTGTGTTACGGCCGTATGTGTGGGGTGTGTTACGGCCGTAACACACTTGATATATAAAGCGCGGCGGCCCAGTTTTTCCTCATTTCTCACTTCTCTCTTTCCTTTTCGCGACGGGAGCGACGACTTGAGCTAGGGTTCGACCGATTTCGATCCAAACTCCATTGTAAGAGCACATTCAAGTATCATACCATCCACCTATCACTAATCATCCATCGTTCATCTTCAAATCAAGGTAAAATCTCTTATAACCTACCTTGGAGGATTTGGGGATTTTCGGGTGTATTGTTCGATTTGCTTCGTATTGTTGATTAATCCTTGTTGATTATGATTAATCTCGTCATTGTTCTTGTTCTCCTACGAACTCATGATGTATTTCGTGATATTTACATAATCGAGAGGGTTTGGTTGCGATCCGCCCTCGTCGTTGTTTGATACGAATACACATAAATCGTAGGAGGGTTTTCGGTGTTTCCAATTCCGTATTTAGTTAGAATTGGTAGTGATTGTGTTCTTCGTATCGTTAGGTTCGTGATTATCGGCTCCTATCGGTCGTCGGTGTTTTCCTTCCGTTCATTGAGCCGTCTCTTATTCAAGGCAAGTATTTTTGGAAACCTTTAAGCTTAACATGAAATGGTGATGTATATTACTTGTGTGTAACTCACCTCGTGTTGGCCCGACGGGGTCAAGGAGGGAAATCTATGCTGCCGCCCTGGATTTCACGAGTTTGTTTAGCTAGCCAGTGCGGGAGGGTCCTTAGAGGCCTCGTGCGGGAATCTATGATATTACTCTGTTCCCAAGGCGATGCATGTGCGTGTTTTGTTTTGTGATATAGCCAGTGCGGGAGGGTCCTTAGAGGCCTCGTGCGGGAATCTATGATATTACTCTGTTCCCAAGGCTAATTGTTTGACTGTTTATTTTCCGGAAAAGACATGTCTTGTTTTGGTTTTCGAAATGATTTTGGTGCATGTACTATGAAATGTGTAAGCGTTTGGTTTGCCTTGATTACTTGTACTAGCGTAATTGCTAACCCCTTTGGGGACCCGTTTTGGGGAAATTCTTGTTATGGATTTCAGGTTATGATTATCCGGACGAGCGAGCACCAGGACAGTATGAGGATGTTGGCGATGGTCGTTGAAATGTGCATTTGGGTCTATTTATTTCCTCTGTCCATTTCGATATGGTTGTCCCCACAGTTTTAAACTTATAGATTGTACTCGCGAGTACTTAGGCTTTTTGTTTCAAACTCCGTATTGTATTGCTTTAAATTGTCACGTTGTTGGTTGATGCTTATTTTGCCAGTTGCTCCGAGCATATCTTTATATGTCATATTATTTAATTGTTTATCCTCGCTAACCAAGATGGTTAGTCGAGTGGAGTTTTTCTATTGTAGCCTGGTAGGTCCCATGTAGGGGTCTGCAGTATTTGTAACATATTCCGAATATCTCGGGGTGTTACAGAAAATGGTATCAGAGCATCTAGGTTTATGGATACCTAGGCTTGTTGGTTATTTGGGTCTAGTCATGTTTTGTTTGCACATCGTCACACCGCTGCCAGCATCTCGGTACTTCCAGTGCTCGTAAGTTTTCCTACTCAGTCCTTTGTTTTCTTACATTGTATTTCTGCTTTTCGAGTTGAAGTTGCTTTTTCCTCCCTTACTCATCATCAATGTACTTCTGTTATCTCTTAACACCAGTATGGACGCCGGAGGTAATCGTGGTCGTGGTCGTGGTCGTGGTCGTGGTCGTGGACGCGGTCGAGGACGTGGGGCAGCCGGTGGGGCGGCCACGTCACATTCTTCGGGAGCCGGCAGTACCGGTGACCGTCATAGTCATGCTTCTTCTCAGGAGCACGCCGATCTTGGCATTGCGGCTGTTATGCAGCAAATGGTTAACCAGATGGCGGCTATAGCTCAGGTGGTCCAGAACCCCAACCAGGCCCATGCTAATCGGGGCGGAGCGGATCGGCCCGCTTCAGGATGTCATCAAGATGCATCCTCCTCGGTTCGGGAGCTTCGGACCCGATCGGGTGGGAAGGGTGGATCAAGGAGATATCCAAAGTCTTCTTGCTACTAATCGCCCAGGGACCGTAAGGTCCCTATTGCTCAATATTTTCTCACGGGAGATGCTACGGATTGGTGGGAGGCCGTTGGTCCCAAAGATCATGTGGCTTCATGGGCCGAATTTCAAGAATTGATGGAGACCGAGTATTGTCCGTGGCCGGTCAGCCAGGCTCGAGTGCATGCTTTCTACGATGCTCAACCACGGGATATCCCCGTATCTCAGGCCATTGCCGACTTTAACAAGGAGTTGGGTTATGTGAAGACCCAAGTTGTCGCTGAGAGCGACAAAATTTTCCATTTTTCCAGGAGAATGAAACTGTCCATTCGGGACTATATGTCAGGCTCGTCTGTACTACCTTGAAGGATTATCAGAGTCGAGCTCTTGCTTATGATATGTCGGTGACGGCTAGCGATTTGGCTCGTGAGAGCAAGAAGCAGAAGTCGGGCGGAAATTTTTCTGGTCCCAAGAGTGGAGGCCAGCAGAAATCTCAAGCTGCAAATATTTCATCGGGCGGTTCGGCTCGTTTCTCTGGGTGCTTTCGGAGTGCCGCCGGAACCCCGCTCGTGAGCCCACATGTTTTAACTGTGGTACGCATGGCCATAGGAGCCGACGGTGTTCTCGTCAAGTTTACTGTCATACTTGTGGGCGGCTAGGCCACAAGGCCCCTTTTGTGAGCGATCAAACGGCTTCGTGGCGCCCGTTCTTCCCAATCGATGCGTTGGAGCCGAGTGTGAACCGGGGCTCATTTGCTCGCCGCCTCCACCGAGTGCCGGTCGAGGTAGGGGTCGGGGTCAGCCCGTTAGAGGAGGAGCTTCCAGTGTCGGCTCTGCCCACCGCGTATCTATGAGATGAGGAGGGCCGATGATCCGGCGGCTCTTGTGGCGGCAGTGCTGTTCATATCCATTCTCATCCTGTCGGTGTGCTTTTTGATTCGGGTGCTACGCATTCATTCATTTCTCTAGAGTGTGTACGCCGTTTGAGTCTCGACTGCTTGTCACCTTGTGAGCCTTTCATCGTTAAACTTCCTAGCGGTGATAGAATTGTCGGTGATCGAGAAGTCCGGGACTGTTCGTGATTATTTGTGAGAGGGCTTGGCTCTCTAACCTTATTGTCGTGGGTATCGAGGGTGAGGATTTGATTCTAGGGATGATTGGCTCGAGCGGCATGGCGCGATCATGAACTACCGCACGAGAATCATCACTATGTTAGCCGAGGACGGCACAACACTCTTTCGCAGGCGAAAGGGGAAACCAGTTCGTTATTAACGCCTTGAAGGCGATGAAACTCTGCGGAAGGGGTGTCTTGGTTATTGGTGTTACGCCTTGAAGGTGATAATGGTGGGGTCGAGCTTTCGTCGATTCCATCGTTAGTGAGTTTCTGATGTATTTCTGACGAGTTCCGGATTGCCACCGGATCGTGAGGTCGAGTTTACTATAGAGTTAGAGCCAGCGCGGCTCCTATTTCAAGGCGCCGTATCGCATGGCACCTTCGGATATGTCGAGTTGAAGAAGCGGTGAGTGAGCTTCTTGAGTCGGGGTATGTTCGACCGAGCGCCTCGCCTTGGGGCGCACCGGTCCTGTTTGTGCGGAAGAAAGATGATTCACTACGTTTGTGTATCGACTATCGCGAACTAAACAAGGTGACCATCAAGAACAAGTATCCTTTGCCGAGAATCGATGACTTGTTTGACCAGTTGCAGGGAGCTGCGGTATTCTCGAAAATTGATTTGAAATCGGGGTACTATCAACTCCGGGTGAGGGAGTCCGATGTGCCGAAAACAGCTTTTCGGACGAGATATGGACATTACGAGTTTGTAGTTATGCCTTTCGGATTAACTAATGCGCCGGCGGTGTTCATGCAGTTGATGAACAAAGTCTTTATCGAGTATTTGGATAAGTGTGTCGTCGTCTTCATTGACGATATTCTTATCTATTCGAGGAATGAGGAAGAGCATGCCCATCATCTGCGGATAGTGTTAGACATTTTGAGGACCGAGCAACTCTATGCGAAGTTCTCGAAATGTGAGTTCTGGCTGAAGGAAGTGATGTTTTTGGGTCACGTGATTTCAGCCGAGGGAGTCCGTGTGGATCCGCAGAAAATTGAGGCAGTGTTGGATTGGGCACCGCCCAAGAATGTGAAGGAGATTCGTAGTTTCTTGGGTTTGGCTGGCTACTACCGTAGGTTCGTCGAGGGTTTCTCGAAACGGCTCGGCCACTTACACGATTGCTCCATAAGTCAGAAGTTAAATGCGGAATGACGAGAGGCAGTCGAGTTTTGAGGAACTGAAGAGGCGCTTGACTTCAGCCCCGGTTTTGGCGTTGCCGTGCGGCAACGAGGGTTTTGCCGTCTATAGCGATGCTTCGGGCCAGGGTCTTGGGTGCGTATTGATGCAGCACGGCAAGACCATTGCCTTTGCGTCGAGACAGTTGAGGCCATATGAGCTTAACTACCCTACTCATGATTTGGAGTTAGCGGCAGTCGTTTTTGCGCTCAAGATTTGGCGTCACTATCTTTTCGGCTCGGCATGTCAGATTTTTACCGATCATAAAAGTCTGAAATACATATTTACTCAGCGGGAGTTGAATATGAGGCAGAGGAGATGGTTAGAGCTGATTAAGGATTACGACCTCGAAATCCTTTACCATCCGGGCAAGGCAAACGTCGTGGCCGACGCCTTGAGTCGGAAACCGATTGCGTTGCGAACACTTGAGGTCCTTACGTCTCAGTCTGAGCTTCGGTGGACTTTGATCGAGTTAGATATTGAGGTTTTGTTGCACAGGGTGTCGGGCAACTTTGTGCTTTAGAGATTTCGCGTCTTTGATCGATGAAATTAAGTGGCGATTGGAGGATCCGATGATTACTCAAATCCGAGAGAACATTCTTAAGGGAAAGTCTCCGGCTTTGTAATCCATGAGGATGGTGTTTTGAGATTCAGTCGGCTTTGTGTGCGAACGACTTAGAGTTGAGACAGAGTATTCTGCGCGAGGCCCATGCTACACCTTACTCCGTTCATCCTGGTTCGAGTAAGATGTATAAGGACCTGAGGAGGAATTTCTGGTGGAATGATATGAAGGAGGAGGTCGCGCAGTTTGTGGCAAAATGTTTGACTTGTCAACAGGTCAAAATCGAGCATCAGCGACCGGCCGGGTTATTGCAGTCACTTCCCGTTCCGGAATGGAAATGGGAAGATATATCGATGGATTTCATTACGAGTTTGCCGAGATCGAGATCGGGCATGAATATGGTATGGGTGATTGTTGATCGTCTGACCAAGTCGGCACATTTTCTGGGCATCAAGGACACTTGGGGCCCGGAGAAGTTGGCCCGTATATTTATCGCACAGATTGTGAGGCTTCACGGTACTCCGAAGTCTATTGTTTCGGATCGTGATGGTCGTTTTGTATCACACTTTTGGAAGGCGGTGCATAAGGCGTTGGGTACTCGTTTGCGTTTGAGTACCTCTTTTCACCCCCAGTCAGATGGGCAGTCGGAGCGCACCATCCAGACATTTGAGGATATGTTGCGTGCTTGTGCTCTCGACTGGAGCAATGACTGGGAGGAGCATTTGCCATTGATCGAATTCACGTACAACAACAGTTGGCACGCGTCGATTCGGATGGCACCGTATGAGGCACTTTATGGGCGACGATGTCGATCGCCGATTTGTTGGAATGAGGCGTCCGATTTGGTCGGGACCGAACCGGATGTCGTTTTAGAGACGAGGCGGAAGATAGAATTAATTCGAGAACGGATGTTGACTGCCCAGAGTCGACAGAAGTCATATGCCGATGTCCGTCGTCGACCTTTAGAATTCGAGGTGGGAGACCACGTCTTGCTGAAGGTGTCTCCGATGAGAGGAGTTTTCCGTTTCGGGAAGAAGGGGAAGTTGAGTCCGAGATTTATTGGACCCTTCGAGATTCTCGAGCGAGTCGGTGGGTTAGCATACCGTTTGGCGTTACCCCCGGCCCTGAGTCATGTTCATAACGTTTTTCATGTTTCCCAGCTGAGGAAATATGTCCCGGATCCTAGTCACATCATCGACTATGGGGAGATTGACGTTGCCGAGAATATTACTTTTGAGGAGCGTCCTTTGAAGATTTTAGAGCATCGGGAGAAACGACTGAGGCATAAGACCATTCCCTTGGTCAAGGTGCAGTGGTCGAGGCATGGTGTCGAGGAGGCGACCTGGGAAACCGAGGATAGCATGCGTGCTAGATACCCCGAGTTGTTTGTTTCTCAAGTTTCGGGACGAAACTTATTTTTAGAGGGGTAGAATGTAATATCCGCATTTTTTTTTCTTCTTTGTCCGATATTCCCGTTTTGGTGTATTTTTATTTTTGGTAGCTCGCTTGTAACCATGTCGACATTTTGAATCTATGTTATTCTCGGAGTTTCTCCATCGGGGATGATCTTGGTGATGTTTTGATATTATTCCGTTTTATGTCATGTATTATGGCACGGACGTTCGATTCTCGTAGAACTCGTTCACTTTTCTAATTCCTTTGGTTTCACGAGTTCGTAAAGTTGAGTTGTTCGTATCGTGAGTTTCGGTTTGTTAATCCGACGTCATATCGCGGTTTTGTGAACATTTGGGCCATTTCGTAATTTTCCCAAGTTTAGGGTATTCTTGTTATCTTTGTTGTTCCTGAACCTTCGGACATTCGGAATCACGTTTCATTTTATATCGTTTGTCGTTGGCGTGAATCTGTTGGAAGTATATCAGTTAGTAGCAGATACGTCTCGTTACTTCCCGATCATTTCCTCGTCGAGAAGTGATTCAGATTTTCTTCTTGCTGTCTCAGGCTATGTTACGGCCGTAAGCCGCATTGTTACGGCCGTAATGCTTGAGAGTTACGGCCGTAAGTTTCCCTTATACGGCCGTAATATGAGTTCGTTTTCTGCACTTGATTCCAATGGGGGGGTTACGGGCGTAACATGCTAGAGTTACGGCCGTAAGTATTGATACGGCCGTAATGGTGTTTTGATACGGCCGTAAGTGTTGTTCGTAAATTTTACCCAGTTCTTTCCGAGAGGCGATTCGGCCGTAAGAGAGTTGTGTTACGGCCGTAATGTTCTGTGTTACGGCCGTATGTGGGGTGTGTTACGGCCGTAACACTGCCCGATATAAACCGGCAGCGGCCCGATTTTCCTCATTTCTCACTTCTCTCTTTCCTTTTCGCGACGGGAGCGACGACTTGAGCTAGGGTTCGACCGATTTCGATCCAAACTCCATTGTAAGAGCACATTCAAGTATCATACCATCCACCTATCACTAATCATCCATCGTTCATCTTCAAATCAAGGTAAAATCTCTTATAACCTACCTTGGAGGATTTGGGGATTTTCGGGTGTATTGTTCGATTTGCTTCGTATTGTTGATTAATCCTTGTTGATTATGATTAATCTCGTCATTGTTCTTGTTCTCCTACGAACTCATGATGTATTTCGTGATATTTACATAATCGAGAGGGTTTGGTTGCGATCCGCCCTCGTCGTTGTTTGATACGAATACACATAAATCGTAGGAGGGTTTTCGGGTGTTTCCAATTCCGTATTTAGTTAGAATTGGTAGTGATTGTGTTCTTCGTATCGTTAGGTTCGTGATTATCGGCTCCTATCGGTCGTCGGTGTTTTCCTTCCGTTCATTGAGCCGTCTCTTATTCAAGGCAAGTATTTTTGGAAACCTTTAAGCTTAACATGAAATGGTGATGTATATTACTTGTGTGTAACTCACCTCGTGTTGGCAGACGGGTCAAGGAGGAAATCTATGCCTTGCCCGGATTTCACGAGTTTGTTTAGCTAGCCAGTGCGGGAGGGTCCTTAGAGGCCTCGTGCGGGAATCTATGATATTACTCTGTTCCCAAGGCGATGCATGTGCGTGTTTTGTTTTGTGATATAGCCAGTGCGGGAGGGTCCTTAGAGGCCTCGTGCGGGAATCTATGATATTACTCTGTTCCCAAGGCTAATTGTTTGACTGTTTATTTTCCGGAAAAGACATGTCTTGTTTTGGTTTTCGAAATGATTTTGGTGCATGTACTATGAAATGTGTAAGCGTTTGGTTTGCCTTGATTACTTGTACTAGCGTAATTGCTAACCCCTTTGGGGACCCGTTTTGGGGAAATTCTTGTTATGGATTTCAGGTTATGATTATCCGGACGAGCGAGCACCAGGACAGTATGAGGATGTTGGCCAGGGTCGTTGACATGTGCATTTGGGTCTATTTATTTCCTCTGTCCATTTCGATATGGTTGTTCCCACAGTTTTAAACTTATAGATTGTACTCGCGAGTACTTAGGCTTTTTGTTTCAAACTCCGTATTGTATTGCTTTAAATTGTCACGTTGTTGGTTGATGCTTATTTTGCCAGTTGCTCCGGGCATATCTTTATATGTCATATTATTTAATTGTTTATCCTCGCTAACCAAGATGGTTAGTCGAGTGGAGTTTTTCTATTGTAGCCTGGTAGGTCCCATGTAGGGGTCTACGGCGCTGTAACATATTCCGAATATCTCGGGGTGTTACAGTTTCGGTGCTGCTTTGTTGAGTTCCGTGCTTTTTAGCGATTTTTCCGCGCTTGAGTTCGGTTCTTGCGAATCTCGTTCGAAACTGTCGTTTGGGGTTTTTCGTAAGTTCATTTAACGTTGTTATACGTGTTGTGAGCTTCGGTTTGATTATTCGTTGTCGTATGGTGATTTTCGGGCATTTGGGCCATTTTCGTAATTTCCCAAAGTTTGGGGTAATTACCTTCCGTTGTCGAATTTCGAGCCTTCGGGTGGTCGGAATCGTGTGTTCTACTAGCTCGTAGATTCGTCTTTGTGAATACTTCGTAACCGTATCTTCGGTTCGTATTCAGGTTCGGATTTCGGTGTCGTTTTGTTGAATTCAGGATTACTAAACGACTTTTCTAAGTATGAGTTCGACTTTGTTAGATCACCATTAATTTTTGGTAACTCCAAAAATTCTGAATCTTTGCAATATTATAGAGCATCGAGTTAGCTTTCCAATGGTTCGAACGGTGAGTCAATCGAGTCCGACGAGAGAGTTATGATCGTTTTCGTTCACCCGCTCATTTGGCCGATCACGCCGACGGACTCGGCCGTGTCGTCGACACGCCCCGTCGTACTCGTCGGATAAGCCGGAAGCGACGCCTCAGACCCGACCGTGTCGTCTGGCACGGCCGTGCCGTACTCGTCCGGATAAGCCGGTAGCCATCGCCCGAGGCTCGACCGTGTTCCAGGACACGGCCGAGTCGATGCCGAGCGCCCCTTCGCGACACGACCGTGTCATGCAGGACACGGTCGAGTCCCTGCCGGCCGATTGCGCGCCACGACCGTGTCATGTCGGACACGGTCGAGTCTGTCCGCCCTATAAATTCGTTTTCTCGGCATTTCAGCTCATTTTTCCCCGTTTCTTCACCTACAACCGAGAGAGAGAGCCGGAGGGAGGGTTTTTACTTCACAAATCATTTGAGTGTTTTATTTTCTTCATCCTCCTTCAATCGTTTAGCTCGGATTGTGGATTTAGCACGTGTTCTTCGGATTATAGGGATTGAATCTTCAAGAGGTAAGAACTCCTTCAATCCTAGTATGATTTTGGGGATTTTGGGTATTTTGGTTGTTTTCGTCCGATTAATCCGATTTAACTTGGTATTATGATAGATTGATGATTATTAAGATGTATTACATCTTTTCCCTTAATATTCCATGGTTGGATCGTATCGATTCGTTGTTTTGGTCGAGTTCTTGATCGACGCCTTGAAGGTGTCCTAAAATGTCGTAGAGGGGTTTTCGGGCGTTCTACGATTATTCTTCCTCGTATGATCGATGATTTATTGATTATATGTTGTTAGGGTCGAATTCTTGCGAAGAACTCGAGTCGGAACCCTTCCGTTCGTTGCCTTCTTTGGGGTCCGAGCTTTCCGGTCGAACCGTGTTCTTCGGAGCGTTCGGTAGCGGTTGTTAAGGCAAGTATCTTATTATACGACTTGTATCTTGTGACTAGTAATTACGTATGATATGTATGACGATTTTGCTTGCCTCCGTAAATATGTTCCGTTTGAGTTGGTTGTGTTTTCCGAAACTTGAAGGCTTGTGATAATAGTGATATATTGGTATCCGTGTTAGGCGTTGTGCCATTTGTGCAGGATTGCGATGTACATATGAGATGGTTGTACACGTGGTTGTTCAACGTATTGTGTACCGAATGTGTGTTGTGTTGGTTAAGAGTCGTTGTGATGATCATGATGTTTGTGTTGTTTTGGTTTACTTGCTGTATTGTACATTCGGCGTAATGTGGAATGACTTGACATTTAATGATTATGAATTGTGTCGAGTCGATGTGTGTGTGATCCAGGTAGGGTCTGACGAGGCCTCTGGAGTTCGGTACATGATGTGTACGAACAAAGTGTGTGAACCAGGTAGGGTCTGACGAGGCCTCTGGTGTCCGGTACATGACGTGTACGGACAAGGTGTGTGATCCAGGTAGGGTCTGACGAGACCTCTGGAGTTCGGTACATGATGTGTACGAACGATGCTGTAGCCGGGTAGGGCCCGTTGAGGCCTCCGGAGTTCGGTACATGATGTGTACGAACAGTGTGTGTTGTAGCCGGGTAGGGTCCGTCGAGGCCTCCGGAGTTCGGTACATGATGTGTACGAACAATGTGTGTAGTCCGGGTAAGGTCCGTCGAGGCCTCCGGAGTTCGGTACATGATGTGTACGAACAGTGATCGTGTAGCAGTGATTGTTCGGGTAACATTTTAAATATAGATCTCGGACTCATAATGATATATTATTTGGTGTGCTTTGAAACGAGAATCGGGCTAAGGCCCTATTGTTTACGAAAAGGTTTTGTAAATTGGGACTCGAGGTCCAAAAGATTTTCTGCTTTAAAAATCCCCGAGATGATGTGTTCCTTTTCAAATATCTCTTATTTGAGTTCGAAATTCTAAAACTTCTCGGGAACATTTTGATAATTGATTTCCGTATTAAATTCGTAGTTGCTATTTGCTTGTTACATTTCGTATGGTTTGATACTTGCACTAGTAAAACAGTGGAGTTTTACTAACCCCCGAGTTGTAATACCCGGTTGTAATTCATTCATTTTCATTCAGTAATTATCAGTCTGTAATTGTCACTCAGTAATTCTCACTCGTTAATAATCACTCATCATTCTTGACTCATTCATTGGTGTTCACGGTTGGCATGTTGTAATCGTATATCAGTTACCGATCGGCATGTCATCTCCATTTAGAGATCGACGGGAGTATTATTATTTTCATCGTGATTGGTAGTCGTACTGGGAGCATCATCCGTGGCTTGTGTTAGACTTGTTCATTTTCACATTCGTATGTTATGTCGGATCATTCATCAGTCGTATCGTGGAATCGGAGTTATCGGAATTTTCAACTTGGCCAGCATCGAGTTACGGCCGTAAGGACTTTGGGTTACGGCCGTAACAAGGGTTCGTGTTTCAGGCCATTTGGACGAAAGGGACTTACGGCCGTAAGGTCCTGTGGTACGGCCGTAAGTTGAGCAGGTACGGCCGTAAGGCTGGCCGGTTACGGCCGTACGCATCCAGCAGGCTACCGAGACATTTTTGGCCGAAGGTAAGTTACGGCCGTAAGGATGGTGAGATACGGCCGTAAGTGGTGTTCGTAAATTTTGGTTGTTGTCGACCAAGGGTGACTTACGGCCGTAAGGGTTGCGGCATACGGCCGTAAGTCGGGGAAGGTACGGCCGTAAGGCTTGGCGATTCTGGCCGTGCGTGTGACGAGTGCCCGGTCATTTCGGCGTAGAGGGCTTACGCCCGTAAGCTTGGCGATTCTGGCCGTATCATCGAGTTACGGCCGTAAGGTGTGCGGTTACGGCCGTAAGGGTGTCGACGGATGTTTTTGAAGGCGGGTTACGCCAGTAACTCAGATCGGTTACGGCCGTAAGTCTGCCGGCGAAGCCGAGTTCTGGCCGTCTGAGTTGGCGATTCTGGCCGTAAGGCCGTTGACTTGGAAAGTTACGGCCGTAAGAGGGCGAGTTACGCCGTAACTCCGGCAGATGCCAATGACTTGGCGGGTCATTTCACCTCACTTTTTCATTTTCCTTCTTCATCCGAGAGAGAGTGTTGAGAGAGTGATTTCATCATCATCAATCACTTGAGTGTGTAATCTTCATCATCTTCATTCCTTTGGGAAGCTTGGATACTCGTTATAACTCGTGTTCATCGGATCGAAGTGGTTGGATCTTCAAGAGGTAATTTCTTCAACACCTTGGATTTCGATTTTGTGTCGAGATATGATGTTTTGGACGATATAATCATGTTATATGAAGGGATATGTTTATGATTATGAGTTTGTATAAGGATTCATTGGATTATTGAGAGATTTATTCAAGAACACTTTGGATATCGAGTTGGATTTGGGGATTTCCGATTAATAGTTGTTATAATCACGTTTTTGGATATTCCTAACGGACTATTGATCGTATTGGAGATGTTTTATTGAATTGAAGCACTTCTTGGGGGTTTGAGATTGGTATTGTTGAGGTTTAGTTGTAATCAATCGAAGTTGGACTCAAAGTGTTCGATATAATGCCCCTATGAACTTGGTTTAATCGTATCGACGTCTTGAGTTCGTTATATTCGTGTTTAATTCGTTATTGATCGGATTGTTGGCAATTGTATTGAATTAAGGTTGTTCGAGCGACCGTATCTTGGTTAGGACGTTGTTCGTGGACGGACATTCTACATCGTTGTTGTGTAAGTTAATTCTTACTCGGTTAAAAGGATACTCATTCCTTTTGTTGTTGATTACTCATAATCATAACTCATTCATCATTGTATTAATCATATTAGAACTTGTTATTGTCAATTAATCACTTCAGTCATAAGGAACGACGGTTCCAATCTTTTCGTTGAGCTATCATTCATTTCATTATTACTCTCATCTCGGTGAGTCATTCTTGACTTTGTCAGATTATTACTTATTCATTGATATTCATTACGGTCATTCTCGTTCATATGACCTTACGGGTTCATATTGCGTGGCCGGGTGTGGTCATGTGGAATTTTTAGTCGGGCACACGATGGTCATGTATTGGGTTCACCGATACATTGGGTGTGCCTGCACACGTAACGCTTACCTCCGTGAGACTAATTAGGTACAAGGACGGATGTGTCGGACATTCGTCTTGTACACTTGCACGAGAACATTACGGGCGTACTATGGTACTCCTCTTCGGCGTAATTCATAATTAAGAATATTTCATAACTTGATTAATTCATGATTGTGTAATTTCAACTCTTGAGGATTGTTGTTACGTATGGCCCGTTAGGGATTTTGTTTCAGTCACGGCAAGGCAAAGGCACGGGAAGAGCATGTTGACGGCGACGAGTCCCAGTGATACTAGTAGGGGGCCCGATCATTGATCATTTATTCGATCATTGTGTTCCTTTTATTTATTCATTGCAGACATTCCGTTTGAATGCTCATTTCATTCGATGTTGTGTATTTTATCGTCACATAAAATACACATGTATTCTATTTTATCCGGTGTGTTGTATAAAACTCCTCGGAGTAATTGAGGTTGTAATGTGGTTCGGTACTACATTTACATGTAATTCATTCATTTTCATTCGGTGGGTCCCAGTCGGGGGTCCACGGCACTGTAATATCCGCCTAGTTTGGGGTGTTACAGAGTTGGTATCGGAGCGTGGTTTTGAATACTACCCTCCAAGTCATGTCCCATTTGAAATCATCGTCATCGGACTAGTATCATTGGACTTTCGCGTCACGTGTGACCTGTGCAAATGCCGAGCCAATCAGACCAAGAACTGTAAGATTTCTAATGCCATGGTATAATTTCTGGCATTAATCATTCATTCATAATTCATCAGTTAACAATCCTCAATCATCATTGTCACTTTGACCAGGACGGTTAACTCATTAATCAGTCAATTCATTTCATTGTTCAGTTGTTGATCAGGAAGATCGAATCATTAATCTTGTTAACTCATTCAAGATAATCATTTCAGTAACTTTCATCAGATAATCATGTCACGTCAATTGATCATTCATGTAATCATTGTATTTGAGCGCGTATGCTCAGTTTCATCATTTCATAATATAATCATGATGTGATACTCATGCGAGATGTAGAATCATCATATGACTTTCCACTTGATATGGAAAGGGTGGCAGAGGGCGTGGAGGACGAGGCCGTGGAGCGGGCCGAATCCGAGAACTCGTGCGAATACCCGTGCAAACGCGAGGAAAAAATCTAATTCATCGAGGCGTGACGCCGCCACTCATTCACTGGACGCGATCATTCATTATCGGAGTCGTACCAGGACACGGCTCGGTCGGGGTGTCCGGGTTGATCCACTCGCATTTATGCAGGGCATGATGGCCCAAATGACTCAGATGGCTCAGTTGATGGAGGCGATGCATAACTCCGTCAATCAGAATCAGCAGGCTCCTCCGCCGCCACCTCAGAGGCAAGAGAGGAATGTGAGTAACATCATCGGCGATATCTCTCGCCAGAGGCCACCTACTTTTGAGGGCTCGTCTGAGCCGGCAGATATCATTCATTGGCTCGAGCATTTCGAGAAGCTGTTTGCTATGGTAGAGTGTCCCGAGGGACACAAAGTTTCGGTTGCGGCTTACTACCTTGGTAAGAGCGCACATTCTTGGTGGTTGTCGTTGAAGCCCACCGAAGGATCTTGTACTTGGGATCAGTTCAAGACTCTCATGATGGAGAGGTATTACCCGGCCCCACTCAGAGAGGCCAAGCTATCAGAATTGCTCACTCCCGACCTTTCGGCGGATGATGATGTTCTCGCCATCGCCGAAAAATTTCAGGAACTTCTTCCGTTCGCCTCATCTATCATTCACTCAGAAGCGGACAAGATCAAGTATTTCAGCAAGAGGCTGAAACCCCGTATGAGACTTCAGTTACTTAATCATAATTGCACCACGTTGGCCGAGTTCATTGAGAAAGCTCTCACCTACGAGCTTACTGCTAAAGAAATTGCTAAGCAGCAACCTTCGTCTGCTAGCAAGAAGTCCAGGAATCGTAATCAGTCTGACGGGAGTCAGGCCACTTTCAAGAAACCCCGTGCGGGCTCCGCTTTTTCTGAGCGACCTCCTGTGTCGTCTAGACCCGCGGAATCTCAGTCTCGAGCGGCCAGTTCGGCCATCACCTGTTATAACTGCGGGGAACTTGGTCACCTCAGTACCAAGTGTCCGAAGCAGACTATCACATGTCATAATTGTGGAATTGCTGGGCATAAGGCCCGTTTTTGCCGTAGGGACTCCAAACCTACTCAGACGTCATCTCAGGCCCCTAGGCAGTCAGCCGTTCAGAACCAGGCCACTCAATCAGCGTCGTTTAAAACGACAGGGGCGACTAAATGTGGAGCTTTTAGCGTGCCAGACGGAGCGTCGGTCTGCGGGACTAGCAAGCCCGGATTTATGAGATGAAGAAGACCGATGATCCGAGGCCCGAATGATCTCGTACACTCGATATTCTATCTCAACTTTGTGTTCACTCTTTTAAATCTTGGTGCATCGCATTCATTCATTTCAGTCATGTTTGAGTAGACTAAATGCAGGTAGAGCTACTAGTTGTGAGCCTTATTTCATCGGACTACCAGAAGCTAGGCGAATTATCGGTAATCGACAGAATCAGACTTGTCCGATTCAGTTTCAAGCTCGAGTATGGCAAGCAGACCTAATCTGGGTAGATTTGCAGAGGGACGACGTCATCTTGGGTTTTGTTTGGATGGATCGTGATGTTGCCATCTTTAGTGTCCGTTTGCGTATGGTCTCTATCATTTCTGACGAGGGAGTTGTATGTGTGTTTCAGGGAGGTAATCCTACTGCTCGTAAGGTCATTAATTCGTTGAAAGCGGTAAGGTTACTCAATCGGGGATGTGTCGGTTATTGGTGCTATATGGCCAAAACCGAGAAGTCATCGATAATGTTAACGGATATTCGGTGGTGAGGGAATATGCCGATGTTTTCCGCAGAGTTACTGGTTTGCCTCCACGAGAGGGATGTGGAATTCACGATTGAGTTGGAGCACAGTCGTCCCGATATCGAAGGCGCCGTGCGGATGGCCCCGACCGAAATGCAGAATTAAAGAACCAACTTGAGGAGTTGTTCGAGAAAGGTTATATTCGACCGAGTGCGTCCCGTGGGAGCGCCAGTGTTATTTGTCAAGAAGAAGGATGGTTCATACCGCTTATGTAATGATTATAGGGAGATGAACAGGGTGACGATCAAGAATAAGTATCCCTTACCCCGTATTGATGATCTCTTAGATCAACTTCAGGGAGCTTCAGTGTTTTCAAAGATCGACTTAAGGTCTGGATATCATCAGTTGCGGATCCGAGAGTCGGACATCGCGAGGACGGCGTTTCGAACACGCTATGGTCACTATGAGTTTGTGGTTATGCCGTTCGGATTGACTAATGCACCTGCGGTATTCATGGAGTTAATGAATCGGGTTTTCATCGACTTTTTGGACCAGTTTGTTGTTGTCTTCATCGATGACATTTTGATTTATTCTCGTGACCGGGAGGAGCACGAGTTTCACCTTCATCAAGTGCTCGACGTGTTGAGACGAGAACAACTTTATGGGAAGTTTTCTAAATGTGAGTTCTGGATGTCCGAAGTGACTTTTCTCGGACATGTAATTTCATCAGACGGAGTTCGTGTCGATCCTCAGAAGACGGAGGCTATTCGAGATTGGCTACCTCCGAAGAACGTTAAGGAAATCCGAAGTTTCCTCGGATTAGCGGGTTATTATCGGCGATTTGTGGAAGGATTTTCTAAAATCGCTCAACCCTTGACGAACCTTTTGCGGAGGGATAAGAAATACACGTGGTCCGACGCGTGTCAACGGAGTTTTGAGGAACTCAAGAGCCGGTTAATGTCAGCACCTGTACTTTCCTTGCCACAGGGGACGGAAGGATTTGTGGTTTATAGTGATGCGTCCGGACAGGGTCTCGGATGTGTGCTCATGCAGAACGGGAAGGTTATTGCCTATGCTTCACGGCAATTGAGACCTTACGAGATTAATTATCCGACCCACGACTGAGCTAGCACCGTGGTGTTCGCTGAAGATTTGGCGTCATTACCTTTATGGCGTCACCGTCGGATATTCACCGATCATAAGAGCTTAAAGTATATATTTACTCGTAAAGAGTTAAATATGCGTCGAGACGGTGGTTGGAATTAATCAAAGATTATGATATTGAGATCCTCTACCACCGGGCAAGGCGAACGTTGTCGCGACGCCTTGAGTCGTAAGTCCGTTCGGGAGCAGATGCTTGCCCGTTTAACGATTGAAGGAGCTTCAATAGAATTCCTTAGACCCGAGATCGAGGTCGGCTTCAGCGAGTTCAGGGCAGCTTTGTATGTTAGAGATTTCATCGTCACTCGAGGAGGAAATTCGAGAGAATCGGGGTTCGGACCCATCATTGTTACGCATCCGTGAGGATGTGGCTCGAGAAAAGCCCCTGGATTTGTGGTCCACGAGGATGGACTTTTGAGGTTTAAGAATCGGTTGTGCGTATCGGCAAATGACGAGTTGAAAAACTCGATTTTGAAAGAAGCTCATGCTACCCCTTATTCCGTTCATCCGGGTCTAGCAAGATGTACAAGGACTTGAAACAAAATTACTGGTGGAGTAATATGAAGCGAGAAGTCGCAAATTTGTTTCGAGATGCTTAACTCACAACAAGTTAAGATTGAACATCGGCCGACGTGGGTATGTCAAAACCCCTTCCTATTCCCGAGTGGAAGTGGGAAGACATTTCTATGGATTTCATCACGAGTTTGCCGACGAGTCGTCGTGGCATGAACACGATCCGGGTGATCGTGGACCGCTTAACAAATCAGCTCATTTCCTTGAAATCAAGGAAACGTGGGGTCCCGAGAGACTTGCTCAATCGTTCATCAAAGAGATAGTCGATCGCAGTACTCTAAAAGTATCGTTTCCGATCGTGACGGACGGTTTGTGTCGCATTTTGGAAATCACCATCGTGCTATGGGAACTCGGCTTAATCTCGATCGCTTTTCATCCTCGGTCAGACGGACAATCGAGAGGACCATTCGGACATTAGAGGACATGTTGAGGGCATGCGTCCTCGATTGGAAAGACGATTGGGAAGCCCAACTACCATTGATCGAGTTCACGTATAATAATAGTTGGCATGCTTCGATCAAGATGGCACCTTACGAGGCCTTGTATGGTCGTCGTTGTCGATCTCCGTTGTGTTGGGACGACTTATCAGAATCAATCGGCACCGAGCCCGATATGCTTATAGCCGCCCGTGAGAAGGTAGCTTTGATCGAGTCGTTTGTTGACCGCTCGAGTCGGCGAAATCATATGCGTATAACCGTCGACCATTAGAGTTCGAGGCTGGTGACCATGTGTTGGTCAAGGTATCCCCGAGTCGTGGTATCTTCCGTTTTGGGAAGAGGGGAAAGTTGAGTCCGAGATTCATTGGACCGTTTGAGATTTTGGATCGGGTGGGCGAGTTAGCTTATCGATTGGCTTTACCTCCGGCGTTGAGCCGAATTCATAATGTGTTTCATGTCTCTCAGTTGCGGAAGTATGTTGCCGACCCGAGTCACATACTTCAGTTCGATGAAATCGAGATCGCCGACGATCATTCATATGAGGAACGTCCTATTCGAGTTTTAGAGCGGCGAATCAAACAGTTGAGGAATAAGACGATTCCTTTGGTTAAAATTCAGTGGTCTAGACACGGAGTCGAAGAGGCCACTTGGGAAACCAAAGAGAGTATGCGGGAGAGTCATCCCGAGTTGTTTGACCCTTAGTTTCGGGGACGAAACTATTTTAAGGGGGGGAGTATGTAATACCCGGTTGTAATTCATTCATTTTCATTCAGTAATTATCAGTCTGTAATTGTCACTCAGTAATTCTCACTCGTTAATAATCACTCATCATTCTTGACTCATTCATTGGTGTTCACGGTTGGCATGTTGTAATCGTATATCAGTTACCGATCGGCATGTCATCTCCATTTAGAGATCGACGGGAGTATTATTATTTTCATCGTGATTGGTAGTCGTACTGGGAGCATCATCCGTGGCTTGTGTTAGACTTGTTCATTTTCACATTCGTATGTTATGTCGGATCATTCATCAGTCGTATCGTGGAATCGGAGTTATCGGAATTTTCAACTTGGCCAGCATCGAGTTACGGCCGTAAGGACTTTGGGTTACGGCCGTAACAAGGGTTCGTGTTTCGTGCCATTTGGACGAAAGGGACTTACGGCCGTAAGGTCCTGTGGTACGGCCGTAAGTTGAGCAGTGCACGCCGTAAGGCTGGCGATTACGGCCGTCTGGCGTCGGCAGCTACCGAGACATTTTGGCGAAGGTGAGTTCTACGGTAAGGATGGTGAGATACGGCCGTAAGTGGTGTTCGTAAATTTTGGTTGTTGTCGACCAAGGGTGACTTACGGCCGTAAGGGTTGCGGCATACGGCCGTAAGTCGGGAAGGTACGGCCGTAAGGCTTGGCCGGTTACAGACGTGGGCGTGTGTGGTGCCCGGTCATTTCGACGAGGGCTTACGCCCGTAAGCTTGGCGATTACGGCCGTATCATCCGAAAGTTACGGCCGTAAGGTCCGGGGTTACGGCCGTAAGGGTGTCGACGGATGTTTTTGACGAAGGCGGGTTACGCCGTAACTCAGATCGATTACGGCCGTAAGTCTGCCGGCGAGCTTTGGACGAGTTACGGCCGCATTTGAGTTGGCGATTACGGCCGTAAGGCCGTTGACTTGGAAAGTTACGGCCGTAAGAGGGCCGAGTTACGGCCGTAACTTCCGGCAAGATTTAATGACTTGGCCGGGTCATTTCACCTCACTTTTTCATTTTTCCTTCTTCATCCGAGAGAGAGTGTTGAGAGAGTGATTTCATCATCATCAATCACTTGAGTGTGTAATCTTCATCATCTTCATTCCTTTGGGAAGCTTGGATACTCGTTATAACTCGTGTTCATCGGATCGAAGTGGTTGGATCTTCAAGAGGTAATTTCTTCAACACCTTGGATTTCGATTTTGTGTCGAGATATGATGTTTTGGACGATATAATCATGTTATATGAAGGGATATGTTTATGATTATGAGTTTGTATAAGGATTCATTGGATTATTGAGAGATTTATTCAAGAACACTTTGGATATCGAGTTGGATTTGGGGATTTCCGATTAATAGTTGTTATAATCACGTTTTTGGATATTCCCAACGGACTATTGATCGTATTGGAGATGTTTTATTGAATTGAAGCACTTCTTGGGGGTTTGAGATTGGTATTGTTGAGGTTTAGTTGTAATCAATCGAAGTTGGACTCAAAGTGTTCGATATAATGCCCCTATGAACTTGGTTTAATCGTATCGACGTCTTGAGTTCGTTATATTCGTGTTTAATTCGTTATTGATCGGATTGTTGGCAATTGTATTGAATTAAGGTTGTTCGAGCGACCGGTATCTTGGTTAGGACGTTGTTCGTGGACGGACATTCTACATCGTTGTTGTGTAAGTTAATTCTTACTCGGTTAAAAGGATACTCATTCCTTTTGTTGTTGATTACTCATAATCATAACTCATTCATCATTGTATTAATCATATTAGAACTTGTTATTGTCAATTAATCACTTCAGTCATAAGGAACGACGATTCCAATCTTTTCGTTGAGCTATCATTCATTTCATTATTACTCTCATCTCGGTGAGTCATTCTTGACTTTGTCAGATTATTACTTATTCATTGATATTCATTACGGTCATTCTCGTTCATATGACCTTCTGGGTTCATATTGCGTGGCCGGGTGTGGCTGTGTGGAATTTTTAGTCGGGCACACGATGGTCATGTATTGGGTTCACCGATACATTGGGTACTGCACACGGTAACGCTTACCTCCGTGAGACTAATTAGGTACAAGGACGGATGTGTCCGGACATTCGTCTTTACACTTGCAGAACATTACGGGCGTACTATGGTACTCCTCTTGGCGTAATTCATAATTAAGAATATTTCATAACTTGATTAATTCATGATTGTGTAATTTCAACTCTTGAGGATTGTTGTTACGTAATCGACCCGTTGGGGATTTTGTTTTCGTGTCACGGCAAGGCAAAGGCACGGAAGAGCATGTTGACGGCGACGAGTCCCGATGATACTAGTAGGGGCCCCATTGCTCAGTCATTTATTCAGTCATTGTGTTCCTTTTATTTATTCCGCTGCAGACATTCCGTTTGAATGCTCATTTCATTCAGTGTTGTGTATTTTATCGTCACATAAAATACACATGTATTCTATTTTATCCTGGGTGTGTTGTATAAAACTCCTCATCGGAGTAATTGAGGTTGTAATGTGGTTCGGTACTACATTTACCTGTGTAATTCATTCATTTTCATTCGCCTGGTGGGTCCCAGTCGGGGGTCCACGGCACTGTAATATCCGCCTAGTTTGGGGTGTTACACGAGTATTCGGGGGGTGGATGTCTGTTTTGCGTCCAGGTACATGCAGATTCAGGGGAGCAGTCACAGGATTGGCACAAGAGGATGACGAGCTGCGATACTAATCATGAGTCGAGAGTTGTTTTGATTTTGTTGTGTTGTCAGAGTTGATTTCAGTCTTCCGCTGTATTGTATTTCGACCCCTGTGTGGGTAATGTTATTTAAGTCAGTTTTATCGATTGGGTTGTGTGACCTCATCGGTCTGTGTATTCATGTGTAAGTGACCATATCGGTCCGTATCATTTTATTGTTTGACCCTGGTCGGGCAAGCATTTGGTCGTTTATGGATGTTTAGCCTGGTAGATCCTTGTGGCAAGGGTCTACGGTGTGTAATATTCCCGGTTTGATCTGGGGGTGTTACAATTACCAAGTGCATCATCAACACCAACATGTCCATAAGATTCACATACTCGTTCGAGAAACACACCGATCACAAAACACACACGATTTTGAAATAGGGCCTTTAACAAGGCTAACCAAATCTTTTGAAAACTCGTTTTAAACAATCAAACAAATATATAAAGACGATTACCAATTATCACATTCACAAAACAAGAATAGTATGGGCAAGGTACTTGCCTCACAATCGGCACGCAAGTATCCCGACGAACACGGCTCAACCGGAAAGCTTCGAAACGCCCGATGTTTCCGAAAAGGAAAACGACAACGAACGGAAGGGTTCAACTTGGTTTCTTCGCAAGAAACTCGACCCTAACAACATATAATCCATAAATCAACAATCATACGAGGAAGGATAATCGTAGAACGCCCGAAAACCCCTCTAAGACATTTTACCGGACACCTTCAAGGCGTCGGTCAAGAACTCGACCCAAATAACGAATCGATACGATCCAACCATGGAATAACAAGGGAAATGATATAAAACATCTAAATAATCATCAATCCATCATAATCCTAAGTTAAATCGGATTAATCGGACGAAAACAACCAAAATACCCAAATTCCCCAAAATTAGATTTCTAGGAAATCTGACCTGATTCGGTAGATCGGAGGATGTTATAGGGCGGATGATTGATGATATGAACCTCAAAACTTCATGTATTCATCGTCCAACAACATCTCTAGATGATTCACACACCCACAGCCGCGTACGGGAAGAAAAAGAATGAGAAATGGCTGAAGAAAAACGCGCTGTGCATTTTATAAGCCGATCACGGCCGTTACGTACGTAATCCGGCCAAGGGTTACGACGTAACCGAGTCATCGCCTAAAATCGCCGCCCGCTACGCACGTTACCGCCAGGGCCTTACGTACGTAACGGCCTTACGCACGTAACGGCCGAGCACTAACGCACGTTACTCGGCCGTAGGCTGGCCCGAGCACGCCCGGCCATGACTCGGCCGGGACCAATTCCGACGGCCCGAACGACCCCGAAACCCGAACCTGAGTACGAATCGAAGATACAGTTACGAAGTACTCGAAAAGACGAATCCGAGCACTAATAGAACACACGATTCCGACTACCCGAAGGCTCGAAATTCGACAATGGAAAGTAATTACCCCAAACTTTGGGAAATTACGAAAATGGCCCAAAACGCTCCAAAATCACGATACGTGATAGAATAACCTAACCGAAGCTTGCAACATGAATAATAATATTAAATGAACTTACAAGAAAGTCGAAACAACAGTTTCGGACGAGATTCGCAAGAATCGAACTCAAGTGCGGAAAAACTGCTAAAAAGCACGGAATTCAACAAAACGACACCGAAACGAGCTCGGATGACAAAAATTGCAGAATTAATCATTCTCGGAATGACGAAACGGTCATGATCGAGTCGTCAAAACGGACTTCCGCCGAAAAAAAGAAATTTACCGAAAATCAAAAATTGCGGATATTACATTCTACCCTCCTTAAAAGAAGTTTCGTCCCGAAACTTAAAACAAGTAGGGAGAAGCAATATCCCGCCAGGAAAACTCAATGATATACGCAAGAAACGCGTAACTAATGCCAAACGGCGAAACGTTACAAACAACGCAACGGAATATACGGTGTGAAAACACGCTCCACGACGACCAACACAACGTCGCCGTTAGGGATATAATAGAACCAACAAGTGACAAGCGTCATCAAATGGATAATACAATCAAGTCAATTATCCGAACAATCACAAAACACAACGAACGAAAATCAATACGATTGACCAACCCAACGGTACATCAATCAAAACGCGAGCCAATCGCTGAACAAATACGGAATTCCACCGCTCAAGGGTTGGAAGATCGAAAACGAGACTAATTTCCCGAACTTAAGGGAATTAGGAAGGAGCCTCAACGCTCAACAATCACGAAACGAGAACAAAACCGAACAAACAAATGATCGAGACAACAAAAATCGAACAATCATGTCCGAAATACGAAGGATAATAAAATTCAAACAACAACCCCAAGGTTCACATCTCGACTCGAGACAATATATGATCCGGTGAAAACAACAGGATGTGCATTCATATAAGATCCACAGGAAAGGGAATAGCAATAGAAAAGTCACAACGACAAACGAGTTATTCCGAAATAATACCCACTCGTTCGATCAACAAAAGCAAGGGGCAGGACAAGCTCAGAAATGTCAACGAACATAAACGAGTCGACAGAGTCGAAAATACAAAAGTTCAAGATCCAGTCCACTTCGAATAAGAGAACTAGCAAAACTAGATGATGTCGCTCGAACAAGGTTCACAAGAATCGAACCGAACTCGAAAAAAGCCACATCGATAACAGTTGACCCAAAACAAGATCACAGCTCGTTCGAACGACGAAACCGAAATGCAGAACAAGTCCGGAAGGTATCAACGAACACGAGCGAGCCGATAGAATTGAGAAAGAGAAAATGCAGGAGCCAAATATAATACGGGTATTATATTCGACCTCTTATAAGAGAAGTGTCGTCCCCGAAACTCACAACAACGAAATCAAGGCGACAACACAACAAGCAACCGACAGAAACATCCTTCAAAGGCCTCTCAAAGCCGATTCTGATAACTGAGCTGAAGCGCGAATTCCGAAAGTCTTGGTAGCCAATCCGCAAAAATTAATTCGGTGTCCCTCGAGTCCACACTTGAAATGTGTTACTGACGAGAAAAACAATTTACACGTGCATGCCCCGGCACATCACGGTTGAAACGCTTCGGCTCGGCATACCGAAAATACAAATGCTAGATACAATGGGGCATAACGTCGCAAAACAACATAGCGGAGATGCCAACTCAGCACAACAAGTAATCATAATACATATCATATACAACGATTATCATCGTAAAATAATACACACAAACACTACAGCAACGACGGTATCGTTCGGCGACCTCAACGGCCCGAACAATAACCAGCACATAATTACAAACATTATGAAACAATCACATATGTACACAAACGTACAAACCCAAGCTTTAACAGCTCACACAGGTGCGATAACACGCAAGCCACCACGAAATGACAACATTAAGGATTGTCATCACACCTCCCACAAGGGCTAGCAAAATATATGCGTGGAAAACGACTCGACGCTCACGCCACCAATTCAATCACAATTCGGGGTTAACACCGTAACGAAAGTTCGAAAACCATACACGCATTTCCGGTCCGCAAACAGGAATGATAGGTTTTAAAAACGAAAACCACCTTTTGAAAACAGTTTGGAAACAACAGTTGATCTTGAGTACCATTTTACAAAAAGTAGTACAAACACCATTATCGAGACTTTGAAAATCATCTTGCGTTTGAACAAAAATGAGGACACCTTTCTTTTAGTGAAAAACTTTCAAAAATATTCGACCCTTGGGTCTAAGCAACTGCATTTGAAAATATCTCAAAATATTTTTGGTCCTCAACCGGAAAATTTTTGAAATGTATTGCGGCATTAGAAAACACCTTGAAAACACCGCAAGAAAATAATTCGTTTTAAAAGTACGTCTCGAATTTTAATTTTCTAAGATACTCAAGGTTTTCAAAAATAATTCAATGGGCTAGAATGCCCAAAAAGTTTAGGTACTTACACGGAACATTATAGCGCCGTGTGTCCCGCACCGGAACCCACCAGTCTAAAAACCATTCACAAAAACGCCAAAAAGGCCGATGACGGTAATATTTCAAAAACTCACAAAATCCATTTACAAAATACTAAATTCCGTCATAAGAATTTCGCCAAAATGATCAAGGCCATAATGCCAAAAACTCGATTAAGGAATCGGTTTTCGAAATAAAACTCAGTCGGTAAAATACCGAAAGCCGTTACAAAAGAACTCACTCATCGGAGAAAAGAAATAAGGTCAAACATTCACAAGACAGAACACTACTCCCCATATGAAAGAAAAATGCTAGTCAAACAATCACATATAAAGAAATAAAAATCAATAAGAGGAATCCGTAAAATAACTCATAATAAAAAACATAGAAAGTGTCACAAGAGTCAAAAAACAAAGAAGGGATACTTAAATCCACATGTCGCTCTAAGATGATGCTCGCCCCTCGATAATAATCTCAACAAACCAACTCGGGCGACGCGTCGCGACACGACTCGATCGGATAAAATCCGACGAGATAAAAATTCAATAGACACCATCGACCCAACAGCCTAGGTTTCCACAACCTAAGCTCTGATACCATTTATGTAACACCCCCAATCCGCCCAGGGAAATTACACGCCGTAGAACCTTTCCTCAAGGATATACCAGGCTGTTAACTAAAAACGAACAACTCGACAATGCCTTTAAGGCTAAGAAGACTCGATGGACCGATTTGGCCTTTCAATAAATACATATAACTCAATTACAATGCATGCCCACGCAGGTCGAATACAACACACTCCCGTACAACGGGGAAAGAATACTGCAGCGGAAATAAAATGCAACTAAACCAATAACATCATACGGATCCTCGTGTGATTAGTATCATTCATCTTTCATCATCCTTCGTGCCGACCCTGTGCTATGCTCCAAAACCTGAATGCAAAAACAGACATCCACCCCCCGAATACTCGGGGGTTAGCAAACTCCACCGTTTTGCTAGTGCAAATACAAAGTGCAAATACGAGCCATATAATTCAAGTTCCACGAATAACAATAACCAGAATCCTTAAAGATTAAAATACCACGAAATGAATACTTCCCGAGGCAAGAATTTGAGTAAAACTTTCCCAATCCGAAAGATCACAAATAACGAGAATGGTTTGCAAAATGGTTTAAAATACCCTCGGGAGTTTTAATAGAAAATAAATTAGGATTATCAAATCCATATCTTTCCAAAAATCAATAGGGTCATAGCCCAAATGTTTTGTTTTCGCAAATAGAAAACCAACAACAATTCACAGGGCCAGAGCCCAACATCACGTGTCCTCAACGGACATAAAATCAACACAACGTAATCATGCACAAGCATCGCCTTGGGAACAGAGTAATATCATAGATTCCCGCACGAGGCCTCGTAGGACCCTCCCGCTCTGGCTTGCTAAACATATCACAACATAAGCATCGCCTTGGGAACAGAGTAATATCATAGATTCCCGCACGAGGCCTCGAAGGACCCTCACGCAATGGCTAGCTAAACACATCACAACCGCAGCATCTCCTTGGGAACAGAGTAATATCATAGATTCCAGCACTATGCCTCGAAGGACCCTCCCGCACTGGCTAGCTAAACAAATCACAACATAAGCATCGCCTTGGGAACAGAGTAATATCATAAGTTCCCTATCGAGTCCTCGAAGGACACTCACGAGCTTGATAGCTAAAAAAATCACTACATAAGCATCGCCTTGGGAAAAGAGTCATATCATAGATTCCAGCACGAGGCCTCGAAGGACCCTCCCGACCAGCTAGCTAAACAAATCACAACATAAGCATCGCCTTGGGAACAGAGTAATCTCATAGAGTCCCGCACTAGCCCGCGCAGGACCCTCCCGCACACGCCAGCTAAACAAATCACAACACCAGCATCGCCTCGGGAACCGCGTAATATCACAGATTCCCGCAAGCGGCCTCGAAGGACCCTCCCGCACCGGCTAGCTAAACAAATCGCAACATAAGCATCGCCTTGGGAACGAGTAATATCATAGATTCCCTCACGAGGCCTCGAAGGACTCTCCCTCACCGGCTAGCTAAACAAATCACAACATAAGCATCGCCTTGGGAACAGAGTAATATCATAGATTCCCGCACGAGGCCTCGAAGGACCCTCCCGCACTGGCTAGCTAAACAAATCACAACATAAGCATCGCCTTGGGAACAGAGTAATATCATAGATTCCCGCACGAGGCCTCGAAGGACCCTCCCGCACTGGCTAGCTAAACAAACTCAAGCACGAGTAATATATCACACCGAGGATATCCAAACAATTCACCCAGAGGCATCAAACACTTAGTAAAACAACACGTCCACCACAATGCACCGAAATGAAACAATATACGTCCACACGCAATTACCAAGTGCATCATCAACACCAACATGTCCATAAGATTCACATACTCGTTCGAGAAACACACCGATCACAAAACACACATGATTTTGAAAGAGGGCCTTTAACAAGGCTAACCAAATCTTTTGAAAACTCGTTTTAAACAATCAAACAAATATATAAAGACGATCACCAATTATCACATTCACAAAACAAGAATAGTATGGGCAAGGTACTTGCCTCACAATCGCACGCAAGTATCCCGACGAACACGGCTCAACCGGAAAGCTTCAAACGCCCGATGTTTCCAAAAGGAAAACGACAACGAACGGAAGGGTTCAACTTGGTTTCTTCGCAAGAAACTCGACCCTAACAACATATAATCCATAAATCAACAATCATACGAGGAAGGATAATCGTAGAACGCCCGAAAACCCTCTAAGACATTTTAGGACACCTTCAAGGCGTCGGTCAAGAACTCGACCCAAATAACGAATCGATACGATCCAACCATGGAATAACAAGGGAAATGATATAAAACATCTAAATAATCATCAATCCATCATAATCCTAAGTTAAATCGGATTAATCGGACGAAAACAACCAAAATACCCAAATTCCCCAAAATTAGATTTCTAGGAAATCGACTGGTCAGTAGATCGGAGGATGTTATAGGGCGGATGATTGATGATATGAACCTCAAAACTTCATGTATTCATCGTCCAACAACATCTCTAGATGATTCACACACCCACGTCACGGGAAGAAAAAGAATGAGAAATGGTCAAGAAAACGCCGCCGGGCCTTTTATAGCCGATTGCCGTAGGGTTACGTCGTAATCGGCCAAGGGTTACGACGTAACGAGTCATCGCCTAAAATCGCCGCCCGCTACGACGTTACGGCCGTGGCCTTACGTGCGTAACCGGCCTTACGTGCGTAACGGCCGAGCACTAACGCACGTTACTCGGCCGTGGCGCCTGCCCGAGCACGCCCGGCCATGACTCGGCCGACCAATTCCGACGGCCCGAACGACCCGAAACCCGAACACGAGTACGAATCGAAGATACGATTCTGAAGTACTCGAAAAGACGAATCCGAGCACTAATAGAACACACGATTCCGACTACCCGAAGGCTCGAAATTCGACAACGGAAAGTAATTACCCCAAACTTTGGGAAATTACGAAAATGGCCCAAAACGCTCCAAAATCACGATACGTGATAGAATAACCAAACCGAAGCTTTCAACATGAATAATAATATTAAATGAACTTACAAGAAAGTCGAAACAACAGTTTCGGACGAGATTCGCAAGAATCGAACTCAAGTGCGGAAAAACTGCTAAAAAGCACGGAATTCAACAAAACGACACCGAAACGAGCTCGGATGACAAAAATTGCAGAATTAATCATTCTCGGAATCACGAAACGGTCATGATCGAGTCGTCAAAACGGACTTCCGCCGAAAAAAAAGAAATTTACCGAAAATCGAAAATTGCGGATATTACAAGTAGTTTATTTGTTATTATGTAAGTTTACACTGAAGTTATATACAGTCTTATTTCCAATACGAAGTAAAGCTAGCGTGAAAATCGACTAGGTTGACCCGATTAACTGATATAATCATTATTTTTTGTTGTCGAAGAACATTTATATAAGATTATGCTACACATATGACAAATTATTTATAGTTTCCTTTTTCTTTAATTTTTTTTAAAGCAAATTATTACTATATATTAAATTATCACATAAATTTAAAGGTTGCGTCGCGGAGGACTCGAACCCGAGACCTTCAAATTATATTAGTAGTTTATTTGTTATTATGTAAGTTTACACTGAAGTTATATACAGTCTTGTTTCCAATACGAAGTAAAGCTATCGTGAAAATCGACTAAGTTGACCCGATTAACTCATATAATCATTATTTTTTGTTGTCGAAGAACATTTATATAAGACTATGCTATACATATGACAAATTATTAGTAGTTTCCTTTTTCTTTATTTTTTTTTAAAAGCAAATTATTATTATATTAAATTATCACATAAATTTAAAGGCTGCGTCGCGGAGGACTCAAACCCGAGACCTTCAAATTATATTAGTAGTTTATTTGTTATTATGTAAGTTTACATTGAAATTATATTCATTCTTGTTTCCAATACGAAGTAAAGCTAGCGTGAAAATCGACTAGGTTGACCCGATTAACTGATATAATCATTATTTTTATTATCGAATAACATTTATATAAGATTATGCTATACATATGACAAATTATTAGTAGTTTCCTTTTTCTTTAATTTTTTTTAAAAGCAAATTATTATTATATTAAATTATCACATAAATTTAAAGGTTGCGTCGTGGAGAACTCGAACCCGAGACCTTCAAATTAATTATATTAGTAGTTTATTTGTAATTTTGTACGTTGACATTGAAATTATATTCATTCTTGTTTCCAATACAAAGTAAAGCTAGCGTGAAAATCGACTATTGTTACATATAAAAGAATTTCTTGTGCATGAGCGCGGATGCCACTACCGGACAAGGTGGCAGGGGCTCTATCACATTTCCCCTAGGGTCGATTCTCACGTGTTGCAATTTTTTTTCGTTTTTCTCTATTTTTCTCACCAGGCAACTTTTTTTATTATTATTTAAAAAAATTTCGTTTTTCTCTATTTTTCTCACAAGACAACTTTTTTTATTATTATTTAGAAAAGAAATGGAGAGATTAGTGATGGTGAAAAAAAGTTAAAAGAAAAAAGTGAATTATTGTTATTACTATTATTATTATTATAGCGCGAAGAAAAGAACCGATTAAGCCGAACAAATATAGCTCGAGCCCAATAAAGCTAGCGTGAAAATCGACTAGGTTGACCCGATTAACTTATATAATCATTATTTTTTTTGTCGAATAACATTTATATAAGATTACGCTATACATATGACAAATTATTAGTAGTTTCCTTTTTCTATAATTTTTTTTAAAGCAAATTATTACTATATATTAAATTATCACATAAATTTAAAGACTGCGTCGCAGAGGACTCGAACCCGAGACCTTCAAATTATATTAGTAGTTTATTTGTTATTATGTAAGTTTACACTGAAGTTATATACAGTCTTGTTTCCAATACGAAGTAAAGCTAGCGTGAAAATCGACTAGGTTGACCCGATTAACTTATATAATCATTATTTTTTGTTGTCAAAGAACATTTATATAAGATTATGCTATACATATGACAAATTATTAGTGGTTTCCTTTTTCTTTAATTTTTTTAAAGCAAATTATTACTATATATTAAATTATCACATAAATTTAAAGGTTGCGTCGCGGAGGACTCAAACCCGAGACCTTCAAATTATATTAGTAGTTTATTTGTTATTATGTAAGTTTACACTGAAGTTATATACAGTCTTGTTTCCAATACCAAGTAAAGCTAGCGTGAAAATCGACTATGTTGACCCGATTAACTGATATAATCATTATTTTTTGTTGTCGAAGAACATTTATATAAGATTATGCTATACATATGACAAATTATTAGTAGTTTCCTTTTTCTTTAATTTTTTTTAAAGCAAATTATTACTATATATTAAATTATCACATAAATTTAAAGGTTGCGTCGCGGAGGACTCGAACCCGAGACCTTCAAATTATATTAGTAGTTTATTTGTTATTATGTAAGTTTATACTGAAGTTATATACAGTCTTGTTTCCAATATGAAGTAAAGCTAGCGTGAAAATCAACTAGGTTGACCCGATTAACTGATATAATTAATATTTTTTGTTGTCGAAGAACATTTATATAAGATTATGCTATACACATGACAAATTATTAGTAGTTTCCTTTTTCTTTAATTTTTTTAAAGCAAATTATTACTATATATTGAATTATTACATACATTTAAAGGTTGCGTCGCGGATGACTCGAACCCGAGACCTTCAAATTATATTAGTAGTTTATTTGTTATTATGTAACTTTACACTGAAGTTATTTACAGTTTTGTTTCCAATACCAAGTAAAGCTAGCGTGCAAATTGACTAGGTTGACCCGATTAACTCATATAATCATTATTTTTTGTTGTTGAAGAACATTTATATAAGATTATGCTATACATATGACAAATTATTAGTAGTTTCCTTTTTCTTTAATTTTTTTTAAAGCAAATTATTGCTATATATTAAATTATCACATAAATTTAAAGGTTGCGTCGCGGAGGACTCGAACCCGAGACCTTCAAATTATATTAGTAGTTTATTTGTTATTATGTAAGTTTACACTGAAGTTATATACAGTCTTATTTCCAATACGAAGTAAAGCTAGCGTGAAAATCGACTAGGTTGACCCGATTAATTAATATAATCATTATTTTTTGTTGTCGAAGAACATTTATATAAGATTATGCTACACATATGACAAATTATTTATAGTTTCCTTTTTCTTTAATTTTTTTTAAAGCAAATTATTACTATATATTAAATTATCACATAAATTTAAAGCTTGCGTCGCGGAGGACTCGAACCCGAGACCTTCAAATTATATTAGTAGTTTATTTGTTATTATGTAAGTTTACACTGAAGTTATATACAGTCTTGTTTCCAATACGAAGTAAAGCTATCGTGAAAATCGACTAAGTTGACCCGATTAACTCATATAATCATTATTTTTTGTTGTCGAAGAACATTTATATAAGACTATGCTATACATATGACAAATTATTAGTAGTTTCCTTTTTCTTTAATTTTTTTTAAAAGCAAATTATTATTATATTAAATTATCACATAAATTTAAAGGCTGCGTCGCGGAGGACTCAAACCCGAGACCTTCAAATTATATTAGTAGTTTATTTGTTATTATGTAAGTTTACATTGAAATTATATTCATTCTTGTTTCCAATACGAAGTAAAGCTAGCGTGAAAATCGACTAGGTTGACCCGATTAACTGATATAATCATTATTTTTTATTATCGAATAACATTTATATAAGATTATGCTATACATATGACAAATTATTAGTAGTTTCCTTTTTCTTTAATTTTTTTTAAAAGCAAATTATTATTATATTAAATTATCACATAAATTTAAAGGTTGCGTCGTGGAGAACTCGAACCCGAGACCTTCAAATTAATTATATTAGTAGTTTATTTGTAATTTTGTACGTTGACATTGAAATTATATTCATTCTTGTTTCCAATACAATGTAAAGCTAGCGTGAAAATCGACTATTGTTACATATAAAAGAATTTCTTGTGCATGAGCGCGGATGCCACTACCGGACAAGGTGGCAGGGGCTCTATCACATTTCCCCTAGGGTCGATTCTCACGTGTTGCAATTTTTTTTCGTTTTTCTCTATTTTTCTCACCAGGCAACTTTTTTTATTATTATTTAAAAAACTTTCGTTTTTCTCTATTTTTCTCACAAGACAACTTTTTTTATTATTATTTAGAAAAGAAATGGAGAGATTAGTGATGGTGAAAAAAAGTTAAAAGAAAAAAGTGAATTATTGTTATTACTATTATTATTATTATAGCGCGAAAAAAAGAACCGATTAAGCCGAACAAATATAGCTCGAGCCCAATAAAGCTAGCGTGAAAATCGACTAGGTTGACCCGATTAACTTATATAATCATTATTTTTTTTGTCGAATAACATTTATATAAGATTACGCTATACATATGACAAATTATTAGTAGTTTCCTTTTTCTATAATTTTTTTTAAAGCAAATTATTACTATATATTAAATTATCACATAAATTTAAAGACTGCGTCGCAGAGGACTCGAACCCGAGACCTTCAAATTATATTAGTAGTTTATTTGTTATTATGTAAGTTTACACTGAAGTTATATACAGTCTTGTTTCCAATACGAAGTAAAGCTAGCGTGAAAATCGACTAGATTGACCCGATTAACTTATATAATCATTATTTTTTGTTGTCAAAGAACATTTATATAAGATTATGCTATACATATGATAAATTATTAGTGGTTTCCTTTTTCTTTAATTTTTTTAAAGCAAATTATTACTATATATTAAATTATCACATAAATTTAAAGGTTGCGTCGCGGAGGACTTGAACCCGAGACCTTCAAATTATATTAGTAGTTTATTTGTTATTATGTAAGTTTATACTGAAGTTATATACAGTCTTGTTTCCAATACGAAGTAAAGCTAGCGTGAAAATCGACTAGGTTGACCCGTTTTGTAACACCCCCAGGATATCCGGGGTATATTACAGCGCCGTGAATCCCTACAAGGGACCCACCAGGCTGAACAAGCATCATGCTCATCGACTCACAGAAACAACAGAAAGATACCTCGCCATAAAGACGCCCAACAGAATAATTCACCCGGTCTAACCGGTCAAACATGACACCATAATCCATCACAACATAATAAACAACAATACAACCCCGACAAGTAAAAGTTCTTAAGTACTCGAGTACTTCTATTAGTTGAAAGACCACAAAGGTAAAAGATAGAAAGCAACAAGACACCACTTGTGCACAATCATCACGCACGGCCATCATCCGCATACTGGTCCAGCGCCCGCTCGTCTCGATGAACCTGACCTGAAATTCATAAAACGAATTTCCCTAAAACGGGTCCCCAAAGGGGTTAGCAATTACGCTAGTACAAGTAACCAAATGAACAATTTACATCTTACACATATAGCAATGCATGCAATCAAGAAATCATAGTTCCAAAACACTCATTTCCGTAAATGCCAATGATCAAACCACATTTGTAAAAATGCACCACAATTAACCGCGGACCCACAGCTTCGTGGATCCCTGCCGAGACCCCGTCGGATCTAACCCATAGTGGTTAAAAGCAAGCTCGCGGTTCCACAGCTTCGTGGAGCCCTACCGAGACCCCGTCGGATCTAACTCGTAGTTAGCATACACACACACACAATTTCTCATACAAAACTACTATGTCAAGATCGTAAGTTCATAAGGATACTTGCCTCGGTTAATAGACGGTGATACGAACGGAAAGGAAGAGTTGAACACGACCGCAAGGAACCGGCGGAAATGAACCTAACGATTCGAATAACACAATCACAACCAACTCTAGACGATTACGGAAATGGAATACACCCGGAAACCCGCCTACGATTCATGTATATTCGTACCAAAAATAACGAGGGCGGACCACAACCAAACCCTCTCGATTCCGTAAAAATCCACAAAATATCCATGAATCCGTAGGAAAACTAAAGATACTAACAATATTAATAGTATACATCATGAATCCACCAACAAAACGGAACTAATCGGAAGAAAATCCCAAAACCCCCAAATTAATCGAAAATAGGGTTCTAGAAATATTACCTTTGAAGATTCAAGTACCAAGATCCGTAGAACACGCGTTAGATTGATTATCCGATCCTCACAACCGAAGAAAGATGATGAAAATCGACCCCCAAATAAAGAATGCTTGAGTAGTTCTCCCCCCCTTAGGCCTCTCTCTCTCGCGCAGGTGAAATGAAGGAGGAAATGGCCGATTTCGTCTAATAAGGACGAGATTGCACAGTTGACCGCTTTGTGTGCCGCGGCACAGGCCAAAACATTACTCCCAGGTTTCGGCATTGTGCCGCGATACGGCTGCGTGTGCAGCCGCGCACCCGCATGATTGGGTTTTGGTCGCAGAAGACACACGAGTGTGCCGCGCACCGGACAGTGTGCCGCGGCACTGCTCGCACGTGCCGCGGCACGGATGGGTGTGCCGCGCACACACTGATTTGTTCGACCAACAACTGAAGGAATTTGTGTGCAGCGGCACGCACATCTTGTGCCGCGGCCCACACCCCCTTTTGGGTCCCAAAATGATAAAAATGATCCGGAAAGAGAATAAAACGATAGGAATCAATATATGGGGACTAATAACACGAAATGGATCCACGGCAACCCCAAAACGGCGGTTTCGCACAACAATAACAAGAATATAGTTCAACAGTTGACAGGAAGGACACACTGAAAGGTACACGAGGGGCACTACGATCGAGAAATACACCAAAGATGAAAATACAAGGGAAAGAAAAATGCGGATATTATATTCTACCCCTCTAAAAATAAGTTTCGTCCCGAAACTTAAGAGACAAACAACTCAGGGTACCTAGCACGCATGCTATCCTCGGTTTCCCAAGTTGCTTCCTCGACACCGTGTCTCGACCACTGCACTTTGACCAAAGGGATGGTTTTATGCCTCAGTCGTTTCTCACGATGCTCCAAAATCTTCAAAGGACGCTCCTCAAACGTAATATCTTCAGCGATATCAATCTCGCCATAATCAATGACGTGACTAGGATCCGGGACATATTTCCTCAGCTGGGAAACATGAAAAACGCTATGAACATGACTCAAGGCCGGAGGTAACACCAAACGGTATGCCAACCCACCGACTCGCTCGAGGATCTCAAAGGGGCCGATAAATCTCGGACTCAACTTCCCTTTCTTCCCGAAACGAAAAACTCCCTTCGTCGGCGACACCTTTAGCAAAACGTGGTCTCCCACCTCGAATTCCAAAGGTCGACGACGGACGTCGGCATATGACTTCTGTCGACTCTGGGCAGTCAACATCCGTTCCCGGATTAATTCTATCTTCCGCCTCGTCTCTAAAACGACATCCGGCTCAGTCCCGACCAAATCGGACGCCTCATTCCAACAAATCGGTGATCGACATCGCCGCCCATAAAGTGCCTCATACGGTGCCATCCGAATCGACGCGTGCCAACTGTTGTTGTACGTGAATTCGATCAGCGGCAAATGTTCCTCCCAGTCACTACTCCAATCGAGAGCACAGGCACGCAACAAGTCCTCGAACGTCTGGATAGTGCGTTCCGACTGTCCATCTGACTGGGGATGAAAAGAGGTACTCAAACGCAACCGGGTACCCAATGCCTTATGCACCGCTTGCCAGAAGTGCGATACAAAACGGCCATCACGATCCGAAACAATAGACTTCGGGGTACCATGAAGTCTCACGATCTGCGCGATAAACACACGAGCTAACTTCTCCGGGCCCCAAGTGTCCTTGATGCCCAGAAAGTGTGCCGACTTGGTCAGACGATCGACAATCACCCATACCATATTCATGCCCGACCTCGATCTCGACAGACTCGTAATGAAATCCATCGATATATCTTCCCATTTCCATTCCGGAACGGGAAGTGACTGCAAAAGCCCAGCCGGTCGCTGATGCTCGATTTTGACTTGCTGGCAAGTCAAACACCTTGCTACAAACTGCGCGACCTCCTCCTTCATGTCATTCCACCAGAAGTTCCTTCTCAAGTCCTTGTACATCTTACTCGAACCAGGATGAACGGAATAAGGTGTAGCATGGGCCTCACGCAAAATACTATATCTCATCTCTGAGTCGTTCGGCACACAAAGCCGACCCCGAAACCTCAAAACACCATCTTCGTGAATCACAAATCCAGGAGACTTTCCTTTAAGAACGTTCTCTCGGATTTGAGTAATCATCGGGTCCTCTAACTGCTTCAGCTTAATCTCATCGATCAAAGACGACGAAATTTCCAAAGCACAAAATTGCCCGACAGTTCCCGGCATGAACCTCAACATCTAACTCGATCAAAGCTCGCCAAGCTCGGACCGAGACGTAAGGATCTCAAGCGATCGCAATGCACCGATTTCCGACTCAAGGCGTCGGCCACGACGTTCGCCTTGCCCGGATGATAAAGGATTTCGAGGTCATAATCCTTAATCGCTCTAACCACCTCCTCTGCCTCATATTCAACTCCCGAGTAAATATGTATTTGACTTTTATGATCGGTAAAAATCGACATGCAGAGCCGAAAAGATAGTGACGCCAAATCTTGAGCGCGAATACGATCGCCGCTAACTCCAAATCATGGGTAGGATAGTTAAGCTCATACGGCCTCAATCAAGCTGACGCAAAGGCAATGGTCTTGCCGTCCGCATTAATACGCACCCAAGACCACGACCAAGCATCGCTATAAACGGCGAATCCCTCGTTGCCACACGGCAACGCCAAAACCGGAGCTGAAGTCAAACGCTTCTTCGCTCTCAAATCAATCGCCTCTCGTCATTCCGCATTTAACTTCTCGATTACGGAGCAAGCGTGTAAGTGGTCGAGCCAGTTTCGAGAAACCCTCGACGAACCTATGGTAGTAGCCAGCCAAACCCAAGAAACTACGGAGCTCTCTCACATTTTTGGGCGGTGCCCAATCCAATACCGCTTCGATCTTCTGCGGATCTACGCGAACCCCCTCGGCTGAAATCACGTGACTTAAAAACATCACTTCCTTCAGCCAGAACTCACATTTCGAGAACTTCGCATAGAGTTGCTCGGCCCTCAAAATGTCTAACACTATCCGCAAATGATGGGCATGCTCTTCCTCGTTCCTCGAATAAATAAGAATATCGTCAATGAAGACGACGACACACTTATCCAAATACTCGATAAAGACTTTGTTCATCAACTGCATGACCACCGCCGGCGCATTAGTTAACCCGAAAGGCATAACTACAAACTCATAATGTCCGTATCTCGTCCGAAAAGCTGTCTTCGGCACATCGGACTCTCTCACCCGGAGCTGATAGTACCCCGATTTCAAATCAATCTTCGAGAATACCGCAGCTCCCTGCAACTGGTCGAACAAGTTGTCAATTCTCGGCAAAGGATACTTGTTTTTGATGGTCACCTTGTTTAGTTCGCGATAGTCGATACACAAACGTAGTGAACCATCCTTCTTCCGCACAAACAGGACCGGTGCGCCCCAAGGCGAGGCGCTCGGTCGAACATACCTCGACTCAAGAAGCTCACTCAACTGCTTCTTCAACTCGGACATCTCTGAAGGTGCCATGCGATAGGGCGCCTTCGAAATAGGAGCCGCACCCGGCTCTAACTCTATAGCGAACTCGACCTCGCGATCCGGTGGCAATCCCGGTAACTCGATAGGAAAAACATCAGGAAAATCATTAACGATTGGAATCGACGAAAGCTCGACTCCACCACTCTCCGCCTTCAAGGCGTAGCACCAATAGCCGGTACACCCCTTTCGCAGGAGCCTCATCGCCTTCAAGGCGTTAATAACGAATTTCTGGTTCCCCCTCTTTCGCCCGGCGAAAGAGTGCTCGGTGCCGTCATCAGCTAACATGGTGATGATTCTCGTGCGGTAGTTCATGATTGCACCATGCCGCTCGAGCCAATCATCCCCGAGAATTAAGTCCTCACCCTCAATACCCACAACAATAAGATTAGAGGGCCAAGCCCTCTCACAAATAAACACAGAACAGTCTCGAACCTCCTGATCACCAACGATCCTATCACCGCTAGGAAGCTTAACGATGAAGGGCTCACAAGGCGTCAAACGGTCGAGACTCAAACGGCGCACACAATCCAGAGATATGAACGAATGCGTAGAACCGGAATCGAAAAGCACACTGACAGGATGAGAAAGAATATAAACGGTACCTATCGCAACGGTAGCCGCTGGATCATCGGCTCTCCGCATCTCATAGACACGCGGGTGGGCTGAGCCGACACTGGAAGCTCCCCCCTTAGAGGGCTGACCCCGACCTCTCCCCCGACTAGCACTCGGCGGAGATTGAGGAGCAAACGATCCCTGATTCACACTTGGTTCCCTAGGCGCTGGAATGGAAGCCCGGGCACCAAGGATTTTCTCCCTCTCAGCACAGAAAGCAGCTTTGTGACCCGACTGGCCACACTGATTACACGTCAGCAAAGGGTTCGGACAAACACGACTGATGTGGCCTCGCCACAGATTAAAGCATTTCACCTCTCGAGAAGGGGCACCGCAGCCCTACGGGAAACCTGAAGATCGAAATGGGCCGCCACCAATGGAAAAGTTAGCAGATCAAATTTCACGACCCCCACCTTTGTGGCCCGAAAAATTCCGGCGGACTTGTTTCTTACTCTCGCGGGCCGCCTCACTCGCCGTCACAGACATATCGTAAGCAAGGGCCCTGCTCTGGTAATCTTTCAAGGTAGTGCATACAAGCCCCGACATATAGTCCCGAATCGGCAACTTCATCCGTCTGGAGAAATGGAAAATTTTGTCGCTCTCCTCGACAACTTGGGTCTTCACATAACCCAACTCCTTATTAAAATCAGCAATAGCTTGAGATACGGGGATATCCCGCGGTTGAGCATCATAAAAAGCATGTACCCGAGCCTGTCTGACCGGCCACGGGCAATATTCAGTCTCCATCAATTCTTGAAACTCAGTCCACGAAGCAGCATGATCTTTGGGCCCAACGGCCTCCCACCAGTCCGTAGCGTCCCCTGTGAGAAAGTATTGAGCAATAGGGACTTTACGGTCCTCGGGACAGTTGGTAGCAGTGAAGACTTTAGATATCTCCTTGATCCACCCTTCCCAGCCAATCGGGTCGGAAGCTCCCGAAAACTGAGGAGGATGCATCTTGATGACATCTTGGAGCCAACGGTCTGCTCCGCCCCGATTAACATGGGCTTGTTCCGGGTTCTGAACCGCCTGAGCTATTGCCGCCATTTGGTTCACCATTTGTTGCATAACAGCCGCAATACCAAGGTCGGCGCGCTCCTGAGAAGAAGCATGACTGTGACGCTCCCCGGTACTGCCGGCTCCCGAAGACTGTGACGTGGCCGCCCCACCGGCTGCCCCACGTCCCCGGCCGCGTCCACGACCACGACCGCGACCACGACCTCTTCCAGCATCCATACTGGAGTTAAATAAGTAGCAAAAGCCATACGAGGGTCAGTACAAGAACAGAACGATTGCAAACCGAGAACTAGAGGTACGATACAAGAGTATAAGGAAGAGAGGAAAGAAAACTTACGGGCACTGGTAGTACCGGAATCATGGCAGCGTGATGATGATGTGCAAAATAAAATACAACAAGACCCAATAAACCGACAAGCCTAGGTATCCATAAACCTAGTGCTCTGATACCATTTTCTGTAACACCCCCAGGATATCCGGGGTATATTACAGCGCCGTGAATCCCTACATGGGACCCACCAGGCTGAACAAGCATCATGCTCATCGACTCACAGAAACAACAGAAAGATACCTCGTCATAAAGACGCCCAACAGAATAATTCACCCGGTCTAACCGGTCAAACATGACACCATAATCCATCACAACATAATAAACAACAATACAACCCCGACAAGTAAAAGTTCTTAAGTACTCGAGTACTTCTATTAGTTGAAAGACCACAAAGGTAAAAGATAGAAAGCAACAAGACACCACTTGTGCACAATCATCACGCACGGCCATCATCCGCATACTGGTCCAGCGCCCGCTCGTCTCGATGAACCTGACCTGAAATTCATAAAACGAATTTCCCCAAAACGGGTCCCCAGAGGGGTTAGCAATTACGCTAGTACAAGTAACCAAATGAACAATTTACATCTTACACATATAGTAATGCATGCAATCAAGAAATCATAGTTACAAAACACTCATTTCCGGAAATGCCAATGATCAAACCACATTTGTAAAAATGCACCACAATTAACCGCGGACCCACAGCTTCGTGGATCCCTGCCGAGACCCCGTCGGATCTAACCCACAGTGGTTAAAAGCAAGCTCGCGGTTCCACAGCTTCGTGGAGCCCTACCAAGACCCCGTCGGATCTAACCCGTAGTGAGCATACACACACACACAATTTCTCATACAAAACTACTATGTCAAGATCGTAAGTTCATAAGGATACTTGCCTCGGTTAATAGACGGTGATACGAACGGAAAGGAAGAGTTGAACACGACCGCAAGGAACCGGCGGAAATGAACCTAACGATTCGAATAACACAATCACAACCAACTCTAGACGATTACGGAAATGGAATACACCCGGAAACCCGCCTACGATTCATGTATATTCGTACCAAAAATAACGAGGGCGGACCACAACCAAACCCTCTCGATTCCGTAAAAATCCACAAAATATCCATGAATCCGTAGGAAAACTAAAGATACTAACAATATTAATAGTATACATCATGAATCCACCAACAAAACGGAACTAATCGGAAGAAAATCCCAAAACCCCCAAATTAATCGAAAATAGGGTTCTAGAAATATTACCTTTGAAGATTCAAGTACCAAGATCCGTAGAACACGCGTTAGATTGATTATCCGATCCTCACAACCGAAGAAAGATGATGAAAATCGACCCCCAAATGAAGAATGCTTGAGTAGTTCTCCCCCCCTTAGGCCTCTCTCTCTCGCGCAGGTGAAATGAAGGAGGAAATGGCCGATTTCGTCTAATAAGGACGAGATTGCACTGATTGACCGCTTTGTGTGCCGCGGCACAGCCGAAGTGTGCCGCGGCACGAGCCAAAACATTACTCCTGTGTTTCGGCATTGTGCCGCAGATACGGCTGCGTGCCGCGGCACCAGTCTGATTGGGTTTTGGTCGCAGAAGACACACGAGTGTGCCGCGGCACCGACAGTGTGTGCCGCGCATCGCTCGCACCGTGCCGCGGCACCGGATGGGTGTGCCGCGGCACACAGTACAGTTTGTTCGACCAACAACTGAAGGAATTTATGTGCCGCGGCACGCACATCTTGTGCCGCGGCCCACACCCCCTTTTGGGTCCCAAAATGATAAAAATGATCCGGAAAGAGAATAAAACGATAGGAATCAATATATGGGGACTAATAACACGAAATGGATCCACGGCAACCCCGAAACGGCGGTTTCGCACAACAATAACAAGAATACAGTTCAACAGTTGACAGGAAGGACACACTGAAAGGTACACGAGGGGCACTACGATCGAGAAATACACCAAAGATGAAAATACAAGGGAAAGAAAAATGCGGATATTATATTCTACCCCTCTAAAAATAAGTTTCGTCCCGAAACTTAAGAGACAAACAACTCAGGGTACCTAGCACGCATGCTATCCTCGGTTTCCCAAGTTGCTTCCTCGACACCGTGTCTCGACCACTGCACTTTGACCAAAGGGATGGTTTTATGCCTCAGTCGTTTCTCACGATGCTCCAAAATCTTCAAAGGACGCTCCTCAAAAGTAATATCTTCAGCGATATCAATCTCGCCATAATCAATGACGTGACTAGGATCCGGGACATATTTCCTCAGCTGGGAAACATGAAAAACGCTATGAACATGACTCAAGGCCGGAGGTAACGCCAAACGGTATGCCAACCCACCGACTCGCTCGAGGATCTCAAAGGGGCCGATAAATCTCGGACTCAACTTCCCTTTCTTCCCGAAACGAAAAACTCCCTTCGTCGGCGACACCTTTAGCAAAACGTGGTCTCCCACCTCGAATTCCAAAGGTCGGCGGCGGACGTCAGCATACGACTTCAGCCGACTCTGGGCGCCAACATCCGTTCCTGATTAATTCTATCTTCCGCCTCGTCTCTAAAACGACATCCGGCTCGATCCCACCAAATCGGACGCCTCATTCCAACAAATCGGTGATCGACATCGCCGCCCATAAAGTGCCTCATACGGTGCCATCGAATCGACGCGTGCCAACCGTTGTTGTACGTGAATTCGATCAGCGGCAAATGTTCCTCCCACTACTACTCCAATCGAGAGCACAGCACGCAACAAGTCCTCGAGCGTCTGGATAGTGCGTTCCGACCGTCCATCCGATCGGGATGAAAAGAGGTACTCAAACGCAACCGGTACCCAATGCCTTATGCACCGCACCGCAGTGCGATACAAAACGGCCATCACGATCCGAAACAATAGACTTCGGTACCATGAAGTCTCACGACCGCGCGATAAACACACGAGCTAACTTCTCCGGCCCCAAGTGTCCTTGATGCCCGTAAAGTGTGCCGACTTGGTCGACGATCGACAATCACCCATACCATATTCATGCCCGACCTCGATCTCGGCTGGACTCGTAATGAAATCCATCGATATATCTTCCCATTTCCATTCCTAACGGGAAGTGATCGCAAAAGCCCAGTGGTCGCTGATGCTCGATTTTGACTTGCTGGCAAGTCAAACACCTTGCTACAAACTGCGCGACCTCCTCCTTCATGTCATTCCACCAGAAGTTCCTTCTCAAGTCCTTGTACATCTTACTCGAACCAGGATGAACGGAATAAGGTGTAGCATGGGCCTCACGCAAAATACTCTATCTCATCTCTGAGTCGTTCGGCACACAAAGCCGACCCCGAAACCTCAAAACACCATCTTCGTGAATCACAAATCCATGAGACTTTCCTTTAAGAACGTTCTCTCGGATTTGAGTAATCATCGGGTCCTCTAACTGCTTCAGCTTAATCTCATCGATCAAAGACGACGAAATTTCCAAAGCACAAAATTGCCCGACAGATCCCGGCAACAGAACCTCAACATCTAACTCGATCAAAGCTCGCCGAAGCTCGGACTGAGACGTAAGGATCTCAAGCGATCGCAATGCAATCAGTTTCCGACTCAAGGCGTCGGCCACGACGTTCGCCTTGCCCGGATGATAAAGGATTTCGAGGTCATAATCCTTAATCAGCTCTAACCACCTCCTCTGCCTCATATTCAACTCCCGCTGAGTAAATATGTATTTCAGACTTTTATGATCGGTAAAAATCTGACATGCAGAGCCGAAAAGATAGTGACGCCAAATCTTGAGCGCGAATACGACTGCCGCTAACTCCAAATCATGGGTAGGGTAGTTAAGCTCATACGGCCTCAATCTGCTTCGACAAGAAAGGCAATGGTCTTGCCGTGCTGCATTAATATGCACCCAAGACCATGACCCGAAGCATCGCTATAAACGGTGAATCCCTCGTTGCCACACGGCAACGCCAAAACCAGAGCTGAAGTCAAACGCTTCTTGATTCCTCAAAATCAATCGCCTCTCGTCATTCCAGCACGAACTTCTCGGATTACGGAGCAAGCTGTAAGTGGTCGAGCCAGTTTCGAGAAACCCTCGACGAACCTACGGTAGTAGCCAGCCAAACCCAAGAAACTACGGAGCTCTCTCACATTTTTGGGCGGTGCCCAATCCAATACCGCTTCGATCTTCTGCGGATCTACGCGAACCCCCTCGGCTGAAATCACGTGACCCAAAAACATCACTTCCTTCAGCCAGAACTCACATTTCGAGAACTTCGCATAGAGTTGCTCGGCCCTCAAAATGTCTAACACTATCCGCAAATGATGGGCATGCTCTTCCTCGTTCCTCGAATAAATAAGAATATCGTCAATGAAGACGACGACACACTTATCCAAATACTCGATAAAGACTTTGTTCATCAACTGCATGACCACCGCCGGCGCATTAGTTAACCCGAAAGGCATAACTACAAACTCATAATGTCCGTATCTCGTCCGAAAAGTTGTCTTCGGCACATCGGACTCTCTCACCCGGAGCTGATAGTACCCCGATTTCAAATCAATCTTCGAGAATACCGCAGCTCCCTGCAACTGGTCGAACAAGTTGTCAATTCTCGGCAAAGGATACTTGTTTTTGATGGTCACCTTGTTTAGTTCGCGATAGTCGATACACAAACGTAGTGAACCATCCTTCTTCCGCACAAACAGGACCGGTGCGCCCCAAGGCGAGGCGCTCGGTCGAACATACCCCGACTCAAGAAGCTCACTCAACTGCTTCTTCAACTCGGACATCTCTGAAGGTGCCATGCGATAGGGCGCCTTCGAAATAGGAGCCGCACCCGGCTCTAACTCTATAGCGAACTCGACCTCGCGATCCGGTGGCAATCCCGGTAACTCGATAGGAAAAACATCAGGAAAATCATTAACGATTGGAATCGACGAAAGCTCGACTCCACCACTCTCCGCCTTCAAGGCGTAGCACCAATAGCCGGTACACCCCTTTCGCAGGAGCCTCATCGCCTTCAAGGCGTTAATAACGAATTTCTGGTTCCCCCTCTTTCGCCCGGCGAAAGAGTGCTCGGTGCCGTCATCAGCTAACATGGTGATGATTCTCGTGCGGTAGTTCATGATTGCACCATGCCGCTCGAGCCAATCATCCCCGAGAATTAAGTCCTCACCCTCAATACCCACAACAATAAGATTAGAGGGCCAAGCCCTCTCACAAATAAACACAGAACAGTCTCGAACCTCCTGATCACCAACGATCCTATCACCGCTAGGAAGCTTAACGATGAAGGGCTCACAAGGCGTCAAACGGTCGAGACTCAAACGGCGCACACAATCCAGAGATATGAACGAATGCGTAGAACCGGAATTGAAAAGCACACTGACAGGATGAGAAAGAATATAAACGGTACCTATCGCAACGGTAGCCGCTGGATCATCGGCTCTCCGCATCTCATAGACACGCAGGTGGGCTGAGCCGACACTGGAAGCTCCCCCCTTAGAGGGCTGACCCCGACCTCTCCCCCGACTAGCACTCGGCGGAGATTGAGGAGCAAACGATCCCTGATTCACACTTGGTTCCCTAGGCGCTGGAATGGAAGCCCGGGCACCAAGGATTTTCTCCCTCTCGGACAGAAGCACTTTGTGACCCGACCGCCACACTGACACGTCGCCAAAGGGGTTCGGACAAACACGACCGATGTGGCCTGCCGCCACGCTAAAGCATTTCACCTCTCGAGAAGGGGCACTGCAGGCCCTACGGGAAACCCGGAAGATCGAGCCGGCCGCCACCGGAAAATTTAGCAGATCAAATTTCGCCGACCCCACCTGTGGCCCGAAAAATTCCGTGGACTTCTGCTTACTCTCGCGGCCGCCTCACTCGCCGTCACGGACATATCGTAAGCAAGGGCCCTGCTCTGGTAATCTTTCAAGGTAGTGCATACAAGCCCAGACATATAGTCCCTAATCGTCAACTTAAACCTTCTGGATAAATGGAAAATTTTGTCGCTCTCCTCGGCAACTTGGGTCTTCACATAACCCAACTCCTTATTAAAATCAGCAATAGCTTGAGATACGGGATATCCCGCGGTTGAGCATCATAAAAGCATGTACCCGAGCACATCCGATCGCCACGGGCAATATTCGATCTCCATCAATTCTTGAAACTCACCACGGCGGCATGATCTTTGGGCCCAACGGCCTCCCACCACCCGTAGCGTCCCTCGTGAGAAAGTATTGAGCAATAGGGACTTTACGGTCCTCGGGACAGTTGGTAGCAAGAAGACTTTAGATATCTCCTTGATCCACCCTTCCCACCAATCGGCCTAAGCTCCCGAAAACTGAGGAGGATGCATCTTGATGACATCTTGGAGCCAACGGTCTGCTCCGCCCCGATTAACATGGGCTTGTTCCGGGTTCTGAACCGCCTGAGCTATTGCCGCCATTTGGTTCACCATTTGTTGCATAACAGCCGCAATACCAAGGTCGGCGCGCTCCTGAGAAGAAGCATGACTGTGACGGTCCCCGGTACTGCCGGCTCCCGAAGACTGTGACGTGGCCGCCCCACCGGCTGCCCCACGTCCCCGGCCGCATCCACGACCACGACCGCGACCACGACCTCTTCCAGCATCCATACTGGAGTTAAATAAGTAGCAAAAGCCATACGAGGGTCAGTACAAGAACAGAACGATTGCAAACCGAGAACTAGAGGTACGATACAAGAGTATAAGGAAGAGAGGAAAGAAAACTTACGGGCACTGGTAGTACCGGAATCATGGCAGCGTGATGATGATGTGCAAAATAAAATACAACAAGACCCAATAAACCGACAAGCCTAGGTATCCATAAACCTAGTGCTCTGATACCATTTTCTGTAACACCCCCAGGATATCCGGGGTATATTACAGCGCCGTGAATCCCTACATGGGACCCACCAGGCTGAACAAGCATCATGCTCATCGACTCACAAAAACAACAGAAAGATACCTCGTCATAAAGACGCCCAACAGAATAATTCACCCGGTCTAACCGGTCAAACATGACACCATAATCCATCACAACATAATAAACAACAATACAACCCCGACAAGTAAAAGTTCTTAAGTACTCGAGTACTTCTATTAGTTGAAAGACCACAAAGGTAAAAGATAGAAAGCAACAAGACACCACTTGTGCACAATCATCACGCACGGCCATCATCCGCATACTGGTCCAGCGCCCGCTCGTCTCGATGAACCTGACCTGAAATTCATAAAACGAATTTCCCCAAAACGGGTCCCCAGAGGGGTTAGCAATTACGCTAGTACAAGTAACCAAATGAACAATTTACATCTTACACATATAGTAATGCATGCAATCAAGAAATCATAGTTCCAAAACACTCATTTCCGGAAATGCCAATGATCAAACCACATTTGTAAAAATGCACCACAATTAACCGCGGACCCACAGCTTCGTGGATCCCTGCCGAGACCCCGTCGGATCTAACCCACAGTGGTTAAAAGCAAGCTCGCGGTTCTACAGCTTCGTGGAGCCCTACCAAGACCCCGTCGGATCTAACCCGTAGTGAGCATACACACACACACAATTTCTCATACAAAACTACTATGTCAAGATCGTAAGTTCATAAGGATACTTGCCTCGGTTAATAGACGGTGATACGAACGGAAAGGAAGAGTTGAACACGACCGCAAGGAACCGGCGGAAATGAACCTAACGATTCGAATAACACAATCACAACCAACTCTAGACGATTACGGAAATGGAATACACCCGGAAACCCGCCTACGATTCATGTATATTCGTACCAAAAATAACGAGGGCGGACCACAACCAAACCCTCTCGATTCCGTAAAAATCCACAAAATATCCATGAATCCGTAGGAAAACTAAAGATACTAACAATATTAATCGTATACATCATGAATCCACCAACAAAACGGAACTAATCGGAAGAAAATCCCAAAACCCCCAAATTAATCGAAAATAGGGTTCTAGAAATATTACCTTTGAAGATTCAAGTACCAAGATCCGTAGAACACGCGTTAGATTGATTATCCGATCCTCACAACCGAAGAAAGATGATGAAAATCGACCCCCAAATGAAGAATGCTTGAGTAGTTCTCCCCCCCTTAGGCCTCTCTCTCTCGCGCAGGTGAAATGAAGGAGGAAATGGCCGATTTCGTCTAATAAGGACGAGATTGCACAGTTGACCGCTTTGTGTGCCGCGGCACAGCCGAAGTGTGCCGCGGCACAGGCCAAAACATTACTCCCAGGTTTCGGCATTGTGCCGCGGCACAGCCTGCGTGCCGCGGCACCGGTCTGATTAGGTTTTGGTCGAGAAGACACACGAGTGTGCCGCGGCACGGACAGTGTGCCGCAGCCTCGGCACTGTGCCGCGGCACCGGATGGGTGTGCCGCGGCACACAGTACAGTTTGTTCGACCAACAACTGAAGGAATTTATGTGCCGCGGCACGCACATCTTGTGCCGCGGCCCACACCCCCTTTTGGGTCCCAAAATGATAAAAATGATCCGGAAAGAGAATAAAACGATAGGAATCAATATATGGGGACTAATAACACGAAATGGATCCACGGCAACCCCGAAACGGCGGTTTCGCACAACAATAACAAGAATACAGTTCAACAGTTGACAGGAAGGACACACTGAAAGGTACACGAGGGGCACTACGATCGAGAAATACACCAAAGATGAAAATACAAGGGAAAGAAAAATGTGGATATTACAAGTTTAATCATTATTTTTTGTTGTCGAAGAACATTTATCTAAGATTATGCTATACACATGACAAATTATTAGTAGTTTCCTTTTTCTTTAATTTTTTTAAAGCAAATTATTACTATATATTGAATTATTACATAAATTTAAAGGTTGCGTCGCGGAGGACTCGAACCCGAGACCTTCAAATTATATTAGTAGTTTATTTGTTATTATGTAAGTTTACACTGAAGTTATATACAGTCTTGTTTCCAATACCAAGTAAAGCTAGCGTGAAAATCGACTATGTTGACCCGATTAACTGATATAATCATTATTTGTTGTTGTCGAAGAACATTTATATAAGATTATGCTATACATATGACAAATTATTAGTAGTTTCCTTTTTCTTTAATTTTTTTTTAAAGCAAATTATTACTATATATTAAATTATCACATAAATTTAAAGGTTGCGTCGCGGAGGACTCGAACCCGAGACCTTCAAATTATATTAGTAGTTTACTTGTTATTATGTAAGTTTATACTGAAGTTATATACAGTCTTGTTTCCAATACGAAGTAAAGCTAGCGTGAAAATCGACTAGGTTGACCCGATTAACTGATATAATCAATATTTTTTGTTGTCGAAGAACATTTATATAGGATTATGCTATACACATGACAAATTATTAGTAGTTTCCTTTTTCTTTAATTTTTTTAAAGCAAATTATTACTATATATTGAATTATTACATAAATTTAAAGGTTGCGTCGCGGAGGACTCGAACCCGAGACCTTCAAATTATATTAGTAGTTTATTTGTTATTATGTAACTTTACATTGAAGTTATATACAGTCTTGTTTCCAGTACCAAGTAAAGCTAGCGTGAAAATCGACTAGGTTGACCCGATTAACTGATATAATCATTATTTTTTGTTGTCGAAGAACATTTATATAAGATTATGCTATACATATGACAAATTATTAGTAGTTTCCTTTTTCTATAATTTTTTTTAAAGCAAATTATTACTATATATTAAATTATCACATAAATTTAAAGGTTGCGTCGCGGAGGACTCGAACCCGAGACCTTCAAATTATATTAGTAGTTTATTTGTTATTATGTAAGTTTATACTGAAGTTATATACAGTCTTGTTTCCAATACGAAGTAAATCTAGCGTGAAAATCGACTAGGTTGACCCGATTAACTGATATAATCATTATTTTTTATTGTCGAAGAACATTTATATAAGATTATGTTATACATATGACAAATTATTAGTAGTTTCCTTTTTCTTTAATTTTTTTTAAAGCAAATTATTACTATATATTAAATTATTACATAAATTTAAAGGTTGCGTCGCGGAGGACTCGAACCCGAGACCTTCAAATTATATTAGTAGTTTATTTGTTATTATGTAACTTTACACTGAAGTTATATACAGTCTTGTTTCCAATACCAAGTAAAGCTAGCGTGAAAATCGACTAGGTTGACCCGATTAACTGATATAATCATTATTTTTTGTTGTCTAAGAACATTTATATAAGATTATGCTATACATATGACAAATTATTGTAACACCCCCAATCCGCTCAGGGATATTACACGCCGTAGAACCTTTCCTAAAGGATCTACTAGGCTGGTAACAACATATAACAACTCAACCATGCCTTTAAGGCTAAAATGACTCAGTAGACCGATTTGGTCTTTCAATAAGTACATACAACTCAAATACAACTCATGCCCACGCAAAGGTCAAAACACAACCACACCCGTACAACGGGAAAAAATATAGCAGCGGAAAATAAAGTACAACTGAACCAATAAACGATGTACGGTTCCTCATGTGGTTAGTATCGATCATCTTTCATCATCCTTCGTGCCGACCCTGTGTTATGCTCCAAAACCTGAATGCAAAAATAGACATCCACCCCCCGAGTACTCGGGGTTAGCAAAACTCCACTGTTTTGCTAGTGCAAGTACAAGTGCAAAAATACGAGTCATACAATTTACATTCCACGAACGATAATAATTCGGAATCCTCAAAGATTCAAATACAACTGTATGAACACTTCCCGAGGCAAGAGTTTGAGTAAAGACTTCCCAAAATTTCAAGATCAAAATATCAAGGGAAACAATTTATAAAATGATTTGAAATACCATCGGGAGTTTTAATAGAAAACAATTTAGGATTATCAAATCCCACTTTTCAAAACCCAAAAGACGAAAAGGGGTCACCGCCCCAAAGGTTTACTTTCCGTAAAATAACCTTTACCAAACTGTTGGGATTTTAGCCCCAAATCCGTCAAATGACCTTTACAAAACCATTGGGATTTTAGCCCCAAATCTCATCAACTCACAGTACACGAGAACGACAACAAGGTTCGTCTTCCAACATCAAAATCCACAATTAAAGGATTTAACACAAACAACAAAATACTCTAGTGCCATCCTAGCCAAGTAAGCCAAACGAACAACTTACCTCTTACACACTTAGTCGATGCATGCAATCATGAAAACCATTCAAAAGCACTCATTTCCGGAAATGCCAATAGTCAAATCACATTTGTAAAATGCACCACAATTAACCGTCGATCCACGTCTCTGTGGACCCCTACCGAGACCCCGTCGGATCTAACCCATAGTGGTTAAAAGCAAGCTCGTCGATCCACATCTCTGTGGACCCCTACCGAGACCCCATCGGATCTAACCCGTAGTGAGCATTCACACACACATGTTACTCATGCAATACTAATATGCTAAGAATGTAAGTTCATCAAGAATACTTACTAAAGATGGCCACTTATCCGACAACATTATCAAACTCTTCAAAACACAATAACAAGATTAAATACGGAATACACGATTCCATAACTTTAAACAACATGGATATAATCAAAGCCTTCAACGTTCAAAATAATCAAATCACAATCAATTCCCAAAACACACCGTTCACAAAACACATACACATTTTGAAAGAAAGCCTTTAACGAGGCCAAACCGAAATCTTTTGAAACATCATTTCAAATAACCAAACAAACACACCAAGACGACCACCGATCATCATATCCATAAAACGAGAAGCGTATGAACAAGGTACTTGCCTCGAATAAGAACAACGCGGAGAATCGACCGAAGTAGGTTGACACGAACCGACTACGAACCCACCGACTCCACCGATCGCCAACTCGTGTTCATAAACTACGAAGGACAATAACAATAATGAAATGAATTCCATAACACGACTCAAATCCGTTGAATTCAAAGAACGAATGACGAAGGTTCAAGAGTTTCCCCTAAAACGGCCAAGAACACGACTCGTCCCGTCAAAACACGAAAACGGAATTCCAAACCGAAATATGGATATACAATCCATAGGATATGTTTAACAACATTATTAAACCACAATCGGTTTATCAAAAATGGATAGAAAACGAAATAAGAACAAAACTCCAAAAAAGTCAACTCTAGGGATTCAAGAAAAATACCTTGATTCGGCGAAGAACAATGGATTAGATGATGTTATAATCACTTAGGATGCTCTAAAACGCCTTTGAATGGACGACAATTAGCCCAGGTCGCGAACCCTAGTCGTCACGTCTCAAACCCGCGGAGAAAGAAGAAGAAATGAAGAAAATGAGGATTAAAGACTGTTGTCCAGTTTTTATACTAGGCAGCTTAGCGTGCGCTAATCATACCTGATTAGCGTGCGCTATCGAGGCGTCAGAACAATCATTCTGCCAAAAAGCACAGTTAGCGTGCGCTAACCATCAAGAGTTAGCATGCGCTAACGAATCCTCCAGACTCAGTCCAGTAGCCACTGGACTCCCTCGAACTACTAGTTAGCGTTAGCTACCAAACCCGTAGCGTGCGCTAACCACAACACTGTAACGCGCGCTAATGATCTGCCCTTAGCGTGCTCTAACGGCCTGATTCCAGCTACTGACTTCAGACCCTGCTGTTCGATAGCGCGCGCTAAGGATATCCCTTAGCGTGCGCTAACGCACCCAGAACTAGAGCAGTAGTACCCTCACAGTTGGTTACAACAACGGACCCCTCCGGTCGAAATACCAAGATCAAGATACACACGGAAAACTCAAGAATAAGATCATACCAAGAGTTTGAGTTACGATCAAACTCACAACCCTTAGCGTGCGCTAACGCACCCAGAACTAGAGCAGTAGTACCCTCACAGTTGGTTACAACAACGGACCCCTCCGGTCGAAATACCAAGATCAAGATACACACGGAAAACTCAAGAATAAGATCATACCAAGAGTTTGAGTTACGATCAAACTCACACGCGACCATAAAAAGGGTCGAGATAACAAATACGTATGCGGATACCCACAACTTTGGGTAAATTACAAAATGGCCCAAAATGCCCGAAAATCACGATACGTGATCGAATAACCAAACCGAAGTTCACAACACGTATAACAAAGTTAAACGAACTTACGGGAAACTCGAAACAGTAGTTTCAACCGAGATTCGCAAGAATCGAACTCAAGTGCGGAAAAATCGCTAAAAAGCACGGAACTCGACAAAACAACACCGAAACGAACTCGGATGTCAAAAAGTGTAGAATTAATCATTCTCAGAATGACGAAACGGTCATGAGCGAGTAGTCAAACCGGACTCCGTCCGAAAAAAGAAATTTACCGAAAATTGAAAATTGCGGATATTACATTCTACCCTCCTTAAAAGAAGTTTCATCCCGAAACTTAAAACAAGTAGAGAGAAGCAATATCCCGCCAGGAAAACTCAACGAGATACGCAAGAAACGCGTAACTAACGCCCAACGGCGAAACGTTACAAACAACGCAATGGAATATACGGTGTGAAAACACGCTCCACGACGACCAACACAACGTCGCCGTTAGGGATATAATAAAACCAACAAGTGACAAGCGTCATCAAGTGGATAACACAATCAAGTCAATTATCCGAACAATCACAAAACACAACGAACGAAAATCAATACGATTGACCAACCCAACGGTACATCAATCAAAACGCGAGGCAATCGCTGAACAAATACGGAATTCCACTGCCCAAGGGTTGGAAGATCGAAAACGAGACTAATTTCCCGAACTTCAGGGAATTAGGAAGGAGCCTGAACGCTGAACAATCACGAAACGGGAACAAAAACCGAACAAACAAACGATCGAGACAACAAAAATCGAACAATCATGTCCGAAACACGAAGGATAATAGAATCCAAACAACAACTATCAGGATGATCTGGTGAGAACTACAAGACATGCATTCCCATAAGATCCACAGGAAAGGGAATAGCGATTGAAAAGTCACAACGACAAACGAGTTATTCCGAAACAATACCACACTCGTTCGATCAACAAAAGCAAGGGGCAGGACAAGCTCAGAAATGTCAACGAACATAATGAGTCGACAAAGTCGAAAACATAAGAGTTCCAAATCCAATCCACTTCGAATAAAAGAACTAATAGAACCAGATGATGTCACTTCCGAACAAGGTTCACAAGAATAGAATCGAACTCGAAAAAGTCACAGCGATAACCACATCAACCCACAACAAGATCACAGTTCGTTCGGACGATGAAATCGAAATACAGAACAAGTTCATAAAGTATCAACGAACATGAGCGAATCGATATACTGGAGAAAGAGAAAATACCGAAGTCAAAATAGTACGGGTATTACCTCCGACCTCGTCCACGAAATTCACAAAAACGGGAGCAAGGTAACAAGATATTAAACAACCGACACATAACGGAACGATCACCGATGCACACGGCCATACCAAACCAAGCTCTAATAGCTCGCACATGCGCGACAACGCAGAAATCACCACGAGGCGACAATATTCAATACCAACATCCCGCCTCTCACAGGGGGCTAACACAACAAATGTGTGGAAAACGACTCAACGCTCACACTGCCAATTCGATCATACCCGGGAGCAAACATCATAATGACAACACGAACATCATACATACATACCCAGCCCTCAAACGGGAATGGATAGATTTTAAAAATGAAAACCTCATTTTGAAAATAATTTTAGAAGAACACCGGTTGATCTTGAGTATCACCTTTCAAAAAAGTACAAACGTGAAACATCGTTATCGAGACTTTGGAGAACCATTTCGCATTTGATAAAAATGAGGACACTTTCTCTTAGTAAAAACTTTCAGAATATTCGACCATCGGGTCTAAATAAAAGTGTTTCTAAAACATTGAAAATATCTCAAAACATTTTGGTCCTCGAGGTAGAAGGATTTGGAAACATATTGTGGCACCTTGGATGTACCACGAGAAAATAATTCATTTTAAAAGTACGTCTCGAAATTTATTTTCTAAGATACTCAAGGTTTTCAAAGATAATTCAATGGGCTAGAATGCCCAAAAATTTCAGGTACTTACACAAAACATTATAGCGCCGTGGGTCCCGCGCCGGAACTCACCAGGCTAAAAACCATTTACAACGTCAAAAAGGCCGATGACGGTAATATTTCAAAAACTTACAAAATCCATTTACAAAATACTAAATACCGTCATAAGAATTTTGCCAAAACGATCAAGGCCATAATGCCACAAACTCGGTTAAGGGAATCGGTTTTTGAAATAGAACTCAGTCGGTAAAATACCTAAAGCCATTACAAAAGAACTCACGCAGCGGATAAAAGAAATAAAGTCAAACATGCACAATCCAGCAACACTACTCATATGAACGAAATATGAGGGTCAAATAACCGCATATCAAGAAATCAAAATCCATATGAGAATTCCGTCACTTAACAAATAATCATAAAAATAGCTCGTGTCACACGAGGCACAACACAAAGAAGGGAGACTTACATCCACAGGTCGCACGAAGATGATGATCACCCCACGATACTAATCACGACCAACAAACTCGGGCGGGCGTCGCGACACTCGATCGGATAAAATCCGACGAAACAAGACTCAAACAACACGACTTGACCCGACAACCTAGGTTTCCACAACCTAAGCTCTGATACCATTTATGTAACACCCCCAATCCGCTCAGGGATATTACACGCCGTAGAACCTTTCCTCAAGGATCTACCAGGCTGGTAACAACATATAACAACTCAACCATGCCTTTAAGGCTAAAATGACTCAGTAGACCGATTTGGTCTTTCAATAAGTACATACAACTCAAATACAACTCATGCCCACGCAGGGGTCAAAACACAACCACACCCGTACAACGGGGAAAAATATAGCAGCGGAAAATAAAGTACAACTGAACCAATAAATAATGTACGGTTCCTCATGTGATTAGTATCGATCATCTTTCATCATCCTTCGTGCCGACCCTGTGTTATGCTCCAAAACCTGAATGCAAAAATAGACATCCACCCCCCGAGTACTTGGGGGTTAGCAAAACTCCACTGTTTTGCTAGTGCAAGTACAAGTGCAAAAATACGAGTCATACAATTCACATTCCACGAACGATAATAATTCGGAATCCTCAAAGATTCAAATACAACTGGATGAACACTTCTCGAGGCAAGAGTTTGAGTAAAGACTTCCCAAAATTTCAAGATCAAAATATCAAGGGAAACAATTTATAAAATGATTTGAAATACCATCGGGAGTTTTAATAGAAAACAATTTAGGATTATCAAATCCCACTTTTCATAACCCAAAAGACGAAAAGGGGTCACCGCCCCAAAGGTTTACTTTCCGTAAAATAACCTTTACCAAACTGTTGGGATTTTAGCCTCAAATCCGTCAAATGTGTAACACCCCCAAGACATTCAGGGCATATTACAGCGCCGTGGACCCCACACTGTGGAATCCACCAGGCTAACGTACCGAACAAGACATTCGACAAAGATAAACAACCATCAAAAAGACGACAATCCCAAATAAAAGACTACAACCCGACAAATAGAATCCAACATCAATCTATTTCCCAAAACGGGAACACAACATTAACAATTTTCAAACAAGAAGTACTCGAGTACTTAAATCAATTTTATAATACAAAAATCCCAAAACAATACATCAACCATAATCGACACAACAAAACACCAAGAATCGACTACTGGACAATATCATGCTTGCCCATCATCCTCATACGGCTCTAGTGCTCGCTTGTCCCCACGATCAATACCTGAAATACAAAAAGTATTTCCCCCATTTAAGGGGTTAGCGACAACTGCTAGTGCAAGTACAATCCATTTGAACTACATTCTAATCAGATGAATATATGCGCCAAAAAGTCATTTTAGAAAACATTTTATATTCCGGAATATTTATGATGTACAATCACAAAACACATTATCTCCAACAAATCACAATTCAAAGTTAACCGTTGGTACGAGACTCACGGCCACCGTACCCCATAGAGCCCCGTCGGACATCCCTGGGTGGCTAACCACAGTTCGCGATATGCACACTCACGGCAATACGTATCCCTAGAGGCCCCGTCGGACCGTCCCTAGGTGAACATACACATAACCATCCACAACAACCACGATACAGCCATAATTCAAATACTAGAACATGTAAACAAATGTAAAGTACTTGCCTTTGAGACATTCTTGAAGAAACGGAAGTGAAACACGACTACGAATGGTCCGGGTGGAAAACGACGGTTCCTAAATGAAGGATCAACATAGTTCAGTCCCAACGGACAACAATAACCGATCGGAATACACCCATAATCCCCGATTACAATTCATGACAAAAACGTTCAATCGGTACGGGCGAGGGTTTACGCAAAATCTTCCCGTATCAACAATTCGCGGATTAAAATAGAGAAAAATGGATTGGGAATCACCCAATAACAATAATCAGTGAGGAATATCACAACATACTAGAATAATTCGAGTCCAATTAGCAAAACCCGGAAAACCCCCCAAATTTGACGAGTTAGGGTTCTAGACGAAAATACCTTGAATTCGGACGATGGATGATGATTATGCTGATGATAATATGTTAACACGACTCTACGGTGATGGAATTTGAAGAGAACTCCGATCAGTACCGGTGGAAATCGCCTCTGAGGTCGCACGTCGAATAAACGAAGAGAAAAGAATAAAATTGTTGTTCTGAAACTGCCCGCTGACTTATATAATCTGTGAAGTTAGCGCACGCTAACTGCCATATATAGCGCACGCTAACGGGGCCGTGACAGGTCCAGTGGCTACTGCCACCATTCGTTAGCGTACGCTAACAATAGGGAGTTAGCGTACGCTAAATGCATATCGGTAGCGCACGCAAGGTAACAGGAGTAGCGTGCGCTACCTACACAGCAGTTCAGTACTACTGATGTCACATCAGCAGTGAGATGCTGTCGAGGGTACAATACACGAAACGCATGACGAGACCAGATTCCAGGAACATGAACGCGAAGCATACAAGACGACAGAGCTAAGCGCTGAAAGAAAATACAATTCCGACCATCGGAGGGTCCGTAATGCGACAACGAAAATGAGATTCCCTAAACTATTAGGAAATTACAAAAATGGCCCAAGTGCCCGAAAATCACGAAACGTCGTCGGATTTACAATCCGAAAGTCTCAACACGACCAACTCAATCATACGAACTTGTTAAAACCGAGAAACAACGAAAACGAACGAGTTTTACGAGAATCGAACGTTCATACGGCAAAACATGTCATAAAATGAAATTACGTGAAAACATCATCAAAGCTCGTCCAAATGGAAAAACTCCAAGAACAAAGTAGATTCAAAATGTCGAAACGGTTACATGCGAGTCGATAAAAATAGACATACACCAAAAATGGAAACTGCTAAAAATGGAGAATTACGGATATTACATTCTCCCCCTCTAAAATAAAGTTTCGTCCCGAAACTTAAGAATCAAAAAGTTCGGGATGCCTCGAACGCCTATCCTCCTCTAACTCCCACGTCGCTTCTTCTACTCTGTGCCTCGACCATTGCACCTTAACCAAAGGAATGGTTTTGTGCCTTAACTATTTGTCTCGACGCTCCAAAATCTTGACGGGCCTCTCTTCAAACGTAACATCCTTCTCGATCTCCACGTCCCGAAAGTCAATAATGTGGGACGGGTCCGGAACGTACTTCCTCAACTGGGAAACGTGAAATACGCTATGCACATGACTCAGCGACGGAGGTAAAGCCAAACGGTATGCCAACTCACCGACTCTCTCCAATACCTCAAAAGGTCCAATATATCTCGGCCTGAGTTTTCCCTTATTCCCAAAATGGAAAACTCCCTTCGACGGAGACACTCTCAACAGAACATGATCTCCCACCTCAAACTCCAAAGGTCGACGCCTAACATCCGCATAAGACTTTTGTCGACTCTGAGCAGCCAACATTCTCTTCCTAATCAATTCAACTTTCTCCCTCGTCTCCAACACAAGGTCCGGCTCGGTGCCAACCAAATCGGACGGCTCATCCCAACATATCGGTGATCGGCAACGTCGGCCATAAAGTGCCTCATACGGTGCCATCTTAATCGACGCCTGCCAGCTATTATTATAAGTAAACTCAATTAAGGTCAAATGCTCCTCCCAGTCACTACTCCAATCTAACACACACGCGCGCAACAAATCCTCGAACGTCTGAATGGTACGTTCGGACTGCCCATCGGTCTGGGGATGGAAAGAAGTGCTCAAACGTAATCGTGTCCCCAATGCCTTATGTACCGCCTGCCAAAAATGCGATACAAATCGGCCATCTCTATCCGAAATAATGGTCTTCGGCGTACCATGAAGTCTCACTATCTGTGCGATAAAGACACGAGCCAACTTTTCTGGACCCCAAGTATCCTTGATGCCCAGAAAATGTGCCGACTTAGTCAGTCGGTCTACAATCACCCACACCATATTCATACCAGTCTTCGTCCTCGGCAAACTCGTGACAAAATCCATAGAGATGTCCTCCCACTTCCACTCCGGGATGGGAAGTGGTTTCAACAACCCGGCTGGCCGCTGATGCTCAATCTTGACTTGCTGACAAGTCAAACACTTAGCCACAAACTGAACTACCTCTTTATTCATATCGTTCCACCAGAAATTTTTCCTCAGATCTTTATACATTTTACTCGAGCCCGGATGGACTGAGTAAGGTGACGCATGAGCCTCTCGCATAATACTCTGTCTCAATTCCGAGTCATTCGGAACACACAACCGACCTCGGAATCTCAACACTCCGTCCTCATGAATAACGAATCCCGGGGCTTTCCCCTTCCCTACACTCTCTCGAAGCTGAATAAACATTGGGTCCTCCAACTGTCCTGATTTAATGTCATCGACCAGAGATGAAGAAATCTCAAGAGTACGCAACTGCCCGGAACTCTCTGGCAGTACAACCTCAATGCTCAACCTCGTAAACTCTCGCTGAAGTCCCGACTGGGCCGTAAGTAGCTCAAGTGCCCGAAGCGATACCGATTTCCGGCTCAAGGCATCTGCTACCACATTTGCCTTGCCCGGATGATAGAGGATCTCGAGATCGTAATTCATAATCAATTCCAACCACCTCCTCCATCTCATATTAAGCTCTTTCTGGGTGAAAATGTACTTCAGGCTCTTGTGATCGGTGAAAATCTGACACGACGAGCCATACAAGTAATGACGCCAGATCTTCAACGCAAATAGGACTGCGGCCAACTCAAGATCGTGTGTAGGGTAATTCAATTCATACGGTTTCAACTGACGGGAAGCATAGGCAATCGTCCTCCCGTGCTGCATAAGTACGCATCCGAGCCCTTGGCCCGAAGCATCACTATAAACTGAGAAACCATCATTACCACTCGGTAAAGCCAAAACGGGAGCGGTCGTCAACCGCTTCTTCAACTCCTCAAAACTATTCTGCCTCTCATCGGTCCACACAAACTTCTCTGACTTCTGTAACAACTGAGTCAGCGGTCGAGCGAGCTTAGAGAACCCCTCGACGAATCTACGGTAATACCCGGCTAATCCCAGAAAACTGCGGACCTCCTTCACGTTCTTGGGCGGCGCCCAATCCAACACTGCCTCTACCTTATGTGGGTCCACACGAACACCCTCGGCCGAGATCACATGACTGAAAAACATAACCTCCCGTAACCAAAACTCGCACTTTGAGAATTTCGCAAAAAGATGCTGAGTTCTCAAAATATCTAGCACGATATGCAAATGACGGGCGTGCTCCTCCTCGCTCCTCGAGTAAATCAGGATGTCATCGATAAAAACGACTACACACTTATCGAGGTACTCGTTAAAGACTTTGTTCATAAGTTGCATGAACATGGTTGCGGCGTTGGTTAGCCCAAAAGGCATAACCATAAACTCGTAGTGGCCGTATCTCGTTCGAAAGGCCATCTTCGGAATATCGGTATCCTTCACTCGAAGATGATAATACCACGATCTCAAATCAATCTTCGAAAACATATTTGCCCCTTGCAACTGATCAAACAAGTCATCAATCCTCGGGAGCGGATACTTGTTTTTGATGGTCACTTTGTTCAACTCTCGGTAGTCGATACACAAACGAAGTGACCCATCCTTCTTCTTCACAAACAGGACCGGTGCGCCCCAAGGTGAAGCGCTCGGTCGAATATACCCCATGTATATCAACTCTCCCAACTGTTTCTTCAGCTCCAGCATCTCAGCAGGCGCCATACGGTATGGCGTCTTAGAGATCGGTGCTGCACCTGGCTCTAAATCGACGGTAAACTCAACTTCTCGGTCTGGCGGCAAACCCGGCAACTCATCTGGAAAGACATCAGGATACTCACACACTACTGGAATAGACGAGAGCTCGACTCTCCCTTCTTCCGATCTCAAAGCGTAACACCAATAGCCCGTGCAACCTCCCCGAAGAAGCCTCATCGCCCTCAAGGCGCTGATCAAGAGTCTCTGGCTACTCCGCCTACGTCCCACAAAGGAATGCTCGGTACCGTCAGAAGCTAACATCGAAACGGTTCTCGTTCTATAATTCATGATCGCCCCATGACGGTCCAGCCAATCCTCACCAAGAATCAAATCCTCATCTCTAATATCTACCGCAATCAGATTAGAAGGCCAATCCCTCCCCGCGATACTCACAGAAAAATCTCTAATCTCACGATCCCCCACGATGCTATCCCCACTAGGAAGTTTAACAACAAAAGGCTCACAGGCAACTAGGCAATCAACATGCAGACGACGCACACAATCCATAGATATAAAAGAATGCGTAGCACCAGAATCGAACAGTACGGAAACAGGATGATCAAGGATGTGGACGGTACCTGTAGCCACCGTCGCGTCAGGATCTCCTGCTCGTCTCATCTCGTACACTCGGGGCGGAACAGACCCCGCACTAGAAGCTCCCCCTTTAGAAGGCTGACTACGTCCTCGACCTCTACCAAAACCCTATTGCAGCTGAAGAACTGTCGGTGCCTGATTCACACTCGGCTCTCCCGCGGCTGGGGCTGATATCTGAGTAACTGGAGGCCGAGCTGCATCCGTACAAAACTTAGCACGATGACCCATCCGAACACAAGCAAGACACTGAATCGGAGGCCTATCACACTCACTCATCATGTGGCCCGGACGACTACAGTTGAAGCACGTAGGACCACGAACGGAACCAGCAGGAGCAGACCTAGAACCGTTTCCTCGACCAACTGATGGCGACTGACTCCCGAAGACTCGCGAACCAGACTGAGCCTTCGGATACCCTCCTGACTTGCCTCCCGAAAACTGACCGGAGGTCTTCTGCTTCTTTCCTTCGGTTGCCGTCTCTGTCGCAGAAAACGACATCTCATAAGCCATCGCTTTATTCTGATAATCTTTCAAAGTCGTGCACCCCAGACCAGACATGTAGTGGCGCACCCTCGGTTTCATCCGCATATCAAGGTGGCAGATCTTATCAAGCTCATCTCGGACTTGGTTTCTCACATAATGCAGCCGTTGATTGTAGTCTTTGATAGCTTGAGATATAGGAACATCTTGGGGCTTAGCCTCAAAGAAGGCTCGGATCCTCCCCTCTTTCACTGGCCATGGACAGAATTCGTTTTCCATCAGATCCCGAAACTCTGCCCACGTAGCTGCCCGGTCACGCGGTTTCACCGCTTACCACCACGTTGCTGCCTCCTTGGCGAGGAAGTACTGAGCAATGGGTACTTTCCTCTCCTCAGAACAATTAGCAGCCTCAAATACTTTCTCCATCTCGAATAGCCAATTCTCCCAACCAGAAGGGTCGGAAGCACCATCAAACTGCGGAGGACGCATACGAATCACGTCCTGAAGTAGATTATCATTGCCAGATCCAGTAGGCGGAACCAGGTTGGCATTAGCTTGGCCGACTAGAATGGCCTGAGTCAGTAGCGTCATCTGGTTCGCTACTTGTTGCAAAATGTTGGCCACTCCAACATTCTCATGTGCATTACCGGAGCTAGCTGACTGGTCCTGCTGACCTCCGGAACTAGGGGGAACACTATTCGACAAAGAAGGCATTGCCGAATCAGTTCCCGAGTGATCGGACATGGCCGCCCCACCGGCTGCGCCACGTCCCCTACCGCGTCCGCGACCGCGTCCGCGTCCTCTACCAGCAGGAATTCTGAAGAAGTAGTGGGTAAGTACAATTCAAACGCAAAACACAACAAGATACTAAGACAGGAATAGAACAGAACGGTGAAACGAGTCAAGTTAGGAAAAACTTACGAGCACCGGCGTACTGAGATGATGGCATAGCAGTGATACTATCCCAAAAACGACACTTAACTAGACCCAAATAACCGACAGCCTAGGTATCCATAACCTAAGCTCTGATACCATATTCTGTAACACCCCCAAGACATTCAGGGCATATTACAGCACCGTGGACCCCACATTGTGGAATCCACCAGGCTAACGTACCGAACAAGACATTCGACAAAGATAAAAAACCATCAAAAAGACGACAATCCCAAATAAAAGACTACAACCCGACAAATAGAATCCAACATCAATCCATTTCCCAAAATGGGAACACAACATTAACAATTTTCAAACAAGAAGTACTCGAGTACTTAAATCAATTTTATAATACAAAAATCCCAAAACAATACATCAACCATAATCGACAGAACAAAACACCAAGAATCGACTACTGGACAATATCATGCTTGCCCATCATCCTCATACGGCTCTAGTGCTCACTTGTCCCCACGATCAATACCTGAAATACAAAAAGTATTTCCCCCATTTAAGGGGTTAGCGACAACTGCTAGTGCAAGTACAATCCATTTGAACTACATTATAATCAGATGAATATATGCGCCAAAAAGTCATTTTAGAAAACATTTTATATTCCGGAATATTTATGATGTACAATCACAAAACACATTATCTCCAACAAATCACAATTCAAAGTTAACCGTTGGTACGAGACTCACGGCCACCGTACCTCGCAGATGTAATACCCGAGATCTTTATTCCGGATTCGTTGGGTTTTCTGGGTTTTATCGGATTATCATGGTCCTCATCGTAGGAATTTCGTGCCATGTTTGGTTGCGACTTGTTGGGACATGTTTTTGGAGGCATTTCGGATCACTTTGTGAGTTTTGAGATTTTGTGGTGTAGCGCACGCTAATGCTTGAAGCATAGCGCACGCTACTGCGTGGTGTTTAGCGCACGCTACTGAATGTGTAGCGCACGCTAACTGGCAGTCCAGAGGCAGTCCAGTAACTACTGGACTGGGACTGGAGTTTTGTTAGCGCACGCTAAGGCCGATAGCTAGCGCACGCTATCGACTGCTTAGCGCACGCTCCCTCTTCTTTCTAGCGCACGCTACTCGGTAGGTGCAGTTCTATCCAGGGGCTACTGAACTGGTTTTTGTGACCCGTTAGCGCGCGCTACGGCTGTTGGCTAGCGCACGCTAACTATGTTGTACGCGGTTTTCTCTGGAGCGTTGACCCCGTTAGCGCACGCTAATGAAGGGTGATTAGCGCACGCTAATAAGCATCGAGATAAATCTTGGACAAAGGCATTAAGTCGTCATTTCCCACTTTTCTTCATCCCTTCCGACGGGAGTGAGATCCAGAGGCGAGTAGGACCGATCTTTTTCTTCTAGCTTCATCTTTGAGCGGATTTGTAGATGTTTAACAACATCTAATCGTCTTCTTGGTCCAAATCAAGGTAATCTCTTGTTAGAACCCTATTTTCTTAAATTTGGGGTTTTTGCTTGGATTTGTGATTCTTGACCGATCTCATCCGATCGGTTATTTGTTCTTGTTTGTCTTGACCGTAATTTTCAGATTTTGTTAACCGTTCATCGATTTTTATCGCCCGGATCAACGATTCTTGATTTCTTTGAGAATACTTAGATCCTCGTCGTTTTTAGGATCGTTTCGGATTTCGATTAGTGTTATTGATTTGTGGTGATGCTATTTTCGTAGTATTCGTGGGTCATCAAGTCTTGATCGTTTTGGAGGTTCAAGATTTCCCGATCGTGCCGTTAAATCGTTTAAATCGCTCGTGATATCGAGGCAAGTATCTTGTCCATACGTTTCATGTTTCGTAGGCGTAATTAATGGTAAAGGAATTCGTGCGAAGCCCAATGTTTAATGAACGTAAAAAGGGATCGGTATATTCTCGATAAACGTTGTCTTTCAACGATAATTTATGTACTTCATGAATATATGTGTTCTCGAAATATGTGTGTTGGATTTGTATGTTGAAAAGATGATATGATCACTTTGAATGAGTTTATTAGACCGTAATCCTTTGCCGGGGATTACGTAATGTTATGTGTACTTGTTCGTTAAGAATGTATTACGTGAGATATTAGTTGTTACTCCTTTGAAAGGAGGTTGTGATGTTTAAGTGTTGCTTGGCTTGACGTTACGCTCATTGTGATGTGATTCTTTGTAAGTGATGTGCCTCGGGTAGGATTGTTGAATCTCGGGATCCATACTTGCTAGTATGGGTCGGGAGTGACCGTAGGTTATCCAATTCGGGTATGTCTTGCGGGGACTCGAGGTTCGGGGCTTGCTAGCCCGATGCCGAGATAACTTGTGGGGTTATCATCGGGTATGTCTTGCGGGGACTCCGAGGTTCGTGGCTTGTTAGCCGATGCCGGATAACTTATGGTTGTGATTTGGAATGGTTACGTGGTTGTTGCCACGAGGACATGTGATTTTGGTATGGCTTCTGTTGGGTTATTCACTCGTATGTTCTACGGGAGCATCCGAGGTTCGTGGCTTGTTAGCACGGACGCGAATAATCCTTAGGAACATGTGATTTGTGATTCGGGTCGTGGACCCTGTGGCTTATGATTCGGGTCTTGGACCCCGTGTGTTGTGAATTGGGTTGTGGAACCGCGTTTTATTATCGGAACCGTATTTTGGAAAGATGATTTTGGGCCGTGTACCCAAGTGTTTTGAAAGACTTGAGAATTCCTTATTTCCAAATGTTTTCAAACTCCGAGACCGTAAAATATTTTGTACGAGACACATGGTTCTTTTCCTACCTTTTATAAATCAAATTTTTTGATTAAGTGAATTATCTCGGGAAATATATTGAAGATCTTATATTCTTGAAGCACGTTGTGTATGGCTTGTACTTTTGTTTTATACTTGCACTAGCAAAACAGTGGAGTTTTGCTAACCCCCGAGTATTCGGGGGGTGGATGTCTGTATTGCGTCCAGGTACTTGCAGGAAGCTGGGGAGCGAATCACAGGATCGATACGAAGGATGATGGGAGACGAAGATACTAATCACGTGAAGACCAATTGTAGAGTATTTGGTAGAGTCATGTTGGTTATCCCTCCGATGTTTTGTTACCCCGATTTATGGGAGTGTTATTGTATTCTAGCCCCTGCGTGGGTATGTGTTCTGGGCAAGGATCTTGTATGTATTGTTCTGTGTGTTGTGTGATAAGACCATATCAGTCTAATGGTCCTTTATGTAGCCATGTCGGCATATGAAGTGATGCATTGTTTTGTTTTTAGCCTGGTAGATCCTCGCGGAGAGGGTCTGCGGCGCTGTAATATTCCCGAGTGGTTTGGGAGTGTTACAGAATATGGTATCAGAGCTTAGGTTGAGGAAACCTAGGCTGTCGGGTTGAGTTGAGTGTTGTCGGGTCTTGTCTTGTCAGACTTGGTCTGACTGAGTGGTGTCGCGACGCGTCGTCCGAGTTGTCGGTCGTGATTAGTATCGAGGTGCAACCATCATCTTCGTGCGATCTGTGGATGTAAGTCTCCCTATTTTGTTGTGTCTCGTGTTGTACGAGTTCATGTGATTCTGTGTTATTATGTGGAGTTTAATTATGCCTCGTGAATACTTACTCCATACTTGTTTGATTCTCGTATTGTGTTGGAACAAAGAGTAGTACCGGTATGCATGTATATATGTATACATCTTTGTGTGAAATCGTTTTTACAGGAGTGATATTTTGGATTGGTTACTCAATAAAAGTTTATCAATGTGATATTTCAATTTCAAATGTTTTGGGGAAGTCACGTAAATTCTATTTAAAAATATCCTTCGAGAAGGAAAAATGATTTGATTTTCGTGTGATGACCTCGAGACCAAAGATTTTGAGAACTCAAACTACACATATTATATTTTCATCTTGCATTGAAAATTTTCAAAATTTGATTTTAAATGCTTAAACGAGGTCTACCAATAGTTTACTTGAGACGTGACTTTCGCCTTCAACTTTTTCGATTAAACGATATGTAGTGAGAATGTAAATTGTTGGCGTTTGGATTCGTATGTTGTTGTTTATATGTAACCTTCGGCTTTTGGCATTATTTGGTATATGTTCATGAATGTGTTGCTGAATTAGTATAGCTAGCGCGCGCTAACGTGGCATGGCTAGCGCACGCTAAGTCTCTGTTGAATCATACCTTAACCGGTCTGAGCAGAAGCTCGGAAACTACATTCTGGCCGTAAGTCTAACTTTTGCGATTGTTAGGCTGACCGTTTGAGACGGTACTCCATGTGTGTTGTTCATGAATAACAATTGTTGGGTGTGGTTATGTGTAATTTGAACTGTGTTCTTATCCGCTGCGTGTGTAAAGTTCAAAGTGACTTTTTGGGTACTTTTACCAAATAGTGTGTGTTTCAAAATGACCTTTCGTATTTGTAAATTTGAATTATTTCGTTGACCCTTTTTCCCAACTCTTTTGTCGGGCGATTTAACATATATTTTGAAACTATTGAGTTTTCGCGTCTACGCCTTGTAATTTCAAATGGTCTTTGATGATGGTATTTGGTATTTGGTATTTGGAAAAATGACTTTTGGGGAGTATTTGGAAAGTATTACCGTAATCGACCTTTTTGGCATTTTGGAACATTTTTGAAAATGGTTTTCAACTTGGTAAGTTCCGGCGCGGAAACCGTACGGAAAATGATTTTGATATAATGGATGATTTCAATTTCATTGCATTTATAAATCGCATAACAACGGCATTATAAATGAAGATTTTTGGTATAATAGTTTATATATTGTGCTCTAGCTGGGATTAAATGGTAATATGTATATGATTTAATGATGTTGGATTAAAGACAGAGATGTGAATATCTTGCTATGTGCTATGATCTTTCGTTACCATAGGTTGTTGTTTGTTAGTATGCCGAGGGGCAGAGGTCGTGGTCGTAACCGTGGTGTTGATGGCCATGGGGATCAGATGCAGAATCGAGAGAATGTCGATGAGAATGATTTTAGTTTGGGTGTTGCTACTATATTGCAACAAGTAGCGACTCAGATGACTCAGTTGACCCAGATGGTTCAACGTAGCATTGACGCGAGTCAGAACGTTGGTGTAAATCAACGGCTTCGCGAGGTAGTTCGTATGAATCCCCCTCGATTCGCCGGTGCTGCAGATGCGTTGGGCTGGGATGGTTGGATTTTCCAATTGGGAAAGATTTTCGAGGCTGTCGGATGTCCTGAAGAGCGGAAGGTACCTATCGCTCAGTACCTTCTCGACAAAGATGCCGCTAATTGGTGGGAAGCTGTTAAACCTCGTGATCGTGATGTCACGTGGGCGGAGTTCCAGGCATTTATGGAAGCTGAGTTCTGTCCGAAGCCGATTAGAGAGCAGAGGATTCGTGAATTCTACTTGGCAGAACCGCAAGATATATCGGTGTCGCAGGCTATCATCGATTATAGCAAACAACTCAGTTATGTGCGAGATCGGGTGAGAACCGAGGAAGAGAGGATCCTTCACTTTGACAGACGGATGAAGCCGGATATTCGCGTATATATGTCGGGATTCAATTGCACTTCGTTTAGGGACTATCAAGATCGAGCATTAGCCCGTGAACTAGCTTCGTTATCGTCGGAGCGTGTGCCCGAGTCGAAGAAGCAGAAGAAGTCCGATGACCATGTGGACGGTACAGGAGTTGGTGTTTCTAGTTTTCAAAGTCGTAGCCTTTCCGCTGTGAAGCTCCATCCCTCGATGCGTGGAACTGAGAGTTCCAAGTCTTCTGTTCTGACTCCTGGTAAAGCCAGGAGATGTTTTAACTGTAACGTGGCGGGACATGTTCGTGCACATTGTCCTACCCCACCAGTAACGTGTTACAGGTGCGGACTCGAGGGACACCGGGTTCAGTTTTGCGAGATGGTTACCGAGCATTGCGAGGCAGGGACTTGAACTTTGATATCAGGATCGACTCCGAGTAGTCCCGGAGGGGCGTGCTCTATCGGTTGCATGTTGAATTATTTCCCTTGCTTTGTTGTTTCGAAATTCAGAGATTGACTTCTTTTATTTGAAGTGGATCGGATTTTGAACTCAGACTTCGACTTCGAATCATTTATATTCGTTGATATTTTCTGATCTTGTCCTGTCCTGTGCTTTTATTGATCGAACGAGTTGTGGTATTGTTTCAGAATGACCCGTTTGTCGTTATGACTCTCCAAATTGCTATTCCCTTTCCTGTGGATATTATGTGAATGCACATCTTGTTGCCTTCACCGGATCGTATATTATCCCTAGTCGAGATGTGAACTTTGGGGTTGTTGTTTGAGTATTATTGTTCGTCGTGATTCGAACATGATTGATCGACTGTTGTTGTCTCGATCGTTGTAACTCAATCGTTTGATGGTTCGGTTTTTGTTGATCTCGTTTCGTAATTGTTGAGCGTTAGGACTCCTTCGTAATTTCCTTAAGTTCAGGAAATTAGTTTTGTGTTCGATCCTTCAACCCTTGGGCTGTGGAATTTCGTATTGGTTCAGCGAATAGCTCGTGTTTTGACTGTTGTACTGTTGAATTGTTCAACCGTATCGATTTTCGTTCGTTGTGTTTTGTTATTTCGGCAACGGGTATCGTGTGTCATCTGAGTTTGTTTTGCGTCGTTCGTTCTATGTTTCAAGTTTCGAGGACGAAACTTCTTTTAAGAGGGGTAGAATGTAATACCCGAGATCTTTATTCCGGATTCGTTGGGTTTTCTGGGTTTTATCGGATTATCATGGTCCTCATCGTAGGAATTTCGTGCCATGTTTGGTTGCGACTTGTTGGGACATGTTTTTGGAGGCATTTCGGATCACTTTGTGAGTTTTGAGATTTTGTGGTGTAGCGCACGCTAATGCTTGAAGCATAGCGCACGCTACTGCGTGGTGTTTAGCGCACGCTACTGAATGTGTAGCGCACGCTAATCGGGATCAGAGGCCCAAGAATTCACCGGATCGGGATCGAGTTTTGTTAGCGCACGCTAAGGCCGATAGCTAGCGCACGCTATCGGCCGCTTAGCGCACGCTCCTCTTCTTTCTAGCGCACGCTACTCGGTAGGTGCGCTTCTATCCAGGCTACCGAATCTGTTTTTGTGACCCGTTAGCGCGCGCTTACATTGGCTAGCGCACGCTAACTATGTTGTACGCAGCTTTTCTCGAGCGTTGACCCGTTAGCGCACGCTAATGAAGGGTGATTAGCGCACGCTAATAATCGGCCCAAAGATAAATCTTGGACAACAAAGATTAAGTCGTCATTTCCCACTTTTCTTCATCCCTTCCGACGGGAGTGAGATCCAGAGGCGAGTAGGACCGAACTTTTTCTTCTAGCTTCATCTTTGAGCGGATTTGTAGATGTTTAACAACATCTAATCGTCTTCTTGGTCCAAATCAAGGTAATCTCTTGTTAGAACCCTATTTTCTTAAATTTGGGGTTTTTGCTTGGATTTGTGATTCTTGACCGATCTCATCCGATCGGTTATTTGTTCTTGTTTGTCTTGACCGTAATTTTCAGATTTTGTTAACCGTTCATCGATTTTTATCGCCCGGATCAACGATTCTTGATTTCTTTGAGAATACTTAGATCCTCGTCGTTTTTAGGATCGTTTCGGATTTTGATTAGTGTTATTGATTTGTGGTGATGCTATTTTCGTAGTATTCGTGGGCTGTCGAAGTCTTGATCGTTTTTGGAGGTTCGAAGGTTTCCCGATCGTGCCCGTTCGTCGTTTCGTCGCTCGTGATATCGAGGCAAGTATCTTGTCCATACGTTTCATGTTTCGTAGGCGTAATTAATGGTAAAGGAATTCGTGCGAAGCCCAATGTTTAATGAACGTAAAAAGGGATCGGTATATTCTCGATAAACGTTGTCTTTCAACGATAATTTATGTACTTCATGAATATATGTGTTCTCGAAATATGTGTGTTGGATTTGTATGTTGAAAAGATGATATGATCACTTTGAATGAGTTTATTAGACCGTAATCCTTTGCCGGGGATTACGTAATGTTATGTGTACTTGTTCGTTAAGAATGTATTACGTGAGATATTAGTTGTTACTCCTTTGAAAGGAGGTTGTGATGTTTAAGTGTTGCTTGGCTTGACGTTCTGCTCATTGTGATGTGATTGCTGTAAGTGATGTGCCTCCGGGTAGGATTGTTGAATCTCCGGGATCCATACTTGCTAGTATGGGTCGGGCGTGACCGTAGGGTTATCCAATTCGGGTATGTCTTGCGGGAACTCCGAGGTTCAGGGCTTGCTAGCCCGATGCCGAGATAACTTGTGGGGTTATCATCGGGTATGTCTTGCGGGGACTCCGAGGTTCGTGGCTTGTTAGCCCGATGCCGGGATAACTTATGGTTGTGATTTGGAATGGTTCTGTGGTTGTTGCCACGAGGACATGTGATTTTTGGTATGGCTTCCTGTTGGGTTATTCACTCAGGTATGTTCTACGGGAGCATCTGAGGTTCGTGGCTTGTTAGCACGGGACGCGAATAATCCTTAGGAACATGTGATTTGTGATTCGGGTCGTGGACCCTGTGGCTTATGATTCAGGTCTTGGACCCCGTGTGTTGTGAATTGGGTTGTGGAACCGCGTTTTATTATCGGAACCGTATTTTGGAAAGATGATTTTGGGCCGTGTCCCCAAGTGTTTTCGAAAGACTTGAGAATTCCTTATTTCCAAATGTTTTCAAACTCCCGAGACCGTAAAATATTTTGTACGAGACACATGGTTCTTTTCCTACCTTTTATAAATCAAGCTGTTTTGATTAAGTGAATTATCTCGGGAAATATATTCAAGATCTTATATTCTTGAAGCACGTTGTGTATGGCTTGTACTTTTGTTTTATACTTGCACTAGCAAAACAAAGGAGTTTGCTAACCCCAGTATTCGGGGTGGATGTCTCAGACAAGGCCCGTGTACTTGCGGGTAGGTGGGAGCGAATCACAGGATCGATACGAAGGATGATGGGAGACGAAGATACTAATCACGTGAAGACCAATTGTAGAGTATTTGGTAGAGTCATGTTGGTTATCCCTCCGATGTGTTGTTACCCCGATTTATGGGAGTGTTATTGTATTCTAGCCCCTGCGTGGGTATGTGTTCTGGGCAAGGATCTTGTATGTATTGTTCTGTGTGTTGTGAGATAAGACCATATCGGTCTAATGGTCCTTTATGTAGCCATGTCGGCATATGAAGTGATGCATTGTTTTGTATTTAGCCTGGTAGATCCTCGCGGAGAGGGTCTGCGGCGCTGTAATATTCCCGAGTGGTTTGGGAGTGTTACAGAATATGGTATCAGAGCTTAGGTTGAGGAAACCTAGGCTGTCGGGTTGAGTTGAGTGTTGTCGGGTCTTGTCTTGTCAAACTTGGTCTGACTGAGTGGTGTCGCGACGCGTCGTCCGAGTTGTCGGTCGTGATTAGTATCGAGGTGCAACCATCATCTTCATGCGATCTGTGGATGTAAGTCTCCCTATTTTGTTGTGTCTCGTGTTGTACGAGTTCATGTGATTCTGTGTTATTATGTGGAGTTTAATTATGCCTCGTGAATACTTACTCCATACTTGTTTGATTCTCGTATTGTGTTGGAACAAAGAGTAGTACCGGTATGCATGTATATATGTATACATCTTTGTGTGAAATCGTTTTTACAGGAGTGATATTTTGGATTGGTTACTCAATAAAAGTTTATCAATGTGATATTTCAATTTCAAATGTTTTGGGGAAGTCACGTAAATTCTATTTAAAAATATCCTTCGAGAAGGAAAAATGATTTGATTTTCGTGTGATGACCTCGAGACAAAAGATTTTGAGAACTCAAACTACACATATTATATTTTCATCTTGCATTGAAAGTTTTCAAAATTTGATTTTAAATGCTTAAACGAGGTCTACCAATAGTTTACTTGAGACGTGACTTTCGCCTTCAACTTTTTCGATTAAACGATATGTAGTGAGAATGTAAATTGTTGGCGTTTGGATTCGTATGTTGTTGTTTATATGTAACCTTCGGCTTTTGGCATTATTTGGTATATGTTCATGAATGTGTTGCTGAATTAGTATAGCTAGCGCGCGCTAACGTGGCATGGCTAGCGCACGCTAAGTCTCTGTTGAATCATACCTTAACCGGTCTGAGCAGAAGCTCGGAAACTACATTCTGGCCGTAAGTCTAACTTTTGCGATTGTTAGGCTGACAGTTTGAGACGGTACTCCATGTGTGTTGTTCATGAATAACAATTGTTGGGTGTGGTTATGTGTAATTTGAACTGTGTTCTTATCCGCTGCGTGTGTAAAGTTCAAAGTGACTTTTTGGGTACTTTTACCAAATAGTGTGTGTTTCAAAATGACCTTTCGTATTTGTAAATTTGAATTATTTCGTTGACCCTTTTTCCCAACTCTTTTGTCGGGCGATTTAACATATATTTTGAAACTATTGAGTTTTCGCGTCTACGCCTTGTAATTTCAAATGGTCTTTGATGATGGTATTTGGTATTTGGTATTTGGAAAAATGACTTTTGGGGAGTATTTGGAAAGTATTACCGTCATCGACCTTTTTGGCATTTTGGAACATTTTTGAAAATGGTTTTCAACTTGGTAAGTTCCGGCGCGGAAACCGTACGGAAAATGATTTTGATATAATGGATGATTTCAATTTCATTGCATTTATAAATCGCATAACAACGGCATTATAAATGAAGATTTTTGGTATAATAGTTTATATATTGTGCTCTAGCTGGGATTAAATGGTAATATGTATATGATTTAATGATGTTGGATTAAAGACAGAGATGTGAATATCTTGCTATGTGCTATGATCTTTTGTTACCATAGGTTGTTGTTTGTTAGTATGCCGAGGGGCAGAGGTCGTGGTCGTAACCGTGGTGTTGATGGCCATGGGGATCAGATGCAGAATCGAGAGAATGTCGTTGAGAATGATTTTAGTTTGGGTGTTGCTACTATATTGCAACAAGTAGCGACTCAGATGACTCAGTTGACCCAGGTGGTTCAACGTAGCATTGACGCGAGTCAGAACGTTGGTGTAAATCAACGGCTTCGCGAGGTAGTTCGTATGAATCCCCCTCGATTCGCCGGTGCTGCAGATGCGTTGGGCTGGGATGGTTGGATTTTCCAATTGGGAAAGATTTTCGAGGCTGTCGGATGTCCTGAAGAGCGGAAGGTACCTATCGCTCAGTACCTTCTCGACAAAGATGCCGCTAATTGGTGGGAAGCTGTTAAACCTCGTGATCGTGATGACACGTGGGCGGAGTTCCAGGCATTTATGGAAGCTGAGTTCTGTCCGAAGCCGATTAGAGAGCAGAGGATTCGTGAATTCTACTTGGCAGAACCGCAAGATATATCGGTGTCGCAGGCTATCATCGATTATAGCAAACAACTCAGTTATGTGCGAGATCGGGTGAGAACCGAGGAAGAGAGGATCCTTCACTTTGACAGACGGATGAAGCCGGATATTCGCGTATATATGTCGGGATTCAATTGCACTTCGTTGAGGGACTATCAAGATCGAGCATTAGCCCGTGAACTAGCTTCGTTATCGTCGGAGCGTGTGCCCGAGTCGAAGAAGCAGAAGAAGTCCGATGACCGTGTGGACGGTACAGGAGTTGGTGTTTCTAGTATTCAATGTCGTAGCCTTTCCGCTGTGAAGCTCCATCGCTCGATGCGTGGAACTGAGAGTTCCAAGTCTTCTGTTCTGACTCCTGGTAAAGCCAGGAGATGTTTTAACTGTAACGTGGCGGGACATGTTCGTGCACATTGTCCTACCCCACCAGTAACGTGTTACAAGTGCGGACTCGAGGGACACCGGGTTCAGTTTTGCGAGATGGTTACCGAGCATTCCGAGGCAGGGACTTGAACTTTGATATCAGGATCGACTCTGAGTAGTCCCGGAGGGGTGTGGTCTATCGGTTGCATGTTGAATTATTTCCCTTGCTTTGTTGTTTCGAAATTCAGAGATTGACTTCTTCTATTTGAAGTGGATCGGATTTTGAACTCTGTACTCTCGACTCTGTCGAATCATTTATATTCGTTGATATTTTCTGATCTTGTCCTGTCCTGTGCTTTTATTGATCGAACGAGTTGTGGTATTGTTTCAGAATGACCCGTTTGTCGTTATGACTCTCCAAATTGCTATTCCCTTTCCTGTGGATATTATGTGAATGCACATCTTGTTGCCTTCACCGGATCGTATATTATCCCTAGTCGAGATGTGAACTTTGGGGTTGTTGTTTGAGTATTATTGTTCGTCGTGATTCGAACATGATTGATCGACTGTTGTTGTCTCGATCGTTGTAACTCAATCGTTTGATGGTTCGGTTTTTGTTGATCTCGTTTCGTAATTGTTGAGCGTTAGGACTCCTTCGTAATTTCCTTAAGTTCAGGAAATTAGTTTTGTGTTCGATCCTTCAACCCTTGGGCTGTGGAATTTCGTATTGGTTCAGCGAATAGCTCGTGTTTTGACTGTTGTACTGTTGAATTGTTCAACCGTATCGATTTTCGTTCGTTGTGTTTTGTTATTTCGGCAACGGGTATCGTGTGTCATCTGAGTATGTTTTGCGTCGTTCGTTCTATGTTTCAAGTTTCGAGGACGAAACTTCTTTTAAGAGGGGTAGAATGTAATACCCGAGATCTTTATTCCGGATTCGTTGAGTTTTCTGGGTTTTATCGGATTATCATGGTCCTCATCGTAGGAATTTCGTGCCATGTTTGGTTGCGACTTGTTGGGACATGTTTTTGGAGGCATTTCGGATCACTTTGTGAGTTTTGAGATTTTGTGGTGTAGCGCACGCTAATGCTTGAAGCATAGCGCATGCTACTGCGTGGTGTTTAGCGCACGCTACTGAATGTGTAGCGCACGCTAACTGGCAGTCCAGAGGCGATCCAAGAACTACCGGATCGGGATCGAGTTTTGTTAGCGCACGCTAAGGCCGATAGCTAGCGCACGCTATCGACTGCTTAGCGCACGCTCCCTCTTCTTTCTAGCGCACGCTACTCGGTAGGTGCAGTTCTATCCAGGGGCTACTGAACTGGTTTTTGTGACCCGTTAGCGCGCGCTACGGCTGTTGGCTAGCGCACGCTAACTATGTTGTACGCGGTTTTCTCTGGAGCGTTGACCCCGTTAGCGCACGCTAATGAAGGGTGATTAGCGCACGCTAATAACTGTCCAGTATAAATACTGGACAACAGCATTAAGTCGTCATTTCCCACTTTTCTTCATCCCTTCCGACGGGAGTGAGATCCAGAGGCGAGTAGGACCGATCTTTTTCTTCTAGCTTCATCTTTGAGCGGATTTGTAGATGTTTAACAACATCTAATCGTCTTCTTGGTCCAAATCAAGGTAATCTCTTGTTAGAACCCTATTTTCTTAAATTTGGGGTTTTTGCTTGGATTTGTGATTCTTGACCGATCTCATCCGATCGGTTATTTGTTCTTGTTTGTCTTGACCGTAATTTTCAGATTTTGTTAACCGTTCATCGATTTTTATCGCCCGGATCAACGATTCTTGATTTCTGTGAGAATACTTAGATCCTCGCCGCTTTTAGGATCGTTTGATTTCGATTAGTGTTATTGATTTGTGGTGATGCTATTTTCGTAGTATTCGTGGGCCGTCAAGTCTTGATCGTTTTGAGGTTCAAGGTTTCCGATCGTGCCCGCTCGCTGCTTCGCGCCGTGATATCGAGGCAAGTATCTTGTCCATACGTTTCATGTTTCGTAGGCGTAATTAATGGTAAAGGAATTCGTGCGAAGCCCAATGTTTAATGAACGTAAAAAGGGATCGGTATATTCTCGATAAACGTTGTCTTTCAACGATAATTTATGTACTTCATGAATATATGTGTTCTCGAAATATGTGTGTTGGATTTGTATGTTGAAAAGATGATATGATCACTTTGAATGAGTTTATTAGACCGTAATCCTTTGCCGGGGATTACGTAATGTTATGTGTACTTGTTCGTTAAGAATGTATTACGTGAGATATTAGTTGTTACTCCTTTGAAAGGAGGTTGTGATGTTTAAGTGTTGCTTGGCTTGACGTTCTGCTCATTGTGATGTGATTGCTGTAAGTGATGTGCCTCCGGGTAGGATTGTTGAATCTCCGGGATCCATACTTGCTAGTATGGGTCGGGAGTGACCGTAGGGTTATCCAATTCGGGTATGTCTTGCGGGGACTCCGAGGTTCAGGGCTTGCTAGCCCGATGCCGAGATAACTTGTGGGGTTATCATCGGGTATGTCTTGCGGGGACTCCGAGGTTCGTGGCTTGTTAGCCCGATGCCGGGATAACTTATGGTTGTGATTTGGAATGGTTCTGTGGTTGTTGCCACGAGGACATGTGATTTTTGGTATGGCTTCCTGTTGGGTTATTCACTCAGGTATGTTCTACGGGAGCATCTGAGGTTCGTGGCTTGTTAGCACGGGACGCGAATAATCCTTAGGAACATGTGATTTGTGATTCGGGTCGTGGACCCTGTGGCTTATGATTCGGGTCTTGGACCCCGTGTGTTGTGAATTGGGTTGTGGAACCGCGTTTTATTATCGGAACCGTATTTTGGAAAGATGATTTTGGGCCGTGTACCCAAGTGTTTTCGAAAGACTTGAGAATTCCTTATTTCCAAATGTTTTCAAACTCCCGAGACCGTAAAATATTTTGTACGAGACACATGGTTCTTTTCCTACCTTTTATAAATCAAGCTGTTTTGATTAAGTGAATTATCTCGGGAAATATATTGAAGATCTTATATTCTTGAAGCACGTTGTGTATGGCTTGTACTTTTGTTTTATACTTGCACTAGCAAAACAGTGGAGTTTTGCTAACCCCCGAGTATTCGGGGGGTGGATGTCTGTATTGCGTCCAGGTACTTGCAGGTAGCTGGGGAGCGAATCACAGGATCGATACGAAGGATGATGGGAGACGAAGATACTAATCACGTGAAGACCAATTGTAGAGTATTTGGTAGAGTCATGTTGGTTATCCCTCCGATGTTTTGTTACCCCGATTTATGGGAGTGTTATTGTATTCTAGCCCCTGCGTGGGTATGTGTTCTGGGCAAGGATCTTGTATGTATTGTTCTGTGTGTTGTGTGATAAGACCATATCAGTCTAATGGTCCTTTATGTAGCCATGTCGGCATATGAAGTGATGCATTGTTTTGTTTTTAGCCTGGTAGATCCTCGCGGAGAGGGTCTGCGGCGCTGTAATATTCCCGAGTGGTTTGGGAGTGTTACAGCAGAGCCCCGTCGGACATCCCTGGGTGGCTAACCACAGTTCGCGATACGCACACTCACGGCAATACGTATCCCTAGAGGCCCCGTCGGACCGTCCCTAGGTGAACATACACATAACCATCCACAACAACCACGATACATCCATAATTCAAATACTAGAACATGTAAATAAATGTAAAGTACTTGCCTTTGAGACATTCTTGAAGAAACGGAAGTGAAACACGACTACGAACGGTCCGGGTGGAAAACGACGGTTCCTAAATGAAGGATCAACATAGTTCAGTCCCAACGGACAACAATAACCGATCGGAATACACCCATAATCCCCGATTACAATTCATGACAAAAACGTTCAATCGGTACGGGCGAGGGTTTACGCAAAATCTTCCCGTATCAACAATTCGCGGATTAAAATAGAGAAAAACGGATTGAGAATCACCCAATAACAATAATCAGTGAGGAATATCACAACATACTAGAATAATTCGAGTCCAATTAGCAAAACCCGGAAAACCCCCAAATTTGACGAGTTAGGGTTCTAGACGAAAATACCTTGAATTCGGACGATGGATGATGATTATGCTGATGATAATATGTTAACACGACTCTACGGTGATGGAATTTGAAGAGAACTCCGATCAGTACTGGTGGAAATTGCCTCTGAGGTTGCACGTCGAAGAAACAAAGAGAAAAGAATAAAACTGTTGTTCTGAAACTGCCCGCTGACTTATATAATCTGTGAAGTTAGCGCACGCTAACTGCCATGTATAGCGCGCGCTAACGGGGCCGTGACAGGTCCAGTGGCTACTGCCACCATTCGTTAGCGTACGCTAACAATAGGGAGTTAGCGTACGCTAAATGCATATCGGTAGCGCACGCAAGGTAATAGGAGTAGCGTGCGCTACCTACACAGCAGTTCAGTACTACTGATGTCACATCAGCAGTGAGATGATGTCGAGGGTACAATACACGAAACGCACGACGAGACTAGATTCCAGGAACATGAACGCGAAGCATACAAGACGACGGAGCTAAGCGCTGAAAGAAAATACAATTCCGACCATCGGAGGGTCCGTAATGCGACAACGAAAATGAGATTCCCTAAACTATTAGGAAATTACAAAAATGGCCCAAGTGCCCGAAAATCACGAAACGACGTCGGATTTACAAACCGAAAGTCTCAACACGACCAACTCAATCATACGAACTTGTGCAAATTGAGAAACAACGAAAACGAACGAGTTTTACGAGAATCGAATGTTCATACGGCAAAACATGTCATAAAATGAAATTACGTGAAAACATCATCAAAGGTCGTCCAAATGGAAAAACTCCAAGAACAAAGTAGATTCAAAATGTCGAAACGGTTACAAGAGAGTCGATAAAAATAGACATACACCAAAAATGGAAACTGCTAAAAATGGAAAATTACGGATATTACAAAATGACCTTTACAAAACCGTTGGGATTTTAGCCCCAAATCTCATCAACTCACAGTACACGAGAACGACAACAAGGTTCGTCTTCCAACATCAAAATCCACAATTAAAGGATTTAACACAAACAACAAAATACTCTAGTGCCATCCTAGCCAAGTAAGTCAAACGAACAACTTACCTCTTACACACTTAGTCGATGCATGCAATCATGAAAACCATTCAAAAGCACTCATTTCCGGAAATGCCAATAGTCAAATCACATTTGTAAAATGCACCACAATTAACCGTCGATCCACGTCTCTGTGGACCCCTACCGAGACCCCGTCGGATCTAACCCATAGTGGTTAAAAGCAAGCTCGTCGATCCACGTCTCTGTGGACCCCTACCGAGACCCCGTCGGATCTAACCCGTAGTGAGCATACACACACACGCGTTACTCATGGAATACTAATATGCTAAGAATGCAAGTTCATCAAGAATACTTACTAGAGATGGCCACTTATCCGACAACATTATCAAACTCTTCAAAACACAATAACAAGATTAAACACGGAATACACGATTCCATAACTTTAAACAACAGGGATATCATCAAAGCCTTCAACGTTCAAAATAATCAAATCACAATCAATTCCCAAAACACACCATTCATAAAACACACACACATTTTGAAAGAAAGCCTTTAACGAGGCCAAACCGAAATCTTTTGAAACTTCATTTCAAATAACCAAACAAACACACCAAGACGACCACCGATCATCATATCCATAAAACGAGAAGCGTATGAACAAGGTACTTGCCTCGAATAAGAACAACGCGGAGAATCGACCGAAGTAGGTTGACACGAACCGACTACGAACCCGCCGACTCCACCGATCGCCAACTCGCGTTCATAAACTACGAAGGACAATAACAACAATGAAATGAATCCCATAACACGACTCAAAGCCGTTGAATTCAAAGAGCAAATGACGAAGGTTCAAGGGTTTCCCCTAAAACGGCCAAGAACACGACTCGTCCCATCAAAACATGAAAATGGAATTCCAAACCGAAATATGGATATACAATCCATAGGATATGTTTAACAACATTATTAAACCACAATCGGTTTATCAAAAATGGATAGAAAACGAAATCAAGAACAAAACTCCCAAAAAGTCAACTCTAGGGATTCAAGAAAAATACCTTGATTCGGCGAAGAACAATGGATTAGATGATGTTATAATCACCTAGGATGCTCTAAAGCGCCTTGGAATGGACGAAAATTAGCCCAGGTCGCGAACCCTAGTCGCCACGTCTCAAACTCGTGGAGAAAGAAGAAGAAATGAAGAAAATGAGGATTAAAGACTGCTGTCCAGTTTTTATACTAGGCAGCTTAGCGTGCGCTAATCATACCTGATTAGCGTGCGCTATCGAGGCGTCAGAACAATCGTTCTGCCAAAAAGCACAGTTAGCGTGCGCTAACCATCAAGAGTTAGCGTGCGCTAACGAATCCTCCAGACTCAGTCCAGTAGCCACTGGACTCCCTCGAACTACTAGTTAGCGTGCGCTACCAAACCTGTAGCGTGCGCTAACCACAACACTGTAGCGCGCGCTAATGATCTGCCCTTAGCGTGTGCTAACGGCCTGATTCCAGCTACTGACTTCAGACCCTGCTGTTCGATAGCGTGCGCTAAGGATATCCCTTAGCGTGCGCTAACGCACCCAGAACTAGAGCAGTAGTACCCTCACAGTTGGTTACAACAACGGACCCCTCCGGTCGAAATACCAAGATCAAGATACACACGGAAAACTCAAGAATAAGATCATACCAAGAATTTGAGTTACGATCAAACTCACACGTGACCATAAAAAGGGTCAAGATAACAAATACGTATGCGGATACCCACAACTTTGGGTAAATTACAAAATGGCCCAAAACGCCCGAAAATCACGATACGTGATCGAATAATCAAACCGAAGTTCACAACACGTATAACAAAGATAAATGAACTTACGGGAAACTCGAAACAGCAGTTTCGACCGAGATTCGCAAGAATCGAACTCAAGTGCGGAAAAGTCGCTAAAAAGCACGGAACTCGACAAAAAAACACCGAAGCGAACTTGGATGTCAAAAAGTGTAGAATTAATCATTCTCATAATGACGAAACGGTCATGAGCGGGTCGTCAAAATGGACTCCGGCCGAAAAAAGAAATTTACCGAAAATCGAAAATTGCGGATATTACAATTATTAGTAGTTTCCCTTTTCTTTAATTTTTTTAAATCAAATAATTACTATACATTAAATTATCACATAACTTTTTAAAAGGTTAGATATTACTATACATTAAATAATTACTATACATTAAATTATCACATAACTATACATTAAATCAAATAATTACTATACATTAAATTATTACTATACATTAAATTATCACATAACTATACATTAAATCAAATAATTACTATACATTAAATTACTATACATTAAATTATCACATAATTAAATAATTACTATACATTAAATTATCACATAACTATACATTAAATTATCACATAACTATACATTAAATAATAATTACTATACATTAAATTATCACATAACTATACATTAAATTATCACATAACTATACATTAAATCAAATAATTACTATACATTAAATTATCACATAATTACTATACATTAAATTATCACATAACTATACATTAAATTATCACATAACTATACATTAAATCAAATAATTACTATACATTAAATTACTATACATTAAATAAAATGTATAGTAATTAAATAATTACTATACATTAAATTATCACATAACTATACATTAAATCAAATAATTACTATACATTAAATTACTATACATTAAATTATCACATAAATTTTAAAGGTTGCGTCGCGGAGGACTCGAACCCGAGATCTTCAAATTATATTAGTAGTTTATTTGTTATTATATAAGTTTACACTGAAGTTATATACAGTCTTGTTTCCAATACGAAGTAAAGCTAGCGTGAAAATCGACTAGGTTGGCCCGATTAACAGATATAATCATTATTTTTTGTTGCCGAAGAACATTTATATAAGATTATGCTATACATATGACAAATTATTAGTAGTTTCTTTTTTCTTTAATTTTTTTTAAAGCAAATCATTGCTATATATTAAATTATCACATAAATTTAAAGGTTGTGTCGCGGAGGACTCGAACCCGAGACCTTCAAATTATATTAGTAGTTTATTTGTTATTATGTATGTTTACACTAAAGTTATATACAGTCTTGTTTCCAATACGAGGTAAAGCTATCGTGAAAATCGACTAAGTTGACCCGATTAACTCATATAATCATTATTTTTTGTTGTCGAAGAACATTTATATAAGATTATGCTATACATATGACAAATTATTAGTAGTTTCCTATTTCTTTAATTTTTTTTTAAAGCAAATTATTACTATATATTAAATTATCACATAAATTTAAAGACTGCGTCGCGGAGGACTCGAACCCGAGACCTTCAAATTATATTAATAGTTTATTTGTTATTATGTAAGTTTACACTGAAGTTATATAGAGTCTTGTTTCCAATACGAAGTAAAGCTATCGTGAAAATCGACTAAGTTGACCCGATTAACTAATATAATCATTATTTTTTATTGTCGAATATCATTTATATAAGATTATGCTATACATATGACAAATTATTAGTAGTTTCCTTTTTCTTTAATTTTTTTAGAAGCAAATTATTATTATATTAAATTATCACATAAATTTAAAGGTTGGGTCGCGGAGGACTCGAACCCGAGACCTTCAAATTAATTATATTAGTAGTTTATTTTTTTATTTTGTAAGTTTACATTGAAATTATATTCATTCTTATTTCCAATACGAAGTAAAGCTAGCGTGAAAATCGACTATTGTTACATATAAAGGAAATTCTTGTGCATGATTTAACGCGGATGCCTCTACCGGACAAGGTGGCAGGGGCTCTATCACAAATCTCCTAGGTACATTGTTCAATTCGCACCAGGCGCGTTGCAATATTTTTTTTCCGTTTTTCTCCTATTGTTACATATAAAAAAAAATTCTTTTGCATAATTTAACGCGGATGCCACTACCGGACAAGGTGGCAGGGGCTCTATCACATTTCCCCTAGGTGCCTGGTTCGATTCTCACCAAGCGCGTTGCGATATTTTTTTTCCTTTTTCTCTATTGTTACATATAAAAGAATTTCTTGTGCATGTATTAACGTGAATGCCACTACCGGATAAGGTGGCAGGGGCTCTATCATATTTCCCCTAGGTGCCTGGTTCGATTCTCACCAGGCGTGTTGCAATATTTTTTTCTGTTTTTCTCTATTGTTACATATAAAAGAATTTCTTGTACATTAGATAATGCGGATGCCACTACTGGACAAGGTGGCAAGGGATTTAACACAATTGCAATGGGTTTTGGGTTCGATTCTCCCTGAAAACAATTAGTTTATTTTTTATATGCATGTTATTGCACACTTTTTTTTATCAATCTTTTTTTATCTGGAATCAAACACATACTAAAATATTTTTTTTATGAAAAAATGTCAAATTGCTTTTTCACGCATCTGAAACCATTTTTTTTGTTAGCCAATTATTAGTAGTTTCATGTTTCTTTAATTTTTTTTAAAGCAAATTATTACTATATATTAAACTATCACATAAATTTAAAGTTTGCGTCGCAGAGGACTCGAACCCGAGACCTTCAAATTATATTTGTAGTTTATTTGTTATTATGTAAGTTTACACTGAAATTATATACAGTCTTGTTTCCAATATGAAGTAAAGCTATCATGAAAATCGACTAAGTTGACCCGATTAACTCATATAATAATTATTTTTTGTTGTCGAAGAACATTTATATAAGATTATGCTATACATATGACAAATTATTAGTAGTTTCCTTTTTCTTTAATTTTTTTTAAAAGCAAATTATTATATTAAATTATCACATAAATTTAAAGGTTGCGTCGCGGAGGACTCGAACCCGAGACCTTCAAATTATATTAGTAGTTTATTTGTTATTATGTAAGTTTACATTGAAATTATATTCATTCTTGTTTCCAATACGAAGTAAAGCTAGCGTGAAAATCGACTAGGTTGACCCGATTAACTGATATAATCATTATTTTTTATTGTCGAATAACATTTATATAAGATTATGCTATATATATGACAAATTATTAGTAGTTTCCTTTATCTTTAATTTTTTTAAAAGCAAATTATTATTATATTAAATTATCACATAAATTTAAAGGTTGCCTCGCGGAGGACTCGAACCCGAGACATTCAAATTAATTATATTAGTAGTTTATTTGTTATTTTGTAAGTTTACATTGAAATTATATTCATTCTTGTTTCTAATACGAAGTAAAGCTAGCGTGAAAATCGGCTATTGTTGGATATAAAAGAATTTCGTGTGCATGATTTAACGTGGATGCCACTACCGGCTAATGTGGCAGGGGCTATATCACAATTCCCCTAGGTACATGGTTTGATTCGCACCAGGCGCGTTGCAATATTTTTTTTTCCGTTTTTCTCCTATTTTTACATATAAAACAATTTCTTGTGCATGATTTAACGCGGATGCCACTACCAGACAAGGTGGTAGGTGCTATATCACATTCCCCCTAGGTGCCTTGTTCAATTCTCACCAGGCGCGTTGCAATATTTTTTTTTCGTTTTTCTCTATTGTTACATATAAACGAATTTCTTGTGCATGAATTAACGCGGATGCCACTACCGGACAAGGTGGCAGGGGCTCTATCACATTTCCCCTAGGTACATGCGTCGATTCTCAAGCGTTGCAATATTTTTTTTTCGTTTTTCTCTATTTTTCTCAGCAGGCAACTTTTTTTATTATTATTTAGAACTTTTTCGTTTTTCTCTATTTTTCTCACCAGACAACTTTTTTTATTATTATTTAGAAAAGAAAAGGAGAGATTAGTGATGGTGAAAAAAAGTTAAAAGAAAAAAGTGAATTATTGTTATTATTATTATTATTATTACTATTATTATTATTATTATTATTATTATTATTATAGCGCGAAAAAAAGAACCGATTAAGCCGAACAAATATAGCTCGAGCCCAATAAAGCTAGCATGAAAATCGACTAGGTTGACCCGATTAACTGATATAATCATTATTTTTTGTTGTCGAAGAATATTTATATAAGATTATGCTATACACATGACAAATTATTAGTAGTTTCCTTTTTCTTTAATTTTTTTAAAAGCAAATTATTACTATATATATTAAATTATTACATAAATTTAAAGGTTGCATCGCGGAGGACTCAAACCCGAGACCTTCAAATTATATTAGTAGTTTATTTGTTATTATGTAAGTTTACACTGAAGTTATATACAGTCTTGTTTCCAATACCAAGTAAAGCTAGCGTGAAAATCGACTAGGTTGACCCGATTAACTGCTATAATCATTATTTTTTGTTGTTGAAGAACATTTATACAAGATTATGCTATACATATGACAAATTATTAGTAGTTTCCTTTTTCTTTAATTTTTTTTAAAGCAAAAGATTACTATATATTAAATTATCACATAAATTTAAAGACTGTGTCGCGGAGGACTCGAATGCGAGACCTTCAAATTATATTAGTAATTTATTTGTTATTATGTTAGTTTACACTGAAGTTATATACAGTCTTGTTTCGAATACGAAGTAAAGCTATCGTGAAAATCGACTAAGTTGACCCGATTAACTGATATAATCATTATTTTTTATTGTCGAAGAACATTTATATAAGATTATGCTATACATGACAAATTATTAGTAGTTTCCTTTTTCTTCAATTTTTTTGAAAAGCAAATTATTACTATATATTAAATTATCACATAAATTTAAAGGTTGCGTCGCGGAGGACTCGAACCCGAGACCTTCAAATTATATTAGTAGTTTATTTGTTATTATGTAAGTTTACACTGAAGTTATATACAGTCTCGTTTCCAATACGAAGTACAGCTAGCGTGAAAATCGACTAAGTTGACCCGATTAACTGATATAATCATTATTTTTTGTTGTCGAATAACATTTATATAAGATTATGCTATACATATGACAAATTATTAGTAGTTTCCTTTTTCTTTAATATTTTTTTAAAAGCAAATTATTACTATATATTAAATTATCACATAAATTTAAAGGTTGTGTCGCGGAGGACTCGAACCCGAGACCTTCAAATTAATTATATTAGTAGTTTATTTGTTATTTTTTAAGTTTACATTGAAATTATATTCATTCTTATTTCCAATATGAAGTAAAGCTAGCGTGAAAATCGACTATTGTTACATATAAAAGAAATTCTTGTGCATGATTTAACGCGGATGCCACTACCGGACAAGGTGGCTGAGGCTCTATCACAATTCTCCTAGGTACATGGTTCTATTCGCACCAGGAGTGTTGCAATATTTTTGTTTTTCCGTTTTTATCCTATTGTTACATATAAAAAAAAAATTTGTGCATAATTTAATGCGGATACCACTACCGGACAAGGTGGCAGGGGCTCTATTACATTTCCCCTAGGTGCCTGGTCCGATTCTCACCAGGCGCGTTGCGATATTTTTTTTTTCGTTTTTCTCTATTGTTACATATATAAGAATTTCTTGTGCATGTATTAACGTGGATGCCACCACCGGACAAGGTGGCAGGGGCTCTATCACATTTCCCCTAGGTGCCTTGTTTGATTCTCACCAGGCGCGTTGCAATATTTTTTTTTCGTTTTTCTCTATTGTTACATATAAAAAAATTTATTGTACATTAATTAATGCGGATGCCACTACCGGACAAGGTGGCAAGAGATTTAACACAATTGCAATGGGTTTTGGGTTCGATTCTCCCTGAAAACAATTAGTCTATTTTTTATATGCATGTTATTGCAAACTTTTTTTATCAATTTTTTTTTTAATCTGGAATCAAACACATACTAAAAAAAATTTTTATGAAAAAATGTCAAATTGCTTTTTCACGCATCTGAAACTATTTTTTTTGTTTGCCAATTATTAGTAGTTTCCTTTTTCTTTAATTTTTTTTAAAGCAAATTATTACTATATATTAAACTATCACATAAATTTAAAGGTTGCGTCGTGGAGGACTCGAACCCGAGACCTTCAAATTATATTAGTAGTTTATTTGTTATTATGTAAGTTTACACTGAAGTTATATACAGTCTTGTTTCCAATACGAAGTAAAGCTATCGTGAAAATCGACTAAGTTGACCCGATTAACTCATGTAATCATTATTTTTTGTTGTCGAAGAACATTTATATAAGATTATGCTATACATATGACAAATTATTAGTAGTTTCCTTTTTCTTAAAGTATTTCTAAAAGCAAATTATTATTATATTAAATTATCACATAAATTTAAAGGTTGAGTCGCGGAGGACTCGAACCCGAGACCTTCAAATTATATTAGTAGTTTGTTTCTTATTATGTAAGTTTACATTGAAATTATATTCATGCTTGTTTCCAATACGAAGTAAAGCTAGTGTGAAAATCGACTAGGTTGACCCGATTAACTAATATAATCATTATTTTTTATTGTCGAATAACATTTATATAAGATTATGCTATACATATGACAAATTATTAGTAGTGTAGCGACCACTTTTCTAAAATATAATTCTTCAAATTTTAAGTAGAATAAATAAAAATTTTGCAGCGGAAATACATTTTAAAAAGACGAACTTAATAATCGCAAGTAATAGTCCCAAGTCACCATTAAATAAAAACATACTTTGTCGTTAAAATAAAACAAATGGAACAATCGTTCATAAAACATGGTTTGAGAAAAATAACATTAAATAAATAAATATCTAGTCATAGGCTTGATCATTCCACTCTCAAGCGCATGCCACACCGAGCTCCTCAACCTGAAAGGGGTAAATAGTGGGGTGAGCTTCCAACTCGCTCAGTGTGGAGAGTACGCAATATGTCTACGTTAATTACTAAATATATTAGCAAGTATAAACAACATGAATGATAAATTCGGATGCCCGTCGGCTAGCCCGAAGGCTTTATGCACAATTAAGTGCTTCTGACTGATTTGCACATTTAAGTGCTTCTGACTGATTGCACATTTAAGTGCTTCTGACTGGTTGCACATTTAAGTGCTTCTGACTGATTGCACATTTAAGTGCTTCTGACTGATTTCACGTGCACATACGAGACAATATATAAAGCAATTAAAATAAACAAAAGCGTAATAAATCCCCACACCTGGATAAAATGCAGTTCTTGAACTTGAATGTGATGAGATGCTTGACTCGACAAATTCTAGGCCCGTAAATCTTTTATTATCTACAAATAATGATAATAGTTTATTATTAATACTCTACTATAATTGAAGATAAAATACAAGACATAATTTAAATTGAATATTATTTGAGAAATCTACGTATTTAATGGCTTGTGCCAAAAATAGGGCTGGAATTAATGAACCAAAGGCTGAATTGGAGTAAAACTGAAAGAACGAAATATCTGAGAACTGAAATTGAATAAATTGAAGAGTTGATTTGGGTTAATTTGCAAGAATCAAAAGTAACTGGGATTAAAATTGAAATGACTGGAAAGTTGGGGTATAAAACCCATTTTCAAGGAGCAAGTCGGCAGAAACCCTTATCCTTTTTCCTCCCGATTTCTCACTCCCTCTCGTCTCTCTCTCTCTCTCTCATCATTCTCTCTCTCTCTCTCTCATCATTCTCTCTCTACTGCGGGTTCTGAGGAAATTCCTCGACGTGAATATCGACTCACGCTGCAACGATGGCGGTTAAGTACTGGATAAGAGTAACATTCGTCTGACCATGATTCATTCGGGTCGAATTTTCCACCGTCTCGGGTTCAGACTTCCGACGGAAGGATAAGGAGGGGGGGTAGTGGCGGAGAAGGAAATGCGAACTGGCCACGCACGCCGAGAAATGTTGCGGTGGCGCGATTGTCTGAGAGTCGGAGGTTTCCCGTCCAAAACCCAGGTTCGACTGATTTGTACCTGATTGGGTTCTGGCAAAGAGGATATCCTTTCCTGTACTGAAGTGCGTGTGTGTGAAATTCTATGAATCTGTGAAAAAATTCCAGTTGTTTGGGTTGAGGTGATTCCTCCAGTGTTTGGCCACGGCTGAGAAAAAAAATATTGGGCCGAGACATTTTTTTTTCTGGTGACTAACTCCCGTTTAGGGAACAAGAAGGGGAGAAAATGTTTAAGATTTCAGAGCTCACGCAGATGAGATGTACCTGTTGATTTGTGTTTGTAGGGTGCTTCCGAGATGCTGGAAGGATGCTGGTTTGATTTTGATCGTTGCTAAGTGTTCTTGTTGTGAAGTTTGATGTAAATTTTCTGCTGTAAAGTGATACGTTGTGTGTGTGTATTATCTTTTGAGATTTCCATTTATATATATATATATATATATATATATATATATATATATATTGAAATCTAGTTAACTGCTATACCCATAATTTGTAACCCATCATCTCCACTTCTCTCAACTTCCTCCCATGATGTCCACTACTCCCACTAAGGTGGTGATAGTGTGAAATGATAAAACTCCTTCCCCATGTTCTGAGTAGGAGAGAGAAATATGGGCTGGATATTATAATGATAATTGGGCTCTTAATTAATTGTAGGGTTTGGGCTTAGTCCCGCCCAAAGTGAATGGATATAAAATTAAATAAAATGGACTTGTAGAATTTTATGGGTAACGATTAATATTCTTTAAAATTTGACTCGGGCCTAGAAATAACGGGATGAAATGATGAATTAAAATGAGAAATGAAACGAAACGAATCACTTGACTTGTCATGAATAATAATGGCACAAATGAAATTGCATGATCATGAAATTAAATGAATTAAACGATAAATTATTCGGGCATTAATTTAATAACATTGAACATGTTTTCTTTAATTCACAATAAATGTATATGCGAAATCGGGGCGTTACAACCTACCCCCCTTTAACAAATTTTCGTCCTCGAAAATTAAGTTACATACCTTGAAAAATGAATGTTGGATACTTAGAACGGATCTCCTCTTCACGTTCCCAAGTTGCCTCATTTGGTCCATGACGACTCCATTGAACTTTCACCAATTTAACCTCTTTATTTCGTAACTGGTGTACCTTACGCTCCAAAATAACTATAGGTACCTCCTCATAAGTCAGGTTCTTGTCTACGTGCAACTCTTTGAAATTGCATATGTGATCATGATCACGTATGTATTTTGTCACATTGGAGACGTGAAAGACATTGTGCACTCCTGATAACTCCGATGGTAGTGCCAAACTATAAGCAAGGTCACCAACACGACCCAAAATCTCAAAAGGTACGATATAACGAGGCTGTAGTTTTCCCTTCTTACCGAATCGTATCACTCCTTCCATAGGTGCTACCTTCAAGAACACCTTCTCTCCAATCTCAAATTGGATATCTTTCCTTCGTTTATCAGCATAAGACTTCTGCCGATCCTGGGCAATCTTAATTCTGCTTCTGATCTCGGCTATCTTCTCTACAGTCTGCTCGATCAATTCTGGACCCAAAATTTTTTCCTTCTCCAACATCACTCCAATAAAGAGGTGATCGACATTTCCTTCCGTAGAGAGCCTCGTACGGGGCCATTTGTATAGTTGCTTGATAACTATTGTTATAAGCAAAATCCACTAACGGCAAAATATTCTCCCAATTCTCACCAGTATCAAGAACACACGCCCTCAACAAATCTTCAAGTGTCTTGATAGTCCGCTCAGATTGACCATCGGTTTGCGGGTGATATGCAGTACTGAAATTCAACTTAGTGCCCAAAGCACTCTGAAGACTCTTCCAAAATTTCGACGTAAATCGCGGATCTCTATCCGATACGATCGACACTGGAACACCATATAGCCTCAAAATCTCCCGAATATAAATCCATGCATATTGTTCCATACTATAAGTCATCCTCACAGGTAGAAAGTGAGATGACTTCGTCAAGCGATCTACTAACACCCAGATAGCATCGTTCTTCCTCACTGTTTGTGGCAGACCAACCACGAAATCCATTGTGATATGCTCCCATTTCCATTCGAGGATTTCCAACGGTTGGAGTAAACCTCCTGGCCGTTGGTGTTCTGCCTTCACCTGCTGACATATCATACACCTTTCCACAATTACACCAATGTCCCGTTTCATTCCTCTCCACAAAAAGAACTTCTTCAGGTCGTGGTACATCTTTGTACCTCCCGGGTGAGCGGATTATGGTGCATTGTGAGCTTCTTCAAGAATTTGTTTCCTAAGGGATGGATCCTTAGGAACACATAACCTCTCATCATAAGTCAAAACGCTGCTTATGCAACGAAAAACTTCTCAATACTCCCAGCTTGTGCTCGATCCTTCATCTTGCACAAGAACTTATCACGTGGTTGAGCCTCCTTAATCTTATCCCTCAAGTTTGTTTGCAAGACCAAAGATGATAGGATTGCTTTCGAACGTTTTGAAGACTCAACTACCTAAATCCTTAACTGGGAGAACTCCTTAATCAAACTATCCTGATCGGTCAAGCAAGCTAACTCGCCTCTAGTCTTCCGACTCAAGGCATCAGCTACCACATTAGCCTTACCCGGAAGGTAATGAATAGTACAATCATAGTCCTTCACCCATTTCTAACCATCGCCTTTGTCCCATGTTAAGGTCTTTCTGTGTGAAAAGATACTTCAAACTTTTATGGTCAGTGTATATCTCACACTTCCCTCCGTAGAGATAGTGACGCCAGATCTTTAACGCATGTACTACAGCAGCCAACTCCAGATCATGTGTTGGATAGTTCAAATCATGTGGTTTAAGCTGTCTCGATGCATAGGCTAATACTTTACCATGTTGCATCAGAACACAACCCAACCCCTGCTTTGAGGCATCACTATAAATAACAAAGTCTTCCGTTGGATCAGGAATCGTTAATACTGGTGCCGAGGTTAGTCTCCTTTTCAACTCTTGAAAACTTTCCTCGCACTTGTCGTTCCATTCGAACCTCATGCCTTTCCTTGTTAATTGGGTCATAGGAGTGGCGATTTTGGAAAATCCTTCGATAAATCTCCTATAATATCCAAATTAGGCCTGTAAAGTCATGACTTCGCTCGCATTCTTGGGTATTCCCCAACTACTCACTGCTACAACTTTATCGGGATCAACCTCAATTCCTTTTGAAGTCACCACATTTCCAAGGAATCCAACTCTGTTTAACCAAAACTCACATTTCTTGAATTTAGCATACAACTTCTCCTTGCGAAGTGTCTCCAATGTAATCCTCAAATGTTCTTGGTGTTGTTCCTTGTCCTTAGAATACACCAAGATGTCATCTATAAAGACGATCAGGAACTTATCCAAGTAAGGTTGGAACACCCTGTTCATCAAATCCATAAAGACTGCCGGTGCATTGCTCAAACCAAAAGGCATCACTACAAATTCAAAATGTCCATAACGGGTTCTGAAGGCCGTCTTGGGAATGTCACACTCCCTAATCTTCAGTTGGTGGTACCCCGACCGTAAATCAATCTTCGAAAAGGTTCCAGCTCCCCTCAACTGATTGAATAGATCCTCGATTCTCAGTAGTGGGTACTTGTTCTTCACCGTGAGTCGATTCAGCTCTCTATAATCTATACACATCCAAAGTGACCCATCCTTCTTTCTTAGAAACAGTACTGGTGCACCCTAAGGTGACACGCTAGGACAAACAAATCCGAGCTCCAGTAGCTCTTGAATCTGGACCTTCAATTCTTGAAGTTCCTTCGGAGCCATTCTATATAGCGCTTTGAATGTTGGGGCCTCCCCAGGGACCAAATCAATTCTAAATTCCACTTGTCGGTCGGGTGGGACTCCCGGAAAATCTTCTGGAAACACATCCAAAAACTCCCGTACTATAGGTACGTCGGTAGGGGACACCTCATTAGTACGAGTGTCGACTAAACTCACCAAGTAACCCTGACATTTCTCCTTCCTTAGACTTCTCAGTGCCTTCGTGGCAGTGATTACTCTGGGTACTGTCCTACTCTTAGTACCATAAAAGGTGATCGACTCACCTTCCGAACACCTCAATGTCACCTTCTATAAGCATCATGTCTATCGAGCCAGTCCATACCAAGGATTACATCAAAATCCATCGAGTTAATCAAATATAGGCTAGCGTCAAATTCTCTTCTTCGTTCGAGATTTCAAAACTCTCTCTCCATTTTCTCTTGGTAATGTTGTGGGTAGTACTGCTCCATCACTATTTCCTTGAACTGATCCCATGTTAATGCAGCACGCTCGGCCGTCGGCCTCAAACACTAATAGCTTATCCACCAACGTCCAGCATCCTCCACCATTTGGTATTGGCCGCAAAGAATTCTTTGCGCATAAGTGCACCCAATGATCTCAAAGGTATGCTCGAGCGACATGAACCATTCTTCAACAAATGCTAGTCCTTCTCGACCGTTGAATGATGGTGGTGTGAAACGTCAGAATTTTTTGCACAACTTGTGCCTGAGTAGGAGCTGGCACGTTATTGTTGTGGTTATTTTGTCCTCCATTATCACCACCACCAGCACCAAGGTTGGCATTTTCACCACCGAGATTATCTCCACCTCGGTTAGTTGGGCGTCCATGTTTACGAGTTGCCATTATCCTAAGGCATATCATACTCAATGATCCCTCAGTACTTGCCCAACGAGAGAGACGAATAAGATGAAGAAATTGCATTGCATCTATGGATTGAGAACCAGAGATTTCTAGCAATGGTGATTTACGCATGTCATACATATACTTATGAATATACAAGAAAACAATTTCATGCCCAAATATTTTATCATAAAATTCTTATGCACAAAATAGACTGAAGATGCATCTGTAATTCATGAATCATGGTTGATTTGGTGAACTGCATTTATCACAGAATGAATAATAACTTAATGTACCTTGAAGTCGACGTGGAGCGGCAGAGATGGATGATCATAATTGCTAAAAATATTTGATTACTTGCGGAAATGAAATTTCAGTTTAGAAAAAGAAACCATTTTAACGAGTCTACAGAACCGTAGACCCGCTCTGATACCACTTATGTAGCGACCACTTTTCTAAAATATAATTCTTCAAATTTTAAGTAAAATAAATAAAATTTTTGCAGCGGAAATACATTTTAAAAAGACGAACTTAATAATCGCAAGTAATAGTCCCAAGTCACCATTAAATAAAAACATACTTTGTCGTTAAAATAAAACAAATGGAACAATCGTTCATAAAACATGGTTTGAGAAAAATAACATTAAATAAATAAATATCTAGTCATAGGCTTGATCATTCCACTCTCAAGCGCATGCCACACCGAGCTCCTCAACCTGAAAGGGGTAAATAGTGGGGTGAGCTTCCAACTCGCTCAGTGTGGAGAGTACGCAATATGTCTACGTTAATTACTAAATATATTAGCAAGTATAAACAACATGACTGATAAATTCTGATGCCCGTCGGCTAGCCCGAAGGCTTTATGCACAATTAAGTGCTTCGATCGATTTGCACATTTAAGTGCTTCATCGATTGCACATTTAAGTGCTTCGATCGTTGCACATTTAAGTGCTTCGATCGATTGCACATTTAAGTGCTTCTGACTGATTTCACGTGCACATACGAGACAATATATAAAGCAATTAAAATAAACAAAAGCGTAATAAATCCCCACACCTGGATAAAATGCAGTTCTTGAACTTGAATGTGATGAGATGCTTGACTCGACAAATTCTAGGCCCGTAAATCTTTTATTATCTACAAATAATGATAATAGTTTATTATTAATACTCTACTATAATTGAAGATAAAATACAAGACATAATTTAAATTGAATATTATTTGAGAAATCTACGTATTTAATGGCTTGTGCCAAAAATAGGGCTGGAATTAATGAACCAAAGGCTGAATTGGAGTAAAACTGAAAGAACGAAATATCTGAGAACTGAAATTGAATAAATTGAAGAGTTGATTTGGGTCAATTTGCAAGAATCAAAAGTAACTGGGATTAAAATTGAAATGACTGGAAAGTTGGGGTATAAAACCCATTTTCAAGGAGCAAGTCGGCAGAAACCCTTATCCTTTTTCCTCCCGATTTCTCACTCCCTCTCGTCGGTCTCTCTCTCTCTCATCATTCTCTCTCTACTGCGGGTTCTGAGGAAATTCCTCGACGTGAAGATCGACTCACGCTGCAACGATGGCAGTTAAGTACTGGATAAGAGTAACATTCGTCTGACCATGATTCATTCGGGTCGAATTTTCCACCGTCTCGGGTTCAGACTTCCGAAGGAAGGATAAGGAGGGGGGTAGTGGCGGCGAAGGAAATGCGAACTGGCCACGCACGCCGAGAAATGTGGCGGTGGCGCGATTGTCTGAGAGTCGGAGGTTTCTCGTCCAAAACTCAGGTTCGACTGATTTGTACCTGATTGGGTTCTGGCAAAGAGGATATCCTTTCCTGTACTGAAGTGCGTGTGTGTGAAATTCTATGAATCTGTGAAAAAATTCCAGTTGTGTGGGTTGAGGTGATTCCTCCAGTGTTTGGCCACGGCTGAGAAAAAAAATATTGGGCCGAGACATTTTTTTTTCTGGTGACTAACTCCCGTTTAGGGAACAAGAAGGGGAGAAAATGTTTAAGATTTCAGAGCTCACGCAGATGAGATGTACCTGTTGATTTGTGTTTGTAGGGTGCTTCCGAGATGCTGGAAGGATGCTGGTTTGATTTTGATCGTTGCTAAGTGTTCTTGTTGTGAAGTTTGATGTAAATTTTCTGCTGTAAAGTGATACGTTGTGTGTGTGTATTATCTTTTGAGATTTCCATTTATATATATATATATATTGAAATCTGGTTAACTGCTATACCCATAATTTGTAACCCATCATCTCCACTTCTCTCAACTTCCTCCCATGATGTCCACTACTCCCACTAAGGTGGTGATAGTGTGAAATGATAAAACTCCTTCCCCATGTTCTGAGTAGGAGAGAGAAATATGGGCTGGATATTATAATGATAATTGGGCTCTTAATTAATTGTAGGGTTTGGGCTTAGTCCCGCCCAAAGTGAATGGATATAAAATTAATTAAAATGGACTTGTAGAATTTTATGGGTAACGATTAATATTCTTTAAAATTTGACTCGGGCCTAGAAATAACGGGATGAAATGATGAATTAAAATGAGAAATGAAACGAAACGAATCACTTGACTTGTCATGAATAATAATGGCACAAATGAACTTGCATGATCATGAAATTAAATGAATTAAACGATAAATTATTCGGGCATTAATTTAATAACATTGAACATGTTTTCTTTAATTCACAATAAATGTATATGCGAAATCGGGGCGTTACAAGTAGTTTCCTTTTTCTTTTATTTTTTTAGAAAAGCAAATTATTATATTAAATTATCACATAAATTTAAAGGTTGCGTCGCGGAGGACTCGAACCCGAGACCTTCCAATTAATTATATTACTAGTTTATTTGTTATTTTGTAAGTTTACATTGAAATTATATTCATTCTTGTTTCCAATACGAAGTAAAGCTAGCGTGAAAATTGTAATATCCGGGGATAATTTTTTTTCGTGTTGCTGTTGAGTTGTACATATTCATTTGGAATTGTACAAGTGTTGTTGTTTTGGACTGATACAATGTATATTGTATTGGAATATTTCGGGATCGAAATATTATACTTGTCGTCGGGTTAGTTTCGTCGTTTGAATGATGGTTGGAGAGTTTGGATTTTTGGCTAAGTACACTAGCCTTAACGTACGCTACATGGGTAGACTTACGTACGTTATGGGCTGAGTATTACGTACGTTATGCCTGTAAGGTTACGTACGTAATGCTTGGTAGGTGACAGGAACCTTCCTCGTAGTCACTTTCGGCCGGTGGGTCCCGAGCATCTTCCGATCGGATCTCACTATTGCAGTCAACGGACCCTTACGTACGTTAAGAGGTGAGCTCTACGTACGTAATGTAGGTCTTGTTAACGTACGTAATAATTTCTTGTTTACGTACGTTAAGGCCTTCGTATTTTAGGCCAGTTAGTTCTGGATTTTTCATTACGTACGTTAATGTCTTAGTATAGCGTACGTAATGCCTCTTACGTACGTTAACCATAGTGTATAACGTACGTAATGAATTGGTCAGTCTATTTATTTTGGTTTCGTCTTTCATTTCCTCACGAACCAAAACACTTTTTCTCTCCCTAGAACCGTCCGTTTGGACTTGTTATTGATGTTTAGTCTCTTCCAACTCGATTTTGATCATCCTAGCTTGGATTGAAGCTTGAAGTTGGAAGCTTGTTGGTGCCCCTTTGGTGTTTGGAGGCTTCTTCTTGTTCTTCTTTGGTAAGTTCCCTCAATCTCTTGTTCTTCAAGTGATTTTCGAGTTGTTGTTGTTGTTTTCTTCGGGTATTGTTTGATTCATGGAGTATATCATGATTCTTCATGGTTTTGATAAACTTTTGATGAAGAACATGTTGGTACAGCTTGAGTATGATTATGTTCTTGATGTTTTAGATTGTTGGGAGGTTTTTAATCACGTCTAGGAAGGATTATGTTAAGATTGTTATATGATTAACATAAGTCTTGAGATGATTATTGTTGGTGGTGGTGTTCTTGAAAGATTTTAACCATTTTAGTAAGGATTTATGATGATTTAGGAGATGATTATCATAATTTGGAAATGGTTAAGTGAATCTTGTGGTTTAATCCGAATTCATGAGGTTATGATGAAGGATTTTTTATTTCAAACATCATGGTTATTGAGTTGATGATGTTCTTGGGGTGATAATGATAATATTGATAATATTATCATTGTAGGAGGATCAATTTGATGATATTGGTGATATTATCACTTTGAGATGTTTGTTTTGATGATTGTTCTTAAATGAATCTTGTTGAATGGATTTCACAAGTGTTAAGAACGTAATGATCATATTAATTGATCATCGAGGTGTTGGAGAATGTTAGAATTCATAGTTGAGGACTATGATATTCGTTCGTGCGGTGTGATCGATTCGTGTTTGATTCGGGCTTTGTCCTTGTCGTTGTTTTCTATTGATTTTGTGTTTTTTGAATGAATCGTTTTCATTCAAGGTTGTTCGAGTGTTTGTGATCGTCGGGAGGCGCCGTTCATCGTTTCGTTCCAGGACGTAGATCGTGGAAGGACTTTCGCCGGTTTGAGGCAAGTTTTATACTTGTCTTGGTCAATGAGATTAATGTTATCATATATGTGTATGAATGTGTTGTATCATTTCGAGACATAGTCTCTTCGTGATTTATTGATATTTGGGGATTGTTTGATACAATACCCTTCGGTGATTTTACCAGTTGTGATTGTTATTCGTTAACGGCCGGTTTAAGGCATTGAGATTCTTGTTGTCAATAGCCGGTTCGCGGTATCGATGTATCGATTATTATTGTTGACGCTAATGTCGTTCTGAGGCATCGTTGAATCGTTATTATCGAATTGGAACTATTACTATGATGTTGCATTGGCCGATTGAAGGCGTTTGATATATTCGTTATCATATCTGTTTCGGTGGTCGGTTTAAAACGCCGGGATATCTATTCTACCGTATCATTGGTTATCGATTCACCGTTCTAAGGTACTCGATGTATTTAATTGGGATTATCGAAGATAATTCCCATCTGTTGTATCATTGGTTATCGATTAACTGTTCTAAGTTAATCGATGTATTTAATTGGGATTATCGAAGATAATTCCCATCCATTGTATCATTGGTTATCGATTAACCGTTCTAAGGTAATCGATGTATTTAATTGGGATTATCGAAGATAATTCCCATCTGTTGTGTCATCGTTATCGATTGACCGTTCTAAAGGTAATCGATGTATTGAATTCGGACTGTCAAGGATAGTTTCCATCCGTTGAGTTGTTGTGATCGATTGGCCATTCCAAGGCAGTCGAGGTATTTGAATTGGGACCGCCGTGGACGGAGCCCATCCGTGAGTTATTGTTGTCGTGTTGGCCGACTCAAGGCAGCATGCTGTTATTCTTGTGAGTTTGGTAATCTTGGGATTGTTACTGTTGTGATTAATTATGTTTTGGAGACTAGTCTCGGCTAGTGCTCGATGGGTAAGCTTGGGGCTTGAACCTTCGCGGTTGGTTTCCCAACACCTACAATTCAGTAGGTCACGGTCATGTTAATGATCTCATTATGGGTAAGCTTGGGGCTTGAACCTTCGCGGTTGGTTTCCCAACACCTACAATTCAGTAGGTCACGGTCATGTTAATGATCTCATTATGGGTAAGCTTGGGGCTTGAACCTTCGCGGTTGGTTTCCCAACACCTACAATTCAGTAGGTCACGGTCATGTTAATGATCTCATTATGGGTAAGCTTGGGGCTTGAACCTTCGCGGTTGGTTTCCCAACACCTACAATTCAGTACGTCACGGTCACTGGGTGATCTCATTATGGGTAAGTCTGGGGCTTGAACCCTCGCGTTGGTTTCCCAGCACCTGCAATTCAGCAGGTCACGGTCATTGGATGATCTCATTGTGATACGGCTTCGTGCCGTGGCTTCGGCCCTCATTGGTACAGCTTCGGGCTATTTTGGCTTCGAGCCATTGTGGTGATTGACAGCTTCGGCTGAGTGACATTCAGGGTATTATGATGATAAACAGCTTCGGGCTGTTCGGCTGTTAAGGCCATTGTGATGTATCGGTATTTCTGTCAGAGCCTTCGGGCATTGTGATTCGTATCTATTTCAGTGTTTGACTTGGGTTACCTTCGGGTGATGTATTTTTGTGTTCTGTATTGATGATTCGCCGTTGGGCACTTGTGTTCTAACCTGTTGAGCAGGTATTGATCGGATGCCGTGGGCATAGTATTCCACGAATGCTCGATTCTTACTTTGGTTTGTGAGCATCTCATATTACCATTACTATACTATTCATTCTGCCCTTTAGATGCATATCATGTTGTACATGTATTTGATAATCATTATCTGGATGACTGACCCCGTGGGGGCGGAACATGTTTTCATGTTTTAGGTGTTTGCGAGGAGAGAGTTGAGACACAGGGGCATGACGATGGCGACGAGGCATTCAAGCGATACTAGTCCGAGATGTTTTGGTGTTCATGTCAGTCAGGCAGTTGGAGTACTCCAGTTTTGTCAGTTATTGTCATTTTGTATTATCCAAGCAAGGCTCGTGGATGTCGTTGTATTTTATTTGGGCCATGTAGGCCCACTGTTGTCATTGAAATTCCATATCGGAATATTATGTTGGATGTCAGTGTAGGGATTGTGATTCCCCTTTTGGTCAGTTAGTTGTATTTTTGGTCGTGTTAGCCTGGTGGATCTCCTGGTGTGGGGTCCACGGCACTGTAATAACCCAATAGGATTTTGGGGGTGTTACAGAAGATGGTATCGGAGCCATTGGGTTGTGATATACCCTGATATGTGAGTTATGTGGTTCTACCGACGCGGTAGTAGTGGACTGTCAGGTTATGACAATCTGGACAGTCAGGCATTGTGAGTCGTGGTAGTTGAACGACTGTATGAGTCATTCTTTCATCGAGTCGTCGTCGATGAAGACTAGTATCGCAAGACCTCGAAGCTTCGTATGACCTGTGTAAGGACTCGATTCTCTTGTATGTTCATACATTCAATATGCCATTGATTATGCATGTTTTGTTGAAATTTGTATGTAACATTGTGTTACGACCCATTCATGATTAATTGCTTTGGAGCGTGTCGGCCCAGTATTGGCTATAATTAGCATATATGAAGTGATTGTTTATTTGTTGAGTATGTATATTCATGTTTGGCTAATGACTTAGCATTGTGGATTGGCCGTTGAGGCATATTTGAGCTTTGTTCATGATCGAACGTTATTCTTTCAGTATGGAAAGAGGAATCCGAGGACGTAGCAGAGGGGGTAAAGGCTGCAGAGCAGACCAAAACCCAGAACCTCATGTTTATACGCGTATGGGTGCCGATATGGATCAGAATTCAGCCGGAGATGTGACTTATGCGACCGGTTCCCCTTCGGAACGTCATACTCGAAGAGTCGATCAGACTGACATCGACCCTTTCTTGCTTATGAAGGGCATGATGACCCAGATGACTCAGATGACGCAGATAATGGAAACCATGCAGACCTCGATGGTTCGTGGTACACAGCAGCAGGGACTCCAGGTGCCGTTCTATGGACAGGCCAGGAGAGTGAGTCAAATTATCGGCGACATCTCTCGTCAGAGGCCACCTATTTTTGAGGGTTCGTCGGAACCAGCTGATATTGTTTATTGGCTTGAACATTTTGATAAACTCTTCGACATGGTTCAGTGTCCGGAAGAGAGTAAGGTGGCAGTAGCGGCTTATTATTTGAGTAAAGACGCTTATTCTTGGTGGCTTTCTGTAAAACCCACCGATCGTGATTGTGCTTGGAGTGAGTTTAAGACTCTCATGTTAGAGAGGTATTATCCGGCTCCACTCCGTGAAGCCAAGTTGTCAGAGGTTTTGAACCCCGAATCCATCGAGGACGAGGGTGTTATTGTTATTGCGGAGAAGTTTCAGGGACTCCTTCAGTTTGCTTCATCTGTTATCCGTACTGAGGCGGATAAGATCAAGTATTTTAGCAAGAGGCTGAACCCGCAGCTGACGATGCAGTTGTTCGACCATAATTGCAATTCACTTGGTGAATTCATCGAGAAGGCTCTTGGAGCAGAGCTTTTGATCAAAGAGCTTGCTCGGAAGAACCCTTCAGTTTCTTCCGGTGAGGGGACTAGGATGTCGGTTCGTTCAGAGGGACATCGGGCTCCGACGTCTAGGAGGTCGTTTTCTAGTCGTCCTCGTGCTGGGAAAGCATCTTCTTCTCAGGCGACGGGTTCGACCGTTGTTTGCTTTAACTGTGATACAATAGGACATCGCAGTACTCGGTGCTCGATGCAGTCTATTGCTTGTTTTCTGTGTGGGAGGCAGGGACACCTTCAGAAATACTGCAGGGGTTCTGGTGCCAGTAGATCTCAAGGAAGCTCACGGGCCTCGAGATATTTTGTTGCTTCAGTACGTACTCCATCCAAGGGGTCGTATCGGGCTTCGGGAAGCAGAAGTATGGACACTCGAGGAGGAGCGGCGAGCTCAGATTTGGATCTTCCTCGAGTCGATCAGATCGAGGAGTTCGATGACCTGGAGGATGTTGATTTTGGATACATTTGAGATGTAGCCTTAATTTCTTTCTTTATTTTTCGGATTGATGTTTGACTCGGTCTGTACTTTAGTACTGTGGTTGCGAACCATTTATGGTTGATCTATCTTGTAATGATTGTATCTGAGAATCTTGAGATTTGAGGTCGTGCGATGTGTTTTTCCTTCCTTTTTTGTGTTATACCCGAGATTTTGTAATAATCTGGGTAATTGTTCATTTCAATCCGAGACGCCGAGTCGTGAGGACTTGGGTGTGCAGTTGATATGGTCCCGAGGACCACATATGCGTTGTTATTTTCCTTTTGTGGCATGAGTCAGTGTTTGCTTGAGCGTTTAATGCCGATGAGAACTGGGGAGTGTACACCGATGATTGTAGACATGTATAATCGGCGGCACCCGCGGGGTGTGTACGCCGGTGTTACGAGTCTTGCGGGTGGTGCGACTTCCTGGCTGGTCTCTGACGGAGGAGTTATGATTCGATTGATCTCGCACTTGATTGAGTATTTTATCCCTTGTTTTTCGACGTGTTCAGGCAGAGGAGACGCGGGAACCCGTGGGGTTGGCCCGATTACTCAGGCGATGTGGTTCGCAGTGAGGAGTATTCCTGGAGATGTTGTTTTGTTATCCTGATGGATAGTTCGTACCCCGTGTTTTTGCACCCTGAGTTTCGGGGACGAAACTCTTTTTAAGGGGGGAGTATGTAATATCCGGGGATAATTTTTTTTCGTGTTACTGTTGAGTTGTACATATTCATTTGGAATTGTACAAGTGTTGTTGTTTTGGACTGATACAATGTATATTGTATTGGAATATTTCGGGATCGAAATATTATACTTGTCATCGGGTTAGTTTCGTCGTTTGAATGATGGTTGGAGAGTTTGGATTTTTGACTAAGTACACTAGCCTTAACGTACGCTACATGGGTAGACTTACGTACGTTATGGGCTGAGTATTACGTACGTTATGCCTGTAAGGTTACGTACGTAATGCTTGGTAGGTGACAGGAACCTCGTAGTCATCGGCCGGTGGGTCCCGAGCATCTTTCGATCGGATCTCACTATTGCAGTCAACGGACCCTTACGTACGTTAAGAGGCGAGCTCTACGTACGTAATGTAGGTCTTGTTAACGTACGTAATAAGTTCTTGTTTACGTACGTTAAGGCCTTCGTATTTTAGTCCAGTTAGTTCTGGATTTTTCATTACGTACGTTAATGTCTTAGTATAGCGTACGTAATGCCTCTTACGTACGTTAACCATAGTGTATAACGTACGTAATGAATTGGTCAGTCTATTTATCTTGGTTTCGTCTTTCATTTCCTCACGAACCAAAACACTTTTTCTCTCCCTAGAACCGTCCGTTTGGACTTGTTATTGATGTTTAGCCTCTTCCAACTCGATTTTGATCATCCTAGCTTGGATTGAAGCTTGAAGTTGGAAGCTTGTTGGTGCCCCTTTGGTGTTTGGAGGCTTCTTCTTGTTCTTCTTTGGTAAGTTCCCTCAATCTCTTGTTCTTCAAGTGATTTTCGAGTTGTTGTTGTTGTTTTCTTCGGGTATTGTTTGATTCATGGAGTATATCATGATTCTTCATGGTTTTGATAAACTTTTGATGAAGAACATGTTGGTATAGCTTGAGTATGATTATGTTCTTGATGTTTTAGATTGTTGGGAGGTTTTTAATCATGTCTAGGAAGGATTATGTTAAGATTGTTATATGATTAACATAAGTCTTGAGATGATTATTGTTGTTGGTGGTGTTCTTGAAAGATTTTAACCATTTTAGTAAGGATTTATGATGATTTAGGAGATGATTATCATAATTTGGAAATGGTTGAGTGAATCTTGTGGTTTAATCCGAATTCATGAGGTTATGATGAAGGATTTTTATTTCAAACATCATGGTTATTGAGTTGATGATGTTCTTGGGGTGATAATGATAATATTGATAATATTATCATTGTAGGAGGATCAATTTGATGATATTGGTGATATTATCACTTTGAGATGTTTGTTTTGATGATTGTTCTTAAATGAATCTTGTTGAATGGATTTCACAAGTGTTAAGAACGTAATGATCATATTAATTGATCATCGAGGTGTTGGATAATGTTAGAATTCATAGTTGAGGACTATGATATTCGTTCGTGCGGTGTGATCGATTCGTGTTTGATTCGGGCTTTGTCCTTGTCGTTGTTTTCTATTGATTTTGTGTTTTTTGAATGAATCGTTTTCATTCAAGGTTGTTTGAGTGTTTGTGATCGTCGGGAGGCGCCGTTCATCGTTTCGTTCCAGGACGTAGATCGTGGAAGGACTTTCTCGCCTTCGGTTTGAGGCAAGTTTTATACTTGTACTGGTCAATGAGATTAATGTTATCATATATGTGTATGAATGTGTTGTATCATTTCGAGACATAGTCTCTTCGTGATTTATTGATATTTGGGGATTGTTTGATACAATACCCTTCGGTGATTTTACCAGTTGTGATTGTTATTCGTTAACGGCCGGTTTAAGGCATTGAGATTCTTGTTGTCGATAGCCGGTTCGCGGTATCGATGTATCGATTATTATTGTTGACGCTAATGTCGTTCTGAGGCATCGTTGAATCGTTATTATCGAATTGGAACTATTACTATGATGTTGCATTGGCCGATTGAAGGCGTTTGATATATTCGTTATCATATCTGTTTCGGTGGTCGGTTTAAAACGCTGGGATCTCTATTCTACTGTATCATTGGTTATCGATTCACCGTTATAAGGTAATCGATGTATTTAATTGGGATTATCGAAGATAATTCCCATCCGTTGTATCATTGGTTATCGATTAACCGTTCTAAGTTAATCGATGTATTTAATTGGGATTATTGAAGATAATTCCCATCCGTTGTATCATTGGTTATCGATTAACCGTTCTAAGGTAATCGATGTATTTAATTGGGATTATCGAAGATAATTCCCATCCGTTGTGTCATCGTTATCGATTGACCGTTCTAAAGGTAATCGATGTATTGAATTGGGACTGTCAAGGATAGTTTCCATCCGTTGAGTTGTTGCGATCGATTGGCCATTCCAAGGCAGTTGAGGTATTTAAATTGGGACCGCCGTGGACGGAGCCCATCCGTGAGTTATTGTTGTCGTGTTGGCCGACTCAAGGCAGCATGCTGTTATTCTTGTGAGTTTGGTAATCTTGGGATTGTTACTGTTGTGATTAATTATGTTTTGGAGACTAGTCTCGGCTAGTGCTCGATGGGTAAGTTTGGAGCTTGAACCTTCGCAGTTGGTTTCCCAACACCTACAATTCAGTAGGTCACGGTCATGTTAATGATCTCATTATGGGTAAGCTTGGGGCTTGAACCTTCGCGGTTGGTTTCCCAACACCTACAATTCAGTAGGTCACGGTCATTTTAATGATCTCATTATGGGTAAGCTTGGGGCTTGAACCTTCGCGGTTGGAGGTCACGGTCATGTTAATGATCTCATTATGGGTAAGCTTGGGGCTTGAACCTTCGCGGTTGGTTTCCCAACACCTACAATTCAGTAGGTCACGGTCACTGGGTGATCTCATTATGGGTAAGTCTGGGGCTTGAACCCTCGCGGTTGGTTTCCCAGCACCTGCAATTCAGCAGGTCACGGTCATTGGATGATCTCATTGTGATACGGCTTCGTGCCGTGGCTTCGGCTCTCATTGGTACAGCTTCGGGCTGTTTTGGCTTCGGGCCATTGTGGTGATTGACAGCTTCGGCTGAGTGACATTCAGGGTATTATGATGATAAATGGCTTGGCATTGTTATTAAGGCCATTGTGATGTATCGGTATTTCACCGGAGCCTTCTGGCATTGTGATTCGTATCTATTTCGGTGTTTGACTTGGGTTACCTTCGGGTGATGTATTGTTGTGTTACGTATTGATGATTCGCCGTTGGGCACTTGTGTTCTAACCCGTTGAGCGGTATTGATCGGATGCCGTGGGCATAGTATTCCACGAATGCTCGATTCTTACTTTGGTTTGTGAGCATCTCGTATTACCATTACTATACTATTCATTCGCCCTTTGGATGCATATCATGTTGTACATGTATTTGATAATCATTATCTGGATGACCCGACCAGTAGGCGGAACATGTTTTCATGTTTTAGGTGTTGCGAGGAGAGAGTTGAGACACAGGGGCATGACGGTGGCGACGAGGCATTCAAGCGATACTAGTCCGAGATGTTTTGGCGTTCATGTCAGTCAGGCAGTTGGAGTACTCCAGTTTTGTCAGTTATTGTCATTTTGTATTATCCGAGCAAGGCTCGTGGATGTCGTTGTATTTTATTTGGGCCATGTAGGCCCACTGTTGTCATTGAAATTCCATATCGGAATATTATGTTGGATGTCAATGTAGGGATTGTGATTCCCCTTTTGGTCAGTTAGTTGTATTTTTGGTCGTGTTAGCCTGGTGGATCTCCTGGTGTGGGGTCCACGGCACTGTAATAACCCAATAGGATTTTGGGGGTGTTACAAAAATCGAGTATTGTTACATATAAAAGAATTTCTTGTGCATGATTTAACGTGGATGCCACTACCGGATAAGGTGGTAGAGGCTATATCACAATTCCCCTAGGTACATGGTTCGATTCGTACCAGGCGCGTTGCAATATTTTTTTTCCGTTTTTCTCCTATTTTTACATATAAAACAATTTCTTGTGCATGATTTAACGCGGATGCCACTACCGGACAAGGTGGCAGGTGCTATATCACATTTCCCCTAGGTGCCTGGTTCAGTTCTCACCAGGCGCGTTGCAATATTTTTTTTTCGTTTTTCTCTATTGTTACATATAAATGAATTTCTTGTGGATGAATTAACGCGGATGCCACTACCGGACAAGGTGGCAGGGGCTCTATCACATTTCCCCTAGGTACATGCATCGATTCTCAAGCGTTGCAATTTTTTTTCGTTTTTCTCTATTTTTCTCACCAGGCAACTTTTTTTATTATTATTTAGAACTTTTTCATTTTTCTCTATTTTTCTCACCAGACAACTTTTTTATTATTATTTAGAAAAGAAAAGGAGAGATTAGTGATGGTGAAAAAAAGTTAAAAGAAAAAAGTGAATTATTGTTATTATTATTATTATTATTGTAGCGCGAAAAAAAAGAACCGACTAAGCCGAACAAATATAGCTCGAGCCCAATAAATCTAGCGTGAAAATCGACTAGGTTGACCCGATTAAGTGATATAATCATTATTTTGTGTTGTCGAAGAATATTTATATAAGATTATGCTATACACATGACAAATTATTAGTAGTTTCCTTTTTCTTTAATTTTTTTAAAGCAAATTATTACTATATATTAAATTATTACATAAATTTAAAGGTTGCATCGCGGAGGACTCGAACCCGAGACCTTCAAATTATATTAGTAGTTTATTTGTTTTTATGTAAGTTTACACTGAAGTTATATACAGTCTTGTTTCCAATACCAAGTAAAGCTAGCGTGAAAATCGACTAGGTTGACCCGATTAACTGATATAATCATTATTTTTTGTTGCCGAAGAACATTTATATAAGATTATGCTATACATATGACAAATTATTAGTAGTTTCTTTTTTCTTTAATTTTTTGTAAAGCAAATCATTACTATATATTAAATTATCACATAAATTTAAAGGTTGTGTCGCGGAGGACTCGAACCCGAGACCTTCAAATTATATTAGTAGTTTATTTGTTATTATGTATGTTTACACTAAAGTTATATACAGTCTTGTTTCCAATACGAAGTAAAGCTATCGTGAAAATCGACTAAGTTGACCCGATTAACTCATATAATCATTATTTTTTGTTGCCGAAGAACATTTATATAAGATTATACTATACATATGACAAATTATTAGTAGTTTCCTTTTTCTTTAATTTTTTAAAGCAAATTATTACTATATATTAAATTATCACATAAATTTAAAGACTGCGTCGCGGAGGACTCGAACCCGAGACCTTCAAATTATATTAATAGTTTAGTTGTTATTATGTAAGTTTACACTGAAGTTATATAGAGTCTTGTTTTCAATACGAAGTAAAGCTATCGTGAAAATCGACTAAGTTGACCCGATTAACTCATATAATCATTATTTTTTGTTGTCGAAGAACATTTATATAAGATTATGCTATACATATGACAAATTATTAGTAGTTTCCTTTTTCTTTAATTTTTTTAAAAGCAAATCAGTATTATATTAAATTATCACATAAATTTAAAGGTTGCGTCGTGGAGGACTCGAACCCGAGACCTTTAAATTATACTAGTAGTTTATTTGTTATTATGTAAGTTTACATTGAAATTATATTCATTCTTGTTTCCAATACGAAGTAAAGCTAGCGGGAAAATCGACTAGGTTGACCCGATTAACTAATATAATCATTATTTTTTATTGTCGAATATCATTTATATAAGATTATGCTATACATATGACAAATTATTAGTAGTTTCCTTTTTCTTTAATTTTTTTCGAAGCAAATTATTATTATATTAAATTATCACATAAATTTAAAGGTTGCGTCGTGGAGGACTCGAACCTGAGACCTTCAAATTAATTATATTAGTAGTTTATTTTTTATTTTGTAAGTTTACATTGAAATTGTAACACCCCCAAGATATTCGAGGAGAATTACAGCGCCGTGGACCCCTACATGGGACCCACCAGGCTAACACAAGAAAACACCACTCGACTAACCGCCTCGGTTAGCAAGGAAACCATTGATAACAATAAGAACATAAAACAACACGTCCGGTACAACCGGCATAAATAACATCAACCGACAAATACAGTAACTCCAACGAATACCAATCACAATCTGAAAGGAAAAGCCTAAGTACTCGCGAGTACAATCTATAAGTTTACAATTTGGAAAACATCCACATCAAAAGAGACAGTAAGAAATAACAAGACTCGATTGCACATGTCAACAACCTTGGCCGACATCCTCGTACCATCCCAAGCCCGCTCGTCTCTTGAACATAACACGAAATCCATAACAAGAATTTCCCGACAACGGGTCCCCAGAGGGTTAGCAATTACGCTAGTACAAGTAATCAAGGCAAACCAATCGCTTACACATTTCATAGTACATGCACCAATATCATTTCAAAACCAAAACAAGACATGTCTTTTCCTAAAATAAATAAATAAACAATTAGCCTTGAGAACAGGGCGGCGGATACATTCTCACTCGGGGCCTCACAGGGACCCTAACGAGTTGGCTACAATTACGTAAAAACAAAACCACGCACACGCTAAGCCGTGAGAACAGGGCGGCGGATACATTCTCACTCGAGGCCTTGCAAGGACCCTAACGAGTTGGCTAGCGGTGCGAAACTCGTGAAATCCAGGGCGGCGGATAGATTTCCCTCCTTGACCCCGTCGGGCCAACACGAGGTGAGTTACAAACAAGTAATATACATCACCATTTCATGTTAAGCTTAAAGGTTTCCAAAAATACTTGCCTTGAATATTTTGATGACGCAACGGAAAGGATAATCACCGACGAACACTAGGAATCAACGGAACCAAACCTAACGATTCAAGAACATAATTACAACCAACTCTAGTCGAATACGGAAATGGAATACACCCGAAAACCCGCCTACGATTCATGTATATTCATACCAAAAATAACAACGAGGGCGGACCACAACCAAACCCTCTCGATTCCGTAAAAATCTACAAAATATCCATGAATCCGTAGGAAACTAAAGATACTAACAATATTAATCGTATTCATCAAGAATCCACCAACAAAACGGAACTAATCGGAAGAAAAACCCAAAACCCCCAAATCTCCCAAAAATGGGTTCTTAGAAGATTACCTTGGATTAGGATGAATGATTCAAGAAGAAATCGATAATCTACAACAAAACTCGGAGTGGATGATTTCTTCAAGTCCGAAAATGTTAAAATCGCCCAAAAGTTGCTCCTGAATCGCCCAAGACGAGAGGAAGAAAAGAGAGGAGAGGAAAATGAAAAATCTTCCTCAGATCCCGTGTAATATAGTGAAACACAGCAGAACCTATCGGCCGGCCTATCGGCCGATAGGCCCAACCGATACCCATACGGAATGCCCGCGGAGAGTCTATCGACCCCCCCTATCGGCCGAACGGCTCCTGGAAGTGATCGGCCAAAACTGAAACGACCATAACTCTCTCGTCCGGACTCCGATTGACTCACCGTTTGAACCATTGGAAAGCTAACTCGATGTTCTATAATATTGCAAAGATTTATAATTTTTGGAGTTACCAAAAATTAATGGTGATCTACCAAAGACGAACTCATACTTAGAAAAGTCGTTTAGTAATCCTGAATTCAACAAAACGACACCGAAACCCGAACACGAATACGAACCGAAGATACGGTTACGAAGTACTCACAAAGACGAATCTAAGAGCTAGTAGGACACACAATTCCGACCACCCGAAGGCTCGAAATTCGACAACGGAAGGTAATTACCCCAAACTTTGGGAAATTACGAAAATGGCCCAAATGCCCGAAAATCACCATACGACAACGAATAATCAAACCGAAGCTCACAACACGTATAACAACGTTAAATGAACTTACGAAAAACCCCAAACGACAGTTTCGAACGAGATTCGCAAGAACCGAACTCAAGCGCGGAAAAGTCGCTAAAAAGCACAGAACTCAACAGAACAACACCGAAACGAACTCGGATGACAAAAAGTGCAGAATTAATCATTCTCAGAATGACGAAACGGTCATGAGCGAGCCGTCAAAACGGACTCCGGCCGAAAAAAGAAATTCACCAAAAATCGAAAATTGCGGATATTACATTCTACCCTCCTTAAAAGAAGTTTCGTCCCGAAACTTAAAATAAGTAGGGAGAAGCAATATCCTTTGCCAGGAAAACTCGACGAGATACACAAAACCGAAGACTCGCGCCCGACGGCGAAACACTGCAAGGAACGCAAAGAGACATACGGCGAGAAAATACGCTCTAGGGTGACTAACGCAACGTCACCGGTAGAGACATAATAAAATCAACGAGTGACAAGCGTCATCAAATAGACAATACAATCGAGTAGATTATCCGAACAATCACAAAACTCAACGAACGAAAATCAATATGATTGACCAACCCAACGGTCCACCAATCAAATGCGAGCCAAACGCTGAATAAATACCGAATTCCACCGCCCAAGGGTTGGAAGATCGAAAACGAGACTAATTTCCCAAACTTAAGGAAATTACGAAGGAGCCTGAACGCTCAACAATCACGAAACGAGAACAAAAACCGAACAAACAAACGATTGAGACAACAAAAATCGAACAATCATGTCCGAAACACGTAGGATAATAAAATTCAAACCACAACTCCCAGGATGACCTGGTGAGAACAGCAAGACGTGCATTCCCACAATATCCACAGGAAAGGGAATAGCGATTGAAAAGTCACAGCGACAAACGAGTTATTCCAAAACAATACCACACTCGTTCGATCAACAATAGTAAGGGATAGGGAAAGTTCAGAAATGTCAACGAACATAAACGAGTCGACAGAGTCGAAAATACAGAAGTTCCAAATCCGATCCACTTCGAATAAAAGAACTAGTAGGACCAAAAGATGTTACTTCCGAACAAGGTTCACAAGAATCGAATCGAACTCGGAAAAGTCACAGCGATAACCAGATCGACCCAAAACAAGATCACAGCTCGTTCGAATGATGAACCCGAAATACAAAACAAGTTCAGACAGTATCAACGAACACGAGCGAACCGATAGATCGAGAAAGAGAAAATATAGAAGTCAAAATAGTACGGCTATTACCTTTGACCTCGCCCCCGAAACTCACCACAACGGAACCAAGGTAACAATACAACAAGCGACCGACACAATGTGGAACAATCACCGATGCACACAATCATACCAACCCGATCTCTAACAGCTCGCATATATGCGATAACGCATAAACCGCTACGAGGCGACAACATCCAATACCAATCTCACACCTCGCAGAGGCTACCACGACAACCGTGTGGCGAACGACTCAACGCTCACACCACCAATTCAACAACGGCTCGGGGTTAATACCCTAACGAGAGAGCACGGACATCACACATATATTCCGGACCACAAATAGGAATGATAGGTTTTGAAAACGAAAACCATCTTTTGAAAATAACTTGCAAGCACCATTGATCTTGAGTATCATATATCAAAAAAATAGTACAAACATCGTCATCGAGACTAAAAAAATCATCTCGCGTTTGAAAAAAAGAAACGAAGACACCTTTCGTTAAATTAAAACTTTTCACTATTTTCGACCTTCTGTCTAAGCGAATGCATTTCTAAATCATTAGAAATATCTCAAAATATTTTGATCCTCAAAGTAGGATAATTTTGAAACATAGCGTGGCACTAGTAGGCATCTTGAGAGCACTGTGAGAAAATAATTCATTTTAAAAGTACGTCTCGAGGTTTATTTTCTAAGATACTCTAGGTTTTTCTGTAGTACAATAGGCCAAAATGCCCAAAATTCGCACGTATCAACATTCACTTAAACACATCATAGCACACTCATTAAATCGTTCACAATCAAGACAGTGATATACAATCCCTAGGATATGCTTAACAACATCGTTAAAACAACGATCGGTTTATCAAAACCGGATGGAAAACGACATCAAGAACAAAACTCCAAAAAGTCAACTCTAGGGATTCAAGAAAAATTGCCTGGATTCGGCGAAGAACAATGGATTAGATGATGTTAAAAATCATCTAGGATACTCCAAAACACCTTTGGATAAAATAAAAAAAAATCAGCCCCAATGCGAAACCTAGTCGCTACGTCTCAATCTCATGGAGGAAGAAGAAAAATGAAGAAAAATGCAACTTCTAGACTGGTGTCCGGTATTTATACTGGACACAATTAGCGTGCGCTAATCATGGCACCAAACAAAACTCCCGACCAAAAAAATACACTGTTAGCGTGCGCTAACCCCAAGTGTTAGCGTGCGCTAACGAGAACTTCAGACCCAGTCCAGTAGCTCATGGACTGCCCTGAACTACCAGGTAGCGTGCGCTATCCTCCCCTTAGCTTGATACCAACGCTCTCTTTAGCGCGCTAGCCGCAAAGCATAGCGTGAGCTAATGACCAACAGAGACAACAACAGAACATATCGAAAGATTACATGCCGTAAACCTTTCTCACACAGTTTCCCAGGCTAAGCACAATTTCCCACGTCATTTCAAAAATGCTAAAAAGACCAATGACGGTAATATTTTCCAAAACTCACAAAAATCATTTGTCAAACCATCATGAAATATTCAAGGCCAAAATGCCAAAACTTGATTCAAGGAATCGGTTTTACGAAATAAAACTCGGTTGCAAAATACCGAAAGCCGTTTGAAAGAACTCACGCAATGGATAAAATACGGTACGAAAATACATCAAGAAGGATTTACACTCCTCGTATAAACCAAATACGAGAGTCTAATAAACACATATCGTGAAATCAAAATCCACGAAGGATTCCATCATTTAACGACTAATCATACAAATAACTCGTGTCACACGAGGCACAACACAAGGAAGGGAGTTTAACATCCATAGGTCGCACGTAAGTGACGACCACCTCTCGATACTAATCACGACCAATGATCTCAAACGACGCGTCGCGATGCGACTAAGTCAGACAAAAATCCGTTAAGACAAAACTCGACAAACACAACATGATTCGACAGCCTAGGTTTCCCCAGGCTAATCTGATTTTTAAAATCGTATACTCTAGTCATTCGAAAATAAAACCGGTAAGTTAAAAATCGTTTTCAAGAACCTTTTAAACACGACAAGGGCTTAACAATGGTAGCATTTTATAAAATGTCCTAAAACACTTTTAAACATGACCTTTAAATACGACACAAGGTTTTATTTGAAAATACAAGGCTGGCTCGCCCAAATTCATGTCACTTTCAAAAACCCACAATACGATCAAGTCTAAGAAATTTTCAAGCATGCACGCCGCATGTATTATTATTAATAGAAACACATTGGTTGTAAATAATAATAATTAGCCAAGTACCAACAATTCCGGACACACTCATATACGACATTCAAAATCACCGGTTCAAAAGCGCAACTCGGAAATACTAATTCCAAGCATATGTCAAACTATCTCTCCAAGTTTAACACGTAACCAAAGATCACCGATTTGGACATATGTCGAAACCAAACTACGTGAGTTTCTCAACTCATCGGTACATTCGGCTCAACATACATTTAGTATATCGCAATTACCAAACACAGATTCCATCACACAGCAAAAGACTAGAGAGTCAAGCCCTCTCACAATATACCACGGAGCAAAACTCGGATCTTTCGATCACCAACGATCCCACCAACGCTAGGAAGTTTAGCGATGGAAAGCTCGCAAATGACAAACGGTCAAGCCCGAGCAGCGCACATACTCCGAGAGAGACAAAGGATCGCAATACTAGAATCAAAAGTACACGAACCGGATGGATCGAAAACAACTCGACAATAAGTACGAGAGAGGCAATCACAGTTCAAGAAGTGGAATTTCAATACGAGAAAACAAGAGAATCGAGTAAGGAAAACTTACGAGCACTGGATGTACTGAGATGCCGGCAGCGGTGTGACAATGTGCAAAACAGAACACAACTAGACCCAAATAACCAACAAGCCTAGGTATCCATAAACCTAGATCTCTGATACCATTTTCTGTAACACCCCCAAGATATTCGAGGAGAATTACAGCGCCGTGGACCCCTACATGGGACCCACCAGGCTAACACAAGAAAACACCACTCGACTAACCGCCTCGGTTAGCAAGGAAACCATTGATAACAATAAGAACATAAAACAACACGTCCGGTACAACCGGCATAAATAACATCAACCGACAAATACAGTAACTCCAACGAATACCAATCACAATCTGAAAGGAAAAGCCTAAGTACTCGCGAGTACAATCTATAAGTTTACAATTTGGAAAACATCCACATCAAAAGAGACAGTAAGAAATAACAAGACTCGATTGCACATGTCAACAACCTTGGCCGACATCCTCGTACCATCCCGCCCGCTCAAATGCAATTGAACATAACCTGAAATCCATAACAAGAATTTCCCCGACAACGGGTCCCCAGAGGGGTTAGCAATTACGCTAGTACAAGTAATCAAGGCAAACCAATCGCTTACACATTTCATAGTACATGCACCAATATCATTTCAAAAACCAAAACAAGACATGTCTTTTTCCGGAAAATAAACAGTCAAACAATTAGCCTTGAGAACAGGGCGGCAGCATACATTCTCACTCGGGGCCTCACAGGGACCCTAACGAGTTGGCTACAATTACAGAAAAAAACAAAACCACGCACACGCTAAGCCGTGAGAACAGGGCGGCAGCATACATTCTCACTCGAGGCCTTGCAAGGACCCTAACGAGTTGGCTAGCGGTACGAAACTCGTGAAATCCAGGGCGGCAGCATAGATTTCCCTCCTTGACCCCGTCGGGCCAACACGAGGTGAGTTACAAACAAGTAATATACATCACCATTTCATGTTAAGCTTAAAGGTTTCCAAAAATACTTGCCTTGAATATTTTGATGACACAACGAACGGAAAGGATAATCACCGACGAACACTAGGAATCAACGGAACCAAACCTAACGATTCGAAGAACATAATTACAACCAACTCTAGTCGAATACGGAAATGGAATACACCCGAAAACCCGCCTACGATTCATGTATATTCATACCAAAAATAACAACGAGGGCGGACCACAACCAAACCCTCTCGATTCCGTAAAAATCTACAAAATATCCATGAATCCGTAGGAAACTAAAGATACTAACAATATTAATCGTATTCATCAAGAATCCACCAACAAAACGGAACTAATCGGAAGAAAAACCCAAAACCCCCAAATCTCCCAAAAATGGGTTCTTAGAAGATTACCTTGGATTAGGATGAATGATTCAAGAAGAAATCGATAATCTACAACAAAACTCGGAGTGGATGATTTCTTCAAGTCCGAAAATGTTAAAATCGCCCAAAAGTTGCTCCTGAATCGCCCAAGACGAGAGGAAGAAAAGAGAGGAGAGGAAAATGAAAAATCTTCCTCAGATCCCGTGTAATATAGTGAAACACAGCAGAACCTATCGGCCGGCCTATCGGCCGATAGGCCCAACCGATACCCATACGGAATGCCGGCAGTAGAGTCTATCGACCCCCCCTATCGGCCGAAAGGCTCCTGGAAGTGATCGGCCAAAAACTGAAACGACCATAACTCTCTCGTCCGGACTCCGATTGACTCACCGTTTGAACCATTGGAAAGCTAACTCGATGTTCTATAATATTGCAAAGATTTATAATTTTTGGAGTTACCAAAAATTAATGGTGATCTACCAAAGACGAACTCATACTTAGAAAAGTCGTTTAGTAATCCTGAATTCAACAAAACGACACCGAAACCCGAACCTGAATACGAACCGAAGATACGGTTACGAAGTACTCACAAAGACGAATCTAAGAGCTAGTAGGACACACAATTCCGACCACCCGAAGGCTCGAAATTCGACAACGGAAGGTAATTACCCCAAACTTTGGGAAATTACGAAAATGGCCCAAATGCCCGAAAATCACCATACGACAACGAATAATCAAACCGAAGCTCACAACACGTATAACAACGTTAAATGAACTTACGAAAAACCCCAAACGACAGTTTCGAACGAGATTCGCAAGAACCGAACTCAAGCGCGGAAAAGTCGCTAAAAAGCACAGAACTCAACAGAACAACACCGAAACGAACTCGGATGACAAAAAGTGCAGAATTAATCATTCTCAGAATGACGAAACGGTCATGAGCGAGCCGTCAAAACGGACTCCGGCCGAAAAAAGAAATTCACCAAAAATCGAAAATTGCGGATATTACAGAAATTATATTCATTCTTATTTCCAATACGAAGTAAAGCTAGCGTGAAAATCGACTATTGTTACATATAAAGGAAATTCGTGTGCATGATTTAACGCGGATGCCTCTACCGGACAAGGTGGCAGGGGCTCTATCACAAATCTCCTAGGTACATGGTTCTATCGCAACAGGCGCGTTGCAATATTTTTTTTCCGTTTTTCTCCTATTGTTGCATATAAAAAAATTTTCTTTTGCATAATTTAATGCGGATGCCACTACCGGACAAGGTGGCAGGGGCTCTATCACATTTCCCCTAGGTGCCTGGTTCGATTCTCACCAGGCGCGTTGCGATATTTTTTTTTTTCATTTTTCTCTATTGTTACATATAAAAGAATTTCTTGTGCATGTATTAACGTGAATGCCACTACCTGATAAAGTGGCAGGGGCTCTATCATATTTCCCCTAGGTGCCTGGTTCGATTCTCACCAGGCGCGTTGCAATATTTTTTTCCGTTTTTCTCTATTGTTACATATAAAAGAATTTCTTGTACATTAGTTAATGCGGATGCCACTACTGGACAAGGTGGCAAGGGATTTAACATAATTGCAATGGGTTTTGGGTTCGATTCTCCCTGAAAACAATTAGTTTATTTTTTATATGCATGTTATTGCACACTTTTTTTATCAACCTTTTTTTATCTGGAATCAAACACATACTAAAAAGTTTTTTTATGAAAAAATGTCAAATTGCTTTTTCACGCATCTGAAACCATTTTTTTTGTTAACCAATTATTAGTAGTTTCCTGTTTCTTTAATTTTTTTAAAGCAAATTATTACTATATATTAAACTATCACATAAATTTAAAGGTTGCGTCGCGGAGGACTCGAACCCGAGACCTTCAAATTATATTTGTAGTTTATTTGTTATTATGTAAGTTTACACTAAAGTTATATATAGTCTTGTTTCCAATACGAAGTAAAGCTATCGTGAAAATCGACTAAGTTGACCCGATTAACTCATATAATCATTATTTTTTGTTGTCGAAGAATATTTATATAAGATTATGCTATACATATGACAAATTATTAGTAGTTTCCTTTTTCTTTAATTTTTTTTAAAAGCAAATTATTATTATATTAAATTATCACATAAATTTAAAGGTTGCGTCGCGGAGGACTCGAACCCGAGACCTTCAAATTATATTAGTAGTTTATTTGTTATTATGTAAGTTTACATTGAAATTATATTCATTCTTGTTTCCAATACGAAGTAAAGCTAGCGTGAAAATCGACTAGGTTGACCCGATTAACTGATATAATCATTATTTTTTATTGTCGAATAACATTTATATTAGATTATGCTATATATGACAAATTATTAGTAGTTTCCTTTTTCTTTAATTTTTTTAAAAGTAAATTATTATTATATTAAATTATCACATAAATTTAAAGGTTGCCTCGCGGAGGACTCGAACCCGAGACCTTCAAATTAATTATATTAGTATTTTATTTGTTATTTTGTAAGTTTACATTGAAATTATATTCATTCTTGTTTCCAATACGAAGTAAAGCTAGCGTGAAAATCGACTATTGTTGCATATAAAAGAATTTCTTGTGCATGATTTGACGTGGATGCCACTACCGGATAAGGTGGCATGGGCTATATCACAATTCCCCTAGGTCGATGGTTTGATTCGCACCAGGCGCGTTGCAATATTTTTTTTCCGTTTTTCTCCTATTTTTACATATAAAACAATTTCTTGTGCATGATTTAACGCGGATGCCACTACCGGACAAGGTGGTAGGTGCTATATCACATTTCCCCTAGGTGCCTGGTTCAATTCTCACCTGGCGCGTTGCAATATTTTTTTTTTTCGTTTTTCTCTATTGTTACATATAAACGAATTTCTTGTGCATGAATTAACGCGGATGCCACTACCGGACAAGGTGGCAGGGGCTCTATCACATTTCCCCTAGGTACATGCGTCGATTCTCAAGCGTTGCAATATTTTTTTTTTCGTTTTTCTCTATTTTTCTCACGAGGCAACTTTTTTTATTATTATTTAGAACTTTTTCGTTTTTCTCTATTTTTCTCACCAGACAACTTTTTTTATTATTATTTAGAAAAGAAAAGGAGAGATTAGTGATGGTGAAAAAAAGTTAAAAGAAAAAAGTGAATTATTGTTATTATTATTATTACTATTATTATTATTATTATAGCGCGAAAAAAAGAACCGATTAAGCCGAACAAATATAGCTCGAGCCCAATAAAGCTAGCATGAAAATCGACTAGGTTGACCCGATTAACTGATATAATCATTATTTTTTGTTGTCGAAGAATATTTATATAAGATTATGCTATACACATGACAAATTATTAGTAGTTTCCTTGTTCTTTAATTTTTTTTAAAAGCAAATTATTACTATATATTAAATTATTACATAAATTTAAAGGTTGCATCGCGGAGGACTCAAACCCGAGATCTTCAAATTATATTAGTAGTTTATTTGTTATTATGTAAGTTTACACTGAAGTTATATACAGTCTTGTTTCCAATACCAAGTAAAGCTAGCGTGAAAATCGACTAGGTTGACCCGATTAACTACTATAATCATTATTTTTTGTTGTTGAAGAACATTTATATAAGATTATGCTATACATATGACAAATTATTAGTAGTTTCCTTTTTCTTTAATTTTTTTTAAAGCAAATTATTACTATATATTAAATTATCACATAAATTTAAAGACTGCGTCGCGGAGGATTCGAACCCAAGACCTTCAAATTATATTAGTAATTCATTTGTTATTATGTTAGTTTACACTGAAGTTATATACAGTCTTGTTTCGAATACGAAGTAAAGCTATCGTGAAAATCGACTAAGTTGACCCGATTAACTGATATAATCATTATTTTTTATTGTCGAAGAACATTTATATAAGATTGTGCTATACATGACAAATTATTAGTAGCTTCCTTTTTCTTTAATTTTTTTGAAAAGCAAATTATTACTATATATTAAATTATCACATATATTTAAAGGTTGCGTCGCGGAGGACTCGAACCCGAGACCTTCAAATTATATTAGTAGTTTATTTGTTATTATGTAAGTTTACACTGAAGTTATATACAGTCTCGTTTCCAATACGAAGTACAGCTAGCGTGAAAATCGACTAAGTTGACCCGATTAACTGATATAATCATTATTTTTTGTTGTCGAATAACATTTATATAAGATTATGCTATACATATGACAAATTATTAGTAGTTTCCTTTTTCTTTAATATTTTTTTAAAAGCAAATTATTACTATATATATTAAATTATCACATAAATTTAAAGGTTGCGTCGCGGAGGACTCGAACCCGAGACCTTCAAATTAATTATATTAGTAGTTTATTTGTTATTTTGTAAGTTTACATTGAAATTATATTTATTCTTATTTCCAATATGAAGTAAAGCTAGCGTGAAAATCGACTATTGTTACATATAAAAGAAATTCTTGTGCATGATTTAACGCGGATGCCACTACCGGACAAGGTGGCACGGGCTCTATCACAATTCTCCTAGGTACATGGTTCTATTCACACCAGGAGTGTTGCAATATTTTTGTTTTTCCGTTTTTCTCCTATTGTTACATATAAAAAAAAAATTGTGCATAATTTAATGCGGATGCCACTACCGGACAAGGTGGCAGGGGCTCTATCACATTTCCCCTAGGTGCCTGGTCCGATTCTCACCAGGCGCGTTGCGATATTTTTTTTTCCGTTTTTCTATATTGTTACATATATAAGAATTTCTTGTGCATGTATTAACGTGGATGCCACTACCGGAGAAGGTGGCAGGGGCTCTATCACATTTTTCCTAGGTGCCTTGTTTGATTCTCACCAGGCGCGTTGCAATATTTTTTTTTTTCGTTTTTCTCTATTGTTACATATAAAAGAATTTCTTGTACATTAATTAATGCGGATGCCACTACCGGACAAGGTGGCAAGAGATTTAACACAATTGCAATGGGTTTTGGGTTCGATTCTCCCTGAAAACAATTAGTCTATTTTTTATATGCATGTTATTGCACACTTTTTTTTATCAATTTTTTTTTTATCTGGAATCAAACACATACTAAAAATTTTTTTATGAAAAAATGTCAAATTGCTTTTTCACGTATCTGAAACTATTTTTTTTGTTTGCCAATTATTAGTAGTTTCCTTTTTCTTTAATTTTTTTTAAAGCAAATTATTACTATATATTAAACTATCACATAAATTTAAAGGTTGCGTCGTGGAGGACTCGAACCCGAGACCTTCAAATTATATTAGTAGTTTATTTGTTATTATGTAAGTTTACACTGAAGTTATATACAGTCTTGTTTCCAATACGAAGTAAAGCTATCGTGAAAATCGACTAAGTTGACCCGATTAACTCATATAATCATTATTTTTTGGTGTCGAAGAACATTTATATAAGATTATGCTATACATATGACAAATTATTAGTAGTTTCCTTTTTCTTAAAGTTTTTCTAAAAGCAAATTATTATTATATTAAATTATCACATAAATTTAAATGTTGCGTCGCGGAGGACTCGAACCCGAGACCTTCAAATTATATTAGTAGTTTGTTTCTTATTATGTAAGTTTACATTGAAATTATATTCATGCTTGTTTCCAATACGAAGTAAAGCTAGTGTGAAAATCGACTAGGTTGACCCGATTAACTGATGTAATCATTATTTTTTATTGTCGAATAACATTTATATAAGATTATGTTATACATATGACAAATTATTAGTAGTTTCCTTTTTCTTTAATTTTTTTTAAAAGCAAATTATTATATTAAATTATCACATAAATTTAAAGGTTGCGTCGCGGAGGACTCGAACCCGAGACCTTCCAATTAATTATATTAGTAGTTTATTTGTTATTTTGTAAGTTTACATTGAAATTATATTCATTCTTGTTTCCAATACGAAGTAAAGCTAGCGTGAAAATCGACTATTGTTACATATAAAGGAATTTCTTGTGCATGATTTAACGTGGATGCCACTACCGGATAAGGTGGTAGGGGCTATATCACAATTCCCCTAGGTACATGGTTCGATTCATACCAGGCGCGTTGCAATATTTTTTTTCCGTTTTTCTCCTATTTTTACATATAAAACAATTTCTTTTGCATGATTTAATGCGGATGCCACTACGGGACAAGGTGGCAGGTGCTATATCACATTTCCCCTAGGTGCCTGGTTCAGTTCTCACCAGGCGCGTTGCAATATTTTTTTTTCGTTTTTCTCTATTGTTACATATAAATGAATTTCTTGTGCATGAATTAACGCGGATGCCACTACCGGACAAGGTGGCAGGGGCTCTATCACATTTTCCCTAGGTACATGCATCGATTCTCAAGTGTTGCAATTTTTTTTCGTTTTTCTCTATTTTTCTCACCAGGCAACTTTTTTTATTATTATTTAGAACTTTTTCGTTTTTCTCTATTTTTCTCACCAGACAACTTTTTTTATTATTATTTAGAAAAGAAAAGGAGAGATTAGTGATGGTGAAGAAAAGTTAAAAGAAAAAAGTGAATTATTGTTATTATTATTATTATTACTATTATTATTATTATTGTAGCGCGAAAAAAAAGAACCGACTAAGCCGAACAAATATAGCTCGAGCCCAATAAATCTAGCGTGAAAATCGACTAGGTTGACCCGATTAACTGATATAATCATTATTTTGTGTTGCCGAAGAATATTTATATAAGATTATGCTATACACATGACAAATTATTAGTAGTTTCCTTTTTCTTTAATTTTTTTAAAGCAAATTATTACTATATATTAAATTATTAAATAAATTTAAAGGTTGCATCGCGGAGGACTCGAACCCGAGACCTTCAAATTATATTAGTAGTTTATTTGTTATTATATAAGTTTACACTGAAGTTATATACAGTCTTGTTTCCAATACCAAGTAAAGCTAGCGTGAAAATCGACTAGGTTGACCCGATTAACTGATATAATCATTATTTTTTGTTGTCGAAGAACATTTATATAAGATTATGCTATACATATGACAAATTATTAGTAGTTTCCTTTTTCTTTAATTTTTTTGAAAAGCAAATTATTACTATATATTAAATTATCACATAAATTTAAAGGTTGCGTCGCGGAGGACTCGAACCCGAGACCTTCAAATTATATTAGTAGTTTATTTGTTATTATGTAAGTTTACACTGAAGTTATATACAGTCTCGTTTCCAATACGAAGTACAGCTAGCGTGAAAATCGACTAAGTTGACCCGATTAACTGATATAATCATTATTTTTTGTTGTCGAATAACATTTATATAAGATTATGCTATACATATGACAAATTATTAGTAGTTTCCTTTTTCTTTAATATTTTTTAAAAGCAAATTATTACTATATATATTAAATTATCACATAAATTTAAAGGTTGCGTCGCGGAGGACTCGAACCCGAGACCTTCAAATTAATTATATTAGTAGTTTATTTGTTATTTTGTAAGTTTACATTGAAATTATATTCATTCTTATTTCCAATATGAAGTAAAGCTAGCGTGAAAATCGACTATTGTTACATATAAAGGAAATTCTTGTGCATGATTTAACGCGGATGCCACTACCGGACAAGGTGGCAGGGGCTCTATCACAATTCTCCTGGGTACATGGTTCTATTCGCACCAGGAGTGTTGCAATATTTTTGTTTTTCCGTTTTTCTCCTATTGTTACATATAAAAAAATTTCTTGTGCATAATTTAATGCGGATGCCACTACCGGACAAGGTGGCAGGGGCTCTATCACATTTCCCCTAGGTGCCTGGTCCGATTCTCACCAGGCGCGTTGCGATATTTTTTTTTCGTTTTTCTCTATTGTTACATATATAAGAATTTCTTGTGCATGTATTAATGTGGATGCCACTACCGAACAAGGTGGCAGGGGCTCTATCACATTTCCCCTAGGTGCCTTGTTTGGTTCTCACCAGGCGCGTTGCAATATTTTTTTTCGTTTTTCTCTATTGTTACATATAAAAGAATTTCTTGTACATTAATTAATGCGGATGCCACTACCGGACAAGGTGGCAAGAGATTTAACACAATTGCAATGGGTTTTGGGTTCGATTCTCCCTGAAAACAATTAGTCTATTTTTTATATGCATGTTATTGCACACTTTTTTTTATCAATTTTTTTATCTGGAATCAAACACATACTAAAAATTTTTTTTTTATGAAAAAATGTCAAATTGCTTTTTCACGCATCTGAAACTATTTTTTTTGTTTGCCAATTATTAGTAGTTTCCTTTTTCTTTAATTTTTTTAAAGCAAATTATTACTATATATTAAACTATCACATAAATTTAAAGGTTGGGTCGTGGAGGACTCGAACCCGAGACCTTCAAATTATATTAGTAGTTTATTTGTTATTATGTAAGTTTACACTGAAGTTATATACAGTCTTGTTTCCAATACGAAGTAAAGCTATCGTGAAAATCGACTAAGTTGACCCGATTAACTCATATAATCATTATTTTTTGTTGTCGAAGAACATTTATATAAGATTATGCTATACATATGACAAATTATTAGTAGTTTCCTTTTTCTTAAAGTTTTTCTAAAAGCAAATTATTATTATATTAAATTATCAAATAAATTTAAAGGTTGCGTCGCGGAGGACTCGAACCCGAGACCTTCAAATTATATTAGTAGTTTGTTTCTTATTATGTAAGTTTACATTGAAATTATATTCATGCTTGTTTCCAATACGAAGTAAAGCTAGCGTGAAAATCGACTAGGTTGACCCGATTAACTGATATAATCATTATTTTTTATTATCGAATAACATTTATATAAGATTATGCTATACATATGACAAATTATTAGTAGTTTCCCTTTTCTTTAATTTTTTTTAAAAGCAAATTATTATATTAAATTATCACATAAATTTAAAGGTTGCGTCGCGGAGGACTCGAACCCGAGACCTTCCAATTAATTATATTAGTAGTTTATTTTTTATTTTGTAAGTTTACATTGAAATTATATTCATTCTTGTTTCCAATACGAAGTAAAGCTAGCGTGAAAATTGACTATTGTTACATATAAAAGAATTTCTTGTGCATGATTTAACGTGGATGCCACTACCGGATAAGGTGGTAGGGGCTATATCACAATTCCCCTAGGTACATGGTTCGATTCGTACCAGGCGCGTTGCAATATTTTTTTTCCGTTTTTCTCCTATTTTTACATATAAAACAATTTTTTGTGCATGATTTAATGCGGATGCCACTACCGGACAAGGTGGCAGGTGCTATATCACATTTCCCCTAGGTGCCTGGTTCAATTCTCACCAGGCGCGTTGCAATATTTTTTTTTTTGTTTTTCTCTATTGTTACATATAAATGAATTTCTTGTGCATGAATTAACGCGGATGCCACTACCGGACAAGGTGGCAGGGGCTCTATCACATTTTCCCTAGGTACATGGATCGATTCTCAAGTGTTGCAATTTTTTTTTTCGTTTTTCTCTATTTTTCTCACCAGGCAACTTTTTTTATTATTATTTAGAACTTTTTCGTTTTTCTCTATTTTTCTCACCAGAGAACTTTTTTTATTATTATTTAGAAAAGAAAAGGAGAGATTAGTGATGGTGAAAAAAAGTTAAAAGAAAAAAGTGAATTATTGTTATTATTATTATTATTACTATTATTATTATTATTATTATTATTATTGTAGCGCGAAAAAAAAGAATCGATTAAGACGAACAAATATAGCTCGTGCCCAATAAATCTAGCGTGAAAATTGACTAGGTTGACCCGATTAACTGATATAATCATTATTTTGTGTTGTCGAAGAATATTTATATAAGATTATGCTATACATATGACAAATTATTAGTAGTTTCCTTTTTCTTTAATTTTTTTAAAGCAAATTATTACTATATATTAAATTATTACATAAATTTAAAGGTTGCATCGCGGAGGACTCGAACCCGAGACCTTCAAATTATATTAGTAGTTTATTTGTTATTATGTAAGTTTACACTGAAGTTATATACAGTCTTGTTTCCAATACCAAGTAAAGCTAGCGTGAAAATCGACTAGGTTGACCCGATTAACTGATATAATCATTATTTTTTGTTGTCGAAGAACATTTATATAAGATTATACTATACATATGACAAATTATTAGTAGTTTCCTTTTTCTTTAATTTTTTTTAAAGCATATTATTAATATATATTAAATTATCACATAAATTTAAAGGTTGCGTCGCGGAGGACTCGAACCCGAGACCTTCAAATTATATTAGTAGTTTATTTGTTATTATGTAAGTTTACACTGAAGTTATATACAGTCTTGTTTCCAATACGAAGTAAAGCTAGCGTGAAAATCGACTAGGTGGACCCGATTAACTGATATAATCATTATTTTTTGTTGTCGAAGAACATTTATATAAGATTATGCTATACATATGACAAATTATTAGTAGCTTCCTTTTTCTTTAGTTTTTTTTAAAGCAAATTATTACTATATATTAAATTATCACATAAATTTAAAGACTGCGTCGCGGAGGACTCGAACCCGAGACCTTCAAATTATATTAGTAATTTATTTGTTATTATGTAACTTTACACTGAAGTTATATACAGTCTTGTTTCCAATACGAAGTAAAGCTATCGTGAAAATCGACTAAGTTGACCCGATTAACTGATATAATTGTAACACCCCCAAAGCCATATGGGAATATTACACGCCGTAGACCCCTTTTCACGAGGATCTACCAGGCTATACCTTACAAAACGACCAACTGCTTGCCCTGTAACACCCCAAATCACAAATAGTTTTTACACGGCGCAGAACCCTCGTGAAGTCTACCAGGCTAACACATGACACATAAACCACAATGTAATCCCAAATGATGCACTCAAAAAGTAAGTAAGGTCGTGGCCTCAGCCAAAACATTTTAACAGAGTACATGAAACATAAGTTAAATACCAATTCATTGCCCACGCAGGTGTAATATCCGCAATTTTCGATTTTCGGTAAATTTCTTTTTTCGGCCGAAGTCCGTTTTGACGACTCGCTCGTGACCGTTTCGTCATTCTGAGAATGATTAATTCTACACTTTTTGACATCCGAGTTCGTTTCGGTGTCGTTTTGTTGAGTTCCGTGCTTTTTAGCGACTTTTCCGCACTTGAGTTCGATTCTTGCGAATCTCGTTCGAAACTGCTGTTTCGAGTTTCCCGTAAGTCCGTTTAACTTTGTTAAACGTGTTGTGAACGTCGGTTTGTGTATTCGATCACGTATCGTGATTTCCGGGCGTTTGGGCCGTTTTGTAATTTCCCAAAGATTTGGGTACTTGTGTTCGTATTCGCTTTACCCTACTCATGAGTGTCAGGATCATGTACTTGTTTTAAACTTGAGCTCGTGTTTTTATTATTGTACTACTTGTCTTGTTCGACGGTAGTGATTCGTGTTCGTCACGTTCCGCGATCCTTCTTGGATTCGATCTCCGCACTGCTCAGCATCGCCGGATGATTAGCGCACGCTATTCTTCATAGATAGCGTCGCTATCGATGCCCGCCTTACGTCGTAACACAACAATGGTTACGTCGTTACCTAGTTCAGATTCATCCGGAGGGTACTGGAGAACCCAGTTAGCGCACGCTATTCCTCATCGATGGCGTACGCTATCCGTGCCTTCCTAACGTACGTAACACAGCACTTGTTACGTACGTTACGTTGTTCAGGTCTTCGGACAGTTGAGTTTGGATTAACTCTTACGTACGTAATAACTTGTCTATTACGTACGTAACATCCCTAGCGTACGTTAAAGCTTATGGCTTACGTACGTTAGCTTCGCGCAGGTTTATATATCTGAGGGTTGACCGATTTCGTGTCATTTCTTCCTCTCCTCCTCCCTGCTGCGTCTTGGGCGATTTGGGGTAGATTTTGGACGAGCCTTCGTCGATCTTTGACGGAAGTAATCACTCCGGTGGGTCTTCTTCGTGTTCATCAACATCTAGCCTTCATTCTTCTTCGAATCAAGGTAAGGTTAGAACCCTAGTTGAGATATTTTCGGGGTTTGTTTCGATTTCGTGATTTCAATCCGAGATTGTTAGTTCTATTGTCGTTATCTATTCGCTTTGATCATATCCCACGGATTGAAATTCCGTTTTCATATTTTTGTCGGGTCAATTCGTGTTCTTGGCCATTTTGGGGAAAACCTTGAACCTTCGTCATTTGTTCTTTGAATTTAGCGGCTTTGGGTCGTACTTTGGAATTCATTTTCGTTGTTATTGTTTTCGTTCATAGTTCCTTGTTGTGGATTGTCGTTCGGTGGAGTCCGCGAGTTCGTAATCGGTTCGTGTCAACCTACTTTGGTCGATTCTCCGCATTGCTCTTATTCGAGGCAAGTACCTTGTCCATACTTTTCTTGTTTCGTGGATATGATGATTGGTGATCGTCTTGATTTGTTTGTTTGTTTGAAATGAGTTTTCAAAAGATTTGGTTAGCCTCGTTAAAGGCCCTCTTTCAAAACCGTGTGTGTTTTGTGATTGGTGTGGTTCGTGGATAACTATGTGAATTCTATGTATATGCTTGGTGTTCATGTTGCACTTGGTATTGTGTACGGACGTATATTATTTCATTTCGTGCGTTATGGATTGACGTGGTGTTTTGCTAAGTGTTTGATGCCTCTGGCGAATTGTTTGAATATCCTTGATATGATATGTTATTTGTGTGAATGTGTGGATATGGTTGAAGGTCTACGGTGGCACATGGCATGTGATCATGTGGCCAGGATGCAACAAGTGATTGATCCAACCGTGAGAGCACGAGATAATCTACGGTGGCACATGGCATGTGATCATGTGGCCAGGATGCAACAAGCGATTGATCCAACCGTGAGATGTGTGTGATTTGTTTCGCTAGCCACTCGGGAGGGTCCTTCGAGGCCTCGAGTGGGACGTCGGTGGTATCGTCCGGTCTAGGCGATGCGCGTGCATGATTATGTTTCGTTGATTTTACGTCCGTTGAGGACACGTGATGTTGGGCTCGACCGTAAATTGTTGGTGATTTCCTATTTGCGAAAACAAAACATTTGGGTCATGACCCTATTGATCTTTTGGAAAGAGAAGGATTTTATAATCCTAAATTGTTTTCTATTAAAACTCTCGATGGCATTTTAAACTGTTTTGTAAATTGTTTCCTTATTTGCGATCTTTCGGTTTTGGAAATGTTTACCCAAACTCTTGCCTCGGGAAGTACTTTTCTTTACGTTTGGATCTTTGAGGATTCTGATTATTATTGTTCTTGGAACTTGTATTGTATGGCTCGTATTTTTGCACTTGTACTTGCACTAGCAAAACAGTGGAGTTTGCTAACCCCGAGTATTCGGGGTGGATGTCTATTTTTGCATTCGTGTTTTGGAGCATAGCACAGGGTCGGCACGAAGGATGATGAAAGATGAATGATACTAATCACACGAGGTTCCGTTGATGTCGTATTGGTCCAGTTGTATTTTCTTTTCCGCTGCGGTATCTTTTCCCCGTTGTACGGGAGTTTATTTTATTTTGACCCCTGCGTGGGTATGTGTTTGGGAATGAGTTGTATGTTATTATTGAAAGACCAAGTCGGTCTACTGAGTCATTTTAGCCTTAAAGGCGATGTTTAGATGTTTGATTTTAGTTATCAGCCTGGTAGATCCTCGAGGAGAGGGTCTACGGCGTGTAATATCCCTGAGTGGATTGGGGGTGTTACATAAATGGTATCAGAGCAAGGTTGTGGAAACCTAGGCTGTTGGGTCAGTGGTGTCTATTGAGTTTTTGTCTCGTCGGATTTTATCTGACTGAGTCGTGTCGCGACGCGTCGTCTGAGTTGGTTTGTTGTGATTAGTATCGTGGGGCGATCATCATCTTCGTGCGACCTGTGGATGTAAGTCTCCCTTCTTTGTGTTGTGCCTCGTGTGACACGAGCTATTTTTTTTTATTATGAGTTAATTGACGGAATCCTCTTATGGATTTTGATTTCGTGATATGTGATTGTTTGACTCCCATTTTTCGTTCATATGAGGAGTAGTGTTGCTGTCTTGTGCATGTTTGACTTTATTTCTTTTATCCGCTGCGTGAGTTCTTCTGTAATGGCTTTCGGTATTTTACCGACTGAGTTTTATTTCGAAAATCAATTCCCTTAACCGAGTTTTTGGCATTATGGCCTTGATCATTTTGGCGAAATTCTTATGACGGAATCTAGTATTTTGTAAATGGATTTTGTGAGTTTTTGAAATATTACCGTCATCGGCCTTTTTGGCGTTTTTGTAAATGGTTTTTAGCCTGGTGGGTTCCGGCGCGGGACACACGGCGTCATATTGTTCCGTGTAATTACCTGAAATTTTTGGGCATTCTAGCCCATTGAATTATTTTTGAAAACCTTGAGTATCTTAGAAAATTAAAATTCGAGACGTACTTTTAAAACGAATTATTTTCTTGCGGTGTTTTCAAGGTGTTTTCTAATGCCGCAATACATTTCAAAAATTTTCCGGTTTAGGACCAAAAATATTTTGAGATATTTTCAAATGCAGTTGCTTAGACCCAAGGGTCGAATATTTTTGAAAGTTTTTCACTAAAAGAAAGGTGTCCTCATTTTTGTTCAAACGCAGGATGATTTTCAAAGTCTCGATAATGGTGTTTGTACTACTTTTTGTAAAATGATACTCAAGATCAACTGTTGTTTCCAAACTGTTTTCAAAAGGTGGTTTTCATTTTTAAAACCTATCATTCCTGTTTGCGGACCGGAAATGCGTGTATGGTTTTCGAACTTTCGTTACGGTGTTAACCCCGAATTGTGATTGAATTGGTGGTGTGAACGTTGAGTCGTTCGCCACGCATATGTTTTGTTAGCCCTCTGTGAGAGGTGTGAACTGGTGTTTACTGTTTATCGCCTCGTGGTGATTTGCGTGTTGACACGCGAGTGTGAGCTGTTGAAGCTTGGGTTGGTATGTTCGTGTATATGTGTGATTATTCCATGATGTTTTGTGATTATGTGCTGGTTATCGTTCGGGCCGTTGAGATTGCTGAACGATACCGTCGTTGCTATGATTTTAGTATGCATGTTGCTTTACGATGGAAATTGTTGTATATGATATGTATTATGATTCCTTGTTGTGCTGAGTGGTTACTTATTTAGTATGCCGAGGGGCCGAGGTCGTGGTCGTGGCGATGGGACGCGTGGTCGAGAGCATGCCGCCGGTGATGGTATTGTTATTTGTGTTTCTACTATTTTGCAGCAGTAGCCACTCGATGACTCGATTGACTCGGGCGATTCGGCGTGTTACGAGATGTGACCCGGACACTGGTGCAAATTAGTGGCTTCGAGAAGTGGTTCGTATGAATCCCCTCGTTTGGCCGGTGCCGCAGATGCTTTAGGCTGGGATGGTTGGCTTTTCCAGTTGGAAAAGATTTTCGAGATAGTTGATTGTCCGTAAGAACGTAAGGTCCCGAGCTCAAGATCTTTTCGACAAAGATGCCGCTAGGCGGTGGGAGGCTATTAAGCCTCGAGATCGCGTTGTCACGTGGGCGAGTTCCGTAAATTCATGAGAGATGAGTTTTGTCCGAACCGATCAGAAATCGAGGATTAATGAATTCTTTTCGCGAAACCGCAGGATGTACCATTGTCTCAAGCTATTATTGATTTTAGCAAACAAATCGGCTATGTGCGTAATCAAGTAAGGACAGAGGAGGACAAGATTTGTCATTTTAGTAGGCGGATGAAGCCGGAGATTCGCCAAGACATGGCAGTCTCGCTTGTACTTCCTTGAGAGATTATCGAATAGGGCGTTAGCCTATGAGCTATCCAGTTATCGACCGAGAGTATGTCCGACTCAAGAAACAGAAAACCGTTGGGAACTTTTCAGAAATCAGGAGTGGGCCCCTTGAGGTTGGGACTTCGTCTCGTCATCCCAAAATGGTTCCTAGATCGCGTGATCAGAGGAGTAGTACCCCTGCAGTGAGTAATGTGAGCACTTCGAAGATATGTTATAACTGTAGTCGAGCGGGCCATACTGCGAAGAATTGTCGTTCACCGTTAGTCAGCTGTTTCGAGTGTGGCCAGGTGGGTCACCAATCCGTGCATTGCGAGACGGTAGCTGAGAGATTTGGGGATCGAGGTTGAGTCTCTGCTCCGAAAGGACACGGAGATGCCTAGGGTGGTTTTGAGGATTTCGGCGTAGTCCGAATTATTTATAATTACCCTTGTGGATCGTTTTGTGTTTATTCTCTATTTTCTCGACTGTGCGTGTTTTCTTGTAACAAGTACTTTGTGTTTTGTGATTGTTTGGATAATTGACTTGATTGTATTATCCATTTGATGACGTTTGTCATTTGTTGGTTTTATTATGTCTCTACCAGCGACGTTGTGTTGGTCGTCGTGGAGCGTGTTTTCACACCGTATATTCCGTTGAGTTGTGTGTAACATTTCGCCGTTGGGCGTTAGTTACGCGTTTCTTGCGTATCTCGTTGAGTTTTCCTGGCGGAATATTTCTCCCCCCTACTTGTTTTAAGTTTCGGGACGAAACTTCTTTTAAGGAGGGTAGAATGTAATATCCGCAATTTTCGATTTTCGGTAAATTTCTTTTTTCGGCCGAAGTCCGTTTTGACGACTCGCTCGTGACCGTTTCGTCATTCGAGAATGATTAATTCTACACTTTTGACATCCGAGTTCGTTTCGGTGTCGTTTTGTTGAGTTCCGTGCTTTTAGCGACTTTTCCGCACTTGAGTTCGATTCTTGCGAATCTCGTTCAAACTTCTGTTTCGAGTTTCCCGTAAGTCCGTTTAACTTTGTTAGACGTGTTGTGAACGTCGGTTTGTGTATTCGATCACGTATCGTGATTTCCGGCATTTGGGCCGTTTTGTAATTTCCCAAAGATTTGGGTACTTGTGTTCGTATTCGCTTTACCCTACTCATGAGTGTCGGGATCATGTACTTGTTTTAAACTTGAGCTCGTGTTTTTATTATTGTACTACTTGTCTTGTTCGACGGTAGTGATTCGTGTTCGCCACGCCCGCGATCCTTCGATTCGATCTCTGGCGGCACTGCTCAGACCGCCGGATGATTAGCGCACGCTATTCTTCATAGATAGCGTACGCTATCGATGCCCGCCTTACGTACGTAACACAACAATGGTTACGTACGTTACCTAGTTCAGATTCACCGGTAGAGGTACGAGTACCCGTTAGCGCACGCTATTCCTCATCGATGGCGTCGCTATCCGTGCCTTCCTAACGTACGTAACACAGCACTTGTTACGTACGTTACGTTGTTCAGGTCTTCGGACAGTTGAGTTTGGATTAACTCTTACGTACGTAATAACTTGTCTATTACGTACGTAACATCACTAGCGTACGTTAAAGCTTATGGCTTACGTACGTTAGCTTCGCGCCGGTTTATATATCTGAGGGTTGACCGATTTCGTGTCATTTCTTCCTCTCCTCCTCCCTGCTGCGTCTTGGGCGATTTGGGGTAGATTTTGGACGAGCCTTCGTCGATCTTTGACGGAAGTAATCACTCTGGTGGGTCTTCTTCGTGTTCATCAACATCTAGCCTTCATTCTTCTTCGAATCAAGGTAAGGTTAGAACCCTAGTTGAGATATTTTCGGGGTTTGTTTCGATTTCGTGATTTCAATCCGAGATTGTTAGTTCTATTGTCGTTATCTATTCGCTTTGATCATATCCCACGGATTGAAATTCCGTTTTCATATTTTTGTCGGGTCAATTCGTGTTCTTGGCCATTTTGGGGGAAAACCTTGAACCTTCGTCATTTGTTCTTTGAATTTAGCGGCTTTGGGTCGTACTTTGGAATTCATTTTCGTTGTTATTGTTTTCGTTCATAGTTCCTTGTTGTGGATTGTCGTTCGGTGGAGTCCGCGAGTTCGTAATCGGTTCGTGTCAACCTACTTTGGTCGATTCTCCGCATTGCTCTTATTCGAGGCAAGTACCTTGTCCATACTTTTCTTGTTTCGTGGATATGATGATTGGTGATCGTCTTGATTTGTTTGTTTGTTTGAAATGAGTTTTCAAAAGATTTGGTTAGCCTCGTTAAAGGCCCTCTTTCAAAACCGTGTGTGTTTTGTGATTGGTGTGGTTCGTGGATAACTATGTGAATTCTATGTATATGCTTGGTGTTCATGTTGCACTTGGTATTGTGTCTGGACGTATATTATTTCATTTCGGTGCGTTATGGATTGACGTGGTGTTTTGCTAAGTGTTTGATGCCTCTGGGCGAATTGTTTGAATATCCTTGATATGATATGTTATTTGTGTGAATGTGTGGATATGGTTGAAGGTCTACGGTGGCACATGGCATGTGATCATGTGGCCAGGATGCAACAAGTGATTGATCCAACCGTGAGAGCCTGAGATAATCTACGGTGGCACATGGCATGTGATCATGTGGCCAGGATGCAACAAGCGATTGATCCAACCGTGAGATGTGTGTGATTTGTTTCGCTAGCCAGCTCGGGAGGGTCCTTCGAGGCCTCGAGTGGGATGTCGGTGGTATCATCCCGATCCAAGGCGATGCGCGTGCGTGATTATGTTTCGTTGATTTTACGTCCGTTGAGGACACGTGATGTTGGGCTCTGACCCTGTAAATTGTTGGTGATTTCCTATTTGCGAAAACAAAACATTTGGGCTGTGACCCTATTGATCTTTTGGAAAGAGAAGGATTTTATAATCCTAAATTGTTTTCTATTAAAACTCTCGATGGCATTTTAAACTGTTTTGTAAATTGTTTCCCTTATTTGCGATCTTTCGGTTTTGGAAATGTTTACCCAAACTCTTGCCTCGGGAAGTACTTTTCTTTACGTTTGGATCTTTGAGGATTCCTGATTATTATTGTTCTTGGAACTTGTATTGTATGGCTCGTATTTTTGCACTTGTACTTGCACTAGCAAAACAAAGGAGTTTGCTAACCCCCGAGTATTCGGGGTGGATGTCTATTTTTGCATTCGGGTTTTGGAGCATAGCACAGGTCGGCACGAAGGATGATGAAAGATGAATGATACTAATCACACGAGGTTCCGTTGATGTCGTATTGGTCCAGTTGTATTTTCTTTTCCGCTGCGGTATCTTTTCCCCGTTGTACGGGAGTTTATTTTATTTTGACCCCTGCGTGGGTATGTGTTTGGGAATGAGTTGTATGTTATTATTGAAAGACCAAGTCGGTCTACTGAGTCATTTTAGCCTTAAAGGCGATGTTTAGATGTTTGATTTTAGTTATCAGCCTGGTAGATCCTCGAGGAGAGGGTCTACGGCGTGTAATATCCCTGAGTGGATTGGGGGTGTTACAGCAGGGGACTTAAACCAAGTTTAAAAGTAAACAGTCTAACTCCAGTACTCGACAAATGCAATGACAAAACATAAAAATACAGACTCGAGCCACATCATCAAGCCAGCCCATCCTTTGCGTGCATGTCCCGTGCCTGCTCCTCAGCTCTCCCGGTACCTGAAATGCATAAGACGCATTTCCCCCATTTAAGGGGTTAGCATTCGAATAGCTAGTGCAAGTACACAATTACACAACATTATATACAAATACGGTTTTTACACAATCATGTCAATCAGAAATCATTTGCCATAAATATTCCGGAATACTACATTGGAAATCAAATCAGTTTCAATCATCACGATATCACAAAATCACAACCGGTATCCCGTGGCCGTACCCCTTAGTATCGACCCCCAGACATCTCGTCGAACACTCCGGGTGGGATACCACTTCCGCAGACGTACCCCTTAGTATCGACCCCCAGACATCCCGTCGGACACTCCGGGTGGAAGTTCAACCACACACGCACCCAAGTCCACTTCCGCGGCCGTACCCCTTAGTATCGACCCCCAGACATCCCGTCGGACACTCCGGGTGGAAGGGACACGACTCACGCACCCGAAAACCACAATTCATCATTCATTTCGAAAACAAAACATACATAACGAAATGTAATACATGTACTTGCCTTGGATAAGACGAAACGAAGGAACGACGAAGGAATAGGTTTTGGTCCGAACAATCCTCCCAAATCCGTTCCTAATCATAATAACGGTATACAACAAGTCTCATTAATGCGGAAAGGTAAGAATTAATCCTAATTCTACCCGTTGGAACAATTTGTCGGTCATGACTTGGTTATCGTCGACTATAAGTGACGAACAATGGAAAACTTGGAGTTTAAAATCACAAATCATCAATAAAACGAAGGATTACAAGTACATGATCGAAGTCTAGCAATAATCCAATGATAATTCGGACTAAAGGAGTAAAATCCAAGAAATCCCCAAAATTTCCCCAAAATCTCAAAACAAGGGTTTCGGGGATTCTTACCTTGATTCGGATGATGGAAAGTGTTAGGAACTTGCAGAATTCACGCAAGGAATACACGGATGGTAGTGGATGATGATATCCAGTCAGAATCGGCCCTCACCCTTGTCTGGAATCGCTCAAAACCGAGGAGGATAAGAAATGATGGAAAAATGACGAAGCTGACTGCTGCTGTCCTATTTATATTAAACAGGCTTAGCGCACGCTACGCACAAGCATTAGCGTGCGCTAACGGGGTGTGGAAGAACAGTCTGCCTACTGTCCTCCAGTTAGCGTACGCAAGCTAACATGATTAGCGTGTGCTAATGCTAGGAATTAGCGTGCGTTAATGCTGAATTAGCGTACGCTACCAGTCCAAGATCAAATACCGAACCTCTGTCCGGCCATGAAATCGTTATCGCATTCTACGAACCCCAGGTTAGCTTACGATTACCTCTCAGTGATAGCGCACTCAATTAAACCCGTAGTAGCGTGCGCTACTCGAGCAGCGATCGATCGTTCGATGCACTGCGCGCCAACAAAGACAAAAATATCGAAATGCGAAGCAAGACCAGAATCCGGAAACACAAGCACGGAATATTCAAGACGACAAGGTTGAGCGCTGAAAGAAAATTACAACTCCGATCACCGGAGAGCCCGTAGCATGGTAAAGAAAATGAAATTCCCCTAAACTTATGAAAATTACAAAAATGGCCCAAGTACCCGAAAATCGCGATATGACGTCGGATTAACAAACCGAAAGTTTCAACACGACCAACTCAACTATACAAACTTATGCAAATCAAGAAACAACAAAAACGAATGATTTTTACGAGAATCGAACGTACATGCGACAAGGCATAATTCAAGATGAAATTATGCAAAAACATCCTCGAAACTCGTCCAAATGGAAAAACTCCAAGAACAAAACAGATTCAGAATTCCAAAACAGTGATAAGCGAGTTGTCCGAAACGAACATACACCAAAAATAGAAATTACCAAAAATAGAAAACACGGATATTACATTATCTCCCCCTAAAAATAAGTTTCGTCCCGAAACTTACAACGCGAATAACTCGGGGTATCTCGACCGCATACTCTCTTCCGTCTCCCACGTGGCTTCTTCAGATCCGTGCCTTGACCATTGAACTTTAACCAGAGGAATGGTTTTATGACGAAGTTGCTTCACCCGACGCTCTAAAATCTGAATCGGCCTCTCCTCGATGGTAATGTCGGGTCCCAACTCGATCTCTCCAAAATCAATAATATGGATAGGGTCCGATACGTACTTCCTAAGCTGGGAAACATGAAATACGTTATGAACATGACTCAAAGACGGCGGCAAGCCTAACCGATAGGCAAGCTCTCCCACTCTCTCTAAAATCTCAAACGGCCCAATATATCTTAGACTAAGTTTACCCTTTCGGCCGAAGCGGTAAACTCCCCGTGTCGGCGACACCTTAAGCAAAACATGATCTCCCACCTCAAACTCCAACGGCCGGCGACGCGTATCGGCATAAGACTTCTGCCGACTCTGGGCCGTCAACAATCTATCGCAAATCAGAGCAATCTTCTCTCTCATCTCAACTACCATATCGGGCTCGGTACCAATCAGCTCGGACACATCGTCCCAACACAACGGCGATCTACACCTCCTCCCATATAATGCCTCAAATGGTGCCATTTTAATAGAGGCGTGGCAACTATTGTTGTACGTGAACTCGATTAACGGCAAGTGCGACTCCCAATCATCCTTCTAATTTAAGGCACAGGCTCTCAACATATCCTCCAACGTCTGGATCGTCCGTTCTGATTGTCCGTCAGTCTGAGGGTGGTAAGACGTACTGATTCTCAACTCAGTCCCCAAAGCTCGATGAACAGCCTGCCAAAAATGTGATACAAACCGGCCATCTCGATCTGAAATAATACTCCTAGGAGTCCCATGCAATCTCACGTTCTCTGCTATAAATACTCGTGCCAGCCTCTCCGGACCCCAAGTGTCCTTAATACTCAGGAAATGAGCTGATTTGGTTAGTCGATCGACAATAACCCAAATCATGTTCTTTCCGGTCCGAGTCCTAGGCATCCCGGTAATGAAATCCATAGAGATGTCTTCCCACTTCCATTCCGGAATGGGAAGTGGTCGTTGCAACCCCACGGGCCACTGATGCTCAATCTTAACCTGCTGACAGGTCAAACACTTCGCCACAAACTCGCTAACGTCCGTCTTCAAATTGCTCCACCAATAGTTACTCCTCACATCCTTGTACATTTTGCTCGTGCCAGGATGTATGGAGTAAGGCATAGTATGAGCCTCACTCAAAATCTTCTGCTTCAACTCAAAGTCATCCGGTACACATAATTTGCCGCGAAATCTCAGAACGCCATCATACTGAACCACAAATCCAGGGGCTTTCCCCTTCCTCACATCCTCCCTCAACTGGACCAAACACGGATCATCATACTGTTTCGCCTTGATATCATCTTTCAAGGACGAAGTGATCTCTAACGCACATAACTGACCCTGAACCCTCTGAACCCAAACCTCGATATTCTGACAAATAAAATCCCGCCGGATCCTGCTCTGTGGCGTAAGTACCTCCAACATCTGTAATGCCACCGGCTTTCGGCTCAACGCATCAGCCACTACGTTAGCCTTACCCGGATGATAAAGTATCTCGAGGTCGTAATCTTTAATTAGTTCTAACCACCTACGCTGCCTCATATTCAACTCTTTCTGACTGAAGATGTACTTCAAACTCTTGTGGTCCGTAAAAATCTTACACGACGACCCATAGAGATAATGCCTCCATATCTTTAAGGCAAAAACGACCGCAGCTAACTCCAAATCGTGCGTGGGATAATTTACCTCATAAGGTTTCAACTGGCGGGACGCATAAGCAATCACCCTGTCTCTCTGCATCAAAACACATCTAAGCCCAAGGCCCGAAGCATCACTATACACTATGAAATCCTCGTTTCCTTGAGGCAATGCTAAAACGGGGGCGGTAGTCAAACATCTCTTTAACTCGTCAAAATTGTCCTGTCTGCCTGCAGTCCACTCGAATTTCTGAGTTTTCTGGAGTAACTGGGTGAGTGGTCTAGCGATCATAGAAAATCCCTCAACAAATCTACGGTAATAGCCGGAAAGACCCAGAAAACTCCTCACCTCTTTCACATTATTAGGCGGCTCCCAAGCCATCACTGCCTCTATCTTCTGCGGATCCACCCGAACTCCCTCTGCTGAAATCACATGCCCGAGAAACATCACTTCATCGAGCCAGAACTCACACTTAGAGAACTTCGCATACAACTGCTCAGTTCTCAAAATGTCTAATACAATCCGGAGATGTAAGGCGTGCTCCTCCCGACTCCGTGAATAGATAAGAATGTCATCGATAAAGACGACTACGAATTTGTCCAGATACTCAATAAAAACTTTGTTCATCAACTGCATGAACACTGCTGGGGCATTGGTTAGCCCGAAAGGCATAACCACAAACTCATAATGGCCATATCTCGTCCGAAAGACAGCTTTCGGAATATCGATCTCCCGAATCCTCAACTGGTAGTAGCCCGATCGCAAATCAATCTTCGAAAAGACTGTCGCTCCCTGAAGCTGATCAAACAAATCGTCAATCCTGAGCAAAGGGTATTTATTTTTGATGGTTAACTTGTTTAATTCTCAGTAGTCGATGCATAAACGAAGTGATCCATCCTTCTTTTTAACAAAAAGTACAGGCGCGCCCCAAGGCGATGAGCTCGGTCCAATGTACCCTTTATCTAACAACTCTCCCAACTGATTCTTCAATTCTAACATCTCCGACGGTTCCATACGGTACGGCGCTCGAGAAATAGGGGCCGCATTCGACTCTAGATCAATAGGAAACTCCACCTCTCGCTGCGGTGGTAATCCCGGCAAGTCATCCGGAAATACGTCGGGGTATTCACTAACAACTGGAATTGACGACAAATCAACTCCACCATCTTCCGCCTTCAGAGAGTAACACCAGTAGCCGACACAACCCTGGTTCAGAAGTTTCTTCGCCTTCAAGGTGCTAATCACACTCCCCGACCTACCCGGCTTACGAACGACGAGAGTATGTTCGGTGCCATCCTCAGCCACTATCGAGATGATACGTGCCCGATAGTTCATAATAGCACCGTGACGATCCAACCAATCGTCTCCGAGGATCAAATCCTCACCCTTAAGGTCTATAACAATGAGATTCGAGGGCCAATCTCGGCTCCCAATCCTCACTAGGCAATCCCTAACTTCCCGGTCCCCAACCATACGATCCCCGCTGGGCGTACTTACTACAAACGGTTCACACTCAAACAAGCAGTCAAAACCAATGCGACTCACACAATCCGATGCAATAAAGGAATGGGTAGCACCCGAACCAAAAAGTACTGAAACTGGATGAGTAAGGATCTGAGTGGTACCTGATGCCACCGGAACGTCTGCCTCCTCTGTACGCCTCATCTGATACAATCGGGGGTGAACTGAACCCGAACTCGATGCTGCACGGCGATCCGACTGACCCCGACCCCTACCACGACCCGAACTATGTGGAACATGAGTAGCCGGAGTGTTGTGATCCCTCTGATCGGCAGTGGTAGTCGTAACTCTAGCGGCCCTGGTGGCCCTCTCACAATGAGCTGCCCGATGCCCGGTCTGCCCGCAAGTAAAGCAAGTAACTGGAGGAGAAGGGCAATCCTTCATCAAATGCTCATATTGGTTGCAGTTAAAACAAACCCTGCCACCAGAAGCATTGGATTGAACTGAATGATTACCCTGGGATCCCCCAGCCTGATGAAATGGCCACATATATGTTGCATCTCAGTAATTAATTTGAGGGTCATTACCCTAAGTAATGTCTTTGAGTATAAATCAGTCTTTTGAATCATTTTATGCCTAAAAGAATTGATGTTGAATATCTATGACCCTATATGTATGTTTACATTGGTCATAAATAGGCAAATACTAAAAGACTGATTGATTGCATGTTAAATCTCCATTCCCACTAGATGTAACACCCCCATTCCCATTGGGTCATTACAGTGCCGTGGACCCCACACCAGGAGATCCACTTGGCGAATATGACTAAAAACACGACAACTGACAAAAAAGGGGAATCACATTCCCTACTATGACATCCGACATAATATTCCGATATGGAATTTCAACGACAAACACATGTCTACATGGCCCAAAATAGAATACAACAACATCTACGAGCCTTGCTCGGATAATACAAATGACAACAATTGATGAAAACTGGAGTACTCCAAACTATCTGACCGACGTGAACACCAAAACATCTCGGATTAGTATCGCTCGAATGCCTCATCGTCAATCATGCCCCTGTGTCTCAACTCTCTCCTCGCAAGCACCTAAAACATGAAAACATGTTCCGCCCCCACGGGGTCAGTCATCCAGATAATGAATATCAAATACATGTACAACATGATATGTATCCAAAGGCAGAATAAAAAGGTACAACAATGGTATTACGAGATGCTCACAAACCAACGTAAGAATCAAGCATTCGTGAAACACTATGCCCACAGCATACGATTGGTACCTACTCAATAGGTTAGAACACAAGCGCCCAACGGTGAATCATAAATATAGAACACAACAACTAATTACCCGAAGGTACACCAAACCAGAGCTGAAATAATTACGAATCACAATGACCGGAGGCTCCAACGGAAATACCAGAACATCACAATGGCCTGAAAGCCCCTCAGCCGAAGCTGCCCAAAATATCATAATTATCTGAAAACCACTCATCCGAAACTGTCAATCATCACAATGGCCCGAAGCCAAAATAGCCCGAAGCTGTATCATATGAGGGTCGAAGCCGTATCATAATGAGGGCCGAAGCCACGGCACGAATCCGTATCACAATGAGGGATGAAGCCACGGCATGAAGCCGTATAACAATGAGGGCCGAAGTCACGGCACGAAGCCGTATCACAATAAGGGCCGAAGACACGGCATGAAGCCGTATCACAATGAGGGCCGAAGCCACGGCACAAAGCCGTATCACAATGAGGGCCGAAGCCACGACACGAAGCCGTATCACAATGAGGGCCGAAGCCACGGCACGAAGCCGTATCGCAATGAGGTCATCCAATGACCGTGACCTGCTAAGTTGCATGTGCTGGGAAACCAACCGCGAAGGATCAAGCCCCAGACTTACCCATAATGAGATCACCAGTGACGTGACCTACTGAACTGTAGGTGTTGTGAAACCAACCACGAAGGTTCAAGCCCGAAACTTACCCATCAAGCACTAGCCACGACTAGCCTCCAAACACAATTAATCTCGAACGGCAATGATCCCAAGATTACCGAATTCACAAGAATAAAAGTGTGCTGCCTTGAGTCGGCCAACACGATGATAATAACTCATGGATGGGCACCATCCTCAGCGGTCCCAATTCAAATATCTCGACTGTCTTAGAATGGCCAATCGATAACAACGATACAGCAGATGGGAAATGTCTTCGACAGTCCCAATTCAATACATCGATTACCTTAGAATGGTCAATCTACAACAACGATATAACGGATGGGAAATGTCTTCGACAGTCCCAATTCAATACATCGATTACCTTAGGACGGCCAATCGATAACAACGATACAACTGATGGGAAATGTCTTCGACAGTCCTAATTCAACACATCGATTACCTTAGAATGGTCAATCGACAACAACGACATAATGGATGGGAATTATATTTGATAATCCCAATTCAATACATCGATTACCTGAGAATGGTAAATCGATAAACAGTGATACAACGGATGGGAATTATTCTCGATAATCCCAATTCAATACCTCGATTGCCTTAGAATGGTCAATCGACAACAACGACACAACGGATGGGAATTATCTTCGATAATCCCAATTCAATAAGTTGATTACCTTAGAACGGTAAATCGATAAACAGTGATACAATGGATGGGAATTATTCTTGATAATCCCAATTCAATACCTCGATTGCCTTAGAATGGTCAATCGATAACAACGAACAATTACAACAGATGTCCCGGTGCCTTTAATTGGCCACCAGAAACATAGATGATAATTGAATACGTCAAAGCCTTCAATCGGCCAATTACAGCATCAATAGTAAAATACCAATATCAATAATAATGATCACAACAATGCCTTAAACCGACATCAATATCGACAACGACAATCGATACATCGATACCGCGAACCGGCCATCGACAATAACATCAACAACGAGTATCTCAAAGCCCTAAATGGCTCTTGCCGAACAATAATAACATTTGGCATAATTTGCCGAAGGATATCGTATCAAACAATCACCTGATATCACAAAATCATAGTGAGACCAAGTCTAGAAATGATACAACACATTCATACACATACATGATAACATTAATCTCATTGACTAGTACAAGTATAAACTTGCCTCAAACCGAAGGCGAGAAAGTCCTTCCACGATCAACGTCCTCCCACGAAATGACGAACAGCATTCCAACGATCACAAGTACTCGAACAACCTTGAATGACATACAATTCATTCAATGACACAAAATCAAAGGAAAGCAACACCGAAACAATCCCGATTCAAACACGAATCGATCAAACCACACAAACGAATATCATAGTCCCCAACTATGAATTCTAACATCCTCCAACACCTCAATAATCAATTAATAAGATCATTACATTCTTAACACTTGTGAAAATAATTCAACAAGAATCACTTAAGAACAATCACCAAATTAAACATCTCAAAATGATAATATCACTAATATCATCATCAATACCCCAATAACATCATCATCTCAACAAATATGATGTCTAAACAATAATCAATCACCAATTCATCATGAATTTGGATTAATCAACAAGTTCAAATCAACCATTTCAAGATTATGATAATCATTACATAATTCATCATAATTCCTTACAAAAATGGTTAAAAACCCTCAAGAACACCACCAACATAAATAATCATATCAAGACTATGTTAATCATATAACAATCTTAACATAATCCTTCGTAGACATGATTATAACCTCCAAGTATTTTAAAACATCAAGAACAACTCCTCAAGACATAATCATCGTGTTCTTCATCACAAGTTATAAAAACTCATCAAGAATCATGATATACTCCAACAACCACCAACTACATGAGGAAAACAACAACAACAACATCATACTCGAAAATCACTTGAAGAACAAGAGATTAAGAGAGCTTACCAATGAAGAACAAGAAGAACTCTCCAAACACCAAAGGAGTAAGAAAAGCTTCCAAGTCTAAGCTCCAAATCAAGCTACGATGACCAAAAACATGTTGGAAGAGGCTAAATATCAAGAACAAGTCCAGAGGGACGGTTATAGTGAGAGAAACTCGATTTTGGTTCGTGAACAAATGAAATATGAAACCAACATATATAATCTGACAAGCACATTACGTACGCTATACACCAAGCATAACATACATAAGGACCATTACGTACGCTATATCAACAGCTTAACGTACGTAATGCTAGTCCAGAATCAACTGACCAAAAATATGAAGACCCTAACGTACGTAAACAACAACCATTTACGTACGTTAACAAGCTGCATGATTAATGTACGTAAATCTAACCTCCTAACGTACGTAAAGAATCCGTTGACTGCAATAGTCGATCGGATCAAAGATGCCCGGGACCTACCGTCCGAAAGTTAACCACGAGGAAGGTTCCTACGACTGACCACTCATTACGTACGTAACCATATAGGTTTATCGTACGTAATAATTAGCCTATAGCGTACGTAATGTTACACATGTAGCGTACGTTATGGCTAGTATACTTAGCCAAAAATCCAAACTCTCCAAGCAACAACCAAACGACGAAACAATACCAACGACAAGTATAAATATTTCGATCCCGAAATATCCCAATACAATATAGATTGTATAAGTCCAAAACAACACTTGTATAATTCCAAATGAATACGTACAACTCAACAGTGAAACGAAGAAAATTACCCCCGGATATTACATACTCCCCCCTTTAAAAAGAGTTTCGTCCCCGAAACTCAGGGTACACAACTCGGGGTACGAACTATCCATCATGATATGAAAACAACATCTCCAGGAATACTCCTCACTGCGAACCACTTCCTCTGAGTAACCGGGCCAACCCCACGAGTCCTCGCGTCTCCTCTGCCCAAACACGGCGAAAACCAAGAGATAAAAACACTCAACCAAGTGCGAGATCAGTCGAATCATGACTCCTCCGTTAGAGACCAGCCAGGAAGTCGTACCAACCGCATGACTCGTAACACCGGCGTACACACCCCGCGGGAGCCGCCCATTGCGCATGTCTACAATCATCGGTATACACTTCCCCATTCTCGTTGGCATCGGACGCCCATGCAAACACTGACTCATGCCATGCAAAGATAATATCAACACAGATATAGTCTTCGGGACCATATCAATCACTCGTCCAAGTCCTCACGACTTAGACATCTCGAAACACCAGGTACAATTACCCAGGTTATCACAAGAGTCTCGAGTACGACACCGAAAGGAAAGAAAAACGCATCAGATGACCTCAAATCTCAAGATTCTCAAAAGCTATCATTACAAGATAGATCAACAACAAATGGTTCACAACCACAATACTACAATACAGATTAAGTTCAACATTAATCCGAAAAACAATAGGAAGGGAAAATACAAATCAGGGCTACATCTCAAATGTACCGCACATCGATATCCTCCAAATCATCCATCTCCTCGATCTCATCATCTCGAGGAAGACCCAAATCTGAACTCGCTGCTCCTCCTCGGTTGTCCTTACCTCTGGCTCCCAAAGCCTGATAGGACCCCTTGGATGAAGTACGGACTGGAGTAATAAAATCTCTCAAGGCCCGTGAGCTCTCTCGAGATCTACTGGCACTAGAACTCCTGCAGTATTTTTGAAGGTGTCCCTATCTCCCACACAGAAAACAAACAATAGCTGACACCATACAACGAGTGCTAACATGCCCCGCTGAATCACAGTTAAAGCAAACAATAGTCGAACTCATCGCCTGAGAAGAAGATGATTTCCCAGCACGAAGACGACTAGAAAACGACCTCTTGGACGTCGGAGCCTCGGAACTAACCGACATCCTAGTCCTCCCACTAGAAGAAGCTGATGGGTCCTCCCGAGTAAGCTCCTTGATAAAAAAACTCTGCTCCAAGAGCTTTCTCGATGAATTCACCAAGTGAGTTACAATTATGATTAAACAATTACATCCTCAACTGCGGGTTTAGCCTCTTGCTAAAATACTTGATCTCATCCACCTCAGTATGGATAACAGACGAAGCAAACTGAAGAAGTCCCTGAAACTTCTCAGCAATGACAATAACACCCTCGTCCTCGACGGATTCGGGGTTCAAAACCTCAGACAGCTTGGCTTCACGAAGTGGAGCCGGATAATACCTCTCTAACATGAGAGTCTTGAACTCGCTCCAAACACAATCAAGATCGGTGGGCTTCACATAAAGTGACCAAGAATAAGCACCTTACTCAAATAGTAAGTCGCTACTGCCACCTTACTCTCTTCCGGACACTGAACCATGTCGAAGAATTTATCGAAATTATCAAGCCAATGAACAATATTAGTTGGTTCCGATGAACCCTCAAAAGTAGCAGCCTCTGACGAGAGATATCGCCAACAATCTGACTCACACCCCCAGTCTGTCCATGAAACGGCACCAGGAATCCCTGATGCGGTGGACCACGAATCATCGAGGTCTGCATGGTCTCCATTATCTGCTTCATCTGAGTCATCTGGGACATCATGCCACGCATAATAAGGAAAGGGTCGACGTGTCCACTCTCAGTCTGATCGACTTCTCGAGTATGACGTCCCGAAGAAGAATCAGTCGCGTAGGTAACACCACCGGCCAAACTTTGATCCATCTCGGCATCCACACGTGCATAAACATGAGGTTCTGAATTCCGGCCTGCTCTGCAGCCTTTACCCCCTCTGCCACGTCCTCGAATTCTTCTTTTCATACTGAAAGAATAACGTCCGATCATGATCACAGCTCAAATACACCTCAATGGCCAATCTAGAATGCTATGTCAATGGCCAAATACGAGTATACATATTCAACAGATAAACAATCATATCAATCATGCTAATCATAGCCAGTACAAAGCCCACACGCTCCAAAACAAATAATCATGAATCATTCGTAACACGAATGTCACATACAGTTTCAACAAAACATGTATAATCAATGTCATAATGAATGTATGAACATAAAGAGAATCGAGTCCTTACACAGGTCATACGAAGCTTCGAGGTCTTGAGATACTAGTCTTCACTGACGATGACTCGATGAAAGAATGACTCATACAGTCGCCCAACTATCATGACTCACAAAACCCGACTGTCCAGATTGTCATAACCTGATAGCCCCACTACTACTGCATCGGTAGAGCCACATAACTTACATACCAGGGTATCTCACAACCCAATTCTCTGATACCATCTTCTGTAACACCCCCAATCCCATTGGGTCATTATAGTGCCGTGGACCCCACACCAGGAGATCCACCAGGCAAACATGACTAAAAACACAACTCACAAAAAAGGGGAATCAGAGTCCCTACTATGACATCCGACATAATATTCCGATATGGAATTTCAACCACAAACACATGCCTACATGGCCCAAAATAGAATACAACAACATCCACGAGCCTTGCTCGGGTAATACAAATGACAATAACTGATGAAAACTGGAGTACTCCAAACTATCTGACCGACGTGAACACCAAAACATCTCGGACTAGTATCGCTCGAATGCCTCGTCGTCATCGTCATGCCCCTGTGTCTCAACTCTCTCCTCGCAAGCACCTAAAACATGAAAACATGTTCCGCCCCCACGGGGTCAGTCATCCAGATAATGAATATCAAATACATGTACAACATGATATGCATCCAAAGGCAGAATAAAAAGGTACAACAATGGTATTACGAGATGCTCACAAACCAATGTAAGAATCGAGCATTTGTGAAACACTATGCCTACGGCATACGATTGGTACCTGCTCAACAGGTTAGAACACATGTGCCCAACGGCGAATCATAAATATAGAACATAACAACGAATTACCCGAAGGTACACCAAACCAGAGCTGAAATAATTACGAATCACAATGCCCGAAGGCTCCAACAGAAATACCAGAACATCACAATGGCCTTAAAGCCCCTCAGCCGAAGCTGCCCAAAATATCATAATGATCTGAAAACCACTCAGCCGAAACTGTCAATCATCACAGTGGCCCGAAGCCAAAACAGCCCAAAGTTGTATCACATGAGGGTCGAAGCCACGGCACGAAGCTGTATCATAATGAGGGCCGAAGCCACGGCACGAAGCTGTATCACAATGAGGGCCGAAGCCACGGCACGAATCCGTATCACAATGAGGGCCGAAGTCACGGCACGAAGCCGTATCATAATGAGGGCCGAAGCCACGGCACGAAGCCGTATCACAATGAGGACCGAAGCTACAGCACGAAGTCGTATCACAATGAGGGCCGAAGCCACAACACGAAGCCGTATCACAATGAGGTACGAAGCCACGGAACGAAGCCGTATCACAATGTGGTCATCCAATGACCGTGACCTGCCGAGTTGCAGGTGTTGGGAAACCAACCACGAAGGTTCAAGCCCCACACATATCCATAATGAGATCACCCAGTGACCGCGACCTACTGAACTGTAGGTGTTGGGAAATCAACCGCGAAGGTTCAAGCCCCAAACTTACCCATCGAGCACTAGCCGCGACTAGCCTCCAAACGTAATTAATCTCGGACGACAATGATCCCAAGATTACCGAATTCACAAGAATAAAAGTGTGCTTCCTTGAGTCGGCCAACATGATGATAATAACTCACGGATGGGCACCGTCATCAGCGGTCCCAATTCAAATACCTCAACTATCTTAGAATGGCCAATCGATAACAACGATACAGCGGATGGAAAATATCTTCGACAGTCCCAATTCAATACATCGATTACCTTAGAATGGTCAATCGACAACAACGATATAACGGATGGGAAATGTCTTCGACAGTCCCAATTCAATACATCGATTACCTTAGGACGGCTAATCGATAACAATGATACAACGGATGGGAAATGTCTTCGACAGTCCCAATTCAATACATCGATCACCTTAGAATGGTCAATCGACAACAACAACACAACAGATGGGAATTATCTTCGATAATCCCAATTCAATACATTGATTACCTTAGAACGGTAAATCGATAAACAGTGATACAACGGATGAGAATTATTCTCGATAATCCCAATTCAATACCTCGATTGCCTTATAATGGTCAATCGACAACAACGACACAACGGATGGGAATTATCTTCGATAATCCGAATATAATACGTCAATTACCTTAGAATGGTAAATCGATAAATAGTGATACAACGGATGGGAATTATTCTCTATAATCCCAATTCAATACCTCGATTGCCTTAGAATGGTCAATCGATAACAACAAACAATTAGAATAAATGTCCCGATGCCTTTAATCGGCCACCAGAAATAGAGATGATATTCGAATATGTTAACGCCTTCAATCGGCCAATTACAGCATCAATAGTAAAATACCAATATCAATAACAATGATCACAACAATGCCTTAAACCGACATCAATTTCAACAACAATCGATACATCGATACCACGAATCGGTCATCGACAATAACATCAACAACGAGTATCTCAAAGCCCTGAACGGCTCTTGCCGAACAATAATAACATTTGGCATAATTTGCTAAGGGTATCGTATCAAACAATCCCCTGATATCACAAAATCATAGAGAGACCAAGTCTCGAAATGATACAACACATTCATACACATACATGATAACATTAATCTCATTGACTAGTACAAGTATAAAACTTGCCTCAAACCGAATGCGAGAAAGTCCTTCCACGATCAACATCCTCCCACGAAATGACGAAAAACAGAACTATTGTAGCTGCATGTAAGATTGCATATCCCTAGTGTAATATCCGGGGGTAATTTTTTTTTTCCCATTTCAGTATTGAGTTGTACGTATTCATTTGGAATTATACAAGTCTTGTTGTTTTGGACTAATATAATGTATAGTGTATTGGGATATTTCGGGATCGAAATATTTATACTCGTCATTGGTATTGTTTCGTCGTTTGGTTGTTGCTTGGAGAGTTTGGATTTTTGGCTAAGTATACTAGTCATAACGTACGGTACATGTATAACATTACGTACGCTATGGGCTGAGTATTACATACATTAAACCTATATGGTTACGTACATAATGAGTGGTCAGTCGTAGGAACCTTCCTCATGGTTAACTTTCGGATGGTGGCTCCCAGGCATCTTTGATCCGATCGACTATTGCAGTCAACGAATTCTTTACGTACGTTAGGAGGTTAGATTTACGTACGTTAATAATGCAGCTTGTTAACATATGTAAATGGTTGTTGTTTATGTACGTTAGGGTCTTCATATTTTTGGTCAGTTGATTCTGGACTAGCATTACGTACGTTAAGCTGTTGATATAGCGTATGTAATGGTCCTTACATACGTTATGCTTAGTTTATAGCGTACGTAATGTGTTTGTCAGATTATATATATTGGTTTTGTATTTCATTTCTTCACGAACCAAAATCGAGTTTCTCTCCGTAGAACCATCCCTCTGGACTTGTTCTTGATATTTAGCCTCTTCCAACATGTTTTTGGTCATCATAGATTGATTTGGAGCTTGGAGTTGGAAGTTTTTCTTACTCTGTAGTGTTTGGAGAGTTCTTCTTGTTCTTCATTGGTAAGCTCTCTTAATCTCTTGTTCTTCAAGTGATTTTCGAGTATGATGATGTTGTTGTTGTTTTCCTCGTGTAGTTGGTGATTGTTGGAATATATCATGATTCTTGATGAGTTTTTATAACTTGTGATTAAGAACATGATGATTATGTCTTGAGGAGTTTTTCTTGATGTTTTAGAATACTTGGAGGTTATAATCATGTCTAGGAAGGATTATGTTAAGATTTTTATATATTGACATAGTCTTGATATGATTATTGATGTTGGTGGTGTTCTTGAGGGTTTTTAACCATTTTTGTAAGGAATTATGATGAATTATGTAATGATTATCATAATCTTGAAATGGTTGATTTGAACTTGTTGATTAATCCAAATTCATGATGAATTGGTGATTGATTATTGTTTAGACATCATATTTGTTGAGATGATGATGTTATTGGGGTATTGATGATGATATTAGTGATATTATCATTTTGAGATGTTTAATTTGGTGATTGTTCTTAAGTGATTCTTGTTTAATTGTTTTCACAAGTGTTAAGAACGTAATGATCATGTTAATTGATTATTGAGGTGTTGGAGGATGTTAGAATTCATAGTTGGGGACTATGATATTCGTTTGTGTGGTTTGATCGATTCGTATTTGAGTCGGGATTGTTTCTGTGTTGCTTTCCTTTGATTTTGTGTTATTAAATGAATAGTATATCATTCAAGGTTGTTCGAGTACTTGTGATCGTTGGAACGTTGTTTAGACCGAACTCCACCCAATAGTATTAGCGTTACAGTCAGTAAATTGGATACGAACATGAGTTTCGGTATTTACGCTTATTTAGGTGTGTAGTCTATGTGCCGATTGTGCCGCCAAACGTACCAAACTGGTCTCTCAACATTAGATGGGCATATACATTGATTCTTTGAAATGCCATCTATATTAAAATCTTGACATGCGATCGTCATAACCGCAATATTTGCGAATAATCACTCTAATGAGACAATATTCCCGCCGTTAGGGGGAGATAAGAACGTAACTGTTCCAGAAGAACGATGTGAATTTGTGTGAAATGTTTCCACTATGTCTCATATGATCCACAAATGCACAATGTGTAATTACTGGGCACATGATATGCCAGAACGCATTTGTAATCAAGTTAGAGTGAAACGATCTTTTATTATTGCTGCAATGCCTGCAAGGATGGATGTCCCTGTATGACGCACGTAAATCCCTGAAGGATGTGTTAGTACGACTATAGCGGCTAGCCAGTTTAGTGTCCCTGCTCAGAAGAGAAGACGACCAATAGGTTCGATAGATTCATATCACTGGAGGAGGACTATTTCGGCAAAACCGAATCCATCAAACATCACAATATATTCTGACTCATCTCATGAGACTATCTCAGATCACGGCTTGTCCCAGAAGAGATGATATTGGGGGTCTCTCCCCCAGCAATACCTGATCTTGAGAATATAAAAGTCTCAATAAATTATGCATGCTTAAATGAGATTTGGAATCAAAATGAGATAATCATCGATGATATACTTGTATTTACGGTGGCCACTGAAATCATAACTAGGGATGGAATCGAACCTTATTCATTTGTTTGAATGTCAACAATGAGATTACTGGTAAAAAGGAAGCAAACAATTCAGGTTGAATTTAATTCCTTAATTAAGAGAAAGATATTTGGGCCTGAAGTTCCTACACCTCTTCATATTTAAATTATAGGATTCTATGGATATAAGGAAGTGTGATGAGAAAAACGAGATATAAAACTCGCGTAGTGGAACATATTTGCTCTCACGGCCGTGAGATTGATGAGGATGAATATTCCCTCATAATGGACATCATAAACGTTCCTACCTTTTCAATTTGGTAGTTTCCGAATAACTGAATATGCAGCTCATAAATGTGGTAACTGTTTATCTCTTTGGGGATCTTAACACAAGAGATATACAGTAGAAATTCCTGAAGAACTTAAGTACCCTATATAAATGGTTCTTGTTCACTTCAAACAATCACTTTAATGATTGAAACAATCCAGAAGAATGTTGTAAATCATTTGACTGAGAAGTATGAACCTAATTGGTGCTCATGAAGAGACCAAAGAGATACCTATATTCCTGAAGTGTGTATATATATATATATTCTAAGAACCATTTCGTCCAGCTGACGATACTGAAGAGATATATGGATGTTATTCATACAATCTCCACGATATTTTTTCTCACACTACCTATATATTATGATATGAGAAATATTCTTCTTTGTGTGTTGCATAAAATATTTGGGCAAGAAGAGGAAATTTTACTTCACATGTGAGCTCCAGAAGAGCAAGTCATAATATAGCAGATTTATTCACTAAATCTCCCCATGTATGAAAAATATATTCATGATATTGGAATACAAGATTGTTATCTTGAGGGGGAGATACAAGATTGTTATATCTATGTTCATATTATCCCCAATTTTATGAATGAATATTATTAAAATTCATATATGTCTTACAAGATTGTTATCTCTATGTTCATTCATATACGTGGAAAACTATTGTCTTCAGGGGGTGTCAACATCGAAAGAATCTTGTAGATTGGATCCTGAAGATCAATGATCGTACTCCTTTTTCCTTTAACTAAGTTTATCCCTCTAGATTTTTTTGTCGAGGTTTTCGTTCAGCATGAACATTAAAGCGTAATGTCCAAGGGGGAGTGTTGTAAATATATTATTTTATGGACATTACTTGCAGGATAACACACTTAATGGGCTAAAATGTCTAGTGGACTTTTAGAGTTATATCCCTATTTATTAGTATAAATATATCTCTTTTGATTGTATTCTTTAACTGATAAACACACAAATTATAGTGAATACTCTTCTGGCTTGGTATGCCCCCAGATGTAGTCATTATTGATGAACTGGGTCAACAAACCTGTTCTTTTGTTGTTATATTTTATAACAGTTATTTATTTCATAATTACTAATTAATAATTTAGATTACTAATATTTATTTATGAGTTCTCATTACTAATAATAAATATCATTTGTATATTTGTCGGATGTAGCTCTTGGGCAATACTGATAAAAGTTTTATTCTTTACCGGCTGCCAATATATCTTTTCCTGACCAATGGGAGTTCTGAATCACTTACTGGTAATTCAAAATAGACGATATAAATAATTGTTACTTGTCTTTTCCTAGAGCGGCGTGCGGTTGGTTAGCATAAATTGTACTCCCTCCGTCCACGATCAATGTTCCCCAATTTTTTGGGTTCGGATTTTAAGAAATGTTAGGTGAGTATGATATGAGTAGAGTTTGGGTCCCACATTAAAAGTAATTTAATGTTAATTAATTTGGTTAAATAATTTAATATGTGGGTTAGCGTGGTAAAATGTGTAAATATATAAAAATTATAAGGATATTTTAGTAAATTGTATTGTGGGGTAGTGTTTAAAAATAGAAAGGGAACATTTTTTGTGGACATACCAAAATGACAAAAAGGGAACATTGATTGTGGACGGAGGGAGTAGTATATTTTATGACCGACATTCACTAGAGCGGCGTCCGATTGGTTAGCATGAAGCAGCCTGAAATAACCAATTTTGATAATTTAAATTAGCAGCGGGAACTCCAAATTATAAATACTTATTCATTTACACCTTCATCATTAACAGACTAAAAAAACTAATAAACTCGTGCAGCCAACATCATCTACAAACTAAAATAAAATCCAATCAACATCTATTAATCAGATATAATAGTGAGCGACCACCATCATCATCTTCTTCGACCGAACCTTCCTGCTTCGCCCAAAAAAAAGGAGAAATCTAGCCGTCGAATCAGAAACGCGATTGCTAATTCGCAGTCACCAGGGTCGTCGTTGTCAATTTGTCGTTCATCGATCATCTTCTTCCTCTTTACCTCCAGTTTTTGTCATCATCACATCATGCAATTTCGTGTGTATGTTTCCGATATAGAGAATGAGGACGTAGCCATGTTTGTGAACGAATTTGGGTGTGTTTCAGGAAAAAGAAAGAAGAAAATGGTGAAAATAGAGAGGAGGAAGTATGAGGAGAAACAATAATAAGATGAGGGAGAGAGAACTGAACGAGATAGAAAATTCTAGGTGAGTAAAATTGCGCCTTACCCATCCACTTAGTTTTTTTTTACATATTTATATACTTCATTCGTTCTCTTATTATAACAACATTTTTGCTTTTTATACTGTTCATACTCTCTCTCTTTGAACATCGTTTGTAATTTATATGTATGGCAAAAATAGTCATATAAGATCTTGTTATATTCGTCTCGAAATATATTTTTAAAATATCAATTTTTAATTTTTATAAATTCATAATTAAAGATATCACTAGTTAAAGTCGTGCATTGGCAAACGTGAAAGTCCATATGTTAACAGAGGTAGTAAAATTTATAAATTAATTACAAATATCTAACACAAAAAAAATAAGAGTAAAGTGCACTTTGTGTACCTGAACTTTACTCAAGACACCACTTGAAACACTGAATTTTACTATCTATCACTTGCAATACTGAACATTCACTTTACTTAAACTTCGTGTACTGTCGTCTATCTGTTACTAACTCCGTTAAAAATACAGGGATAAAAATGTATTTTCAAAAAAACAATGGAAAAAAAATTCCTTGCTCAGCACATTGGCCGTACTGTTGGCCGTAGCTGCCCCCTGAAATTTCTCTCTCTCTCTCTCTCTCCCTCCCTCTCTCTCTCCCCTCTCTCTCTCTCTCAATCAAAGAAATCGGGTAACAGAAAACACACACGCACCAAATTCTAGATCTGTCACACACACACGCACTGCGAGTCGCACGAACACGCACACACACGTACAAGGCGACCGACGATAGACCAAGTTAGAAAGCGGCGGCGGAGAAGTAGCAGCAACGTCTGGAGGGGTTCACGCCACTTGTTTGGATTTGGCTTGGGGTGATGAGTTCTGCCCATATCATATTGATAAACCCCACTGTGTCTCCAGAGCCCCAAACCTTCTATGTTCTCTCTCTCTCTCTCTCTCTCTCTCTCTCTCTCTCTCTCTTCACGCTTGGTCACATCTGAACAATGGAAGACAAGTCCTCAATGCTAAGTTCCTCTCCGACCTCCACCAAATACTCCGCCAAAACCACACAAGAACTCGTCGTCGAAGGGCAAAAGCACCTGGAGGAAACAATCGGATCCGCCTTCTTGATCCTCTCCGCCATGAACGACGAGCTCTGCAACCCCGCCTTATGGTCCACCACCGCAACTCCTCCTGACGATCCTGCTAATATGAGTACTGGACACGATCCGAACGGCGACGTATTGTCGGAATCCTCTTCTGCGTCCTCCTCGTCCCAGTCCCATCATCAACATCATCATACTAGGTCGGACATCGGCGGTGGGGCCCCTCGACGAAGCTAGACAGCAGTTTAAGTCCTCTGTCGCGTCGTTGAGGTCTGTCCTCGTCGCAATCTCGGATGTGCAAAAGGTAGGTTTTTGCTCTTCATTTCCATTCAGTTTTTTTTTGCTTCCCTGGTAGTTGTACGTTGTCCTTTTGTGCTTCTACTCTCTGATTTTGTATATACAAATTTCACTCTGGGTTTCTCTGCTGATATTTGAATGACTGGGTGGTGTGGGGCTTCTAGCAGCTATACCTGATGTTTGTTGATATTGAGGAAGAAGATGGAGGTTTTGTGTAAATTATGTGAAGTGTTTTTTTTTTTTGAAAAGACGAATTTACCCCCTGTATTTTTAACGGAGTTTGTAACAGATAGACGGCAATACACGAAGTTTAAGTAAAGTGAATGTTCCGTATTGCAAGTGATAGATATTAAAATTCAGTATTTCAAGTGGTATCTTGAGTAAAGTTCGTGTACACAAAGTGCACTTTACTCATAAAATAATTACAAACTTGACATATTTGATACTTGTAATTAATAGTTTGATTAACTTACATAATACAATTGGATATCAGTTGTTAAATATCTAATGTCTCAACTTCTAGTCAAGTATGTTGAATTTAAATACCTGATATATTGTATTTGGATACCAGCTCAAGTCGTGATTTTTGTAATTAATTTACTATGTGTTATTTCTGTAATATTTTTATAAAATATATTGGATAGTGATATTTGTCCATCCAATTATGCGCTACAGGTGTCCGACCCTCTCAGTCTCTTAAATAGCATGAGACCCTCTAAATTCAATAATTGATTTGAACACTGCCCCTAGCTCATTTTCCATCCATTTACAACTAACGGCCTTAGTTAAACCTTAGTTACCTTCATTAACCACAGTTTAAGCAATTAAATCTTAAAAACAATACAAATATTAAACATATTTAAAATTATAATAATAGGACATAGAATCAGAAAACTATAAAATTGTCAAAGAGCTTAAAATAATTATATGCAATTGAAAAAAAAGCAAAATTTTAATATAAAATATATAAAATTGATTAAATGTCAAAATATATTAAAACAATAAATAATTTGACATAGAATCGTAAAATATATAAAAAAAATTCAAAAGGTCTTAAAATGATTATATGCAGGAAAAAAAGGCAGAATTTTTATAAGAAAATATATTTTTTAATTCTCCCCTTCATTTTTGAATTTTTTATTATTATTTTTTTGAATTTTTTTTTCCTTTTATTTTTGTGGTAAAATAGTTTGTTGGTGAATATATATATATATATCTAATTAAAGATTATATTGAAAATTTATATGCATTTTTCTGCAGCAAAATATTGTCCACTCTCATATACAGAGAGTGTATTACATGTACTATTTTTGTCGGTAAGGTGTCTTGTGCAACCGTTCTAAAGAATTCAGGGGGTCTCATGCCATTTAAGGGGATTGAGGAGGTCTGACGCCTATAAGACATAATTGGAGGGGCTATGACGCAATTTTCTCATTAAAACTGAGGCGCAAAAATCAAAAAAATAGCTTATAGTTCGAGTGTATTATTTCTGTTTATTTTGTTACTTGTAACAGTTTGATTTTACCACTATTTCATATATTAACATCCCATTTTGTACATATATAGCAATAAACGTGAGTAAAATGATGTTAGACTTCTCCCACCCAATATTATTTTTTCCCAATTTATGCTAATATATTATTAGAAATTTACTTAAATATATTAATGGCCAGAAATTTTCATCAAACGACAGAATAATGTGGCAAGTATATAAAAATAAAGGTTAGTACTCCCTCATGTTCTAATTATATACCGTTTTGACTCCACATTATTTATAATTTAAATAATATTTTGCACTTTAATTGTAATTAGATACTCTTTCGTCCCACAAGAGTATGCTCATTTTTTATGGCATGGTTTTAGTAAAAGTTAGGTAGTAGTAGTTTTGAGTGGAAAAAGGTTCATAATTTTTGTTGTAGAAGTATGTTAATATTGTTGGTGATTAATTAAAGAATTTATTGTTGTGAATAAGTTGAAAAGGTGAAGTAAAAATATAAAGGGTATTTTCTAAAAATAGAATGGACACACTCTTATAGGACGGATGAAAATGACAAATTGAGAATACTCTTATAGGATGGAGTGAATATGTTTCTTGCAAATTTCTCCTTAAGATCATTAAAATTAACTTAGATAGTAATAACCTCTAGAGTCTTTTTGAGATTTTTAATGCAATTAACTAAAAGGTATAGTACAAAACCAATAATTTTCTTAGTATTTGTCAATTGAGCAAAATGACAGTTTAAATAAAAGGTAGTGTATACTCCAGAGGTATTTTGGGTAGAATTGGTAAGAAAAAATGGGCTTTGGTCACAAAATTTAAGTATTGCGGTATTAACTCAAATTCTCCTTGTACTCGTGGAAGATAATATCGTGCAATATAATGTACCGTGGATAACACATTAGTTGTGATTACATAATAAATCAATTGTGATTATGTTATTGAGTTAGATTTTTGTGTAGTTATATTATATATTATTATCAACTGTAAATATGCTAGTATATCTCACACCGTGGTGTGGGATATACCAACTCATATTCATGAGGTGTTTCCCCTTAATTACCACGGTACTCCATTTAATCTTGCAAATCTTATTCCAAGGTAAAAGTACATGAGCGACAGCTACCATATATACCAAACAAAAAAAAGTAGTGAGAATTTTAATTTTATTTAAATTTAAAAAAAAAATATACAGTAAAAAAGGAGATCGCCACGCGTATGAATATTCATCAACTGTTAAAAGAGCCCAAACATTACATATGAAGGAAAGAATGAAATTTTTTCATTATATTACTATAGGAAAAAAAAACAAAAAAAAAAGTACCGCTAAATATGCCAACATCTGGTTGAACGGAGCTGCCTTCAACTAACCAACCAGGTCAAAAAAACAACCAAAGGGAACAAGATCAGCAACAGACGTAACTACGTGACCTGAACATGAAGCTCAGCGTTTTATAAAGTTAATACAAAGTCAAGACCAGATCCCATCGCAGCAAAGCTCAGAATCTATCTTGGATATTTGTTAGTTTCCTCCCGAAGAAGCCGGACCAATAAGCTTTGCTCATCAGTAGGATTCTCGTTTTGTAGAATACTGTACAACGTATGAAGTTCCTCTGGATTTGCCTTCTTTAATAAGCCATGCAGTATTCTCTCAAACCCAGCATCAGACTTCAGGCCAAAGTCACCACTATGGTCTGTTAATTGAGATTCCTGAGGAATCCGCATAAGGGGCCGTGGTTCCCAGTATTTTGTACAAACTTGATTCTTGTCCATAGCCTGAATTACCTGTGCAAGAAAAGGAATATATATATATATATATATATAGAGAGAGAGAGAGAGAGATCAGAATCATCACTGAAACAAATGTCAACAGAAAAAAAATAGAAGTTACAAAATCACTGCAAAAAACTTGAGGTTTGATCCGTCTTGTGTCTCCCTGGAACATATGCAAAGAATTTCCAAAACCCTCCCTTATATTCATTAAACTATTATAGTATTCAATTTTCAAATTTATTTTATTGTAATTTTTAAACTCTGCCCGGATAAAAGAGGAGGGTTGCGGTAGGTTAGTGACAGCCAGCGTAAAACTCGTCATATCCCATGGACATTAATCAAACTTTGAAAATCGTTGGGGCATCTCCTCAGAAGCGACGCACTACATTTCATAGGCCCAGGTGCAGTGATAAGTACGCGAGGGTTGCTAGGTCTTTGCCCAGAAGCGGCGCGCCACCTTTACATCTGAGGGTGGTGTCGAAAGAGTAAGAATGCGCTGCACTTCATAGGCCCGGGTGTAGTGGAAAATATGCAAGGGTTGCTAGGTCGTCGCCCAGAAGCGACGCGCCACCTCGAAGTATAGGTGTGGTGTCAAATGTGCAAGAATCCTTGCAGCGTGAACGGGGACAGACAGAGAAGTTAGTTCATGCGGCTAGTAAGGGTAGTAAGGTGCAGTTTGGAACTTGGAACGTTGGCTCTTTGACGGGGAGATCAGCAGAAGTGGGGGAGGTTATGAAAAGGAGGAGGATTCACATAATGTGTCTACAAGAGACTAAGTGGGTTGGCGAGAAGGCAAGAGTGTTAGCTCCTTGGGGTAAGCTTTGGTACTCTGGAAAGGATAAAAGTAGAAATGGGGTGGGTATCGTCATTGATAAAGAATTCATTGATGATGTGGTGGAAGTGTCAAGAAAGAGCGATAGAATAATGAGTATTAAGCTTGTGATAGGGAATGAGTTTCTAACTATCATAAGTGCTTATGCAACACAAGTAGGATTGGATGCATCTATCAAACAAGAATTTTGGAAAGATTTGGAAGAGGTTGTCGAACGAATTCCGATGGGTGAGAAATTGATCATTGGTGGTGACCTCAATGGGCATGTCGGTGTTAGCAGAGATGGCTTTGAGAGCATTCATGGTGGCTTTGGTTTTGTGGATAGGAATGAAGCAGGAAATGGTATATTGGATTTCGCATTAGCTCATGACTTGGGTATTATGAACACTTGATTCGAGAAAAGGGACTCTCATTTGGTGACATATAGAAATGGAGGTAATGCAAGTCAGATTGATTTCTTTTTAGTAAGGAATGTTTGGAAGAAAAGTTTTACTAATTGCAAGGTGATACCCGGTGAGAGTGCTGCAACGCAGCATAGGGTTGTGGTGCTTGACTTTCGAGGTAAGAGGCACTTAAGAAAGAGTAGACCACAAGTTGACCCTCAAATTAAGTGGAAGCTCCAAGGGGAGAGTCGACATACTTTTGTGGCTAAGATTGCTGATAGTGGTATTTGGTCTGATTGCACGGAGATGGATATAGATTCGATGTGGAACTTGTTGGAGCAGAACATAAAGGAAGTTGCAAAAGGAGTCCTAGGAGAATCTAAAGGAAACAGACCATCAAGTAAGGACACATCTTGGTGGAATGATGAAGTTAAGCAAGCGATAAAGACCAAACGTGAATGTTATAAAGTCCTGGATAAATGCTCGAGCGATGAGAATTATGAGAAGTACAAGAAAGCTTGAACAGAAGCTAAAAAGGCAGTGCGAAATGCCCGATCAAAGGTCAATCAAGAATTATATGCAAGATTAGATACAAAAGAAGGGGAAAAAAATATCTATAAACTTGCTCGAATGAGAGAGAAGAAGACGCGAGATATTGGAAAAGTTAAATGTGTAAAAGATACTGACCAAAAAGTTTTGGTTCAAGATAAAGAGATAAAAGAGAGATGAAGGTCATACTTTGATATCATATTCAATGGCCATCAAGAACAAGATATTGGGAGTTTAAACATACCCTCAAGTATGGTTAACCGAGAGTTTAAGAGGAGAATTCAAAAGGGTGAAATGACAATTGCATTGAAGAAGATGGGGTCAAAGAAAGCAGGACCAGATGGTATACCTATTGAAGTTTGGAGGTGTTTTGGGGGAGAGAGGGATCGAATGGGTAACTATGCTTTTCAATAAGATTTGGAGAAGCAATAAGATGCCATCAGCATGGAGGAAAAGTATTCTCGTCCCTTTGTATAAGAACAAAGGTGATGTTCAAGATTGTTATAATTATCGCGGAATTAAACTAATGAGTCATACCATGTAGTTGTGGGAACGAGTGATTGAACAAAGGATCAGGAAATATGTGAAGATAACAGAAAATCAGTTTGGATTTATGCCTGGAAGATCGACCATGGAAACAATTTATCTTATCCGGCAGTTGATGGAACATTATCGAGATAAAAAGAAAGATCTACATATGGTTTTTATTGATTTAGAGAAGGCATATGATAAAGTAGCAAGGGAAGTACTTTGGTGGGCCTTAGCAAAGAAGGGTGTATCGCGGAAATATATATGGGAGGACAGAATAATTCCCTATTACGATTGGGGTGCATCAAGGATTTGTTCTTAGTCCTTTTCTCTTTGCCATAGTCATGGACGAATTGACGAGAAATTCAAAATGGCGTTCCGTGGTGTATGATGTTTGCAGATGATATTGTGTTGATCGATAAAACGAAGGTTGGAGTGCAACAGAAATTGGAACTTGGGAGGGATACTTTGGAAGCTCGAGGCTTTAGGCTGAGCAGAAGTAAGACTGAATATATGGAGTGGAGGTGTGACGAAAATAGTGATAGAGAAGCGGGGATGATCACATTTGATGGGAAAGTTGTTCATGGATCCACTTTCTTTCGGTATCTTGGATCTATTATCCAAAAGGATGGAGAGCTAGATGGCGATGTGGCTCACAGAATAAAGGCCGGGTGGTTGAAGTGGAAGAGTGCCACAGGGGTTTTATGTGATCCTGACATGCCTCATAGATTAGAGGGTAAATTTTACCGCACGGCAATTAGGCATGCACTGTTATATGGCACCGAGTGTTGGGCTGTAAAACAGTGTCACGTTAAAAAGATGAATGTGGCGGAGATGCGTATGCTACGATGGATGTGTGGTCATAAAAAAAAGGATCGGCTCAGAAATGAGGTGATTAGAGAGAAGGTAAGAGTTGCGGCTATAGAAGACAAGATGATGGAGAATCGATTACGATAGTTTGGTCATGTGAGAAGAAGGCATGTTGATGCCCCAGTGAGGAGGCTAAAAAGTTGGGGAACAAGTAATGTTGTGAAAGGTAGAGGAACACCCAAGAAAACTTGGATAAAGATGATTGAAAATGATATGCGGTTTCTTGGAATTGGAGAAAGTATGGCGATAGAGAGGCAAATGTGGCGGGAAAAAATACGGATGGTGGATGGAATCTGATTCTTTTTTTTTTTATTCCATGTTATCTTTTAATTTATTTTTCAGCATTTTTCATTTTTTTTTTCTTTTTTTTTTAACGTTCATTCTCTTTTTTTATTTGTTTTTTTCTCTACTTTTTTCCCTCTTTTTCTCCTTTTATGTTATTTATGTAACGATCATTGACGGTTTCAAAGTTTGATTCATGTTAGCCGACCCCAAATCATTTTGGACTAAGGCTTAGATGTTGTTGTATTTTTTTGTAATTTTAAAACTTCTGTGGGAGACTGTAACTACTACAGACCTAAAAAGGTAGTTTTCGTAATTATCCAAAATACTATCATTAATGATTTGTTGCTAGTATTATCAAATTTGAAATATTTTAATTGAACTCCGTTCCTACTAGACCATTGAATAAATCAAGAAAAGCAGCAAATCCTGCTCTTTCAAGATTCAAACATTAGAAACAAACAAATCAGTTGTAGCTAGTTGAACAGACATGCCTGCATAATTGCTGGCGAAGAGAAGCCAAACATGTCCATGCCATCAAGACTCCCAGGAGGCTGCAAAGGAGGAAGATTCCCTCTTTGTAACCTATGTTGCTTTGCAATCTCATTATTTACTCGCTCTCGAACCATTTCCCAGCATCTGCTTGCCGATTCATGAATAAATACCTCACTTGGACTGTGCTCAACAGATACCTAAAAATATCAGCTTTTTAGTCACGTAAGAAATTGAACAACCATATCAGGCCATCTGTGCATCGCTTAATATGGTACTTTTTTTGTAGTTCTCTTTTTTTTTTTTTTTTTTGGCATCGCATTTAGAAGTCATTCATGAAAATGAGAAAGAATTCTGCTATGCTGTAAAGCATAAAAACTAGTACAATTACCATAAATAAAGGTCCATCCCGTCCAGCATCCAAAATCTCTGAAACATAAAAGCTGATTTTTGTTGGATCAACAACATCTATATACCTGACCCGACTTCTAAATCCTGCATCCAACAGAAAACAAGCTTCACTTGCATTCAGTCCAATTAAAACTGCACAGAACGTACAAATTCAAATGGATGATCACTATGGATACCACACGTACCCTTTGGGTATATAGCCCTACTATCACACCATAATTTTCCAGCACGCACAGCCCCAAAGTCCAATGGTTCAACATTGCAATTGATTCTCCTCACTACTTTCGCAATACGAGGCCCCTTCTGACGATAATATCTGTCCAAATTATGCGGGTGAATTCCAGATGGGCTTGATACTGTCGCCATGCTATCGATGGATCTCAACTCTGCATCCTCCTCCAACTTTTTACAAGTATCTTCTCCTTCTAAATTTTCATTATCAACTAGTTCCTTGTGTCTCAAGACATCTACTTTAGCATCTGGGAAGGTCGAGGAAAATTTAACAGAAGTGCTCGATTGATTAGCTCCAAGAAACCTTTCATCCTCAACTTTTATACAGGCTGAACCATACTGCTTTGTTTCGAGCGCTACAGATGGATGAAAAACAGTGGTTGTTGTGTTGTTAATAGAACTATCTAGATTCACCATATTTGTAGACTTTCGGGAAGTCCCTGTTGCGCAAGAAGGTTCTTTACTGGGTTCGTCTCCCTCATCATCACTCAGGAATATGACATTTTTGTTTTCAGTGTACGATGACTGCCCTTCCAATTTCTCCAAAGCTAAGTTACCTGAAGAAGCTATCTTAAGGTTGTTGACTTGAGAAATCTGACACAATGATTTTTTCTGTTTGGAGGCCGGCTGTAAAGAGTTCTCCTCTTGGCATGGGAAACTATAGTTGGCTAAGTCAACCTTTTCCAGAGCCAATACCACCACTGGCGACTTCACATTTTGAGAAGAGTGAATGCTGCCAATATATTTTGTCTGCTTTTTTGTTGAAGTATCTACTTTGGGTGGCGAACATAATCCTTCAGATGGCACAGGAATTTGTGAATTGTCTTTGGAAACATAAGAACTTAAAGCAAGTCCCAGATCAAGCCTTGCCCATCGATATACTGCACTTAGTTTCCCCTCCAAAGCTTCAACCAACATTTTCAATTCATTGATGTCATAACGGAAAAGGAAAAACTTGGCACTCCATGAACAAGAGCACAACTGTTTTGCATGATTCAAGCATGCATATTTCTGTGGTGAACAGTGGTGGCAACCCGCAGCAGATAGATGCAGATCAAAGAGGCATACACAGCATTCCCGCTCGCTATGAGCATCAAAGGAGCTCTCCATCTTCAGTGTCTGTGATGATTTGCAAAGGAAGTCCCTCCTCACCCGTTCCATCTCAACTCGAGTCTAGACATAGTATAGAATAGATGAGTCAAAAACTGAGTTAAAAGTAAGATAGACATATACAGAGGTTACTATACAGAAGCATGATAACAATTTGAAGAAACATAAAGACGGGGTATGTCCTGTCATGCCCTAAAGGTTTAAAGAGTCTGCATATTTTGACATCAAGCAACGAATATTGAAACAAACCATAAACTAAAAGAGTTTAAACATACTTTGAGTGTTTTGGATACAATCCCATCCTTTCCACAGACTTCCTTCCATCTTAAATTATTCGAATCATACTTCCTGAGTAAATTACATTCCCAATTTGCTTTCACAGCTTCTCTAGCCGCACCAAGCAAAAGTTTGTCATGTGAAATCGAAGTTTGTCTGCCTTGCTCACGGTAGAGCTCGACGGCATTTTGTCCATGTGGCAACCAGTCAACAGGAGCAACATTAACTGCCTCAGCACAGTTAAAACCACAGTTGAATCCAGCATGGTATGCTCGAGGGAAGGTCAGCACAAACTCTCCTGGATTCTGAACACACCGATAAACAGGCACTCCCTCAGATCTAAGGACTGAAGGCGAAAGTTGGGTGACCTGCACATTATTTAAGATATAGAATGTGTACTCCAAAAACTACATAAAATAAAACAATATATATAATAATTATAATAATAATAATAACAATAACAATGACAATAATAATAATAATAACTAGAATTGAATGGCTTCACATTCTCCTATATAAAATGGGTCTCAAATCCAAGAATTCTAATGCCATAACAGACCATCAAAACATAAGCAGAAGGCGAGGGGAGGAAAAATAATTTTAAAGCTGTGTGCTATTTATTTGTTGTAGATTGTTGAGAATATGTGTTACCAACTGATAACAGAATGCCTTGGCATGATACATCATCATGTGAATCATAGGCAGATTATTGTCAGTGTAGACACGGGATTAATATATAAAAGTTGCAAGTGATTTTAACCATCTGACCTCTTCTTAATCTGAAAAAAGCTTGTCAAAACTTGTGGTGTCATAAAATTAATTATTCTCACCTAATATTAAATTAGAAAGTCTTTTGAACTATGGGTTTTGTTAATTTTTTAGCAGTTCCTTCATTGATGGAATCCATCCTTACTCCAATAGACTTGGTCAAAATTCAGCATACACGATCACTATTAGGAAAAAAGGGATCTCCAGAAACTATGAAATATCAGGAATATACTTGCAGATTTTAACATCGACAGAACTTTAAATCCCAAGAACAGTTAGCACCAACAGTATGAAATTGCTCAATTCCCAACCTGGCATCTCTCATAAAGCAGTGACAAAGGCACAAAGCTTACCAACTTATGGAGCAAGTCAGGCTGTTCTTCAAAAAGATTGGGAAGATGTTTCCTCATAGCTGCCTCCAGTTGCAGGGCATGTGATCCCGGAACACCATACCAAATCTTTTGAGCTCCCCAATGCATGTAATTAATTGAATACAAGTGATGATCCTCAACATGCTGTTGCCAACTTAACAATATATCAGAAATGAATTTAAGGAGAAACTACGGCCCTTATAGTGATACAAATTTATTACCTATTGCAATAAAATTAATCAGCAAAATGACAAAAATCAGGAAAAGCTTGTGCTAGAACACATTCTTTTAATAATTATGTGAAGGGGTACATCTTCAATTCTATTGGTATTGATGACAAGAAATATTGCTTCAAGAAAATGTTATTATGCCAATAAATACTAGCAATCTTAATGGACGAGCATAAAATTAACGGTAGACCTTGTGTGCCCTGGCTCAAATAAGTTTTATACATGCTTCAAGCTACTTGTCTAATTGATAAACTCTTTTATGCAACGCGATTACACAAGAGCTCCAATGCAACCCCATTACACAAGAGCTCCAAGAACAGGCTATTGTTATTAAAAAAAAAAAAAAGGCTGGAGAAGAAACACCTCTCTCTACTACAATTACTTTGGTCTTTTCATCTAAATATATTTCAATGATCTCTCATCCGCACCCTAATCCCAACTATGTTGGGTCGGTTGCATGAAAATTATAGTGTCAAATAATGGTCAAAATTGGTTAACACTATTATACACTCATGCAAAACACATAGTTAGGCCCTGTTGTTTTGGACTTATTTTTCAGATTTTCGATTCGATTCGATTCGATTCGAGTCCATTCGATTCGATTGATTCAATTGATTCGAGTCCATTCGATTGATTCGATTCAATTGATTCGATTCAGCTCCGTTCTTCTTCTTCTTATTTTTATTATTAATCTTAATTATTATTATTGTTATTATTACTAATAATATTACTATTATCGTTGTTGTTAATTACTATTATTATTATTTACCATTATTATTATTATTATTATTTACCCTTAATATATATTTCAGTTCAGTTCAGTTCCGTTCCGTTCCGTTCCGTTCCGTTCCGTTCAGTTCAGTTCAGTTCCGTTCCGTTCCGTTCAGTCCAAAAGAACAGAGCCTTACAAAATTTTTCTTTCTTGCTTGCATACCAGGGGTTCACACAGAGACTTAGAGCATAGCTACAAAATTGCAAATTAAGTGTTTTCTGATTATTCGCCAAGTACTCTGTGACGGATACACTTATCCAGGACCATATAGCATACAAGTGAAGATGATTGTTTCCTTACCCAACAAAATGAAGAAAAACACATTCCTACGTACAGCCAGGGAACCAGAACACCAGATATATCAGCACTTTCAAATGAGAGAACAGAACCAGGAAGTCTAGGGAAGTTATTCAAGTTCCATCCGGAGTTAATGTACTTGATGTCACAAGCAGAAGCAACTTGTTGCGTATTTTTAGGAAACCCACTGCCAAATGCTCCAGTTTCCACATCGGCCCCATAGAGCACCTTCAAAGGAATACAAATTGTTAAGACTCGTTAAGAAAAAGGAAAAAAATTAAGGCCTCCAAAGACTTGATAGTTTAAAAGAAAAACATAAACACAAAAGAAAAGTAAAGAAAAAAATCTCTATATGATATCTGCGTTGAAAATTACCTCAATTTCTTCTGTTGGTTTCTCCACCATCCGCCAATATTCTCCCTCAATGTCCTCTACCAAAGGCTCCCACTGCTTGTCAGGCACAGGTTCTTTACAGCCAGGATTAGAACTATTATTATTTTTCCTGAAGTACTGAGCCTTGAAATCATCAGCATATTTCTGAAATGCATCCAGGGTAAAATCTGGACCGGGTTCAAAGCCAAAATTCTGAAGCGGGACTTCAAGTGGCTCGTTGATATCATTTGTATTGCCAACTCTGCTTTTATGACATCTTCTCTTCTTCGTCCTCTTGTCATGATTGATTCTCATTGAATCTCGATTCTGAAGTTTGTCGATCCGTTGGATACGAGATTTGAATTTAGACGTTTGCCATATATCCCTCTCCTTGAGGGGACAAGGAGGTTTCCATGAAGAGGGTGATACTATGCGGCAGATTCCATATTTTTCTGCTTCAGACCGTATACTTGAAATGTATTTTAAGGAATCTTCAAACTCCTAAAAGTAAGATATTTATCAAAATCGTATGTATGTACTAAAACTAAAATTTAAACATGAACAATAATAAGTGGGTTAAAAATATGTTGGTAAAAGGAAGCGCAGGAACAACAAGGACCTCAGTAGAAGGATAAAAGACAGGAGCATCCTCGAGATAAGGTCTGCGGGCCTCCTCTGGATGCCATTTTGCAATAACCTGTTCAAAATCATTTGAAATTATCTTAGGGTGATGCATGCAAAACTAACAACAATTCTAAGTGTCAAACTATTTCACCCAATTTACGGTAAGAACATTTGCAAGCGGGAGATCAACCTATAATGCTTAGACAACTGCCATTTCACAAACTGTGTGCAGCATATCAGTGCCAAGTAATATCACGGAATCGATAAAATTAGGCTGATATCAGAGAAATAGTACATGTTTGAAAAATGAAGAAAAAAAATAATGTCTGACACTTGTGTTTCATTAATTCTCCAACATTGAGATAGGCTTGGTTTTGTAACACTGACCCTCTGGCAGTCCTTACATGCTTCACACCCACGGATGACCCCTTTTGGAAGCCAGTTCCTTAAGCGCGTGCCCTGAGAATATAGAAGATACATGATACGACGACTTGTCATTATAAACCCACAAAAGAGTCATGCACACTTAATTGTGAACCATACTTGGTCAACCTCCTCAGACTCAAATTCATCACCCGAACTGCTACCGGACTGCTTGACCTTCACCGATGGTCTACGTTTAAGAGACTTGGTGTTTTTCAAGCTGTCATTAGAGTCATCTACTGTTTCCAACCGTATGTTTTGTGCTTCAGACGCACTAACGGACCTAGAGTAACTACCAACTTGATTACCCTCCATCTTCTTCAAAGTGAAGGGTACAAGTGACTCAAAACCAGGAGGAATTGAGAGGCTTTCCATGTTATCTCCTTCGGCGCAACGAATAACGAGTTATGTGCCCATTATCACTGAGAAACCAAAGACAGTAAAATGCATAAATAAAAGGAACAACTGTTTCCAAAAATACGAGTTGAAGCTATAATGAAACAAAAAACAAGGAACATAAAGAAACACTTGGAATAAAATCATCTACTAAAAAGGATTTGAAATGCCAACAGCTAAATTATAGATTGCCAATAATATCGTGACCAGTGTTTTAAAAAACGGAAGACTCGTACGAGTCGACTCGCGAGTCGACTCGAGGCGGACGCCCGGCGAGTTAGGGCGTACGAGTCTTCGTTTTTTGCAAATCGCCCGAGTCTTTTGATTGAGGCGGACGATTCGACTCGATGCGAGTCGACTCGCTTGAGGCGGCCGAGTCTGTCCCCTTTTTATTTTATTAGTTTTTTGACTTCCTGTCCTCTATTTTCTGTCTTTTCCCGTTCTCTCTTTTCTATCTCTCTCTGTGACCGATCCCAAACTCGACTCTCCCTGTCTCTCGCCTGCCGCGACTCCCTTTGCCGCACCTCCCTCTTCTCCCGTCGGAGTCGGACGCATCTCTCTTCAGGTATGTGTTTATTTTTGTTTTTCTTTTCCCTCTCATCCAGTTCTGATTATCCCCGAACAATGCATCTTTTTTTTTTTTAATTTAGAATTTAACTTTGTTAAAATCTCTTGCTTTTATTTTCTTAATTTCTTACTTTTTCTAAAAACATTTTTAGCTTATTAATTAGATTTGTTTTGGTAAACAGCTCTAAAAAATTTTCATAAACAACTCGTTTTTTTTTCCTGGTAATCAGCTCTAAATTTTTTCCTAAACAGCTCGTTTTTTTTCTTTTGGTAAACAACTCGTTTTTTTTTCCTGGTAATCAGCCCCAACTTTTTTCCTAAACAGCTCTTTTTTTTTTTTTGGTAAACAGCTCTAAAAAATTATATAATCTACTTACTAACAAAACTATATACTAATTTATAAACTTTTTCATTTTATTATGCATAAAGGAAAGAGATTGTTGGATGAAGAAAGTGAATGGGAGGATCTTGATTCGGAAGAGGAGGATGATAGGGTGATTAGATATGACGACTCCATGAATGATCTTTTGAGTGGTGATGAAGACGGAAATGAAGAATTTGATGAGTTTTTCAAACCATTGGGCACGAATGATTCCTTATTTAAATAGGCTACGAGGGAAATTTGATTGTGCTATTTTGTTCTTGTCACGACTTTTGGTTCAAAGACGCTTTTTTTGTCTTGTTTCTATCGGTTTAACGATGAACTATGTATTGGCTTTGATGTTTTTATTCTAGGTTTTTGTTACAGTAGCAGTAGTATTAAGTATTGTTGTTGAACTTTGTTTTAGATAATTTTTTATATTTTTTTTTAATTTTTTCGTTTCAACAAAGCTGAGGCGTACGCCTCGTTCCGCCTCGAGGCGTACGCCTCGCCTCATTTGCGCAAAACGCCTCAAATACGAGTCGCGAATTTTAAAACATTGATCGTGACTCAAAAGTTCGGAAGCTGACTAGACGTCGATGTGAAAGTATACCAGAAATTCATTCAACTTCCATACCTCCATATTGCAAGAAGTTTTACGTGCATAATTAATAACAACATAAGTTCAGAAGAAACTAATATAGAGTAGCATAAACTGGAAATGCAATATACTAAAACAAGAATGTTAAACGATAAAGTTTTTTTTTGCATTTTCTTAACAATCTGACAGTTTCTGATCATGTTAATTAGAATGACCAGAAAGCTAAATGAAAGTTTTTATGATAAAAAAAGTTTTAAAGCACTAGATTCAGCATAATAAATGTAGCTTCCTTCTTATCAAGCAACAAATGGACACAGACAGCTAGATTCGTTATTTCTCACTTCCAAATGCCAAAAATCAGCATCACAATCCACATAATCCTAAAGCCTAAGGTCTCTCCCTCACGAAACCACATGCGAGAACTTCAACCCCCCTCCCCCTCCCCCCAAATACACGACAACCCCACCCAACAGAGATGCTTTTACATATTTGCTTTGCCAGAAAGTTATATCTAAAAATAAGAGAAAGCATTGTATACTGATCAAGAATAACTCTTACAAAAAAAAAAATCATTTTGATAAGGAGGCAATCTTCCTTGAGTGGTCTACATACGTGGACAAAATGCCAAGAGAAGAACCAACAAGGGGAAACGAGGAAAGAAACTTAGCAATTGAAGTTGTCTTTCACAGTTCAATTCTCTCACAATGAGTCCAATATGTTCAAGGGGCAACCAACATATAAAAAGCATTTGCAATGTAACTGGGTAGTGGGTACGAATGTTAACAAAATCATTCTTTCAACTGAGAGTGAATCTAGTTACTGGTCCTCACTGAAACTCGCATTTCAACTGGCCAACCCATCTGATATCTGCTTTGCGGCTCCACCATGCCATTAGCTCATTATTTTTCAAATTGTAACACAAGAGATTGATGAAAATGAAAAACAATCACAGAAGCTATGATTCAAAATACAGCTATGTCCAAATCTCTACAGAAGCTAGAGTAATACATGACAGTGATTCAAACCCTCTTTAGGCATTAGCTGCTCAGACTGTAATTGCTATATATTTGTACAATTAATTTTATTTCATTAGTTATCATGAGGGCTAAACATTCGTAAACCAAATGATTTTGATTTATCAATTTAACCACTACCGCTGAAACCCAATAAGATGACAGCATATAGCACTCTGAACATGTCCTGAATGTAAAGGAACTGTAGTAATCACAACAACAAAATTAGGTATATATTCTGCTTTGTGAAAGCTGTATATATTAGGTAAAGGAAGTTGTACATACATATAAAAGAAAGAAAAAACACTAGCAGACTTACATATCCTGATTCAATGATTCGGGCCTTGTTTACGTGATGCTCAGACAGCAACTCCTTCACCAGAGTTTCCACTCCAGTAAACGATCATTCAGAAATAAAAACCTTACTAAAAAAAACAATTATTATGTTAAACATAAATAAAACATGTCACTACAATGAAATAAAAAATTACTAACATTAGAAAAAGAAGGCCAAATATAACGTATGATTCGGCAAAGACCTAACCCTAATCTTAAGCCTAATACAACGACCATTTATCTTAAACCAAACATGAGTGGTACTACATCAACTTTAACCAATTCACCCAATATCAATAGAACTTTATTTACATGTCCAAGATAAATATTCTAACCATATAGCTGTTTCAAAATTCCATGAAGGAATTTCAATATTACTAGTATAACCAAAACAATACTTCCAAAGTAAAATTTAAAAACCCTAAATCAACCATGGGGAACCGATGCCCCAACAAATGCATACTACCCATAATTGAAAAGCGTTTGTCTCCATTGACAACTTTAATAAATAAATTCGTTTTTGTCATAGTTTGGTTTTTGGCATGGAAAGGGGAAAAAGATACAAACCCGTGAGAATCCAGGAAGGTGTGAACCAAGAACATGACATGCCCTCAAATGTTTCTCATATTACAAGGAACTGGTTATACATAGGGCTGTTAGCGGTCGAGTGAGCCGAAACCGTCGTGAACCTGACCAAAAATCTTGACCAAATTCACCCGAAAACTAACGAGTTCAATTCGAGTTAAACATTGAACCGAAACCGATAAGACCCGGACCGATAAAACCGAAAAGAAACCCGGTAATAAATTTAAACAAGGTTTATATGTATTTTATAATTTATATATTTTATACATATATTATTAATACATTTTGCGTGTTTAAAACACAAATAGCATCTTTGGTTAAGTAGTTAAGACACTGCACTTTGAACAAAGGTGCAGGTTCGAATCATGTAACCCCCATTTATGTGATTTATTTTGTTGCTCTTCCATTATTTTCCTAGTAAAGATCCATCCCATATAGGACTGTTAGCGGTCCGAGTGAACCCAAAACCCGGTCATGAATCGGACCGAAATTACAATTAACTTTCAAATTTTTCCTAAACTCACCCGAAAACTAACGAGTTCGGATTCGAGTTCTAAACATTGAACCGGAACCCGTATCGATCCGGACCGGATCTACCCGGTAACCTATCGGACCGGATCCGGATCTGGAGAAAACCGGTCTGAACCGGTCCGATAACAGCTCTAGTTATACACTCGTACGACCGATGCACATAAAAAATGTTTAAGTGGAATATTTAAGCCGGATTAATATTTGAGATATAAAATGGAGCGAATTATGTAAATATTTTTATTATTCGGTTCAATTATATATTAGTACTCATAGTCTGAGTAATTACATTCATATTCAAATTTCACTTTCAATATTAACTTTTGGACGATTTTACAATTGTTCAAATTGTTTGCTAACATAAATACTTGTCTTAACAATTACATTCACACTCAAATCTCACCTCTCGCGTCGACTTTTAAATTAATTTGCAATTATTCAAACTGTTTGTTAATATGAATGCTTGTTTGAACAATTACATCCTCACCCCGATCTCACCTCCAGTGCTGACTCTTGATTTTTGGACAAACTTGTAATTGTTCAAACTGCTTGCTAACAAGAATGTCTGTTTGAACAATTACATCCACAACCCAATTTCACGGTGTTGACTTCGAGACGAACTTGTAATTATTTAAATTGTGGGTGCTAATCTATTTTGTGGCCATTTAGCATGGGTACAATCTGTAAATATTCCTATATATAAAATATGTATTTTGTATATTGTTGATATAATTTGTATAGTTAAAATGGAACAATTAACATAAGATAATGAGCAATATATATTACATACCAAGTTATGATATTCTTGATACATATACTAATTACAAGTGTTGAAAAACTTCCTTATACATAATATTAATAGTTGTGTTGATATGCTTTTGTCATCATTACAAATTAAAACTTTCAAATTTTTCCTATTTATCGTGATTAAAAACAGGCTTACACAAGTGTATACCAATAATACTTAATGATTGGTCTTGACTTTTAGTTATTGTCATGACATAGAAAACTCATATAGGAATTGATGTCGTCGAAATTTGAAAGTTAGTTTTGAATCATATGGAATCATGGATAATCTAGAAATCAACACTAGTTCAGTTGCACTTGCTCTTGTCATGATCTTGTCATGATATTGATTTTTCTGGTCAAGTTTGTCATAAGAACACGACCTGAATTGACTCACTGCATCTACAATTAACCTCATACCCTTACGAGTGATCTTAAATTTTTATATGGTCCATTTAGGTCAAACAAGATTTTGGATCCATTGCGAGGAAAGACTTTAGGTAAGATAATTGTTCTATTTATTTGTAATATTTCTAGTTTAGGTTATTTTTATTTATTTATTACAATTGTCCTACAATTCTATAAATTGTATTTATTTTGTCTTTAAATATTTATTCTTTTTGTATCTTGTCAGATATAATTTTTTTCTTTATTTTTGTACAAGGTATATTATTGTATGTGCAATAATGGATGATTTTTATTAGCCAGATGAGGATACCTCGTCTACTACAAATACCAAGTTCTTGACTATGCTCAAGTTGCCGCACAGATACATTATCTTAGCGAGATAGTTACCCGAATTGCTAACCAAAAACCACATCCACAACCTCCATCTTGTGACGGTTATTCCATCTCTTGGAAATATAAACCATCCTATCAATGCCACCACCCCCAGTTGATTTTGGTCATTGATCCGTGATAAAAAAATTATCACACCCCCTTCCTCCAACATCTACAGACCAAGTCAGTTTTGGAACCACCATTTGCGTTACAATTTAAATTGCAATATCTATTACTCCTTACCACCCTCTCATTCCTAACATCATCAATGGGAGGTTCAATCAAGTTATTCATGAAGTATTCATCCTGATTCTACACGAGCTAGACTTTTTTATTAATCTCAAGAGCCTACTCCAAGTCTTTACGAGTGTATTTCTAGCTTTGTTTACCAAAGTGAGTCAAACAACCAATGTGTCAAACTGTCACATCTAGGTGTGAAGAGATGTAATCGACTTGGTGGTTGTTTAGGACAAAAATTCTATTCATATCAAGATCCATTCAATGGATGATGACAAGGACGTTCGTGAGGATTTCAAAAGCATTAAGGTTTAGGGGCCTTGTACATGTGGTAATGACATTAGAGAAAATGCTACTTTTGAAGATGAGGGTGTCTTGGAGGCATCCAAGGAAGGGAATGAGACTGTTGATCCTCTTTCTAAGTTTTATTTTCATCATGTTACCAACTTTTTGGGTCGTGAGGTTATAATATTTTCTTTGGAGAATGATGGTATGTGCTTAGATTCTACAAACGAAAAGAAGAGCGAAGAGATTGCAGTGATAGAGGATGATCCTAAGTATCGTGATAATATTATATATTTCGATGATTGTCAAGGTACCAACTCAGGCAAGCTTGTCGTTCATATTGATGTAGAACCATCTCCCCTAGATGTTGGCTTTTATGCTTCAAAAATAAGCTGGATTGAACATGTCTTGTCTATTCTAGTAACTCATGTGCTCAAAAATGTAAACTAAATGAGAATTGTCCAGGTGACCAATGTCTCATATTTTTGGACAACGAATTTATTCTTTTTACGAGGACACCCTTCGCTTGTCATTTCCAAGTTGTGGTTATATCTTCGTCTTTGTCGAGAATATTTACCATTTTTGGTTTTGCAAGAATATAGAGATTCTCCCTTTTCATGCCCGCCTTATTTACTCATCATGCCTACCTCTGCTTTTGAAAAATACTGATAGGATTTACCCTTGAATTCCACTCCGAGGTGAGAGAGTCAGTGCATTGATTTGTAATTATGAACTTATATTATGATTAATAAAATGCTTTTGTTATTACGGACTTTACTATATGTCATTGTCTTGTATGATTTAATTTATATATAAATATTTTGTCCTATTTGAAAGAAAATATTCCACTCCTTATGGGTAGGGAGACTGATATTGGAAGTGTTTATGACTCAAATGCTTAACTAGTTTACAACTCGATAAGATATAAAAACGCATTAAATTTAGTCAAGACTTGTATGACTTGTGCTTTGACATGTAGAGTGATTTTCTTCGTTTAGGATAAGTGGGAGCGAACATTATAGGTATGCTAATAGGATTAATATACTCGAACACGAGTCACTCCGATTTGGTCACATGGATTTTACTATGAAATAGTCAATGAATGAATTTTAATTAACATCGTGATAGGTATACGTGAACCTTGAACTTGAGGATTTAGTAGGAGATGTGCATGTGACTGTAGTATCTGAAATTTAATTTTATAATATTATTCTTTATTTCAATCAACCTTATTAATATATACTATTTACTAAATGAGGAACTGTTTTACAATTATTCTCATTTCATTTGCTTGCCGGTCCATCATAGAAGTAGTAGACATTTTATACGACATCTCATATATTCTAAGCCCGGATCATATTGTCCATAGTTATTCTCAGTTAGCCATTTATTATTCTTATTAATAATAATAGTATTATTGTTGAACAAGCCTGATATTAATATTATAATTAATATTTTTTTGGCCTAAGCATTTCACCTTAGCCCGATCTCAATGGCCAAACAAGAATCGTCTTATTCTCCATGACTAATTGTTGTTTATTTAGAAAGAATTATTGCCTTCTCAAACTCTTCCAGGTGTATCCTACATCATAACTCTTACCTATGTGTATAAATATGTAATATCCGGATGTAATTTTTATATTTATACTTTTTTACTGTAGGTACTCATTTTGGAATGTGCATTTGATGTTATATTTCTGAATTAGTATTGTACAGTGTATTTTGTACTGGTTTGGTATGTGACTGAACTTATTATGATTATCATTGATTTTGTCCTTTACCGGTAAGAGGTGTTGGAATTTGGCTAAGTGTTATAGCCATAACTTAAGCTACCTTTGATAATTAACGCGTTACTTATGATAGTTAATGCATCAGTCGTGTTATGTACGTTAAGTTTGGTCGGAGATCACTTTCGCCATGTGGAGCTCTTTTGGCGTGGATACAACAAGCGAGTCAACGGCATTGCATACACAATCTTTGGAAAATTAACATATGCTATAGCTGGTAATATAGTGTACGCTACATGGAGTTGTGTATATTAAGATGTTTATGAAATGAGGCAGCAACCTTTGGAATGTAATAACGTACGCTATAGCGTATGTAGACGATGTCAACGTGTGTTAGTAATGGTGGCTAACGGCGGCTATGAGTTGTGCATAGAAAGACATGGTTGGTCTTCCATTTATTCACAAACTATTTCAAAATTTTGCTCTCTAGAATCATCTTTTTCACCCATAAGTGATATTTAGCCTCTTTCAACCTAATTTGGAGTATCATAGCTTGGGTTGGAGCTTGGAGACTTGAAGTGTTTGTGAATTCTTGAAGTGTTTGAGGTTATTCTTCATCTTAAAGAGGTATATTGGCCAATCCTATGTTCTTTTCAAGATTATGTTGTTGATGGTGATGATTACTTCGAATGTTGATGGATTATTGGAGTATTGTTATGATTCTTGATGTCGCATGAGTATATGATAAAGAGGGTGATGATAATGACATGTGTTTGAAGTGATTCTTGATGATCAAGAACTCTTGTAGAATTATGTTAAGCTCTCGAAGTGATTAACATGAGTTGAGATGATTATGGTTATATTGATTGATGAATGTGAATTATAGATGAAGTTAATGTATATTGAATATAGACGTCATGTTTGAAATTATTACGATCTTCTTGAGATGATTATGATAATATAAAATGATATTATCATGAGTTTGATGACGATTATTGTTCTTGATGTTCTTGAAGAATTCAACTGATTAAGTGATACGAATGTTATTACCATGTTCTTATGATCATGAGATGGATTGTGATGTTGGAATTCATAGCTTAGGATTGTGAAGTTTGGATGAGTGTATTTTTGGTCGATTCTTGTTGAATTAAGGATATCTATCATGTTGATTTTGCTATTAGTAAGGTAGAATTGTTGATATTGAATGAATTGCATTTCATTAAAGGTTGTTTGTATGATCATTGAGTTAGTTCTTTCATACAACACGAGATAGTTGTACATCTTGAAAAAGAGACTGTTGAGTCTCTTATATGAGTGTGTTCTTTCATTAATGTACCTCTTATAAGTTGTATATTATGACATAGGTTCTTTCGCACAACCGCTCCGATACCACTTGTTGGTCACGATATACTTTAATGACAGCTTAGAAGGGGGGTTGAATAAGTTGTACTCTTTTTTGATGTTTAATATGCGTAGCGGAAGTATAATGCAAGTTGCTGTAAGTACGACAATTAAATGGTCTCTTGTATCTTGATGCTTACAGGGTTTTCAGAGTAAGTATACCATAATCACATGTAGTAATAAAATAATAAGTACACGAAGTAATAACACAGGGTTTAATGTGGTTTGAGGCAATTTCCTCTTCGTCCACAGGTTCTCCACACAGGAGTAAAATATTTATAAAATCAAGGTGTACACAACTATATAATTTTAACTAAGTCCGTCACTGTATGTATTAGTCATAATATACTTTAGTAACAGCTTAGAAGGGAGGGTGAGCTGATACACTTTTTAGAAGTTTGTTGTGCTTAGTGGAAGTCTTAATACAAGTTGATGTAAGTACAACAACTAGGTAGTCTCTTATAGCTTGATGCTCACAGGGTTCTCATAGTAAGCGTAAGATAATTCACAGGCAGTTATAAGACACTAAATACAGAAAGTAATAAAACACAGTTTTAATATAGTTCGAGGTAAACCCCCTCCTCGATAAAGGAGTAAAGAGTTTACTAAAAGGCGTGCACAACTGTATGATTTTAACTAAATCGATCACTGTATTATTCACACAGATTGATACAACTGACTGTAGCTTTCGCCGTTCACACAGACTGGCTGTAGGCTCCTTTTGATTGACTTCTTCTCGCACAGATTGAAGCTTTGTCTTCGAACTCTCTTCGTCCACACAGGTCGGAATAGTTCTTACTTAATCACATAGGGCTAATAATCTCAACAATAAGGTTTGGAATCACAAGTATCAGAACAGTAGCTGTAGGCTATGAAAGTCTTTATTGTTGTGTGGTATTCTCAGTTGAGGACTTAGTATTTCTTCACTCAAAGATATACGCCATAGGCTTGAAGAAATAGATTGGTCTTTGTAGATATTGAATGCTTCGTTTTATCGATCAATCAGTAAGTGAGCAGTGTTCTCTTGCTTGGGCTATTTATAACCTTGAAAATAGATCCGTTATAAATGTAACCGTTGATTGGTTGGTGAGTTGTGTACAGGTCGGATTAGAGGCTTGCAGGATATTGGAATTGAAGATATCCGCATTTAATGCTTCAGACATTTTTTTTTGCTTCGAATTAAATGCTCTTCAGTCCATAATATTTTCGGCTGCATTGAATGTTGTCATGTCAGCATTAACTGCACCTTTGAAACTATGAATACTTTGTGAATAAAGAATGACTTATCTCGCAATGGTTTAAAGGTCTAATTTTAAATCCTTTTGGAGTGTATTTTAATTTTCCCAAGTAAAATATCTACAACTTCTTTGGTATAGCCAACAGTCTTCTTGTTGCATGCTGAAGTCTTCATTAACTGTAGGAATACATCTTTTTGGGCGCTATATCACTGTAGTGACATGCTGTATCATGCATTCATCAAAACACTTGGGGGATTGTTTTTCCCAATAATTTCTCCCTTCTTGATAATGACAAAACTCCTTTAAAAACATAAGGCTGTCTTCAAGTCTTTTGTCGGGTGGTCTGATCTTCAAGACTTAGACTAAAATTTGAACTGGTCGCAAGCAAGTTCTAAAAGTTCAAATCCTACAAGACTAAGTATATTACAGCTTAAGTTATGAACATCTTGAATGCACAATCTTACAGCAAGTAGTCAAGCTGGATATAATTTAATCGATGAACCGTTAGCAGACAAGTTCTTACAATTTTTATACATAGCAAATTATTTCGATAATTATTGCAATCAAACAGTAAATGAAGATCATGAGCTATAATCATTTGAGATAAATCAAAATTTTATTGATAACAAAACTCGATTACAGTGCTCCAGGAATTGAAAATTTACATCGGGAGTTTAAAAACATGAAAGATACAACATGAAGGATTTTATTTTCTATGATGTCTGGACGACCTCTTCATAGGATCATGTTCAGTTATTCTCCGCCATTTAACAAGAGAATCTCTGCCTCGGTCCCTGTAGATGTTCTTTCCTTCAGGATTACATCATATGCAAGAATCCAGTCTTCTTGATGAGTAATTCGATCACCCTTCTGATACCTTTATTTCATATTTAGTTGAATTGTAAGCTTTCCTTCTGCCAGACGTCTTGAGTACTCCTTCTCAGAATCATCCAGCATCTTGCAGTGGTTGAACATAGTGGACTTCCTGATGAGTAGACAAAAGTACCTCAAAATTTCAATGTCTTTTCATGCTTTGAGTTCCTCTGCTGTCGACTGTTTGTCTGTAGGAAGAGGAATCTCATATGGCTTCTGCATTATATTCTTCTATGGGGACTTAGAATCATGGAATTCGACACTATAACCAATCACCTTGTATGCTTTATCTCCTTAACCTGGCCTAGGTCCGGCCAGTCTCCCGATGGCTGCAACAACACTATCATCAAGCAGTGCTTCCATCTCCCTTTGTGTCTCCATCTTGCACTTCCTTCTAGCTTCCTGAGCTTCTTCCCCTTTTTGGTATTATCAAGCTCAGTGACTTTGCCATATATATCCCAGAGAATATCTGTGATGCCCAAGGACTCACACACACACGGTCTAGTCAATAATAGCATATTAATCTTAATACATGCAAGACTTCATGCTTAATTGTATAAAAATGTGACAGTGTGACATGAAACTGCTATTATTTGAATAATATGATTCATGCATTACTTGTTATTAAGTATTATATGACATTTCATGATTCACATTATTTGATAGTTAATTTAACGGCATTGAAGTGGCTAAGCATCGAACATAACCCCAAGTTCAAGTGATTAGCCTATAAGCAGTAAATAATATCAGTGACGTGTCTATCGGTTGGTCTCGGGGTTTTAGTCGGCGGGTATGCTGAGTCAATTTGGATTGAAGATTCAAGTAAATAACCCTTTATTATTCCGATAACACGTTTCAAGCATCTTGATACTTGTGAATACCATCAATGATGAAATTCAGGGTCTCAGTGATAACCTTTGTTAAGTCATTCGATTTGGAGGTATCTTATTCGTCCCAAATGCGGTCGGGTAGAAATAAATTTGTCCTTTAGTTCATTATACAATAATTTCATATTTCTACCCCAGACTCTTATTTCTAGGGATAGTTATATAAAAGTTCATAAAGATAACAACAAACTCATTTTCTACCACTTTCGAATGTATTCGCAAAAGTAGCTGAGTTTAAACAATAAAAATACATATTAAGCTTTATCAAAAACCTTGGACCATACATCCATACCCTAAACACGATCAATCCTTACTAAGAATCAATTTAAAACATCCAAGAACCAGATTATAACAACTTCAACCGGTCAATTCTTCTAAACCTGACTTCTGGAGGCCATTGAGGGGTATTTTAGTACTTTCACCCTTATAAACCGACTCTTCCACTTAGATAAGGGAGGAAACGAACTCTAAACTCTTCTAGACACTCTCAACTTGATTAATAAGCTCCACACTTCTAAAATCCATCAAAAGATCGAGGAGAAATCATAAAAACATCAACACCTCAATTCAGTTGACAATCAAGGTGAGTTATCTTTGTTTTACTCTTGTTCTTGCTATATTTCTTGTGTGATATGAAGTTGTGAGAGATGGTTTAGGTGCTTATATACGTTCTAATGATGTTAAGAACTCATACATGACCTAAACTTGTGTTTAATTTGGATTTATAGGGCTTAAAACTCACTAAGACAACAAAAGAATCAATTCTGTCACCTTTTGAAAATATGTGTGGCTAGTATTGAATTTGTGTGCTTCAGGGGCAGAGGTTATTATATACATGTTCTTAAGTATATTAGGTATGTTATATCAAAAATTTATGCAAATCCGACTTATAATCAAGTGGATATACGCGGGACAAATTCAGTTATTTCAAGATCTTGATAATTTCCTCTAAACCATTGTATTGTTATAGAATCCTAGAGTTGTGGACTATAAGAGTTGATCTAACAATATGAACAGAAAATAATAGGCTTAATAATGAATTAGGAGTGCATAAATGATAGAGTATTATGCTCATATATAACGGAATGCGCACATAAAATTTGTAGAATACCAATTATGTGAAATCGGTAAAACCCTTCAGATACGCAGTGAGTTAAACCTTGTGTATACCATATAGATTCCTTAAAGGCACTCCTTGAAATAGGCTCTGCAGACATATCATCACAACCACCTCTTATTGGTATAAAAGCAAAGGTATCACCTGAACAAAGTAAGGAGTAACTGATTTCAAAACTGTATCACAAGAGCATTTGTCTGAAATATGTGTTAATGATTGTTCTTCTGGATATTGCTCGTACATTGTGTATATATGGATAACATATTGCTCTATTTTTGTTGTGTGACGTGTCCCATAGGTCATTTATACATGTGGTATTATCATGATGCATATGATCATAACATAGCATTGGAGGTTGCTGTCGCATGCATTGATCATAGTACAGGCGTTCTAAAGGTGATCAGAACAAACTGTTTTGGTTATGTGCATCACGGGCTACTGGTAAGGGGCTGTTTTGTGGCGGAGTCTGGGACACGTCGTAGTGATCTATGTGTTATGATTGGACACTTTGTGTGATGTTTTGTGGTGGAGTCTGGGACACACCGTGGTGACTTATGTGTATGATTGGGCACCTTTATAGCCATGATCCTGGTGGAGTCTGGGACACGCCATGATGACCCATGTGTTATGATTGGGCGGTTTGGCTATGGTTGGACATGCAAACTTTTGGCCTGGGCCAGGAACTCGAGGTGTACTAGCAGTGCGCTATAAAAGAGTTTTCGAAAGTCAAAGAAAAATGAAACTGCATTTCACAAACTCATTCATAAATGCTTTCATGCATTGTGTGTCACTACTTACTGAGCTTTCGCTCATTTAGTTGAATTCTTGTGATACAGGTAATAATTCGGGGTATTAGGCATAGGTTGATGTCCGGGACGCTTCTCTACACCAACGAGCCATTGTATATGAACATCAGACCTGTGGAGTGTTCGGTGTGTGTGTTGAGTCTAAGTTTGCTTATAAACCTATACAGTCGATGTTTTCTTTTGTTTGTAATATAATAGTCGGCTGATGTGTAAAAGTAACTTTTGGTGTGTAAAAGGAGTTTCCTCTTAAAGGTTATAAGTTTTCCGTTGTGCTGTAATATATAATAAGGATATTTTTAATATCCGGTATCTGATAGTCAAATCCAAGGGGGTGTGACAGACTTGGTATCGGAGCAAAGGTTTAAAGCGTTTCTGAAAACCGTTCATATACAACAATCGCTTGGCGGAGAGGAGCAACCCATCTGTTAATGGTTTCATTTTTTTACTTGATATTTGCGTGTTTATGTTAATATTGGCTAATAAAAGATCCTTGTGTGAGAAGTGAAGGATATTAAAAGATTATGGAAGAGAATAGAACACAAGGTAGTGCTGAATGAGCGAGGGATAACTGTATCGACCGACTGACAGATCTTGTGGAAAGGCTTATAGAACGGGATGTTAGACGTGAAGCCGAGGCTCGTCGTTCTCCACCTTCTCAAAATGATGCCATTGATCTAGTTAGTGAGAGGTTCTAGAAACTAAAACCTCCCACATTTGAAGGTGGGCTCGATACGAGCATCTATGAGAATTGGCTCCGAACTATGGAAAGGATGTTCAGCTACAGCAGAATCCCTGATGAGGCCAAGGTTTCATGTGCGGTGTTTTACGTCCGTAATGATGCTAGTTACTGGTGGGACACCATGATGGGTATATATGATGTTCCTAGACTGACATGGGAGGAATTTAAAGAGATTTTTGAGGCGAAATATCTTACGAAAGGTGCACGAGCTGCAAAACGGAAGGAATTTTCAAACTTGAAGCAAGGTGACATGTCAGTTGATGAATATGTCAGAAAATTTGAGGAGCTATCAAGGTATGCGCCACGCATGGTAAGCACGGATGAGCTAAGGGTCGAGCAATTCATCGAGGGTCTGAAACCAGAGATTTATAGAGATGTGCAAGTCGGGGAAACTGGAGGCTCAAAATATGTGGCAGTGGTTCAGCGAGCTCTAAATGCAGAAATGGCTCAAAGGAAAATCATGGAGGAATGAAAGGAGAAAGAGGCTAAAGAAAAGCAGAACCAGCCGAATTATCAGCAGGGCCGAGGCAAGTGGCAGCATTCAAACAAGGGTAACAAGAGGCAAGGCCAGTTCTACAAAGGTAATGGTCAGAAATGGTTTAAGGACAATAACGAAGGACAGCCATCCAATGGAGGTAAACAAAAGCCCAAATGTGCGAAATGTGAAAGATATCACTTTGGCGTCTGCATGGAAGGACCCGTAGCCTGCTACAAATATGGAAAGATGGGTCATTTTGCGAAAGAGTGTACCTCTAATGACTCCGAGCAGAAGAAAGTACAAGGAAGAGTCTTTGCAATCACGCAGGCAGAGGCTGATGCCAACCCTGCAGTCGTCTCAGGTAACATACTAGTGGTATTACTGCATATGCATTGTTAGATCCAGGAGCAACACATTCATTTGCATCGACCAAGTATGTGAGAAGGTTGGGAAAACCACTGGAAGAGTTTGGTGGGCAGTTTAATATGTCTACCCCTTCAGGATAACTCTTAACCTCGGACAAAGTTCTCCGATCCTGTAGTGTAGTAATCAATAACCGGGAACTGGATGCTGATCTCATTGTGCTCAACATGTCGGATTATGAAGTAATCCTAGGGATGGATTGGTTATCCAAGCATCATGCTACCATGGATTGTAAAAAGAAGATTGTTACATTCCAACCACCAAATGAAGAGGAGTTTGTGTTTGTTGGGAGTAGCAGCAAATTGAGAACGAGAATAATTTCAGCAATGATGGCACGAAAATTACTTAGAAGTGGATGTGTCGGTTATTTAGCCAGTGTGGTGGACACACAGAAGGAGCAGAGCCACAAACCCGAAGATGTACCTGTGGTACAGGAATTTTTAGAAGTATTCCCAGAGGATTTACCAGGGCTACCTCCAGACAGAGAAATTGAATTCAACATTGAGCTGATTCCAAGAGTGGCCCCAATATCGAAAACACCTTACAGAATGGCTCCTACAGAATTGAAAGAATTAAAAATTCAGTTGCAGGAACTGCTTGATAAAGGATTCATACGACCCAGTTTTTCACCATGGGGAGCCCCAGTACTCTTCGTCAAGAAGAATGATGTACCATGAGACTCTGTATCGATTATAGAGAATTGAATAGGGTGACTATCAAGAACAAATATCCCTTACCAATAATTGACGATTTATTCGACCAGCTTCAGCGAGCTACAATATTTTCAAAGATCGCTTTAAGGTCGGGTTACCATCAATTGAAGATCAAAGAAGATGACATACCAAAGACGGCATTTCGAACCAGGTATGGACACTATGAATTTCTGGTGATGCCTTTTGGTTTAACTAATGACCCTGCTGCTTTCATGGATTTAATGAATTGAGTCTTTAGAGAGTACTTGGATAAGTTTGTCATTGTCTTTATTGATGACATCCTTATCTACTCTCGATAATTGGATCAGCACAAGGAACATTTGAGAACAGTGTTGGGTATTCTAAAAAATAAATAGCTATATGCTAAGTTTAAGAAATGCGACTTCTGGAGGGAACAAGTGGCATTCCTTGGGCATGTAGTGTCGAAAGAAGGAATTTCAGTTGACCCAGGGAAAGTGGAGGTTGTGAGCAAGTGGCCCAGACCGAAGAATGTTCATGAGGTACGCAGTTTTTTGGGGTTAGCAAGTTATTATAGACGATTCGTTGAAGGATTCTCCAAGATAGCCTCACTGTTTACTCAACTGACGAGAAAGAATGTTAAGTTTCAGTGTTGTGACGCATGTGAAAAGAGCTCTGAAGAACGGAAACAGAGGTTAACATCTGCACCGATCCTTTCTATTCCAACAACTATGGGAAGATTTGTTATTTATAGTGATGCGTCAAAGTCAGGATTGGGAGCCGTGCTTATGCAAGATGGAAGAGTAATTGCTTATGCTTCACGGCAACTGAAGGATTATGAGAAAAACTATCCAACTCATGATCTTGAATTGACCGCCGTAGTATTTGCCTTGAAAATGTGGCGACATTACCTCTATGGAGAAAGATGTGAAATTTACACGGGTCATAAGAGCTTAAAGTATTATTTCACACAGAAGGAACTTAATATGCATCAAAGGCAATGGCTGGAATTGGTTAAGGATTATGATTGCACAATAAACTATCATCCAGGTAAGGCAAATGTTGTTGCATATGCTTTAAGTAGAAAGTCTAATGCTAGCGTATCGGCAATAATAGGGACCCAGAAACCATTATTACTAGAGTTGGAAAAGTGGGGATTGCAGATTGTGCAAGAAGGGCATGTCAGAAAACTGTTTTCAATGACGCTGCAACCTACTATACTTGAGACTATTAAACAGGATCAATTTACGGATCCCTATCTGTCTCATTTGAAGGAAGAAGTTGAGACAGGCAAATCCAAGGATTTCGGAATTACACCAGATGGAGTTATCAACTTCAAGGGGTGGCTATGTGTACCGGATAATAATAGTTTGAAGAATGAGATACTCTCAGAAGCTTACAACGCTCCATATACAGTACATCCTGGAACCACCAAGATGTACAAGGACCTAAAGATGCACTATTGGTGGCCTGGGATGAAGAACGATGTGGTTAAATTTGTGGCTCACTGCCTAACTTCTCAACAAGTGAAGGCAGAACATCAAAGACCCGCAGGGACTTTACAATCACTGGATGTCCCTAAATGGAAATGGGAAGACATCACTATGGACTTTGTAGTTGGACTTCCAAGTACCAGAGAAGGTCACGATGCCATATGGGTTATAGTTGATCGCCTAACAAAATCATCTCACTTTCTTCCGGTACATACTACGTATTCCATAGATAAGTTGGCGGATCTATACATCAGAGAAATTGTAAGATTTCATGGAGTGACTTTATCAATTGTATCAGACAGAGATCCCCGTTTTACTTCATCATTCTGGAAGAGCTTACATAAAGCTCTGGGAACAAAGTTGGTGTTCAGTACAACGTTTCACCCACAAACTGATGGTCAGTCGGAGAGAACTATCTAGACTCTGGCGGACATGTTAAGGGCGTGCGTATTGGATTTCCAAGGGTTGTGGAATACCTACCTGCCTTTGATAGAGTTTGCGTATAACAATAACTTCCACTCTACTATTGGCATGGCGCCTTACGAAGCTCTTTATGGCAGAAAATGCAGATCACCGATTCATTGGGATGAGCTGGGTGAGAGGAAGTTTCTTGGACCATGATTGGTGCACAAAACTAAAGAAGCCATTGAGAAAATTAGAAAAATAATGCTTACAGCTCAGAGTCGTCAGAAGAGCTACGCGGACAACCGACGACGAATGCTTGAGTTTGATGTCGGGGACAAAGTATTTCTCAAGGTGGCATCAATGAAGGGCGTCATGAGATTCAGAAAGAAAGGAAAATTAAATCCAAGATACATAGGCCCATTTGGGGTACTGGAAAGAATTGAAGAAGTGGCATACAGGCTAGCACTTCCGCCATCACTAACAAATGTTCATGACGTCTTTCACATTTCAATGTTGAAGAGGTATGTCTCGGATCCATCACATATATTGAGCTATGAGCAATTACCGTTAAGTGAGGACTTGAATTATGAAGAGACATCGGTTAAGATCTTGGATAGTAAGCAAACAGAATTGAGGAACAAAAAGATGTTGTTTGTTAAGGTGTTGTGGAAGAATCACTCAGTTGAAGAAGCCACGTGGGAAAAGGAAGATGAAATGAGGCACAAATATCCGGCTCTATTCGGTAAGTAAATTTCGAGGATGAAATTTTTATAAGGAGGAAAGATTATGATGCCCAAGGACTCTCACACACACGGTCTAGTCAATAATAGCATATTAATCTCAATACATGCAAGACTTCATGCTTAATTATATAAAAATGTGACAATGTGACATGAAACTGCTATTATTTGAATAATATGATCCATGCATTACTTGTTATTAATTATTATTTGACATTTCATGATTCACCTTATTTGATAGTTAATTTAACGGCATTGAAGTGGCTAACCATTGATTATAACCCCAAGTTCAAGTGGTAAGCCTATAAGCAGTAAATAATATCAGTGACGTGTCTATCGGTTGGTCTCGGGGTTTTAGTCGGCAGGTATGCTGAGTGAATTTGGATTGAAGATTCAAGTAAATAACCCTTTATTATTCCGATAACACGTGTCAAGCATCTTGATACTTGTGAATACCATCAATGATGAAATTCAGGGTCTCAGTGATAACCTTTGTTAAGTCATTCGATTCGTAAGTATCTTATTCATCCCAAATGAGGTCAGGTAGAAATGAATTTGTCCTTTAGTTCATTATTTAATAATGTAATATTTCTAAGTGAGTCCTAAGACTCTTATTTCTAGGGATAGTTATATAAAAGTTCATAAATATAACAACAAACTCATTTTCTACCACTTTCGAATGTATTCGCAAAAGTAGCTGAGTTTGAACAATAAAAATACATATTAAGCTTTATCAAAAACCTTGGACCATACATCCATACCCTAAACATGATCAATCCCTACTAAGAACCGGTTCAAAACACCCAAGAACCGGATTATAACAACTTCAACCGGTCCATTCTTCTAAACCTGACTTCTGGAGGCCATTGAGGGGTATTTTAGTACTTTCACCCTTATAAACTGACTCTTCCACTTATATAAGGGCGGAAACGGACTCTAAACTCTTATAGACACTCTCAACTCGATCAATAAGCTCCAAACTTCGAAAATTCATCAAAAAATCGAGGAGAAATCATAAAAACATCAACACCTCAATTCAGTTGACAATCAAGGTGAGTTATCTTTGTTTTACTCTTGTTCTTGTTATATTTCTTGTGTGATATGAAGTTGTGAGAGCTGGTTTAGGTGCTTATATACGTTATAATGATGTTAAGAACTTATACATGGCCTAAACTTGTGTTTAATGTGGATTTATAGGGCTTAAAACTCACTAAGACAACATAAGAATCAATTCTGTCACCTTTTGAAAATATGTGTGGATAGTATTGAATTTGTGTGCTTCAGGGGCAGAGGTTGCTATATACATGTTCTTAAGTATATTAGGTATGTTATATCAAAAATTTATGCAAATACGACTTATAATCAAGTGGGTATACGCGAGACAAATTCAGTTATTTCAAGATCTTGATAATTTCCCCTAAACCATTGTATTATTATAGAATCCTAGAGTTGTGGCCTATAAGAGTTGATCTAACACTATGAACAGAAAATAATAGGCTTCATAATGAATTAGGAGTGCAAAAATGATAGAGTATTATGCTCATATATAATGGAATGCGCACATAAAATTTGTAGAATACCAATTATGTGAAATCGGTAAAACCCTTCGGATACGCAGTGAGTTAAACCTTGTGTATACCATATAGATTCTTTAAAGGCACTCCTTGAAATAGGATCTGAGGACATATCATCATAACCACCTCTTAGTGGTATAAAAGCAAAGGTATCACCTGAACAAGGTAAGGAGTAACTGATTTCAAAACTGTATCACAAGAGCATTTGTCTGAAATATGTGTTAATGATTGTTGTTCTGGATATTGCTCGTACCTTGTGTATATGGGGATAACATATTGCTCTATTTTTATTGTGTGATGTGTCCCATATAGCATTTATGCATGTGGTATTATCATGATGCATATGATCATAGCATAACATTGGAGGTTGCTGTCGCATGCATTGATCATAGTACAGGCGTTCTAAAGGTGATCAGAACAAACTATTTTGGTTATGTGCATCACGGGCTACTGGTAAGGGGCTGTTTTGTGGCGGAGTCTGGGACATGTCGTAGTGATCCATGTGTTATGATTGGACACTTTGTGTGATGTTTTGCGGTGGAGTCTGGGACACACCGTGGTGACTCATGTGTATGATTGGGCACCTTTATAGCCATGATCCTGGTGGAGTCTGGGACACGCCATGCTGACCCATGTGTTATGATTGGGCGGTTTGGCTATGGCTGGACATGCAAACTTTTGGCCCGATCCAGGAACTCGAGGTGTACTAGCAGTGCGCTATAAAAGAGTTTTCGAAAGTCAAAGAAAAATGAAACTGCATTTCACAAACTCATTCATAAATGCTTTCATGCATTGTGTGTCACTACTTACTGAGCTTTCGCTCATTTAGTTGAATTCTTGTGATACAGGTAATAATTCGGGGTATCATGCATAGGTTGATGTCCGGGACGCTTCTCTACACCAACGAGCCATTGTATATGAACATCAGACCTGTGGAGTGTTCGGTGTGTGTGTTGAGTCTAAGTTTGCTTATAAACCTATACAATCGATGTTTTCTTTTGGTTGTAATATAATAGTCGGCTGATGTGTAAAAGTAACTTTTGGTGTGTAAAAGGAGTTTCCTCTTAAAGGTTATAAGTTTTCCGTTGTGCTGTAATATATAATAAGGATATTTTTAATATCTGGTATCTGATAGTCAAATCCAAAGGGGTGTGACAATATCCATAGACTCAGCCTGCTTGTTATGAATGCCCTTCACCAAGTTGACGAGACTTGTGACCGCCATAGTTAGATCATCAATATTTTGGTCGTGAACGCTAAGTCTGGACCCGGTGGACTCTAGGTAGGCGACGGTCTTGGATTCGGCGACCCTTACCTCCTCTTGATCTTGTTTGAGGATCTGTGTCTCGTATTGTTGGAGCTAATGCATGTCTTCGTATATGGAATTGGCATAAGCCCGAAGGCTTCTTCAATGTCCTGCACATCTCTTCTTAGACGTGTGAATTCATCCAGGGCAGTTCCTCGCATCTAGTCAAGTTCCTTTCTGGCATCATACAGTGCTTTGAAAGCATCCTGCAGGAAGACGGTTTCACGATGATGCATTGCAATTTCTCTTTGGCTTCGGTCCAAGGGGAGTCGCGATGTGCTAATGGATAGTCTAAAGATTCTCATGCCTGTTCAATGACCACATTATGTGAAGGCTTCTTTGGGTTGTCATAGGTAAGAAGTGATCATCTGGTTCAGAAGGTGAACCTGTAGGGATAGGAGGGACTACCTGCTCGGTGGCTTGAACCTCTGTCGGTTCAGACTGAGTGTCTGTTTGGGAGGCAGAAGGGACTGATTCCTCCTACCTCGTTTATTTTTCTATAGCCGGGTGAACAAGAGGGACTGATTCACCCTGCTGGCTCTTAGCTGTTGCCTGCTCTGTAGGAGGGACTGAATCCTCTTATTGGATGGCGCGGGTCACATCCTCCTGTGTTGAGGGGACAGATTCCTCAAGGGTAAGAGGTGCAGTATCCTCCTGATGGGGGCCTGTGCAGCAGCATCTTTGGATACAGGAGGGATTGATTCCTCCTATAAGTTGTGAACATTAGCAGCTTCATTCTGCAGAGTGGAGGACTTAGGCTTTTCTGAATATTGCCTAGACGTCCTATGGCCTTGGACGACCAGAATATTCGCAAATTCTTTCTCTTGGGCCTTTTCACGGCTCATCCGCATCTCATTTTGTATCGTCTCATCTTCGCCATAAGAATCAGGAGAATGATGACTTGAGTCTGTCATGGGACGACTGTTTTCCCTTCAGTCTGGACTTATCCCGTTCTACGTAATATTTTGGAACGAGCTCGTGGTAAATATGATCATCCCATCTGATTAGGACCTCATCATTTTAAAAGTATGTTACCTTCAGCACAAACAACTCCTCATCGTTCTATTCTTCCCAATTGTATAGGGTGTCATAAGGGGCAACCTTGTAGTTCTTCCAAACTCTGAAGCGTTCAATTGCCTCCTCGATTTGGAGTTGGAGGACCATCTGGTTAATTATCGCTGAAGGGGAGGGACTCGAACATTAGAGGGTTCTAATGGCCGGTTGGGATCCTTGATAGGTGTGGGAGCCTGTGGAGGAGATGGAGCCCTAATAGGATGGGGTGCCTTGATGGGAGATGGGCTCCTCACAGGGGTAGGGGCCGTGTGAGGAGAAGTGGAGTCGGCTCCGAAGGGGCAGCCAATTCGCCATCTTCCTCCAGCTTGCAAAATACCTGGTCATCCGTCATAGCAACAGCTGGCTCAGGATCTATTGTGGGAGAAGCCAGTGTTTCTTCCATTGGAATAGCCTCCGATGGTGGTCTACTGCAGGCGCAGGTACAGTAGGCCGAACCTCAGTGACATTATATGCGATTGAGGTATTGTAGGAACAACTTCCGACTTTTAAGACTCCTTCTTAGTCTTAGGTTTCTTCTTCTTCTTCTTCTTCTTCTTCTTCTTCTTCTTCTTCTTCTTCTTCTTCTTCTCGATAGCTGAAGGTGAGTTGCTGTCGGGATTTGCCCTCTTCTTGCTTACAAGCCTCTTCTTTTAATCGTTGTCACTAGCTTAGGCTCTAGAAGAGTGACTACTGACATCTCTTGGATCACTTGACATCGATAGAGTTTGGGTGTGGCCTGTTGGCAATTGTCGTAGTCTTGTTGTACAGAGTGCGTTTAGAACCACCCAAGAATTTCCCAGCAAGTATCTTCTTTGCTGTAGGTGACTGATGGATACCACAACTCGTCAGGATGTAGTTCAGCATTAGGCCGAAGGTCTTCATCGCCGTTTATGGCTTGGCATCCTCCTTCTATAGGCACTTTATTACTACTTGTCACCAGTTCGCCTTCTCTTCACATAAGATGGCCATCATCATCCTAAATCTCAGGTTCGTGCACATTTCAAAGGCACCAATTTTATTCTCCACAACCTGTCAGCAAAATTCGTACAAATAGAAGTAGGGAAGGGTGAAGTTCTTCTTGTGTCATGAGGGATGAATGTCTGCAGTGTTGGTATTTCCAGTGAACAGCTTCTAGTATGCTTCACACATACTCTCAGTCCCAAAGATTTCCAGATCCTCCAAGGTAAGGCCGTTGGTGGGTAACTTGTACAGCATTTCCAGAAGAGCCATATTAATGGAGATCTCATTTTCCTACACGGTGCTCCCAATCTCAGAAACAGGAGCACATTTCTTCTCCGACGCATACTTGAATACGACGTCCATATAAAATTCTTCCACAATCATCACATCATAATTTTCTAGGTATGGGCTACCCAGTCTATATAGCCCTTGTTGCTTGACAGGGGAAACCACCAAGTTCATCCCAGCCATATCTTCGTCCTTGGAATTGATGTATTCTTGGAGTACAGATCGGGCGAAGATTTTGCCGTTGATTATGGTTTCCTTCTTCTTCATAGACATGGATGAAGTCTGGGGTCACTACTACAAAAAGGGCTATTCTTGACGCGCAATGCGCGTCAAGAAGAGGAGTTATGACGCGCAAATGCGCGTCAAGGATGGACCCATCATAAATCTTCATGACTCGCATTTGTGCGTCATCCCTCTATGACGCGCACTTATGACCCACGTTTTATGACTCTCCTTTTTGCGTGTCATAACCTATTTTTTTTAAAAAAAAAAATAATTTTTTCCAGTTCCTAATTTTCTATTAAATGACAATTAAAAACCTGATAATACAAAATTAAAAATACAAATGTCAAATATCAAAGTCAATGAAATACAAATATTAAAAATTGAAAATCAACAACAGTCGTTGACATAAACCTAAATAAAAGCCATCATTTTAAACACCTCTCTAAAAAAACCTGATCTATTTCTAGAGGCTTGTGTTTCGTTGGACGTTGATGCACGTTCAGTAAAAGCACGACCCTCATACGAAGGAGAATTGGCAGCTGTAGACGACAGAAAAGCACGACCCTCATACGAAGCACAATTGCTGCCTCGTTTACGGTGGCAAGTAACACTTGCCCACGCCTCTTGACAGCATAGAAGCCCCCAAGTGATGAAGCTTCAGAGGAAAAAATAGAATCAAAGGATTGATGTAACCTTCGATTGCCAGGAACCTGTATAAAAGCTTATGAACATGAGATCATGACAAATGCAACTGGATTTGGATAGATGGAATTAGAAAAAAGTGGCATCTTTTTACTATAGGAAAAATAGCAGCATTTAGATGCTAAACAAAAAAAATTATACAATACAAAACATTAAAAAAATGCAAATAAAAGAGCTAAATCACCTCTGCATGTTGAAGTATCGGGACTAAGCATGAAATTACAGTCATCACCACTGGAGATATATCTTGGTTGACCTGAAGCATATGATATAGAAGCTAAAAACATACATTCATTGGTACACAGATAAGCATGAAACTAAAGAAGCATAATCTCCGAGAATAAAATTAGGTATTTGGTAGGCAACATACGAAGAAAAGCACCTTAATTGCCAATTCCCCAATGGCCCAGCAAGCATTATTTGCCACAGAGATGGTTTCCTTCAGTCTCGGTGTATTCTGAAAAATGTAATCATGGATATAGATTATAATAATGCTAAAAATGTAATAAACAGTACAAGATCCAGAGATGTCAACGTACCAGCTGCACACCAATTAGTTCCAAAATAAGCAGAGCTTATTATGAGCTTATTGAGACAGTTCAGCTTGTCTTGTGCCTGCACACCAATTCTAACCTGCAAAAATACTTCAAACAAGCAAAGTGAGATTGAAACCAGCTTATATTAGGATGTTTCAAATATATTATTTGATTACAACATAAGCAACTTGATACCTTTATGCAGGAATAAAATCTCAAAAACTTTTCTCGTCAAGCGGCAAAAAAGAAAAAAAAACCTCTAATCAAATTCCATCATCATTCTCTTCTTCGTATTTTATGGTTTACCATATGTTTTTGATGAATTAAATAGATTTATATTATTGAATGACCACCAATTTTGAAAGATTGGATAATTAGATTGGAGCCCAGCAAGTGGAACTCTTTCATAAATGAGTGGCAGAAAGACTTGAACTCAAGACTTGCCATTACGACGACCTTGATACTTCAGTAAGTGCGCATATATCTAGAACTAAGCACTTAGAGATGAAAGATGTTTAGACTTCAATGTTTTCAAAATTTACGAAAAGATAACTCAAACTCAGCAACACAAATTACCTAAACAATGGGAACACAAGAGGTAAAATGTTTAGGCATATAGGAGATATATCACCGTCAAGGTTCATCCACAATTCGCCTGCATTAACATAAACAAAGCTATTAAATAATGTCCTATAGCATAATATAGAAGTATCAAATAGGTTTATGTTGCCTTCTAAACCATAAGATAAGTCTGAAACAATCAAATCTCCCCTATCAAGGTCAAATAAATATGTTGAGTCGAACTCTATAATTTGTTTGCCAACCCTACAAATAAAATAATAATCGACAGTATGGCGAACACGAATGGCAATAATGCAACAATGATAATATTAATAAAGCTACTACTATCGACATTTTAATTAAAAGAACCTAAAGTATAACCTTCAAATGATTATAAACTGTTACAAATTGTTTGACTTAAAAAAATTTCCAATTGCACCGTCAGATATATTGAGATAGGTGTTGTTGATAGTTTCAACACCCCTTGCGGGTTTTTCTCTTTAACTAAGAATAAACAAACGCCCCTAGTGGGTTGTTTTGGTGGAACAGGCAACAAAACCCAAACGTACCTGAGTGAGGCTTGTGGTGTGAGCCGCGACAATAGAACAACAACAACGACACCCCTTCGGGGCAGTCGTGTACCAGGCCAAAGAATCACCACCATAGGTGGTTTTCCTTCCAGTTGATAAATGACACCAACCAACGACACCCTTTGTGGGTCTCGCTGTGAACCGAACACAGCAAAACACACCCTATACGGGTTTCCTTACTTTGATAGAAGCAAACAAACACCCTCTTGGTGTGGTCGTGAATCGTACCCTCAACCAAACCATCACCCTTTGGGGTGGGCTGCTACAACAGGTAACAAACAAACACTCATTTGTTTTTCTTTAACCGAGACCAAAACCAAACGCACTCAAGTAGGGCTGTGGTGTGAGCCGCAACAGCAGACAACAAACACACCCTTTATCGTCTGTGGTTGTGTAGAAGCAAACTAAACCAGGCGAACCCTCTTGGGTCGTGGTTTCCAATCGAGACCCATGAACCAAAACAATTAAGCCATAAGCTCAAATACACTTAAATAAATAAAACCAAATAAGCTCAAATAAGCAGTTAATAAATAATTCAAGACTATACCCATGGCCAATTCGTGACCCAAATGGGTCGACTGACCCGAAACCCTACACGGGTTTAGACCCGATCTGAATCAAATCGATTCAAACAAACAACCTTTAATCAGGTTTCACCACACGACAACAAATCAAAAACATGTTTTAATCATTATTTTAATCCACAAAAACTTTATAAATCGGTTGTATATTAAGAAAATAATAAACATGGTTGAGTTTTGTCATACCACCAGAAAACCGAGAGAGGAGTAGTGAGATGAAGGCGGCGGTGGTGCGTCTGTGGTGGTGATTATTCGAACCAAGCAAGAGCCGATCATCACCATCTAAACCCGTAGCCACTCACCCTTGATATTCTCCTTGATGGTGATGGTTGTGGTGTTATCAAGTAGTGATGGACGGCGGAAGTCGGATGGTGGTGTTGTTGTTGTTGCTGCCGTTGGAACATTTGAGAGAGAGAAGATGAGATCTGATATATCTTCTTGAAATAATGAATAAAAGGGGATTTGAAAGTTTTCAAGCTTTTGTGGTCCGTGTTTTTTAAAAAAATTGAGATATGACACGAATTTTATGACACACAAAAATGCATGTCGTCTAGCCTTCAGATTTTACAATTTATGACAGTTTTTTTATGACTTACAATTTTGCGTGACATTATATTGTGTGCGTCATAAAATTCGAGTCAAGGATAGACCTTTTTCTAGTAGTGGGTTGAAGTCATTTTAGCATAGAGAGAGGTGAAAACTAAGATAGAAAAATTGCATAAAAATAATCTAAGTATTAGGTTGTATGTTGTAGGCTTGTTCATTTTGAAAATACAGTAAAGAGTCTCTAGGTCAGCATACTGGCCCTTTTATAGTGTGCAGAGAAGCTAGGTTACAGTGAAAGTTAGATTTAAGGGAAGGGAACTAATTTTGAATAAACGTACAAGATGAATCCGGACGTAACTAGTATGTGTAATCCATCAATTTTGAATTTAATGCCCGGTCCCATTTCTAACATATTATAGCCTCCACTATCACACGTTCAAGTGGTTTTGAATTTTAAAATCGTGGGGTTTAAGGATTTAATGTCCAGATGCCATTTCAATGTTGAAATTTAAATCATTTTAAATTCAGACTATGCACGTGGACTTAAACTTGTTTTGAAAAGGTTAAGTGTATGGAATTGGATATGACTAAAATATTAATTGAAATCCTCCAGAATTTGTGATGTATCTGCGGAAGTACAACATTCCCCCCTAATTGGTACATATAATATTCAGTTCTTGCAACACTTGGTGATTAATATTGTATTCAAGAGTCCTACTGCGTTTCCCCTTAATTAGTGAACACTACAGGTGTAGGAAAGTAACTGTACCCTCTTCTTCCTACAGTAAGGATATGAGTTGTAGTTCAGAGTGTACTATTGATAAGTGTGAACACTGTATTCATGGGTCTTACAGTATTCCCCATCAATTGATGAGTAAAAATAAAAACTTATAGGGGTTTTAATCGAGCTGTAACATTCCCAATTCCTGACGGAGCATACGGAACCTCTTTGTGCTGAGAGGTTTTGTGAAGATGTCGGTAATTTTAATATGTGTATAGACCTTTTTGATCCAGACATCTTTGTTCTTCACATGATTCTGATGACATGATGCTTCATATCAAGGTGCTTGGTCCTTGAGTGCAATACAGGATTGTGAATAATAGCAATTGCACTCGTGCTGTCGCATAAGATGGGATTTTCTCTAACCTTGCTGCCATAGTCCTATTGTTGTTGCTGCATATAGCAGCTTCCAGCAGTATAATATTCTGACTCAGCTGTAGAAAGCGAGTTGGCCAATTTCTTCTTACTGAACCATGACACAAGTATAGGTCTAAGGGAGTGACAAGTCCAACTTATACTCTTCCTATCCAGCTTACAGTCTCCGAGATCCGAGTCACTGTAGGCTACCAAATTGAATCCTCCTTCCTTAGAATACCACAATCCTACATTGATTGTTCCTTTGACGTACTTAAGGATTCATTTGACTGTGGTGAAGTGTGACTCGTTAGGTGTAACATGATATCGAGCACACACTCCTACATCAAATTAGATATCGGGCCTGGTGGTCGTTAGGTACAAGAGTGAGCCTATAAGCTTCTTATAGAGTGACTGGTCCATTGGCATTCCAGCTTCTTCATACCAAATTTGTTGAGAACCTCCTTGATGTATTTCTCCTGGTTGATGAATATACCTATATGTAACTATTTCACCTACAACCCTAAGAGATAGCTAAGTTCTCCCATCATATACATTTCAAATTTACTTTGCATGAGAAGAGAGAACTTCTTACACAGATCAAGGTTAGTTGAACTAAAAATAATATCATATTTAATTTGTATCATAAGAAAGTCATTAAATTCCTAGATTCTGAAGAGTGTCGTATCGACAACACCTTTCTCAAATCCACTGTTGATAAGATATAGCGACAACATTTCATACCATGTCTTGGGTGCCTGCTTGAGACCATACAATGCTTTCCTTAGCCTATATACAAGATCTCCCCCCTCCTTGTTGGCAAACCCTGGAGGTTGTTCAACACACACTTCTTCTGCTAGGTCACCATTAAGGAATGTGCTCTTAACGTCTATTTGATACACGGTGAAGGTTTTGTGAGCAGCAAACACTAGGAATATCCTAATGGCTTCTAATCTGGATACAGGGGCAAATGTTTCATTGTAGTCTCTGTCTTCTTCCTGTTTGTAGCCTTGGGCAACCAGTATGGACTTATTTCTTATAATAAGGCCATGCTCATCCTTCTTGTTCAGAGATACCCATTTAGTTCCAATTACAACTTGGTGGGTATGTCTGGGGACTATGTACCAAAAATTATTCCTTTCGAAATCATTTAGCTCTTCTTCCATAGATGAAATCCACTGAGAATTATAGAGATCTTCATTGGTCGAGACTGGTTCTGACTATGCGAAGAATACAGCTAGTATGCCCATGACAAGTCTCATATGTTAAGCTTTAGACTTCCATACAGGGAATGGGGACTGTTTGGTCCAGATTCTGTTTCCTCTTGCGCACAAAGTATAGTTCCTTTTGTACTCTACATTCTTCTTCAAATGGGAACACCAGCATCAATATAAGATTACAGAATACACACATAGCTGTAGTCTTAATGTCCCATCGAGCAAGGAGGGATCTAAAGATTTTTAAATTTTCACCAATTATTAACTCTTGTAGGTGATCTTTTAAACACCTGTCAGTTTTTTAGCCTGTATCCCTTGATATGTCCTGTTGTATTGTAGGTTCAGCTTGAGCTTCCATAGCATTAGCTTCAACTACCTCATCTCTTCTTATATCTATGGGATTAATTTCTAGAGTGGCGACATGGTCTTCCTGAGGCTGTGGGATTTCCTCAAGAGATAAAGTCTGCACAGCTTGGGTTAGGTTATCTATTCTTGTAGGATCACAATGGGGTTCATCGAAGACCACATGGACTGACTCCTCTATAGTCAGTTTTCTTATTGAAAATCCTGAATCCCTTGCTGACATAATATCCAACAAATATACCCTCATCGGATTTCTCATCAAAGGTCTTGAGCTGATCCTTCCCATTAACACATGCATAGAAAAATATGAAGATATGCAACCATATGAGTTTTATTATTCCATACCTTGTACGCGGCTTTGTTGTGGTTATTGTTGATGATATAGTAGTGTTGTGTATAGCATGAAGTATTTGTTGCTTCTCCCCGATAAAGTTGTGGCAACTTGCTTGCAACAATCATTGTTCTAGTTGCTTCCTTCAGCGTCCTGTTCTTTTGCTCGGCAACACCATTTTGTTGGGGAGTATAAGCTGCTGAGTGTTCGTGTTATATGCCGTTGTCTACACAGTACTGCTCTATGAAGGGGTTTGTGAATTCTGGTCCTCTATCGGACCGAATGGATACAATGCTCATCCCTTTCTCATTCGTAAGATTTTTAAGGTATTCCGACATCTTTCTGGTTATCTCCTTCTTCTTTCTCAAGAATATGGTTCATGAATACCTCGAGAAATCATCAAAAATAAGAAGATAATATTTCTTACCTCCCATGATAGGGTCTACAAGGCCACAAAGATCCATATGGAGTAAATGCAGGACCCTGTGTGTTGAGATATATGATTTTCTCCTCAGAGAGGTCTTGACTTGCTTGCCTTTCTAACAGGTCCGCATATATTGTTCTTATGAAATGAAACATCGTACAAGACTCTAACCATTCCTTGTCGGGCTAATTTGTTGATGGTCTTGATGTTGATGTGAGACATCCTTTTGTAACATAGACAACTTTGATCTGCAGGGCCATTGGCAGCGAAACATGGAATTCCAGCACTTGTAGGTTTCCTATCCGCAATGTACATGTTATGTGACTAGCTTCTTATGAGGACTATCTACTTGGTCTTTATGTCCTTCACCCTGCAGTGTCGATCGTAGAACTTAATCGAGAACTGTTTGTCACATAACTGGCTAACAATTAGAAGGTTGTACTATAGTCCTTCCACATAGGCTACATAAGTGACTTAGAATTTTACTACAAGCAGGGTTCATTTCTCTCTTGTTCTTACTTTTTATTTGTCACTGAATCGCACCTTTGGGCCTATACCTTCCACATAATATGTTAGCTTAGTGATATCAAACTTGTCATGTGTCGAGAACATCCAATGTCGAAGTACCAGATATCCTATTCCATGATATCCTGTAACCAAGAATTAAGTAGATTTTGGTCCCCTTTGATCTCTGGGTCCTTGGTTATTAGTGCCTTTAGGGACCCAAATTTGTTTAACAACAATGATTTTTGCTGTAGGTTTTGTTAGGTCCTCTTTTGCGAGATATATGTGGGGCAGGCACATAATCGCTGTAAGCATTATTATTATGCATGTAAAATTGAGAAATTTAATTCCACTAAGGTTGTTGTCTGTGGGGAAGAACCGTGTTTCTTTGCATACTGGATTGCCTTCTGAGTTTCCAGTTGGATTCCCAGAGCTACTGCTGGTAGTACTGCGCATCAACTTGCTTATGAAAAAGATGCCTAGGTTCATGTACCCAGTTTCTAGGAGCAGCGTACTGTTGATAGTACTGAGGTGTAGGCTATTGATTTTACATAGGTACAACCTTCCTTCTTCTGGAGATGATGTTGGTATGCCTAAGGAGCATACTGTTGATGTTGTGAATTGCATCTAAACAGCCTTATGAGGATGTGTTGTCTGCTGCTTGCGATAAGAGTTTGGTGGTGGAATGGCAGCCTTAGAATTCTGAGAAGGTACAACTGTAGGCTTTCCTTTGTCTACAGGTGCAACCTTTGGAATTGTTGAGATTCGGGCCTAAAATTGAAGGTGCAGCAGAATAATAATATTGATCCGATCAATTAACCGACCCCTTGAACAAGATCGATCAAGCATCATACCTACGAATATAATAATCCAAAGCATGAATTTAGAAATCATACCCTTGAAGACCTTTGATTAAATGTTGATGAAAACCAATCCATGCTTTTACAAAATCCCAAGCACCAAAAGCACCGTGCCTCTACGAGCAAACAACTGGCAGATTACCCTTTCAGGGATTTCTCGGAGTCGATCCTGACATCGGTGCTGGATTCCATGCCTCGAAGGACTCGGTAAACAACTCGCAAAACTGAACTCTGTGCCCCTCGGCATACTGAGCAGATAACCCCTCAACACGATGAAACACAACATCGTAAAATAGTATACCAAAGTGCCAATCTCGGCACAACATATCAACATAAGGTAACAACTAGTAATACTGTAAAAATATCCATTCCAGACACACAAATACGAAAATTTACAATTGTAACAACGAAACTTACGGTCGTAATTAACGGTTCACATAACCGTATCAACAGAAAATTAACGACCATTGTCGTTACAACCACGGTCATAATATACTACACATGGTAGCCAATCATTTTTAACATTCTTTTCAAAACTCCACGAGGTATCCATTTGAATAATATCATTAGAAGGTATTTGAATTCATATATTTTTCCGAAGTAAAATTTGGAAATACTCACGACACCTCGGCTGTTTGACCGAATTCATGTATCATAAGTTTTAACCATCTCCCATTGAAAACAGTTGCAAACTAACTTTCCGAAATATCAATTTCTTCAGAAACAACATCATCACAATTAACAGCAAAAGGTGTATCCCGTGGTCATGCTCTTCTGACGCTGACCCCCAGAGGTTCCACTTAACCATTCCCCAGTGGGAAAACACTCATACTCGTACTAATCATTCCCACGGATCCATAATCACGTCGGGAGAACATCATAGAAACCATAAGCAATTCAAACCATGCCATCATGACATGCATGCATACAAATATAGTTCTCCAATGAGAATGATAACATGACAATAAATAAAATCCTTCGGTCTCACAAGCAATCGCTTTAATTCTAACTCTATCATATCGCCTTAAGCGATAAATCCATTTAGAACGCGCACTATAAGTACGATTAGCGTGCGCTAACCCACTCAATTTAGAAAAATTTTCAAATCCGAATTCAGCGTTTAAATCAAATAACATTTTTCTTTTTTCACTATTTATTTTTGAAAAGTAAAAATCACATTATTGATAAAAATATTGATAGTGTGAAAGATTTGTAAAATCGTATATTCGATTTATTGGAAAAAAACCGATAAGTAAAACAACATTTTCAAAATACTTTCAAACACGACAAGGGATTAACGGCAGTAACATTTTTCAGTGTATCTCAAGACGCTTCAAACACAATTCTCAAATACCGTCGCAAGGTTTTACTTAAAAATATCAGGCCAGCTCACTAAAACTCATACCACTTTTCAAATTCCGCAATACGCCGCCATTTGACCGCACTGTCAAAACATTTTCGAAAACTGATTTTCCACAATACACTCGGGTCTAAGAAATTTTAGGAAATCATCTTCAAACGCGCACGCAGCGGATACAATTACTAATAAGAACATATTGGTTGTAAACAACAATAATTAGTCAATCACAATTGACTATCAAACACATGCCCATACGGAAATCAAAATCACTAGTTCAACAAACACAACTCGGGAACACTAATTTCAACATATGTCAAACCATCTCTCAAAGTTTAACGACATAACTATTGAACATTAATTCGTACTCATTATATACCCTGAAGTGGACTTTCCTTTGTCCGCATCACCATCGAAATCCGGGTCTGTGAACCCATCCAATCTTAATTCTCCACCACCGTATGTAAGAACCAATTCTTTAGTCCATTTAAGGTACTTTAGAATGTTCTTTACGGCTTTCCAACGTTCTTTACCTGGATTTGCTTGAAACCGACTGACCTCACTCACAGCGTATGCAATGTACGGTTTCGTGCACAACATTGCGTACATGAGGCTACCCACATCCGATGCATAGGGTACCTGTCTCATCTCCATTATTTCTTCCTCACTTTGAGGACACATAGATTTGGAGAGTTTCAAACCATGTCGCATAGGTAAGAACCCTCTTTTAGAATCGTCCATCCTAAATCTCTTTAAGATCTTTTCTATATAGCGGGCTTGGGAAGGTCCTAATATTCTCTTCGCTCTATCTCTATAGATGCGAATACCCAGAATATAGAAAGCTTCTCCCAAGTCTTTCGGCTTTTATTCTTATCCCTCTTCAAAGTCTCCCCTTCCTTTAATAAATATATTCCCTCACATGTGTAACACCCCGAGATATTCGGAATAATTACAGCGCCGTAAACCCTTTAAGTAAGAATTTACAAGGCTATTTTGAAGAAACGTAAAAAATAATACAACAGTACCATGAAAGTTTCAAGTACAAAACCGGTTTCAAACAGAACAAATGAGTTCATTATTACAACCATCTCGAAATATTAATAAGACACGCGTACTCGAGTACTGAAAATTAACCAAGAAGATAAATCACAATAACAATAAACATCACTGAGCCCCTTCGTCGTCATATCGGTACTGTGGCTGTTTTCCCGCTCCTTGGCTACCTGAACATCAAAACAAATGTCCACCTCCAAAGAGGTTAGCAAAACGATGCTAGTACAAGTATCATATTAAACAAATCGAATATGCAACAACAATGCATAACAGAATACTCAACACGGACTTCCACTACCGGAATCCAACAATGCGAATCCACAAGATTCCATTAACACAACATGGGTATTCCAATGATCCAGCGCCCTTAGCATAGATCCCAAGATGATCCCGTCGGACCAACACGAGGTGGAAAAACCCATCCAATGATCCAGCGACCTCAGCATAGATCCCAAGATGATCCCGTCAGACCAACACGAGGTGGACATCCGATCCAGCGCCCTCAGCATAGATAGCTTGATCCCTTCGGATCATCACAACTTACACACAACACAACTATGCATACACATATGCAAGAAAATGGACATGTTCATCAACATGAACATACAACAGATCGATAACAAATGTAATGACAATTCAGTGAAAATAATCTCATATCAATAATCATGAATAAATCATATGCATGTTCAAATTCATCAATTATTCACAACTTTCAAAATACGATACTTGCCTTAGAATGGCGATAAGGGTTGTTACTAAGAAGAAGAAATCGTTAACCAGCTCGAAGAACTCTCACACGATCAATCCACCAAAACCCGAACCTTCAAAGAATAATAACACCGGTAACTAACGGTTCCGGATAATCGGTTTAATAATCAAGAACATCAAAAAGGGCGTGATATTCCCAAACACATGCGCTTAGTACGCTGCCCTATATCAATTCGGATTTGAATCAACATTAGGATGCTAACCCGACAAAAACTCGTAGTATCCTACCTAAGATCAAACGTATCCTACGGTCGGATTCTTCAATACATCACAGGATAATTCTTCTTACAATGATTCTAATCATGTTCTTCATTTATCCAAACCAATCAATATATCAAAATTACTCCGTAGAACACCGCTAGAACTTGATTACTAGGTTCACTTGATACTCATATTCTTCTTCAAGAAAATATCCTAAGTTCAATCCATTAAATGTCCCAATACGTATAATTTCATTATGTAATACATAAGAACTTGATAATCTCCATAAACTTGTCATAATCGGTTTTGTAGCTTCATGATTGTGCTTAGGAGTTCAAACACTACAAGGTTCAATGTTCTAAACGATGAAGAAGTACCGAAACATCGAAAATATTCTTCTAACAACATGATGTTCGACTACGCACGAATTTGACTGACTATATAATCTCAAAACATGTTCAAAACATCCTTAAGAATACTACTCCAGTTGGTGAAGAATCATCTACCTCAAAATAGTGAAGAACAAGGAGGAACTTGAAGAAATTCAACACCGAGAGCTTGAACACCAATCTTCAATGGTCTAAAATCTTCAAACTCGAGCTAGGATGATGATATGAGAGGTTTAGGATGGAAAGAGTGACTCTCCAAGTCTCAGAAATCGAGTTTGGGAAGTGATGAAATCTGAAAAATGAAAAATGGTGCTGTTCTATATATAGAAAATGGTTATTAGCGCGCGCTACGGCCATATCCATATCATGCGCTAACGGGCCTGTAGTCTACTGTTTCTGCTTGGCCTCGACTTAGCGTACGCTAACATCCCTTTACGTGCGCTAAGTACATAAATTAGCGTACGCTACCACTTATATAGCATGCGCTAACGGCCATACGAAGCTTACTGACCTCACTGTACTCAACATTTAGCGTTCGCTATCCTCATACCAGTAGCGTGCGCTAAACAGCGTTGACTCGGCTTTTTCCAAAAGCCGTCTAGGTTCATCCCGACATGTCCCGACCAAGATCCGCGGCTGATCTCACCTACCACCCTGTCTTAATCAAGTTGACTACGTATAGCGCGCGCTAAGGTTCATACACAGCATGCGCTACGAACCCAAATTAGCGTACGCTACGCCTAGTCGTTAGCGTGCGCTACAAGTGCAAAAATTACAATTTTGAACACAATCATGAAATCATACGCTCAACAACACCGGATCATGAAGTACGCTGGATAATACTCAGATCAAATACAACATATATAATGTCACAATGTTCAAAATACACATTAGAATCTCGGGTATTACATCCTCTCCCCCTAAAAAAAAGTTTCGTCCCGAAACTTAAGATGAAAATAACTCCGGGTATCTAGTCTTCATACCATCCTCCGTTTCCCACGTGGCCTCTTCGACTCCGTGTCGTGACCATTGCACCTTAACCAAGGATATTGTTTTATTCCTCAATTGCTTGATCCGACTTTCGAGTATTTTGATTGGTCTCTCTTCGAAGGTGCCGTCATTAGCTATATCGATCTCGCCGAAATCAATAATATGACTGGTTTCTGGTACATACTTCCGCAATTGGGATACGTGAAACACATTGTGAATGTGAGTCAGCGATGGCGGTAAGGCCAACCTATATGCTAGATCCCCAACTCTCTCGAGGATCTCAAATGGTCTGACATATCTCGGACTTAGCTTACCTTTCCTCCCAAAACGGAAAACCCCCCCGAGTAGGAGACACCTTCAATAGTACGTGGTCCCCAATCTCAAACTCCAGTGGGCGACGGCACACATCAGCATAAGACTTCTGTCGACTCTGGGCAGTCAACAGCCTTTTCCGAATCAAAGCTACCTTCTCCTGAGTCTGAACTATCAATTCCGGTTCCGTTCCGATCAAGTCCGAAGAATCATCCCAGCACAGGGTTGATTGGCATCTTCTCCCGTACAAAGCTTAAAATGGTGCCATCTTAATAGAAGCATGCCAACTATTGTTATATGTGAATTCAATCAATGTCAAGTGAACTTCCCAATCAGTTGACCAATCCAAGGCACAAGCTCTAAGCATGTCTTCTACTGTCTGAATAGTCCTTTCGGACTGACCGTCTGTCTGAGGATGATAAGCCGTGCTAAAGTTCAGCTCGGTTCCCAAAGCCCTGTGAACTGTCTTCCGAAAGTGCGATACGAAGCAACCATCTTGATCCGAAATAATGGTCTTCGGTGTACCATGCAATCGGACTATCTCCGCAATAAATACTCGAGCCAACTTCTCGGGTCCCAAAATGTCTTTAATTCCTAGGAAATGAGCCGACTTGGTTAGTCGATCAACTACAACCCAAATCATGTTCATTCCCGTCTTGGTCCTTGGCATATTAGTGATGAAATCCATCGACATATCCTCCCACTTCCACTCAGGGATCAGAAGTGGCTTCAACATTCCGGCAGGCCACTGATGTTCAATCTTAACCTGCTGACAAGTCAAACATTTTGAAACGTATTCTGCTACGTCCTTCTTCATATTTCCCCACCAGAAGTTTTGTTTTAGATCCTTATACATCTTACCGCTGCCCGGGTGAATAGAATAGGGCGCGCTGTGAGCTTCCTTCAGAATTGTCTGTCTCAAAACATAATCACCGGGAACGCAGAGTCGACTCTGAAATCTCAGAACTCCATCATCTTGTATCACGAATCCTGGGGCCTTTCCTTTCTTTACTTCGTCATATAACCGAAGAATCAGAGAATCGTTCAACTGCTTAGATTTAATTTTCTCGACTAGTGACGAAGTTAGTTCCATCACGTATAGTTGCCCTTGGATTTCTGGTAACCATACTTCAATCCCTTCGCGGATCAGTTCTCGTTGAATCCTGGTTTGGGACGTAAGTGCTTCCAACACTCGAAGAGAAACAGGTTTATGGCTCAGTGCATCAGCTACTACGCTTGCTTTACCCGGATGATAGAGGATTCCCATGTCGTAATCCTTGATCAATTCCAGCCACCTTCTCTGCCTCATGTTTAATTCCTTATGACTGAAAATATACTTGAGGCTCTTATGATCTGTAAAGATCTGACAATGAGTGCCGTATAAATAATGTCGCCAAATTTTCAAAGCAAAGACCACAACTGCTAACTCCAGATCATGAGTCGGGTAATTAACTTCCTACGGTTTCAACTGTCGAGAGGCATAGGCAATCAGCCTATCATTTTGCATCAACACACATCCCAGACCCTGATTTGAAGCGTCGCTATACACCATGAATCCATCAGTTCCATCTGGTAACGCTAGTATAGGCGCTGTCGTCAGTCTTTTCTTAAGTTCCTCAAAAACGGCCTGGAATTTCTCATTCCACGTGAACTTTTGAGTTTTCTGTAACAGCTGAGTGAGCGGACGAGCAATTTTGGAAAATCCCTCTACAAAACGGCGATAATATCCAGCAAGTCCTAAAAAGCTTCGGACTTCTTTCACGTTATTAGGAGATTCCCATTCCAAGATTGCTTCGACTTTCTTCGGGCCCACCTGTACTCCGTCAGCTGATATCACATGCCCAAGGAAGATTACTTCACTAAGCCAAAACTCGCATTTAGAAAGTTTCGCATAAAGCTGTTCATTCCTCAAGGTGCTCAATACAACACGCAAATGCTCAGTATGCTCCTCTGTGTCTTTGGAATAGATCAAGATGTCATCGATGAAGACTACCACAAATTTATCCAAGCATTCTAAGAATACTCGATTCATCAATTGCATGTATACTTCAGGAGCATTGGTGAGTCCGAATGGCATCACCACGAATTCATAGTGTCCGAATCGGGATCTGAAAGCAGATTTCGGTATGTTCGATTCCTTAATTCTCAACTGATGGTACCCTGATCGCAAATCGATCTTAGAGAATACTATGGGCCCCTGCAGTTGGTCAAACAAGTCGTCGATCCGAGGTATAGGATACTTGTTCTTGATCGTCACCTTGTTTAGCTCCCTGCAATCAATGCATAATCGAAGGGATCCATCTTTCTTTCGGACAAAGAGAACAGGCGCTCCCCAAGGAGAAACGCTAGGTTGAATGTAACCCTTCTGCAATAATTCCACTAGTTGCTTCTTTAGTTTATACATCTCGGTTGGCGCCATACGGTATGGTGCTCTGGAAATAGGAGCGGCTCCAGGCTCTAATTCGATATTGAACTCTACTTCTCTCCTCGGAGGTAACCCAGGTAGTTCGTCAGGGAATACATCTGAGAATTATTTCACAACTGGAATAGATGAGAGCTCTACTCCTTCTTCTTTCTTCATGGCATAGCACCAAAATCCGTGACAACCCTCCTTCAGTAATTTCACTGCTTTCATAGCCTTGATCAATTTTCCCGAGCTTCCCGGTCTCCATCCTTTGAATAAATGTTCAGATCCATCATCGGCAATGATAGAAATGACTCTCTTTCGGTAATTCAAAATAGCTCCATAATAGTTGAGCCAATCGTCTCCGAGAATTAAATCATCACCATGGATGTCGACTACAATAAGATTCGATGGCCAATCTCTCCCTCCTATAGACACTGGAAAATCTCTAGTTTCTAGGGTTCCCATAATTCTCTCTCCGCTCAGCAAACCCACAACATAAGGCTCACAATCAAATAAACACGAGATTTTTAAACGATTAACACAGTTCAATGATATGAAAGAATGTGTAGCTCCTGAATCAAATAAGACACTAACTGGTTGCAAAAGGATCTGAATCGTACCTGATGCAATAGCAATGTTCTGATCGTCAGATTTCCTCATCTCGTACAGGCGCGGGGGAACGGACCCACCACTGGATGCCTCTCTTTTCCCAATATTCTGCTGCTGAAACCCACTCTGCTGCGTCTGGTTCACACTCATCTCTTTCGGAACTGGCGCTGGAGTGTGAGTACCAAATGATCGAGTCACATTTCCGCAAAAATTCGCACGGTGCCCTTATTGCCCACATTCGAAACAAGTCACAGAAGGAATGGGACAATCACGTCGAATATGCCTTGCTCGACCACAATTATACGTCGGTCAAATTCGAATATGAAAGCGGTGGTAAAAGTTGAGGTTTTAAAACTCCTCGACACAGGTATGATCTTTCATATTTCCGAAAGTAAGTGGGTAAGTCCTGTTCAAGTAGTGTCAAAGAAAGGTGGGATAACTATTATTCAAAATGATAATAATGAATTAATTCCCAGTAGAATTGTTACAGTGTGGCATATGTGTATAGATTACAGCACTTCTTTGATGCGTCCGAAACTGCTGATGTTGTCCGAAACTTCTTTCCACCTCGAGAAGGATGCGGAGGTTTCCTGGATGAATAAAATGAAGACTGGCCCTTGCGGGGCCCGCTACTCTTGTTTTCCGAGAAGTTGCCGGACACTTTCTGCTTCTTTGCCTCCATCGATTTCTCCACCGCCGCCTCTTTCATGTCGTAGGCCAGCGCTTTGTCCTGATATTGTCGCAAGGTAGTACACTCGAATCCGGACATGTACTGCTGAATCTCCGGCTTCATCCGCATATCAAAATGAAAAATCTTCTCCGCCTCCGTCCTGACTAAGTGTGGCACACAAGTCAGCTGATGATTAAAAGTCTTGATTATGTCTGTCACTGATGCTTCCGAACTCTGCGGTGAGAAAAACTCTCGGACTCTAGCCTCTCTAACTGGACGAGGACAATATTGTGCTTCCATCATTAGTTTGAATTCCATCCAGTCAGCATTATGATCCTCCGGTCGAACGGCCTCCCACCAGTCGAAAGCCTCTCCAATCAGAAAATACTGGGCGATCGGAACTTTCCGGTCCTCGGGACAGTTAATCCCCACAAATATCTTTTCTAACTCTTTCAACCAGTGATCCCATGTAGGTGACTCGGCAGAACCATCAAATTTTGGCGGGTGCAATTTGACCACCTCAGTAATCCATCTGTCTCCCCGATTATCCTCGTTATCTTTCTTGTCCATCATTTATCGCATGCGGTCAACTACCTGAGCGAACTGGTTTATCTGAGCAACCACCTGTTGAAGCACTCCCGACATGTTAGGATTTGCATTGTCATTCGCTGATCCTTGTCCTCCAGAATGGGAATCGGTTCGGCTAGCCGATAATTTTGGGGTAATCGCTGAATTCTCCTGTCTCACATTACCACGTCCGCGTCCACGACCGCGTCCGCGTCCACGTCCTCCCCTAAACATACTGTAAACACAATTTCTCAATATCCAGGGCCAAATTTTCAAAAATAAAGCCCGTCAACATTCACAAAACAGAAATTAAGTAAAATGGTAGTATAAGAGATTAGGAGACTTACAACCACGGTCCACATGACGACGCTGGCTGAACAGTGATGTTACGAACGACCCGTAAATCAAATAATGTAAACAGACCCAACTAAAACCCGAATGCCAAGATATCCATGAATCTTAGCTCCGATACCATATTCTGTAACACCCCGAGATATTCGGAATAATTACAGCGCCGTAAACCCTTTAAGTAAGAATTTACAAGGCTATTTTGAAGAAACGTAAAAAAATAATACAACAGTACCATGAAAGTTTCAAGTACAAAACCGGTTTCAAACAGATCAAATGAGTTCATTATTACAACCATCTCGAAATATTAATAAGACGCGCATACTCGAGTACTGAAAATGAACCAAGAAGACAAATCACAATAACAATAAACATCACTGAGCCCCTTCGTCGTCATATCGGTAGTGTGGCTGTTTTCCCGCTCCTCGGCTACCTGAACATCAAAACAAATGTTCACCCCCGAAAGGGTTAGCAAAATGATGCTAGTACAAGTATCATATTAAACAAATCGAATATGCAACAACAATGCATAACAGAATACTCAACACGGACTTCCGCTACCAGAATCCAACAATGCGAATCCACAAGATTCCATTAACACAACATGGGTATTCCAATGATCCAGCGCCCTTAGTATAGATCCCAAGATGATCCCGTCGGACCAACACGAGGTGGAAAAACCCGTCCAATGATCCAGCGCCCTCAGCATAGATCCCAAGATGATCCCGTCGGACCAACACGAGGTGGTCATCCGATCCAGCGCCCTCAGCATAGATCGCTTGATCCCTTTGGATCATCACAACTTACACACAACACAACTATGCATACACATATGTAAGAAAATGGACATGTTCATCAACATGAACATACAACAAATCGATAACAAATGTCATGACAATTCAGTGAAAATAATCTCGTATCAACAATCATGAATAAATCATATGCATGTTCAAATTCATCAATTATTCACAACTTTCAATATACGATACTTGCCTTAGAATGGCGAAAAGGGTTGTTACTACGAAGAAGAAATCTTCAACCAGCTCGAAGAACTCTCACTCGATCAATCCACCAAAACCCGAACCTTCAACGAATAATAACACCGGTAACTAACGGTTCCGGATAATCGGTTTAATAATCAAGAACATCAAAAAGGGCGTGATATTCCAAAACACATGAGCTTACTACGCTGCCCTATATCAATTCGGATTTGAATCAACATTAGGATGCTAACCCGACAAAAACTCGTAGTATCCTACCTAAGATCAAACGTATCCTACGGTCGGATTCTTCAATACATCACAGGATAATTCTTCTTACAATGATTCTAATAATGTTCTTCATTTATCCAAACCAATCAATATATCGAAATTACTCCGTAGAACACCGCTAGAACTTGATTACTAGGTTCACTTGATACTCATCTTCTTCTTCAAGAAAATATCCTAAGTTCAATCCATTAAATGTCCCAATATGTATAATTTCATTATGTAATACATAAGAACTTGATAATCTCCATAAACTTGCCATAATCGGTTTTGTATCTTCATGATTGTGCTTAGGAGTTCAAACACTACAAGGTTCAATGTTCTAAACAATGAAGAAGTACCGAAACATCGAAAATATTCTTCTAACAACATGATGTTCGACTACGCACGAATTTAACTGACTAGATAATCTCAAAACATGTTCAAAACATCCTTAAGAATACTACTCCAGTTGGTGAAGAATCACCTATCTCAAAATAGTGAAGAACAAGGAGGAACTTGAAGAAATTCAACACCGAGAGCTTGAACACCAATCTTCAATGGTCTAAATCTTCAAACTCGAGCTAGGATGATGATATGAGAGGTTTAGGATGGAAAGAGTGACTCTCTAAGTCTCAGAAATCGAGTTTGGGAAGTGATGAAATCTGAAAAATGAAAAAGGGTGCTGTTCGATATATAAAAAATGGTTATTAGCGCGCGCTATGACCATATCCATAGCATGCGCTAACGGGCCTGTAGTCTACTGTTTCTGCCTGGTCTCGACTTAGCGTACGCTAACATCCCTTTACGTGCGCTAAGTACATAAATTAGCGTACGCTACCACTTATATAGCATGCGCTAACGGCCATACGAAGCTTACTGACCTCACTGTACTCAACATTTAGCGTGCGCTATCCTCATACCAGTGGCGTGCGCTAAACAGCGTTGACTCGGCTTTTTCCAAAAGCCGTCCAGGTTCATCCCGACATGTCCCGACCAAGATCCGCGGCTGATCTCACCTACCACCCTGTCTTAATCAAGTTGACTATGTATAGCGCGCGCTAAGGTTCATACACAGCGTGCGCTACGAACCCAAATTAGCGTACGCTACGCCTAGTCGTTAGCGTGCGCTACAAGTGCAAAACTTACAATTTTGAACACAATCATGAAATCATACGCTGAACAACACCGGATCATGAAGTACGCTGGATAATACTGAGATCAAATACAACATATATAATGTTACAATGTACAAAATACACATTAGAATCTCGGGTATTGCAACATGCAGTTTTGACCAACAAAACATGTGAGCAGATTTATTATGGAAAAGGGTGCGGCTATGTTGGACTATTTAAATGGTCCAACCATTTAGTCCCTATTCTGGACCCCGTGTATCCAGTCCGACGGATAAACCTTAGTCCGTCCCTTTGTATTTAAATTAATTAATTAATCTAATTAATTAATTATATCAAATACTATATAATTTATTTCTCCAAGAAACAATTATATTTGAATTAAATTAATTACCCGGTAATTATGTAATTCATATTACCGTTTTAATTTATCTAATAAATTAAATGTAGTTAGACATCCAATGTCTAATATTTATCAAGATAGAATAGGCAGAATTTAATCCATCATTAATCCTATATGCGCGACTCTGTAGGTTCGTCTTAGTCAGCAATGGGAGGATCCAAAGAGTGTGAGAAACACTTAGCCAGTCCATGGCTCACACCGCAACCCAACTGAGAACGAATGATGGGAATCATTCCAAAACATGTTATGAATACCGTATATATACAAACCCTTCAATCATATGTCGCAATAAAGCTTTAGGATCACGGTCAAGTCAAACCCTGTCTTCACTTGACTCTATGCATGTGTTAGTATAAATCAAAATCACAGAACTCTCCTGTATCAAATACAACTAGTTCAATTGCTTTGGCCAAAGACTTTTGGTCTCATTTGCCACTCACCACATAGGACATTATCCTGTTCACTTACATGAGAAAGAATCATTTCTTGGCATTCATTAAAGACTGCTACTTGCCCATTATGTTGCACTTTGAGGTTGATCCCTACCACCAGGTGAATGGATTGAACTACTCTAATGACTAACTTAATGAAACAAGCACATCTTCTACTGGACCCTCACGTCAAAAGTTCATGCATATCTATCATAACCTTACGATTCAATCATTGACTATCCTAGAGTGAAACCCATGTGAACGAATCAAGGTGAGTTGTATCCGAGTATATTAATCCAATTAAAATACCTTTACCGAATGCTCCGACTACTCCTGAGTGAAGACATGCACATGTCCAAGCATGCGATATAGAAGTCTTCCTAAAATAACTCAACGCCCAATTAAGTTTTATCGACTTGCGGATAAGTTTAAGCTTTTGTGTTTTAAACACTTCCACTGCAGGACTCTTTATCTCATAAGGAGTGGAATGCTTCTACTCAAAAGCACGGACATCATTTATATTTATTTACCAAACCAAGAACGCCAATGATATATAATAAATAAAGAAATAATCACTGCCTTTTATTAATGAATACATAATCACATATAGATGCCCTAACTCTCTTATCCTCAGAGTGGCTTTCGAGGGCATACACTAAAAATCTCCCACTTGCACTCAATGCCACAAATTATGATAACTAATACCCATGTCATCAAGATGTCTCTCCAAGACAATCTGCGATAGTGGCTTGGTCAGTGGGTCATCAAGGTTATTTACCGAGTCTACTCTCTGCAGTTCAATGTATCTATTCTTCACCATCTTTTTGACGATGTGATACTTTCTATGAATATGCTTGGTCTTATGATGAGATCTAGGTTCTTTAGCATGTGCAACAACTCCTTCATTGTCTAAGTAAAGCGGCACTGGCAGCTTTGTGCTTTGGGCAACTTGAAGTTCTTCAAGATACTTCTTGATCCAACATGCTTCCCTTGACGCCTCCGAGGCTGCCTGGTACTCGGCATGGCAGGTGGAATGTGCAACCACAGTTTGCTTGGAACTCATCCAAGAAATTTCTCCACCATTCAGAGTAATAAATCAACTATAATACCAATACACCTATCGAAACACATTCATGTTTCAAGTTTTCACATCATACTGCACCACTCGGTGTCAAATCCATCAATACATCTAGTTCATTATACATGTAATATACCACAAGTATCAAATACGAATTCCATCTCCGTGACACACATTTAAACAGAGTCATGAAACACATATGATACACATAAAAATAGTAGACTTACATCCATAGGTCGCACGAAGATGATGGTTGCATCATGATACTAATCACGGCCGACAACTCAGACGATGCGTCGTGACACAATTCAGTCACACAAATCTAACAAGATAAGACTCAACAATACTCGACTTGAACCGACAACCTTGGTTTCCACAACCTAAGCTCTGATACCATATTCTGTAACACCCCCAACCCTTTTGGGAATATTACAGCACCGCAGACCCTCTTAAGAGGATCTACTAGACTGGATACCAACATAAGACATCATATCTAATGCCAACATGGCTAACTAAATGAAACTGTAGACCGATTTGGTCTTTCATCAATACATACAACGTGAACATCATATACAACTCTGTCAAGAAACTCACACCCACACAGGGGTCAAAATACAACAACACTCCCATAGGATGGGAGAACAACACAGCGGAAAGGATAATACAATTCAACCATGTCGAATACCCAATACTGGCCCTCATGTGCTTAGTATCATTTATCTTCCATCATCATTCGTACCAATCCGTGGTTTTGCTCCCCAAGAATCTGCATGTACCTGAATGCAATATAGACATCCACCCCCCGATTACTCGGGGGTTAGCAAAATTCCACTATTTTGCTAGTACAAGTATAAAGTGCAATTACGAGCCATGCACGTAATATTCCAAGAATATAATAATTTGAATAATCACCGAGTCAAAACACAGCGAAAGTCTACCAGAGAGGTTCCCTTTGAAAGAGATAGTCCAAAGCCTTGAAAGGCAGTAATAAAACAAGTAAAAAACTTATAAAGCGTTTTAAAGATCTTGGGTTTTTCCAGAAGAATACATTTAGGATTTTAGAATCCTCATCTTTTCAAAATCACTTTAGGGTCACAACCCAAAGATTTAATTTCCCAAAATTAATAATCCGTCAATAAATTACGCGGTCCACGGCTCTAACATCCATATCGATCATAACAATAAATTACGGGGTCCACGACCCAAACGTCCATCTCAATCATACGCCCAAATGTTATTCTCGTCCCATGCTAACAAGCATGAACCTCGGAGCTTCTACGTGCGTACCCAAGTGAGTAAACCAATGGTAATCAAATGAAGGATCCATACCTCATGATTAACCGTGGATTCACGCTATAAGCTACGATCCCTCAGAGGGCTCGAAGTCCCATCCCTGAGTGGTTAACACACATCACCATAACAAGGGTCACACAAACAATACAATCTAGCATTCCACAACGGACATATAACATACACTCATAGTTATCGTGGCATCGTGCTAGCAAGCACAAACCTCGGAGCCTCGCGACAAAATACCCATTTTGGATAACCCATGACGAGTATGCAACATATCCAAATATACACCCATAAGTTATCCTGGCATCGTGTTAGCAAGCACGAACCTCGGAGTCTCTTTGAGACATAGCCAGTTTGGATAACCCTATGGTAAAACTCGACCCGTACTAACAAGGACAGATCCGAAGGTCTCAACGAACCCTACCCGGTAACATCAAATACAACAATCTCATACCACGAGAGTATATATTTCTCGAACAATGCCGACTAATACCACCTCCTTATGAAGGGGCCAATAAACATTACAAATACATCATTTGTGTACTCATCAAACGAATACACATTCGAGTATACGAACCTTAACAAGGGGAGAGAGAGAGAGCTTTATAATCACATAGCACGAAGGCAATATATATATATATATATATCTATCTATATATATATATATCAAGTCACATCCATAATGCACATATCCATAGAACTCATTCGTTCGTAAATTGCTTGAGCATTTTTGAAAGAAAGTCATTAAAGGGATTATATCAATCCTTTTGAAAGTTCGTTATGAGTACTCCAATTAAACACACAAAGTCGATTATCATTTATCACATCTACGAAACACGAAGCGTATGGACAAGATACTTGCCTTTGAGACATCGAGAATCAGAAGAAAAAACATACAAGTTCGGTAGGTGTCAAGAATGCACTTCCGGCACCTAAACGATTCATAAGGATTACAATACTTAATAATCAATACTCAAATCACATGGAGAAACTCATGAAACACACTAATGATTTCCCCCGATTACAATCTCATAAACATATGGTTGGAAAACACCAAAACCCACTTGAATTCGCAACACAAACCAAAGTAGGGCATGAAATCATAGGGTTAATATATATACAAGTGAGATTAATCACAAACTCAAGATTTCCATGGTCAAAAATAGGTTACACAACCGAATCGAACAAAACCCCCCAAAACTACCCAAGGTAGGGTTTTACAAAGATTTACCTGGATTTGAAGGAGAAGAAACAGTACTGTGATGATTAAATCATGTTATGAACTCGAGATGATGGTGATTGATGAACTCCCGTCGCTTTTTCACCTTGAAATCGCCCAGATCGCATCAATGGAGAGGAAGAAGGAGGAAAGGATTAAGAAACACGTCCCTCAAGTTTATATCGGTTGACCGATGTTACGGCCGTAACTATGCTACTGGGCAACTCCCTAATTTAATGAAGGTAGCTTACGGCCGTAACTTCCAAGGATTACGGCCGTAACATCCAACACTTACGGCCGTAACATACAAATGGATACGGCCGTAGAAATGATACTGGAATAACTGGTTTTGACGAACGCAACATACGGACGTAACAAGAAGGACTTACGACCGTACAAAAAGGACTTACGGCCATAACAAGAAGGACTTACGACCGTAACATAAAGTTGCTACACTAAACCTGAGTCCGGCAGCTCAAAAACGTAACGAATGATGCGGAACTCAACGGGTAGCACTAATTCACGAAGTGCTCACTAATAACGTCAATATATGGATTCAAGTGTTATACGAACCTGACATTCCGACCACCCAAAGGTACGGAGAATGAATAAAAGAGAAAATGCCCAAATCTTTGGAAAATTACCAAACGGCCCAAACATCCGAATAATCACGATACAAGATCAAATAACAAAACCGACGCTCACAACGCATCTAAATACATTGAGCGAACTCATAGGGTAGATGAAATGATAGTTCCGACAATATCTACAAGACTCGAACCAAAACACGGTATAGTCACAACATTACTCGGATTCGACTACAAAATATCAACACGATTACAAGCAAGTCGTCAGAATCTTAAAGGTACCAATGTCATAAAGATACGTAAAGTAGAAAAATATGGATATTATAGGGTATCACATATATAGATCGAAACACAAATATATTAAAATTATATATCACCATATATATAAATATACATAGATAAAATTTATATATCATATATATAAACATCATACATCACATATATGAACATCATATATCAACATATATGAAATCGAAATAATGAAAATATACTAGTCGCTCCGATACCACTGTTGGGTTTTTATCGAACTAATAAGATTTATGATCTCATCATATATCGAAATAGTGCAGTGGAAGTATAAATATAATATGTAAAACCCTCTGAGGATCCAAGTATATTATCAAAGTACGAAGAACAAGATTGTTACCCCTTGTAGCGTGTTTTCGATCGAGCCTTCTAGAGACGTTTCAAGAAGCTAGCATCCTCTACGGTATCCACACAACGAACAAGTCCCGAGCGTCTAACGGATTGCTAGCTCCGATTCAATAAAGATTTCACTTAAATAAATTTGAATATAGGTATGTTCTTGATTGGTAAGAACAAGAACACCAAGAATATTATTCAAATGTTCTTAAACTTTGATCTAAAATAACAACTATGAATCTTATACAATATGTTATTAAAGATCAAATTCACAAGATTAGATGAAGATAATATGAGTATTCTAAGTACTTTTCTCGATCAAAGAATCAATCTTCAAAGATATGAAGATATATTCTTGATCCTTTTGATTATTCAACTCTTGAATATTATCTTCAAGACTTTTGAGAGAAAAATCAAAATCAGATTTTTGATTCTCTCTCCACAAAATATGTCTTCTCTTGTGTTTTGTCATGTGTGAGGGCTATCAAAAGACACTCTTATATAGTCCTCCACATGGCTAAGGGTTCACCAACCCTTTCACCAACCATAATCAACTGGAACAAAATAGCTGCTCTGCTCGTTTAAGTGTGTGACCCTGTAGGTTCTAATTAATACGACAATGAGTATAAAACAATTTTACGGCTCATAAATCATAAACGGCCTCTAGCTAGACATTATGACTAACCGCATTAAATGAATTAATTCGACGGCACGAATGAAATCCCATTACTGTATAATATTTAATCCTCTCGTCACGCGATATCCTAATTAAGCACAATGCATAGATAAGTTGACCTTATATATCTTAATTAATATTCTTGATCTCAAGTTATAATTGTCCAATTCAAATATTTATCAGTAACTCTTTATTGATCAATTTGAGCATGGCCATGTATTTAAACAATTTAACTTAACAAGGGTTTATAGGAGGGACAAGTCCCCTCTAGACAAACTACTTCCCTCTGCATAAATCATACCATATCTAATCACAAACTGTATGGTCCCTTGTTACAGAAGACGTTGATATTATGTTAAAATACAATACTCATTATGTAGGAAACTGTAGTGTCTTTAGGTAATAAGGACTTAAATAATATATAACAATCAGAGGAATTATAATGACTTAATCCATGTATAATTCTCTTTGTTAGGTCATATCCAGTACGATGTCTCTACATGTATCTATGACGTGATATGACATCTCATGTTCATGACCAGTAAAACTTAGCCATCATATCACTATCATAAAAGTAATCATATTACTAGGGATATCTAGAATAAATATTCTTTAATGCTTTAACGAGCTTTACTATCAAGTCACATACTTGATGATCGTAAGCATAATATTAATTCAATAATATAATCAATATTATATAATAATAAATATCTCCACATTATTATTAAAAGTAGACTTAGAGCATTATACTAACACTAATATCCAATATTAACCAAGAGAGAATAAGTTAAATACAATCTGTAGTCTACTTGTGCCGCGACGCTCTATGTTCATCTCAGTTAGCATTGGGAGGATCCACTGAGTGTTAGGACCACCTTGCCAGTCCCGTGGCCTACACCGTAAGCCAAATGAGAACGAATGATAGGGATCATTCCAAAAACCTTAACATTATGAATCCTGTATATGTATAAACCCTTCAATCATATGTCCCGATCAAGTATTAGGATCACGGTAATGTAAAACCCTATTGTAACTTGACTCTATGCATTTGTTAGTGCAAACCAAGATCATCAAGATCTCGTGTATCAAATATAATTACCTCTTTATGATTTGGCCAAAGACTTATGATCTCATTGCCATTAACCGCGTAGGACATTACCTGTTCACTTACAGGAGAAAGAATTCTATCTGTGCATTCAGTAGAGACTGTTACTTACTGATCAAGTTACACTTCAAGGTTTACCTCATCAGTCTATGATTGGATTTGAACTACTCTATTGACTAACTTAATGTCACAAGCACATCTCCTACTGAATACTCATGTCAAATGTTCATGTATACCTATCATAACATTTCGATTCAGTCATTGACTATCCCAAAGTGAAATCCATGTAACCCAGTCGAGGTGAGTCGAGGCCGAATATACTAATCCCATTAGCATACCTATAACGTGTGCTCCCAATAACCTTTATTGAAGACAGCACTCTCCATGTCAAAATACATGTTATACAAGTATTGTCTAAACTTAATGCTCAATTAGCTTTCAGTTAAGCATTCGAGCCCTAAAAACTTCCAGTGCCTATCTCTTTATCTTCATAAGGAGTGGAATATTTGCTCTCAAGTGCAATGACTGTTATTCTATATACCAAATCACGATGTCAGTGATATACAATAATATAGCAATAATAAATGCCTTATTCAATTGATGTTCGTAATTACAATATGTTGGAAAAAATTCGCCTTGTGTTTTGATAATTGCCTCATACAGCAAGATACTCAAAGTTAGGATTTTGGTCTAAGTATGGAAGATGTTAGGAGAACATAATACATCCTATCCATATAGAGAGAGATATTCCAGGAAAGTCAAGATTTCTTTTCTACAGCGTAATCATTAAGATACGGCAAAAGATGAAGATGACGGATAAAGCAAGGCATGCTGTAAGTGTTTTACTTAAGAAAAGTAAAACAAAAATCCAACACGATTGAAGAAAAATTTAAACCATTGTGAAAGCAACATTATTTATTCACAAAGTATTCATGGTCAAAGTAGCATTTAATGCTGATAGGATAGCCTTTAATGCGACCGAAGAGACTACAGTTTGAAGAGCATTTAATGCTAGTAAAAAAAAGAATGTCTGAAGCATTAAATGCGAATCACATTTAATTTAAACATTCTAAAGCCGCCAATCAGAGCAGTCTCAATATCACCAATCGGCCACTAGCTACATTTATAACGGATCAATTTCCAAGGTTATAAATAGCCCCAAGCAAGAGGACATTGCTCACTTAACTTTGCCAAATACATCTGATGCTTAATACTCTAACAACCTGAATATCAAGCTTACAAGAGCAGTATATTTCCTTGATCATACGGCTTCATCAAGATAAGAAATACATAGAGTCCTCAATGCAAATACCACACCTTACAGTGAATGCTAATCAAGCATAGAACTGCTGTTTGATCTTGTCATACCAAACATTTTGTTGAGTTTAACTTAGCCTTGATAGTTCTGAAATCTGTGGGATGAATAGTATCAAAGATGAAGCTTCAATCTGTGTGAGAAGAATCAAGTCGAAGAAGCCAATCCAATCTGTGTGAAACGCCCAAACTACTGGCGATGTATCAATCCGTGTGAACGATACAACGACGCGTTTAGTTAAAGTCACATAGTTGTGTATGCAGTGATTTTTAAACATTATACTCCTGTGTGGAGGTCCACTGGACGTAGAGGGGTTTACCTCGAACCACTTAAATCCGTGTGCATTTACATTGTCATTTACTATTTTCTATCTGCTTGTGTAATTTAACTATACATACTGTAAAAACCCTACACGCACCAAGCAAACAAGAGATTGCTCAGTTGATGTATTTACAACAACTTAACATCACACTTTCGCTATGCAAATAAATTCCAAAAAGATACAGCTTATTCAACCCCCCATTCTAAGCAGTTTACTGTATACTGTGTGGCCAACAAGTGGTATCGGAGAGGCTGATTCTATAAAGAATCAGTCGATTTTTAACAGAATCATGTCTACAAAAATCACTAGCTTTTGAAAAATTTATTTTCATATCTTCATCATTTATCTTACTTCTATAATGGACACCTATATGATCAATAAAGTCCCTATGTATTCCATTAATGAATTCGATGATTGGAAAATTAAGATGGAATCTCATCTTGCAGTGATGCACGAAGCGATGATCTTCATCATCTAGGAAGGACCAATCAAAATAATTAAGGTCAACACAGCCGCGAGAATCGATGGGCAACCTTATATGGAGATGCTCGAGAAGGAGCACGAGCAGTAGACAAAGGACGATTGAAAGCGTGCAAACCTCGACAATGTCGCTAAGAATGCACTATTTGTCACTCTCGACAAAGGCACATTCTCGAAGGTAAAAAGTTGTAAGACAGCCAATGAAATATAGGAGAAACTCAAGCTACTTTGCGAGGGATCTGAGCTCTTGAAAGAAAACAAAATTTCCAAATTAACTCGGCAGTTAGAATCTTTTGAAATGAAATCTTCCGAGATGCTTGAGGAGCTTGACCTCATATCTACCGGCATTGTCGGTGAACTTGAAGAATTTGGTAAAGTGTATACCCAAGAGGAGAAAAATTTAAAAATCTTTAGATGAATCCCTACCCGATGGGACATTAAGACCACAGCAATGCGTGTCTTGTAATCTTAATGACATATCTACTTTTGATCTCTTCTCTGACCTCAAAGCTTTTGAGTATGACATTGACAGGATAGAGAAGAAGAGTCACCTGCCAAGACTACAACACTTGTTGCTGTATCTGACAGGAGACATAGTTACGCACCTAGCACATCCAAGTCCGCATGTAAGGCAGTAGACAGCAACGATTACATTCCGTCGCAAGATGAGATGGCCCCACTCATGCATAAATTCCAGAAGTTCATCAAGAAATCTGGAAAGGCCCCATACAAGGCCAAGCCATCTAACAGGGTGAGTTCTGAATCACCTTCATCTGGATATTCTAACCTATGTTACAGCTACAGGAATCTAGGATACTATGCGAATAAGTGTCCTCATCCCAAAGTACAGAAGTTACCCGAAGCCGAGCAACAAGAGAAGGATGAAAAAAGCGCATTTGGAAAAACAAGCGCAAGGCCCTGATTGGAGAATCAGAAGCCTCGCTCGCATCAACCAAGACCGAGGAGTGCCTACAAGCAATCACTGACAATGACTCATCTGACAATAAAATAGAAGATAAAGCATATATGTTCTTTGTGGCCAAAGAAGAAGAGGATATGACAGCGATGATGAGGTAAGCTCAACCTCAACTATTTCTCTCAATGCATCGCATACTTTTGAAAATATGATAAATGAGTTTAGAACCCTTGAGAAAGCCCATGAGATGCTCAAATAGGAAAACATACGACTCTCCATTTCAAACTTAGAGCTGAAATATGAACATGATTTGCTGAAGAATAATTATGAAAATATATCTTTAGATTGTGAAAACAGCAAAATTACTCAAGAAAAACTCATAAAAAGCAATCACCAACTTGCAACAGAACTAAAATAGGTAAAAATTCATAATAATTGCAAGATAAATGATTATGCTTTGTTAGAAGCTAAGATACAATTTCTCGAGAAACGAGAAGGAGAACTTGAGACCATCCTTAAGTAATTTGAAAAATCATATATAAGGATGTAAGATATTCTAAGCTCTAGGAAACACGGCCATGATAAACGTGGCCTAGGATATGACTCGTTCTCCCACAAGGGAAAATCTATGTTGTTTGTCAAGGGAGTGGAACCCATTCCTGAACCCAAAGAGGCCTCGAGTCCTGTAAATGTCACAGCTGCCCCACCTCGGACAGCAAAGGCTGTGATTCCACCCCCAAGTTTCTATCATAAGCTGCGGAAACCCCAACCTCATGAACCTGTAAGACGCAATGCAAATTACCAACGGTATGCTCCCCGATCATGCCAATAACGGCAACATTCAGCCAGAAAGAAGGTTGTATCTAAGTATCAAAGGTATGCACCATAGTACTACCAACAATATAGTGCACCTAGATACTGGATACAGGAAACCCAGTATCCATCCAAGAAGCAAGCTGCTGCGTAGTTCCATCGTCAATAGATCTGGGAATCCAACTGGAAATCTAGAAACCAAGCATTGAGGCCGAAGAAAATGGTTCCTCCTCCAACATGGAAACCTTACTGGAGCCAAAACCCTAGATTTTACATGTATAATAATCAGGACTATAGCCAATACATGCCTACCACACGTAAATATCGCCAAACAGGACCAAAAGTAACCTGCAGCAAACCAATCGATGTCAGGCAAATTTGGGTATCAAAAGGCACTAACAACTATGGATCCAAAAATCAAAGGAGACCTTAATCTACCTAATTTATTTGATTACAGGACATCAAGGAGAACAACATCTGGTAGTTCGATAGCAGATATTCTGCCACATGGCAGGAGATATCAGCAAGCTGTCAGATTATGTAGAAGGTCGCGGTCCAAAGGTGCGATTCGGTGACAAATCCAAAAGAATAAAAATATGAAAAGGAACCCTGCTTGTAGGAAAGTTCAAAGACACCGACGTATCCTATGTTGAAGGACTACAGTATAATGTACTTAGTATTAGCCAGTTTTGTGACAAACAGTTCTCAGTCAAATTCTATGTAGATCAATGTAGGGTGAAGGACATAAAGACCAAGCAAGTCATCCTTACAGAAATCCGGTTAGGTAACATGTATATTGCTGACCGGAAGCCCACATGATCCATTATTCCGTGTATTGTTGCCAAAGGTACTGCAGATCAAAGCTGGCTATGGCACAAAAGGATGTCGCACATCAACTTCAAGACCATCAGCAAGCTCGCTCGCGAGGGACTGGTCACAGGCTTGTCTGATGTTTCACTTCATAAAAAACAGTGTCTGTGGACCCTGTCAGAAAGGCAAGCAAGTCAAAGCCACCCTCAAGAGCAAGTCATATTTTTCAACCCACATGGTCCTGGATTTGCTACACATGGACCTCGATGGCCGTGTAGATCCTATAAGTTTGGGAGGTAAGAAATACTGTCTTGTTATTGTTGATGATTTATCCAAGTATGCTTGGACCATTTTTCCAAACAAGAAGAAAGAAATCACCACAAAGCTACCAGAGCACCTGGAAAAGTGGCAGAATGAGAAAGGGTTGGGTATTGTATCCATTCATTCTGACATAGGCATTTATAGAGCAATACTGGGCAGACAATGGCATACAACATGAATACTCAGCAACCCGGACTCCTCAACAAAATGGTGTTGCCGAGCGTAAGAACAGGATGCTGAAATAAGCAACAAGAGCCATGTTAGCTGCATGCAAGTTGCCGCAACATTTTTGGGGAGAAGCAACAAATACAGCATGCTACACATAAAACCGCTGTATCATCAACAAGCATCACAAGAAAACAACATATGAGGTATGTAATAACAAAACTCCAATGGTTGCATACTTTCATATTCTTAGATACAGGTGGTACGTGAATAATGGGAAAGATCAATTTAAGACCTTCGATGATGAGGGTATTTTTGTTGGACACTCATCTGTCAGCAAAGCTTTCAGAATATTTAACAAAAGAAAGCTGAGAATAGAGGAATCTGTCCACATAGTATTTGATGAACCTCACTGTGACCCTACAGGAGCAGAAGACCTAACCTATAGCATATATACACTTTCCATTGATGACCTCCAAACCCCAATATAACCAGCTGTGGACTTAGAAATCAATCCCGCCACTATAAAAATATAAGCAGTCAAGGCTGATGCTTTACAAGATGAAATTGAGGTTACAACACGGGATGTCGAACTAGAACCTGATAGGAGGTGGCTAAGAGATCATCCAATGAATTAATAATTAGAGATATCAATGCCGGTGTAACCACACGTGGGAAAATATAGAGTACACAAGGTACTATACTCTGTGAACATAAAGAGACAGATTATGAGAAGTCTCAATTTCCTGTATGGAAATCTCAATCCCAAACTAGGAGACTCGCTATGTGCACCCTACCTGTATTCGACAAATGGTATTTAGAAACAACAAGGACTAAAATAGACTTATGATCAGGAACAAATCTAGAATGGTTTCCCAAGGATATAGGCAGGAAAAAGGAATCGCTTACGATGAAACCTTTGCACCCACAGCTCGATTTGAAGCCATCAGGATATTACTAGCATTTGCTGCTCACAATAACTTTATTGTATACTAATGGATGTTAATAGCGCATTCTTGAAACGAGATATCGCCGAAGAAGTCTATGTTGAACAACCTCCAGGGTTTGTCAACACTAGAGGCGGAGACCTTGTATATAGGCTAAGGAGAGCACTGTATGGACTCAAGTAGGCACCTAGAGCCTGGTATGGAACCCTGTCACTGTATCTGATCAATAATGTATTTGAGAAAGGTGTAATCGACAAAACCCTCTTTCAAATACAGGAAAGATGACGATCTCCTTATGGTTCAAATATACGTAGAAGCTATCATTTTTTATTCAACTAACCTTGCTTTATGCCAAAGGTTCTCTCATCTCATGCAAAGTAAATTTGAAATGATAATGGGAGAACTTAGTTATTTCCTAGAATTTCAGGTGAAACAACTTCCTATAGGTATATTTATCAACCAAGAGAAGTAGAGCAAGGAGATGCTTAACAAATTCGGGATGAACAACTCCAAATCATCGTCCACCCCCATGATCACTTCCACACAGATAAGTGCTGACGAAGCTACAAAGCCGTTTGATCAATTACTATATATGAAGCTTATAGGCTCACTCTTGTACCTAACAGCCAGCAGGCCCGATATCCATTTTGCTGTAGAAGTGTGTGCTCGGTACCAAGTAGCACCTAAAAAGTCACACTTCACCACATCCAAACGAATCCTTAAGTACATGAAAGGAACAATCGATGTAGGGTTATGGTATCCTAAGTAAGGAGGATTCGGTTTGGTAGGCTACTGCGACTACGATCTCAGAGGCTGTAAGTTGGATAGGAAGCGTACAAGCAGCACTTGTCACTTCCTTGAACCAATACTCGTGTCATGGTTCAGTAAGAAGCAATTGACCAACTTGCTTTCTATAGCTGAGTCGGAATACTATGTTGCTGGTAGTTGCTCTATGCAGATTATCTGGATGCAACAGCAGTTACAAGATTATGGCATCAATACAAGAGCGACACCAATCATGTGCGATAGCACAAGTGCAATTGCAATCACGCTTAATCCTGTATTGCACTTGCGAACTAATAATATTGATATTAAGCATCATTTCATCAACAATCATATTGAGAATAAAGATTTTCGGATCGAGAAGATTCATACAGACATCCAATTAACTGAAATATTTATAAAACCTCTCAGCAGTACCAGATTCTTTATGCTTCGCCAAGAATTGGGTATGCTACAGCCCGACTCCCTGTAAGTTTTTATAATATACTCATCAATCGAGGGGGAATGCTGTAAGACCCATGAATAAAGTATCTATTTTAATTAATTGTACACTCAGGACTTCAAGTTGTATCTTTACTATAGGAAGAAGAAGGCATATAACCTTCCTGCAGATAAGGTGTTCATTAATTAAGGGGAAATACAGTGTGACCCAAGAATATAGTATTAATCAAAAATTGCTGTAAGAATTGAATCCTGTATGTACCTTGTAAGGGGGAACATAGTATTTTCGCAGATACAACATATACACTATAGGATATCAATTAATATTTTAATCGTATCTAAATTCATACTCTTTAACATAATAAATTTTTCAGTCCACATGCACTATCTGAATTTAAAATGATTTTTCTTTCAATACTGAAAAGACACCTGGAATTTAATGCCCTAAAAAATGCGAGTTCAAAATTCAAACCACCATTTTATGCAATAGTGGAAGACGAATTATGTCAGAAGTGGGACTGCTCATTAATTTCAAAACTGACGGATTAGACGTACAAGTTACATCTGAATCCATCCTGTACGTTCATTCAAAGATAGTTCCCATCCCTTAAATCTGACAGTTCACTGTAACCTACCTTCCCTGCACCCTATAAAAGGGCCAGTATGCTGATCTACAGACTCTTTACACTTTCTGCATATTATCGAGCCTACAGCATACAACCTACATACTTTCAAGCTTTCTACTTACCTCTTTTTGTTTCACTTCTGAAATAATGTCTTCTTCCCAAATTCATCTTTCTCAGCTAAAAGAAGGACATAATAATCGATGGAAGGATCTTTGCTCATCAGTTCTATAGGAGTGCATAATTTTTGAGGATGAGGATATGGCCAGGATGAACTTAGTTGTATCCTGTGTGAAGCAAATCGACCTCTACCATTGGGTAACTTGCATCCGGAAAGCTACGATGAGCAGATCATTGAAGAGTTCTATGTTGACGCTGAGTTTCAATATGCATCGAACAAGAAGGGTTCTGACGTCACTGCTATCATCAGCGCCGTCCAATAAAAGGAGATAACTGCTAATCGGGAACTGCTTGAATGTTTGTATAGACTTCCCTACGATGGTTTGACATTGCATGAGATGGAATCTTTTGGGTCTGAGGAGCTTTTAAAGGCCTATTGGGATCTGGCCACTGGGAACTCCCAACCTTCTCAAGTTCATCTTTCCTGTCAGAAGAAGAACTCCACTCTGCCCTACTTCTATTTACATGATTTTAGCTGCAGGTGGTTGAGAACCGAACTTGCGCATTCGAGATGTGCATAAGCCTGCATTTCCAGATGATGGTAGCCATCATGACTGGAGAAAAGGTGAACTGATGCCATATCATCTTGAAAAGGCTTCAGGAGGAAGCATCGAAGCCAGGAAATATTTTAGCCTCATACTTCACTATATCCTCACTAGTTGTGGCATATAGTAGTGAGCAAATGCCAAGAAGACTTTGCAAAATGGCCTGGTTTACCACATAATCGACAAGTGTTGTCTAATTTCTTAGATTCGCCCATTGGATGTCCTGCTTTCTCCGGTTTAATAAGTGTTGTAACTTATTAATATTTTTGGCATAATATGCCAATTCTTCGTCGCTTTCATCCACCGGAATTTCTTCTTTTCTTGACATCTTAGCCTTCATGGCTATCGTTCTTTCCTTCGGCTTAGGTTTGGCATTTCGAGATTTTAGAACTATCGCGTAGTTTATAAGGGAACCAACGAGAGCACTAAAATCAAGATTGTTTAAATCTTTAGATTCCATTATTGCTATTACTGTACCGTCCCATTCTCGAGGTAGTGATCGTAGGATCTTTTTAACTTTTTCACTACTCGAAAGTGGTTTTCCAAAACATGCCAATCCATTTGTGATGACCAAAAATCAGTCGAGCATGATCGTGATGGATTCATCGTCCTTCATTTGAAATAACTTGTACTCGTGAAGGAGCATGTTTATTTTCGTCTCCTTGACTTGAGACGTTCCCTCATGTGTGACTTCAAGCATTTTCCAAATTTCGTTGGCACTGTCACATGAAGATATCCAGTTGTGTTCTTCCGGATTTAAGGCACAATATATAAGTTGAGTTGCCTTACAATTTTAATGATCATTTTTCCAATCCGCGTCATCATATTCTTCGAAAGATTTAAGCGTACCGCCAGACTTAAGAGGAATTTTCGGACCAAGACATATTACTTTCCAAAGCTCAATGTCATAGGCTCGGATGAATATTGACATCTTTTTCTTCCATGTCATGAAGTTTGAGCCATCGAAGAATGGAGGTCGGTTTAGCACAAGACCTTCGAACGGGGCAAGTTGAAACGACATTTGGATCTTCTCCTCGGATGTTAGGCCGCTTATTGGAGGTTCTTCATGTGTAAAGTTGGTGTTGCCTTAACACGCTCAACACCTGCCTCAAATGTTCTTCGTGTTCCTGCCGGCTTCGAGAATAAATTAGGATGTCGTCAATAAAAACCACGATGCACTTATCAAGGAAATCGATTAAAATTCTGTTCATTAACTCCATGAAGATGAATGGGGCATTGGTCAAGCCGAATGATACCACGATATACTCATAATGTCCGTACCTTGATCGAAATGCAGTCTTTGGTATATCTTCCTCCCGAATCCTCAATTGGTGATATCCATACTGTATATCGATCTTTGAAAACAAAACCGCCCCCTGCAGTTGATCTAGGAGATCATCGATCCCTGGAAGTGTATAATGATTCTTGATGGCGACCTTGTTTAATTCTATAGTCGATGCACAAGCGTAAAGAGTTATCCTTCTTTTTAACAAAGAGTACTGGCGCGCCCCACGACGAGGTGCTCGGGCAGATTAATCCCTTCTCCAGGAGATCTTCGAGCTGTATCTTCAATTCTTTCATCTCGGTTGGTGCCATCCTGTAAGGAGCTTTGGAAATAGGTCTCGTTCCCGGCTTAAGTTCAATGGAGAGATCAACTTCTCGGTGCGGCGGCAGCCCCGGTAGTTCATCAGGAAAGACATCTTGAAATTCATTCACCACCAAAATGTTCACAACCAAAAGTGGTGATGTATCCTCTTGGAGGACATAACACCAATAGTACATTTCTCGAGAGTCGCAGGAGACTTCTGATGCAAGGAGGCTGAGAGACCCTTTCGTACTGAAGTGTTCTCGACCCTTGATAACATGCGTGGTACCATCGCAAGCCATGATGGAAATAGTCAAGTGGTATGTATCTAGTATCGTCCTGTGTATGGGCATCCAATCCATACCTAAAATTATATCTTCATTCTGAAGCGGGAAAACCATAAGATTTGCAGCCCAGCCACGATCATTGATGCGGATCTTCCAGTCTCGAACTTCTAGATTGCCGCTTACTCTACTACCCTCAGGTAGTTTAAGAGTAAAGGATTCACAAGGCACACAAGCAAGATTCAAACGCTCAACACATTCCACAAATATAAACGAATGTGTGGCTCCGGTATCAAATAGTACATGAACAGGCTGGGAGTTAACAAGAAGTGTACCTGAGATAGCTGGCATGGACTGACCATCCGTAGCCCTCAGTTCGAATACACGGGACGGCAATGACTCGGAAAAGAATGCGGTACCACCGCCGTGCCCACGGCCTCGACCGGCACCGTGTGGTGGTTGTTGAGTCTGATGGGGTGGAACTCGGTAGTTGGAAACGGCAAGTGCCCTGGAGGATTTAACCGAGCCTTGTTGACTTTATGAGAAGTTGAGTTATGTGTAGGATTGGCTCGCCAGCAGTAACGAGACATGTGTCCACCCTTTCCGCAAGAGAAACATTTGGTAGCCCACTTGTGACACTGGTCCTTGGTATGCCCGGATACGCCACAATTGAAGCAGTCTTTACGGTAAGGCCGATCAGATGCACCCTTTTGTTGGTATGAAACTACTGACTTAAAAGAAGACACGGAACCCGAGTTCGTCTTGTTGGTACTACCTAACTGATTAGATGTCTTCTGCTTCTTCGAATTGTGCCCAGTGTCAGTATTAAAAACAGTACCGGTATATGCTGTGACTACGTCCTCGTATGCCCTCAGGGTCGTACAGTGGGTTCTGGCGGCATAGCGTTGTACATCTTCCGGCAGCCTCTACGCAAGGTGACAAATTCGTTTATCCTCCAATGGCACCATATGTGAGACGTAACTTAACTCAGTACGGTAGGCCCGAATGATCTCTGGCACTAGAAAATTTTGCGGTCCGGCACTGAAAAAGTCCCGTGCACGAGCAGTTTGGGCTGATCTAGGACAGTATTTGTTCCTCAATAACCGAGAAAATTGGGCCCACCCGACTACTCAGTTTTCCGGATTGTAAGTTCTCCACCAGCGGGCAGCAGTGTCGCAGAGCTGATTAAGCCCGAGCGGCACCTTTCGGTTTTCTGGACAACAGATCACATCGAAGGCGGTCTCCATTTCGGAAATCTAGTCGTCCACGTGTTGCTCCCCTGCTCCGTCAAATAATGGCGGCATAGCTTTCAGCATCTCACCCAACCATCGGTCTCTCCCTGTATTTTCCTCCACGTTGATTACCTGTATCTGTTCTGTTTGGTTGACTTGGGCGATACCCATTGGCAGTAGGCTGAGCGAGGGTTTGAATGAAAGCCGGGTCCATACCTCCAGGATTGTTATTCTGGCGTTCCGCCTCCTAATTGTTTTGATTAATCAGTGGCGGCTGGTTCCTAGCTGGAACGGTCTCGGTAGTATGCCTGTCCTCGTTCTATTTCACGGCGGAACCCGCAGCATCGTTTACTATCCTCCTAGCTCCACGGCGTGCCATTACAGACAATATTAATCTAAGGGCCAATTCAACACAGAATTATCTCGTGCTAATTAAAAGTTGCAACCAATTAGAAAACACATACTCTAGTTACTTTGCATTCCCCTGAAGAGTTACGGTCGCTTGGGGTGTTGGACTTTGGATAAAATTTTCGGAAATAAAAAGAAATTTTGCCAAAATCTTTTTCAACAGGAACTTTGATCTCTGATACCATTTTCTGTAACCCCCCCAAAATTTATAGGGTATTACAGTGCCGTGAATCCCGTGTGGGACCCACAAGGATATTTTAGGAAATTGATATTTTAAATAAGGCATTATAAAACGGGTGAGTCCATGGTTACATAACATGAAACGAGATGTCTTGAAGGAAAACATAATTCAAAACACGATTATTACATAAATAGAGCTTTCGGAAATTAAATTAAAGCATATAGTAGCAGAACTTTATTCCAACATTGTTCAAGCGTGGCTGGAACCCTCGGGAATGTCCTGCACATATTCAACAAATTTACCTAGCACGAAAAATCGTGCCAAACAGACTGGGATAAGATAATGATAATCAATAGCAGCATTTCACAACAAAATACACGATTTGATAACACCGTACCACATAATATATAGATGATAATTCACAGTATATCCGATGTTGTCTTTCTCTTTTAGCACATAAACCCCAAGGTCGCGACCAAGGGTCACAGAAGTATCTACACTGAAATACTCTGGAATGTGGGTGCCATTTTAGGTCTTATCCCTCAACACATTACCACACGAGTACCATTTAGGTTTTACCCCCAACACATCGGCCCAATCATAACATAATTTCTAGAGAAAGACAATCGTTCAGCATTCATCACGGAACGGCACATTCATGTCTTTTGAATATTGTAAATAAAATTAATATAATCCGAGCAAGGTTTCACTTGCCTTAATTCCGATGGTAAGTGCCTTACGACAATTTGAACTTCCACGACCGATCAAGTTCAACCTAATCACATATCCCTTGAATAACATTTCGTAAGGAGAATAGCGAATAAAACTAGTTTCCCATTCAATTCCTAACCGAATTCTTAACTAGTTCGATTTTGGAAAGCTAATATCATGATTCTAAGCTCACTAGCAAGACGCACTATTACATTGTTCAATTCTTTGATTATCGATTGTTATAATAATTTGCTTAACAAGATTGTCCCCAACATTACTTCGGTTGTCAACAATTGACTATAGTTAAATTGAATTCCATTATCTACTAATTCAATTCTCTACTCCGAGTTCTCAATTAGGTGGGTTACCATTTTACACAATGATTTCAACAGTCGATTCTTAATGATGGTAATACTATCAAGCTCGATTCTACCTAGTTGAATTAACGTTTGATAATTATACTAGCAAGGTGGGTTTCAACGAGTTTAGCATCGGTGATAGGATTCCTAACGCAATTTTGTTAAGGTCGATTTGAAATGTGAAATTCGCATATGATTATTACAACAAGATACATGAATCAATGGTCCGAGAGCGAAATATATTTACTATGATAGTTTTGATTACTAAAAGTTCATCCGGTTTGATTGTCTATGAAAGTTAAGCAACAAAACTACCTAAATACCCGTAACCCAATTGTCATAACAAAAACATCGAAAAACAACTTCGAGGATTTGCTAAACTTACCTTAATAAACAAAGAACAATGAAGAACAATGACGAACCAACAAAGAATGAGGAGGAATGAAGAATGGACCAATTGACCTTGACAACCTTCTCCGGAGCTTGAGTAATCATCTCCTATATGTCAATACAAGTGTTTGAAAGGCTAAGAATCATCTAAGGGTGGCTCGGGAAGGTTTTTAGGAGGCTTCTCGAGTGTTTAGGCCGAAGGAAATGAAAGAGGAGGTGTTAATTTATAACACACTATTTTATTTAACGTATGCTAACACTCAAGGGTTTACGTACGTAAAGAGCATTACGTACGTAATGTCTTCCAGTTAACATACGTAATGGTCGATCAGAGGCTACTGCTTAGACTGCCCCTTCTATAACGCAGGGGATTATAACGTATGTAAGCAGCCTTAGAATAGCGTATGTTAAGATCGACAATTAACGTATGTTACCAGAAGTTGACTCATTTGTCTTCTAGCCCACCGAAAGCACCCAATCCGTGTCAAAAAGAAAGATTCTGGTCGGAAGACTAATTATCGCCTTACGTACGTAACCTAGTCGTTTTAACATATGTAATGCTGCGGATCTAACGTACGTTATGCATGTCATCTAGCGTACGCTATTCAGTTAGTCCCTTAGTCATTTTGTCGCTTTTAACCATCTCGGGGTGACTATCTTTTCACTCGTCAATAGTTCTTTAGGGAACAAGACGTTGGCTACCATCATATTCGCACCGATAATCGTTCAGCGGCATCAAGGTATGTCACCTCCACTCCATTCACATCACACAACAGTATTGCAATAGCACTTTAATGAAACCACATAATATAAGAAGACAACATCGCAAATGATATAAATTGCATTGTAATTTATGAAGTACATGGTAATTAAAGCATGAAATACCCGTGGTATTACACGGAGATGATGAAAAATCTCACCGAGATGTTTGGTCATCAGAACCGGGCGGCTAGGCAAAATGCAATGAGAGTGTTGATGACAACCCAAATGTCTGAAGGGACTCCAGTAAGAGATCATGTTCTGAAAATAATGATGTCTCATTTGAACGAACTGGGCATAATGGGGCTACCATCGATGCGGAGTCGCAGGTCGATATTATCTTGGGCAGCTTAGCAAAAAGCTTTGAGCAATTCCGCCTTAACTACAATATGAACCGTAGGACATACTTTGGTGGAACTTCTGACAGAGCTTCATTCTACTGAAGGTCTCTTCAAACAAGGTTGTCATCAAATTCTGGCGGCAATCGGCGTTACTTATTCAAAACCCAAATGGGGAAAGAAGAAAATGCAGGTTGGCCCAAAGAAAGTGGCAACCTTCAAAGCTAAGGGCAAGGCTTCTCAATCCAAGGCTCCTCATTCTGAGGAAAACAAAAAGCCGTGGGGTAAATGCTATAAATGCGGTCTGAAGGGGCATTTCAAAAGTGACTGCGCTAAGAAAGGTACGTCTCATGCACTAGTAGTCAAAACATGTTTGGCTTCCTGTTCTATCACTTCGTGGATAGTAGATTCGGGCGCCACTGGTCATGTTTGTTATGACTCATAGGGGTTCCAAGTAACTAAAGTGCTTAGTGCAGATGAGATTACTATCAACTGGGGCGACTATTGCAGGCTGAAGGCTGTTGCAGTGGGAGTCGTGCAGTTGAAAGTTAATGATAGGATTCTAGTCCTAAATAATGTATTATTGGTACCTGATTTTAGAATGAATTTAGTTTCGGTTTCTAAATTGCGTTGTGATGGATATTCAATTTCTTTTGTCGATAAAGCAGTTATTAAAAGAAATGGTGAATATGTTTGCACAAGTACTTATAATGAAGGACTTTACATCATTAATGCTGCAGAAATTCCCTTACATAATTATAAATCACTTATTTCCTTGACTAATCCTAATAAAAGAAAAGAACCTTCGATCATAAATCCAACATATTTGTGGCATTTTAGATTAGGTCATATTAACCTTAGAAGGATTCAAAGATTGGTGAGCGATGGCCCATTGGATTCACTCCAAGTTGAGTCATTTCCAATTTGCGAATCCTGTCGGGAAGGTAAAATGACTAAAAGGGTTTTCCAAAGCAAAGAAAATCGTGCACAAAATGTGTTGGAGTAGGTTCGTACCGATGTATGTAGTCCAATGAACATCCAGGCTAGGGGTGGTTTCGAATACTTCATCACGTTTATAGATGATTTCGAGATAGGGATACGTCTATTTGATGCGATGTAAGTCTGAATCTTTTGATAAGTTCAAAGAATTCAAGGCTGAATCGGAGAAGCGTCATGGACAGAGTATCAAGTCACTACGATCTGATCGTGGTGGCGAATACCTTAGTAGAGAGTTTTTAGATTTCCTGGCACACGAGGGGATTACTTCCCACCTCACTGCGCGTGGTACACCATAACAAAATGGTGTTGATGAACGAAGGAATCGTACTTTATTAGAGATGATTAGGTCACTGATGAGTTATTATGATTTGCCTATTTTGTTTTGGGGATACGTCTTGGAAACAGCGGCATACATTCTAAACTCGGTACCTTCAAAATCAGTTCCAAAAACACGCACAGTGTAACACCCCAAAAACCGTATGGGAATATTACACGCCGTATATCCTTCCCACGAGGATCTACCAGGCTGAAAATCACAAAACGACCAAGTTTTTGAACGGCCGGGGCAAACGGTACAATGATACGGACCGTTAAGGTCAATTATAAACAACTACACGGACCGATGAGGTCGTACTACTGACACAAATAGAAAAATACAACCCTTTACAATGAATACCCACGCAGGGGTAAAGATACAAAATAGCAAATGTTTGACTATAACTCGGTCGATACAGCATAACTCGACCAAACTCCCAACTCTTGATTAGTATCATAGCTCGTCACTTCCTATACCGATCCTGTGACTGCTTCCCTGAACCTGCTTGTACCTGGACGCAAAACAGACATCCACCCCGTGATTACTCGGGGGTTAGTAAACCTCCACTATTTTACTAGTGCAAGTATAATAGTATACGAAATTTATCAAGTAAAAGCAATCACGAATGAAGTACGACAATCAATTGTCAAAACATTCCCGAGAGATTTTAATGTTTAGAAAAAAAACTCAATTCTTTAAAAACGAATCATCATCTCGGGCGACGTTGAAAGTAAAGAACCCTTTTAGGACCTCAAGTCTGAAATTGTAAACCTTTTTCAAACTATTAGGGTCTCAACCCAAATCTCGTCTCACATTACAAAAGTTTATAACATGGAAAACCATTTTGGACGTCGCGTCCTTAGTTACAAAACCATTTCAAATCCATTGGTTCTCGGCCGTAAGCCATCTTCCGTAAAACAACCTTTTGAAACACTTGACTTCATAACAAATTAGTATTCCAAAATAACTTCCATATTAGTCCATAAATCGCTAGAGTTCACCAACCCAAAAATAGTTTCACTGCGATTGATGATTATTCGTGTTCCTTCCCTCAAGTTACGAAACCCTATATTCCTCGTCGACATACCTAGGTGGATTATCTCAGCTCAACATTCATTTCCGCAACAAAAAATGATTATCCGTGTTCCGCCCCTCAAGGCACGAAACCCTATACACCCCGTCGGACATCCCTAGGTGTATAACCTCACGTGCGCAATCAGCCCCTCAAGGTACGAATCCCCATACGTCCCGTCGGACATCCCTGGGTGAACATTACAACCTTTCTCACTCATATGTATGATCCGACGATTATCCGTGTTTCGCCCCTCAAGGCACCAAACCCTATATGCCCCGTCTGATATCCCTAGGTTGGATAATCTCGGCCCAGCATGGCTTTCCACATATACACACAATCAACATCACAACAGCCACCACGAATGGTACACGTTCAATCATGCCACAAGGTGCACAAATAACGCATCATCACACAATGATTCTCAATATATCATAATACACACCTAAGTGTATTATCCAATGAACACAACTTTACCGTCAACACATATTCACGACCGGAACAATCAAACACATAATATATTCATCAATCCCAACTCGTCACAGTACATATCACAAGTGTAATAAACTAACTAGATCACCACAATCGATATAATACCACAACAAGGGACGGTCGAATACAATCAACAAATAACTAGACATCCATGACGGCAATTCACAAAATGCATAATCAACTAGGACAACCAAATTGTTATACTTATATTACTCGACTTCAATTCGCAAGATATAAATTGTATAGACAAGAATACTTGCCTCGACAATCATTAACGAAACTCAGATGAACACGGCTCACCCGAAACAGCCCTGAAACCTACAACCTCTACAAGACACAACAAAAACATGATCACAACGAAGTTCAAGACCAACAATAACTGAAATCACGCCAAACTATCGAGGAAAACTCATTAAAACATTTAATCGAACATTAAATGTTCAATAATTCCCAAAAACACTCAAATCGTCAATCGAGTTAAACAAACTCGAGATATGGATATACAATCCATAGAACATGATTAATAAAATCATACTACACCAACTGATTCATCAAAATCGGACTAGGATAGAAATCAAGAACAAATATCCAAAAAGTCAACCCGAACAAAAATCAAGAATTTACCTCGATTCAACAAAGAGGAAGGATTACACGTTGATATGATCACCTAGAGCCTTCCCAAAACACATTAGGATGGAGTAGAATCGACCAATACCTCGAACCCTAGTTCACCCGATCACCCGCCGCGAGAAGAAGTGAAGAAATGGGTGAAATCATGTGACAAAACCCGTCTATCCCGTTTTATACTAACAGGGACGCAAGACCATCACATACGACCAATGCTCGTGCGTCTGGTCATGCGTTATGCCATTGACCAAAAACAAACAACATGCATGAGCAGCACGCACGAGCACCTGCTCGTGTGGCTTGCTCGTGCGTCCCTGCCCTTGGCCAGACTACACTGTCTGGTGCACTGGATGCACACGAGCATCACGCACGAGCATCTGCTCGTGTGGACTGATCGTGTGCTACACTAAGGGACCAATGTCGAGCTCGACACGACTCCAAAAGCACCCAAAACATAACCAGCTCGAGAGGGGACGATAACAAGGGGTCACAATGCCCTCAAAGAGGCGAAAAGACAACGGAGTACAATATGCCATGTCACACATGCACATACACTACCTATATGACCTACACAACATCAAGTCATATCCAAAGAACACCATGACACGGTCCATCATACCGCTTATAATAAAGAGAAATTTCGAATAATCATCAACGGAACAAAATAATCGACACAAATGGCAAATAATTCAAACAAATTGGAAACAAAAATCTCGGGTATTACACTCTACCCCACTAAAAATAAGTTTTGTCCCGAAACTTAAAACAAAGGCCAACAAGAATAAAATAATCAAGTAGCAAGAAAAACAATTGTCAAGGATCTCCACTAGTCGATCTCGACATCAGTGTTGAAGCCTGAATCCAAAACGCACCAAATACTCCCTCCCAGTACTGGACTCGATGCACTTCGTGTCCACCATTATAGTAAGTCATCGAAGGCTTCTTACAATTCGCACAAACATGGTTCAGAACGTTACAGTTGAAACACTTCGGCGCACTACCGAAAGTCAATGATACTGACTTAGAACCTTTGATCCTTCGATCGCTGACGAAGGTCCCACAAACGATCGACACGAGGGTCGAGGTTTAGGAACTCCAGTTCCTTTACCTCACAATGAATATCAAGGAGTCTTCTGTTTTCTTGCCACGGACATAAAGTCCATCAACGTTAACCATCTCAAATGCTGGATCTCCGCTACCATCGATATTCTCTCCAGCTACTTGCTTTGATCACGCGAATGGTCTTCACGACCATATGCACTAGGCTGATCGGTGTTCGATAACGAACGAGTTACTTTACCATGTTCATGGCTACAACCACGACCATAATCTCGTTTCTTCGGCATACCGAACATACAACTGCCAGATACAATAAAACATGACATCGCAAAACAACATACCAAAATAGCAACTCCGCACAACATGGCAACAAACAACAACACGACAAAAATATCCATTCCGTGTAATTACACGAATACAAGAACTACCGCCGCAACAATCATAACTTATAGTCATAGACAAATCACACATATCCACAGAAAACTTACGACATTACCGATACAAACACGGTTGTAACAAACTACACTTTACTGTAGTCAATCATTCGTAACATTATTTCTTTAAAACTCCACGAGATATTAGTCTGAATAATATCATTTACAAATTCTTGAATTCGTTTGATTTTCTTAAAAAAATTTGAAAATACTTTTAACATCTTGACTGTTTTATCTAGACCATAAGTCATATATATCATAATCGTTTCATTCTTAAATCATTTGCCAAACAATATTTTGGGATATCAAATTCATCGAAAATAGTTTCCTCGATATAACTATTTCACCACGTATCATCATCATCATTAGAACACACAGGGCAACCACATGTTACCACATAACACCAAACACACAAATATCATCGCGCAAGTAACCCGCACTCCCAGAGGTTCTGCCAAACCATCCCCGGGTGGAAAACCACTCATACTTGCAATAATCATTTCCATGAATCCACTATCACGTCGGAATAACATCATAGAAGTTACAAGCAAATCAACCCATGTACTCACAACATTTAGGTGTACAGCCGAAATTCGCTAGCGAGAGTGCCAACACAACAAGTATATCAAGGCAACTTGGCCGCACACACAATCACATTAGTCTCAACTCTAGTCTACCGTCTTAAGCGATAATCCAGATCATACACACACTGTAACTTAACACGCGCTAGACCTAAGGTTAACGTGCGTTAACTCACTCAATTCAAAAAATCTTTCCAAGTCCAAATTTTAAAGTCTAAGTCGAGTCATATTTTTCATCTTTCACTTTTATTTTTTTGAAAATGAAAATCTCATTGTTATTTTAAAATACAAAAGTTTTATGGTGTGAAAGATTTTTAAAATCGTATACTTGAGTCATTTGAAAATAAGACCACTACGTAAAAAATCATTTTCAAAAATTCTCCCATCCACGACAAAGAAAATTCCCGACGGAAATATTTTTACAAAATGATCAAAATACCTCGAAACATTACTTTCAAATACCGTCACCGGGTCTCTCCTGAAAATACAAGGTCGGCTTACCAAAAATTTAAATCATTTTTCAAAATCCACACAAAGCCGCCATTTAACCGCACTGTCAAAACATTTTGAAAATTGATTTTTCCACAACATACTCAAGTCGATGAATTTTCAGAAACCATTATCAAACATACACACACAATGGGTAAAACTACTAATAAGGACACATTAGCAATCAATAACCACAATTAACCAAAAGCATTCAACTCTCAAACATATGCTTATCCGGCATTCAAAATTATTAGTTTCAACAACACAACTTCATAACACCAAATACAAACAAAAGTCGGCATAACCTTCTTCGATTCTCAATGAACTCTATCACTACCACACTTTCTAAAACACATCAATATTCAGCAATTTGGAACACATTACATCACTCAGAATTCAATCCGTCAATATATCTCAATCTTTACACACATAATATACCACAAATGTCAAACATGGATTCCATCTCACAACACCGTATAAACAAAACTATGAGCCACAAATATTGCACATACAAGAGGTGACTTACATCCACAGGTCGCACGAAGATGACGGTTGCCCATGATAATAATCTCAACCAACAGCACATTCAACACGTTGTGACTACGCACAACTCAACTTATCACCCGACAACTTGAATGACACGACAACACACTACTCGACAAATCACGACTCGACTCAACACGACAACCTAGGTTTCTACAACCTAAGTTCTGATACCATAAATGTAACACCCCAAAACTGTATGAGAATATTACACGCCGTAGATCTTTCCCACGAGGATCTACCGGGCTGAACATCACAAAACGACCAAGTGTTTGCCCGGACGGGGCAAACGATACAATGATACGGAACGTTAAGGTCAATTATAAGCAACAACACGGACCGGTGAGGTCGTACGACTGACACTAACAAAAAAATACAACCCTTTACAATGAATACCCACACAGGGATAAAGATACAAAATACCAGAAGTCTAACTATAACTCGATCGATACAACATAACTCGACCAAACTCTCAACTCTTGATTAGTATCGTAGCTCGTCACTTCCTGTGCCGATCCTATGACTGCTCCCCTGAACCTTCTTGTACCTGGACGCAAAACAGACATCCACCCCCGATTACTCGGGGTTAGTAAAACTCCACTATTTTACAAGTGCAAGTATAATAGTATACGAAATGTATCAAGTAAAAGAAATCACGAATCAAGTACGAAAATCAATTGTCAAAACATTCCCGAGAGATTTTAATGTTTAGAAAAAAAACTCAATTCTTTAAAAGCAAATCATCACTTCGGGCGACGTTGAAAGTAAAGAACCCTTTTAGGACCTCAAGTCCGAAATTGTAAACCTTTTTCAAAATATTAGGGTCTCAACCAGAATCTCGTCTCACATTACAAAAGTTTTTAACATGGAAAACCTTTTTGGACGTCGCGTCCTTAGTTACAAAACCATTTCAAATCCATTGGTTCTCGGCCCTAAACCATCTTCCATAAAACAACCTTTCGAAACACTTGAATTCAGAACAAATTAGTATTCCAAAATAACTTCATTATCAGTCCATAAATCGCTAGGGTTCACCAACCTAAAAATAGTTTCACTGCGATCGAGATTATACGTGTTCCGCCCCTCAAGGTACGAAACCCTATATGCCTCGTCGGACATCCCTAGGTAGATAATCGCAGCTCAACATTCATTTCCGCAACAAACAATGATTATCTGTGTTCCCCCCCTCAAGGCACGAAACCCTATACACCCCGTCGGATATCCCTAGGTGGATAACCTCACGTTAGCGATCCGCCTCTCAAGGTACGAATCCCCATATGCCCCGTCGGGCATCCCTGGGTGAACATTACAACCTTTCTCACTCATATGTACGATCCGCCGATTATCCGTGTTTCGCCCCTCAAGGCACGAAACCCTATACGCCCCGTCGGACATCCATAGGTTGGATAATCTCGGCCCAACATGGCTTTCCATATATACACACAATCAACATCACAACAACCATCACGAATGGTACACGTTCAATCACGCCACAAGGTGCACAAACAATGCATCATCAACACAATGATTCTCAATATATCATAATACACACCTAAGTGTATTATCCAATGAACACAACTTTTCTGTCAACACGTATTCACGACCGGAACAATCAAACACATAATATATTCATAAATCCCAACTCGTCATAGTATATATCACAAGTATAATAAACTAACTAGATCATCACAATCGATATAATACCACAACAAGGGACGATCGAATACAATTAACACATAACTAGATATACACGACGACAATTCACAGAATGCATAATAAACTAGGACAACCAAATTATTATAATTATATTACTCAACTTCAATTCACAAGATATAAATCATATAGACAAGAATACTTGCCTCGATAATCATTAACGGAACTCCGACAAACATGGCTCACCCGAAATAGCCCCGAAACCTACAACCTCCGCAAGACATAACGAAAACATGATCACAATGAGGTTCAAGACAACCAACAACTGAAATCATGCTAAACTATCGAGGAAACTTCATTGGAACATTTAATCGAATATTAAATGTACAATAATTCCCAAGAACACTCGAATCGTCAATCGAGTTAAACAAACTCGAGATATGGACATACAATCCATAGAGCATGATTAATAACATCATACTACACCAATTGATTCATCAAAATCGGACTAGGATCGAAATCAAGAACAAACCTCCAAAAAGTCAACCCGAAGAAAAATCAAGAATTTACCTCGATTCAATGAAGAGGAAGGATTAGACGTTGATATTGTCACCTAGAGCCTTCCCAAAACACATTAGGATGGAGTAGAATCGACTAATACCTCGAACCCTAGTTCACCCGATCACTCGCCGCGAAAAGAAGTGAAGAAATGGGTGAAATGAGTTGAGAATACCCGTCTGTCCCGTTTTATACTAACAGTGATGCACGACCATCATGCACGACAAATGCTCGTGCGTCTGGTCATGTGTTAGGCCACTGCCCAACATCAAACAACATGCACGAGCAGCACGCATGAGCACCTGCTCGTGTGGCTTGCTCGTGCGTCCCTGTCCTTGGCCAGACTACACTGTTTGTTACACGAGCATCATGCACGAGCATCTGCGCATGTGGACTGCTCGTGTGCTACACTAAGGGACTAATATCGAGCCCGACACGGCTCCGAAAGCACCCAGAACATAACCAACTCAAGAGGGGACGATAACAAGGGGTCACAACGCCCTCAAAGAGGCGAAAAGACAACGGAGTACAATATGCCATGTCACACATGCATATACACGACCTATAAAACCTACACAACATCAAGTCATATTCGACGAACACCACGACACGGTCCATCATACTGCCCATAATAAAGAGAAATTTCGAATAATCATCAACGGAACAAAATAATTGAAACAAACGACAAACAATTCAAAATAATCGGAAACAAAAATCTCGGGTATTACACATAGAACTGTGGAATGGGCACAAGCCCAGTCTAGGACATGTTCAAATTTGGGGTTCACTAGCACACGTGCTGAATAAGGAAGCTGATAAGTTGGTATATCGTACAGAAGTACGAGTGTTTGTAGGATATCCGAAGGGAATGAAAGGTATCTTATCCTACAGTCTTAAAGATCAAAAGGTCATTGTTAGCACCAATGCCCGGTTCTTAGAGGAAGACCATGTAATAAGTCACAAGCCTAGGAGTGAGGTTGTTCTAGAGGAACTTAGGGGCGAGATTTCGACAATACCAATTGTACAAACACCTAGTCATAGTGGGAGGGTTGTTCGCCAACCTGATCATTTCATTAGCGTGGGAGCGTCTTTGGACCACTCCCCGGACCAGGATGAAACGGATCCATGGATGTATAGGGAGGCATTTCAAGACAAGGATGCTGAATCCTAGCAAACAACAATGGAATTCGAAATGGGATCTATGGATTCTAATCAAGTGTGAGAGCTAGTAGAGCTACCTAATGGGGTAAAACCCATTGGAAGTAAGTGGGTCTACAGGCATAAGAGAGGATCGAAAGGGAAGGTTGAAACTTTAAAGGCAAGGCTTGTTGCGAAAGGTTACACTCAGAAGGAGGGCATCGACTACGATGAGACCTTTTAGCCGGTAACCATGCTTAAATCGATCCGGATTCTCTTAGCTATAGCAGCGCATTTGGATATGGAGATTTGGTAGATAGATGTCAAGATTGCGTTCTTGAATGAGAGTCTTGACAAGGAAATCTATATGTGCCAACCTGAGGGATTTATTGCTGAAGGAGAGGAGCACTTAGTGTGCAAGCTTAAGAGAGCCATTTATGGTCTTAAGAAAGCATCAAGGTCTTGGAACATGCGATTTGATGAGGTCATCCAGTCGTATGGTTTTGTACAATGTCCTAGTGAGGTTTGTGTATACAAAAAGTGTGATGGAAATGTTGGGATTCGGTGCCTAAAACGAAGGCCCAGCGGAAGCGGTAAAACGAAAATTAATTCGATCCGAATCCCTACGAGGATCGATCGAGCTACGTATATACGAATATATAAACGAAAAGCAAGAGTCATAAGAAACTAACCCTCGAAGTCCGTTGAATAAATGGTAACCTTCTCTTGAGCTATTCCCCAAGCTCTTGAACGATCCAACGCCAAAAGAACCGCGTCTCTACTTGCCACGCGCCGGAAGAACGAACGGAATGACAACACCTTGCTATCCTCCGAGGATACGGCTAGAGCTAGGTGATGAAGCTTGCAATCTGAGATTATCACACTCTAAGTGTATAACTCACAACTCTCAATTAATCTCTTGAAATTTCTCAAAGAAAACCAAGAAGAAATGAAGAACAAGAAGAAGACTTAAGAAATGAACTCAAAAATTCTTTTCTCTCTCTCTCTCTTCATAAACCGTGAGAAATGAATGAATGATTTGAGAGATAATGTCTTCTACTTTTATTCTATTCCCACCCAAGATAACAACTAATCCCACTACAACACTTGCCCCACTAGTCTTAATCATCCATTAAAGAATGGAACAAGAAACAAAAGGAAGCAAGGTGGAAATTAAGGGGGTGGCTACCATGCAGAAACGGATGAGTTCGGTTCGTTTCGGACTCTCGTGAGTCCAAACTGATAAACTACGATTCCGTTCCGATGTATTTGTATCGATTAATTAATCCAATTAATTAAACATATCAAATACAAAATAACATAATTAATTTCTCCAAGAAATAATTATATTCATGAATTAAATTAATCACCCAGTGATATATTTAATCCATTAAGCCGGAAATCAATTTATCCGATAAATCGATTTAAACATCCAATGTCCCAAATTAGATATCCAATATCTAATATTCATAATGAGAGAATTAGCTTAATTCATTCCGTTGTCAATCCTATTGCGCGACTCGGTAGGTCCGTCTCAGTCAGCAATGGGAGGAACCAAAGAGTAGTAGCACCACCTAGCCACCGGCGCCTACACTGCACTTAATCGAGAACGAATGATTGGGATCATTCAAGAACCATTCTGTCGTGAATACCAAGATAATGTATAAACCCTTCTTTCAAATGTCCCGATCAAGTTATAGGGTCACGGCCACCAAACCCTATCTCAGACTTGACGCTATGCATGCGTTAATGCAAATCGAGATCATCGAGTCAGCCGTGTATCTAATACAACTAGCTCCAATGCTTTGCCAAAGACTTATGATCTCATCTGCCAATAACCGCATAGGACATATAACCCGCTCACTAATGGGAGAAAGAATTCTATCTTGGTATTCAAGAGACTCGCTACTTGCCGTCAAGATGCACGTCGAGGTTGACCCCCGCCTTCCGGTTTACAGGGTCGAACTACTCTAATGAAAATCTTGACGTCACAAGCACATCCCTACTAAATCCTCAAGTCGAAGGTTCACGAATACCTATCACAACCTTTCGATTCCGTCATTGACTGTCCCGGAGTGAAATCCGTGTGACGAATCGAGGGTGAGTCGGTTCGAGTATACTAATCTAATTAGCATACCTATAACGTGTGCTCCCACTAACCATTAGTGTTCGACAGGCACTCTCCATGTCAAAGAACACGTCATACAAGTCTTTACATAAACTTAACGCCCAATCAAGTTTCATCGACTTGCGAACGATTAAGTATTTGAGCTATTAACCTTTCCAGTGCCGACCCCCTTATCCAATAAGGAGTGGAACGTTTTGCTCTCAGATACACGGACTAGTTTCTATATGTTTATTTACGAGTTAGGAATGCCAAGAACTACCAAGAATAAAGAAACATTCATTTGCCTTATATTAATGGTTTACATAATTACAAGTACAATGCCCTCACTCAACAACCTCTGAGTGGCATTCGAGGGCATACTCCTAACAATCTCCCACTTGCACTCAATGCCGCACACTATGGTATCTAATACCCATGTTCTCCAGATGACGCTCCAAGCTAGTCTGAGATAGTGGCTTGGTCAGTGGATCGGCGACGTTGTCGGCCGAGTCTACTCTATGCAGCACAATGTATCCCTTGCGAACAAATTCTCTTACGAGATGATACTTCCTCTCAATATGTTTGGTGTTGTTGTGAAACCTCGGCTCCTTGGCTCGTGCTACTCCATCGTTGTCGCAAAGATGAACAGCAAATTTCCAAAGACATGGTATCATTTGAAGTTCTCCTAGAAACTTCTTAATCCGTAACCCTTCCTGGAAGCCTCCGAGGTCGCTTGATACTCACCGACAGTGGAATCGAGTCGCGCTTTGTTTGGCACTACGCCAAGATACCGCTCCTCTATTAAGAGTAAATATGTAGCCGTGGACATCGAGTCGTCCTTCGCCCTGAAGTCCGAATCGCTGAATCCCACCACATCCAAATCTCCACCGCCATACATAAGAACCATATCTCTCGCTCTTCTCAAGTACTTGACAACGTTCTTTACAAAGCACTCCAATGTTCCCTACCCGGGTTTGCTCGAAACCTACTCACCACGCTTACAAGATGCGCGATGTCGTCTTGTACACAACATAGCATACATAAGGCTACCCACGGCCGAAGCATATGGTATATTACTCATTTCCTTGCGTTGTTCCTCACTTTGAGGACACATCTTCAAGGTGAGTTTTATTCCATGTTGCATCGGTAGGAACCCTCTTTTAGAATCATCCATCTTAAATCGCTTTAAGATCTTATCTATATAGAGGGCTTGGGAAAGGCCTATTGTTCTCTTCGCTCTATCCCTAGAGAGTCGAATACCAAGAATATAGGTTGCTTCTCCCAAGTCTTTCATGGAGAAATTACTCAAAGCCAAGCTTTCACGTAATCGAGCATTCCCACATCATTTCCTATTAGTAGAATGTCATCTACATATAGTACTAAGAATGCGATCTTGCTCCCACTAACTTTCTTATATACACAAGGTTCCTCTTCATTTTGCACGAAGTCAAACTCTTTGACGGCCTCGCCAAAACGAAGGTTCCAACTACGCGACGCTTGCTTCATCCATAAATGGAACGTCAAGCTTGCACACTTTATGAATATCGACTGACACAAAGCCTTTAGCCGCTCCATATAGATTTCTCCTCGAGGAATCCATTAAGGAAAGCCGTCTTTACGTCCATTTGCCATATCTCATAATCGTGGTAGGCCTATAGCAAGCATCATGCGAATAGACTTGATCATGGCTACGCGAGAAGGTATCGTGGTAATCGATCCCTTCCTTCCGGGTATAACCCTTTGCCACAAGCCCGGCCTTATAGGCGTCAACCTTGCCATCACCATCGCCTTTCTCTTGTAGATCCATTTGTTCCCACAGGCACTATGCCCTTGGGGCGGTCTACTAGAGTCCGCACTGATTGACATGCATCGAATCTATCTCGCCTTCCATAGCTTCATGCCATTTCATGAGTCTACATCCACCATCGCTTGGTCATAGGTTGTTGGGTTGGTCTCTTGGCTATCACTTGGAACCTCATGGAGACCCAGCTCCTCCAAGTGCACAAGCCCATACCTATCAGGTAAATGAGACACCCTACTAGACCTACGAGGTGGTTGTACTTGTGTTTCAGAAAGTTTGGTTCCAGCTGCACAGTGTCTCTCGAGGTGTTTCATTGTATTCTTATAAAGAAATACTTCTACCCGCTCCGCCTTCCCGAATGAACTCATCTTCCAGAAGTGTGCTTGTAAAGCAACAACGATCCTTCGATCTTCGGGCATGTAGAATAGATATCCCATCGTCCCGCACGGGAATCCAATGAAACGTCCCTTCGCACCTAGCTTCCAACTTTTCCACCTTAGTCTTCTTGACATATGCGACATCCCCAAATCCTAATATGATTAAGACTTGGTTTCCTTCCTTCCCACATCTCATGTGGAGTTTTAGGAACGGATTTAGAAGGACATCTGCTCAAGATATACGCGGCAATCGAGTGCATACCCCACGTAAATCGGCAAGTCAAGATAGCTCAAAGATGGAACGGACCATGTTCAACAGGTCCGGTTCCTTCTTTCGACACACCATTTAACCGAGGAGTACCTGGAGGTGTTAGTTGTGAAACTATTCCATGTTCCTTAAGGAACTCGTCAAACTCCGTACTCATATACTCGCCACCTCGGTCCGACCAAGTGCTTTGATATGATTACCGCTTGTTTCGACTAGGGCCTTGAATTCCTGGAATTTCTCAAAGGCCTCGGATTTATGTTTCATTAAGTATACATAACCATACCTAGTATGATCATCTGTAAACGTAATGAAATATTGATATCCGTCACGTGCCGCTTCCAAAGCACCACATACGTCTGTATGGATTAATCCCGCTTATCGGCTCTTTGAAATATCCTCGTGAAGGGGACTTAGTCATTTTGCCTTTAAGGCAAGATTCACAAGTAGGAAAGGGATCTCGATCCCAATGGACCCATAAGTCCATCTTTTCCATCTTGTAAACCTTGGTCCGACCAACATGACCAAGTCTAAGATGCCATTTCAAAACTTGATTGGTTTCATCCCTACCACGTTTTCTAGTCATAGTATTCACAACTACTTTGTTGCCGAGATTTAGATGATACAATCCATTCAACAATGTAGCAAGACTCCACTAGTTTATTTCTAAAATAAATTTTGGCAGAACCATCACCAATGAAAATGAAAAGCCTTTTCGGTCCATGACCGAATGGATACAATGTTTTTGTGCCCCTTGGGCAAAACAAGTACATCTTCTAAAGTCAAAACAAAGCCGGATTCTAAACCCAAAAGAAGTGATCCTATGTCGGTCGCCTCGACACTATGCCCGCTCCGACCGTGATCATAACTTCTCCACCTCCAAGCTTCCTACTTTGTTCCGCATCCCGATTCACGGACAAATATGAGAACTAGCACTAGAATCCAAGATCCATGAAGTAGAAAATACAAGAGTGCAACAATTTGTTTCCAAAACTAAAAGTTCTCAGACCAAGTGCCATGAAGAATTGGGATGCCTCTAGCCCAAAGGCCCACCACCGCACTTGAGACAAGCATCCTTCTTCTTCTTGTTCTTTGGAACCATCGGGCCTTGCCCTTTCCCTTAAGGTCCTTAGCTTGTGGTCCACTCCGCTTCTTGGTCTTTTTATTCTTATTCTTAGACTTCCGAAGTCCGTAAGAAATCACAAGTGCACTCCTTCATCCGCGGGTCTTCATCCGAGACCGAGCGGTCACCGCTTGTTCATTAGCCCACTAAGTTACATGCAATCTCATTGCGCTTGAAGTTCATAACAAAGCGTGAGAAGGAATCGTGAGAGACTGTAGGATAAGGTCGGTTTGGAGAGAAGTATCCATTTTAAAATCAAGAGCCTCCAATCTCTCGATCATGGATATCATTTTGAGGACGTGTTCCCAACCTTCTCACCTTCCTTCATCCTTGCACCGAACAGCTTGCTTGGATATCTCATATCTAGCGATTCACTGTGCTCACCATAAAGTTCGGTTAAGTGAGATAGAATCTGCCTAGCAGAAGTCATTTTCTCATGAGCTCTCTGAAGCTCATTAGACATGGAAGCCATCATATAAGCACGGACTTTCACGTCATCCTTAACCCACTTTTCGTGGCTTTCAATCTCTTCCTGATTGGCTCGGGTCCGCACAGGAGGCGCCGGAATGTCCGTCTCTAAGACGTATCCCAGTGCCTCTATACTGAGGACAATCATCAGATTGCGGAGCCAATCCACAAAGTTAGGTCCCATTAAGGTGTTCTTTTCGAGTAGAATTGTGAGTGGATTCATTGTCATATTGAGTTATGTCTGCATTAAGTATAACAGATTAATTAGTGACTTGTTATATTATGTTCTGAGTATAGAATTAAGGTCTTTTGTATTCTTGTTACCCAGCTCCCACTATTTTTATCGGAATAACACACTCCCATGTGAAGTCCGGAAGTATCGTCGCTCTACTTCATAGTGGTGATCGAGTTCTTTATAAATCTTAATAGAGGGCAACCGAACAGGTTTCTAGTCTATTAATTTTCATAAAGTGGTGTCCAACACCAACCCATCTAATGGATGATTCGATCTTCTTTTTCCCCTTGTTCACTCCCTTCAACCTATACAGTTTCTATGGTTCGTGAACAAGTTAAGTTTATACCATCGACGCAAAACAGTTTCACAATTGAATCTTATCCGCAACCTATCGTGTTTATAGGATAAAATTTGCTCCAACCGAAGGCATCCAATGCGCTCCTGTAATTTATCCGTCCTCCCGAACGACTACCCCGATAACTCTAAGCATAGCACATCCGGTTTGGATTTCACTTCGAAAACTCGATGGAGGGAAGGAAAACCTTGAAACCTTATAAACTTAATTATTTATAGTGGGAGAATTTTCGCGATTAACGTTACACTTTGCACATTAATCATATTAGCGCGTTTGTGGTATTCATACAATATGAAAAAACCATTCACAACCTAGTTGCTACCAACATGTGGTTCATGGACCGTTCCTAGAAAACAAAACTCCGTAATCTAATTACAAGTCTTCGTCTTGAATCTTCGTCTTCTCGAAATGGATCTTCCTCCGGTCTTCGTCATTACATATAAATTTTACATCGAAAATTGCATCCTAGATACAAAACATTTCTAGTAAAATAAATAGGCTCAAAACGGCCTTTACAACCCAATCGAATAAAACGAATGATTCAAATCTAAGTCCACGAACCACATCCCCACTCAAAAAGCATTCATCCAATAAATACTATATAAATGGAAAGCGTAGAGATACATTGATCCAATCAACAATACGAACCGATCCAATCGATTCACACAATCGGTAATTTGATAATGTTCAAAATAATTCGGTCGACTATAAATATTCCAATTAATCAAATTTCCCTTATAAAATGAAATACCATAAATCATTTTAATCATATTAAATCCAATTTAATGTGAGGGAGATTAATTTTTAAGAATACACGGAAAAATCGAGCCGGGGTGAAAACGGGCCAGCATGACCGAGTCACTTTCGGCACTCACCGGCGATCACGCCAGCTTGCCGAGTCACGCCGGAAGAAGCCGGCCAGACACGACCGAGTCCCGTGACACGGCCGGTCGCCCGGCGCTTGTAACACCCCAAGATATTCGAGGAGAATTACGCCGTGGACCCCTACATGGGACCCACCAAAGCTAACACAAGAAAACACCACTCGACTAACCGCCTTGTTAGCAAGGAAACAATTGTTAACAATAAGAACATAAAACAACACGTCCGGTACAACCGCATAAATAACATCAACCGACAAATACAAGAACTCCAACGAAGACCAATCACAATCTGAAGGAAAAGCCTAAGTACTCGCGAGTACAATCTATAAGTTTACAATTTGGAAAACATCCACATCAAAAGAGACAAGAAGAAATAACAAGACTCGATTGCACATGTCAACAACCTTGGCCGACATCCTCGTACCATCCCACCGCCATTGCCCTGGCCGAACATAACCCGAAATCCATAACAAGAATTTCCCCGACAACGGGTCCCCGAGGGGTTAGCAATTACGCTAGTACAAGTAATCAAGGCAAACCAATCGCTTACACATTTCATAGTACATGCACCAATATCATTTCGAAAACCAAAACAAGACATGTCTTTTCCTAAACAAACAATACAATTAATTTGCCTAGACCGGACGAAGCCACGAATCCCACTCGAGGCCTCTAAGGACCCTCCCGAGCCGCCACATTCATAAAACAAACCAAGCACCACACGTCACCTAGGACCGGGACGAAGCCACGAATCCCACTCGAGGCCTCTAAGGACCCTCCCGAGTCAAGAAGCGATCAAACTCATGAATCTAGGACGGCCATAGATTCCTCCGTGATCCCGCTTGACCCTCCCGAGGTGAGTAAAGCACACACAATATACATTACCATTTCACGTTAAGCATAAAGGTTTCCAAAAATACTTGCCTTGAATTATTGACGACGCAACGAACTAAAGGAAAGTCACCGACGAACGCTAGGAACCAACGAGACCGAACCTAACGATTCGAAGAATACAATCACAACCATTTCTAAATGAATACGGAATTGGAATACACCTGAAAATCCGCCTACGATTCATGTATATTCGTATATAAACAACAACGAGGGCGGACCGCAACCAAACCCTCTCGATTCCGTAAAAATCACGAAATATACCATGAATCCGTAGGGAAACTAAGAATACTAACAAGATTAATCATATTCATCATGAATTAATCAACAATACGGAAAGAATCGAACAATAATTCAAAACCCCCAAATCTCCCAAAAATGGGTTCTTAGAAGATTACCTTGGATTAGGATGAATGATTCAAGAAGAAATCGATAATCTACAACAAAACTCAAGTGGATGATTTCTTTAAGTCCGAAATGTTAAAATCGCCCAAGAGTTGCTCCCGAATCGCCTAACGAGAGGAAGAAAAGAGAGGAGAGGAAAATAAAAACCTTCCCTGCATCCCGTGTAATATAGTGAAACACAGCAGAACCTATCGGCCAGCCTATCGGCCGATAGGCCCAACCGATACCCATACAGAATGCCGGCAGTGGAGCCTATCGACCCCCCTATCGGCCGAAAGGCTCCTGGAAGTTCGAATGTGAAGAATTTTGAGGAAAAAGCTCCATTTCCACAAATGATCGCCAAGTCGAGATACGATGAAAAGCTTCAACAATTTATCGACATGTTTCAAAAGGTGAATATCAACACAATACGGTGCGCACGCCGTGTCGGACGACACGGCCGAGTTCGATCGGCAGTGATCGCCAAAATCAAACGACCATAACTCTCTCGTCCGACCATTGACTCACCGCTCAACCATTGGAAAGCTAACTCGATGCTCTATATTATTGCAAGATTCAGAATTTTTGGAGTTACCCAAAATTAATGGTGATCTAACAAAGACGAACTCATACTTAGAAAAGTCGTTTAGTAATCCCGAATTCAACAAAACGACACCGAAACCCGAACTCAATACGAACCAAGATACGGTTACGAAGTACTCACAAAGACGAATCTAAGAGCTAGTAGGACACACGATTCCGACCACCCGAAGGCTCGAAATTCGACAACGGAAGGTAATTACCCCAAACTTTGGGAAATTACGAAAATGGCCCAAATGCCCGAAAATCACCATACGACAACGAATAATCAAACCGAAGCTCACAACACGTATAACAACGTTAAATGAACTTACGAAAACCCCAAACGACGCTTTCGAACGAGATTCGCAAGAACCAAACTCAAGCGCGGAAAAGTCGCTAAAAGCACGGAACTCAACAAAGCAAGACCAAACGAACTCGGATGATAAAAAGTGCGTAATTAAATATTCTCCGAATGACGAAATGGTCATGATAGAGTTGTCAAAACGAACTTTGGTCGAAAAGAAATTTACCGAAAATCGAAAATTTGCAGATATTACATTCTACCCTTCCTAAAAGAAGTTTCATTCCGAAACTTAAAACAAGTAGGGGAAGAAATATTCCGCCAGGAAAAACTCAACAAGATACACAAGAATGCGTAACTAATGCCCAACGGCGAAATGTTACAAACAACGCAAAGGAATATACGGCGTGAAAACACGCTCCACGGCGACCAACACAATGTCGCCAAGTTAGGGATACAATAAAACCAACAAATGACAAGCGTCATCAAACGGATAATATAGCCAAGTCAATTATCCGACAATCACAAAACACAACGAACGAAAGTCAGTATGATCGACCAACCCAACGGTACATCAATCGAAACGCGAGCCAATCGCTGAACTAATACTAAATTCCACCGCCCAAGGGTTGGAAGATCGAAAACGAGACTAATTTCCCAAACTTAAGGGAATTAGGAAGGAGCATGAATGCTCAACGATCACAAAACGAGAACAAAAACCGAACGAACAAACGATCGAGACAACAAAAATCTAACAATCATGTCCGAAACACGAAGGATAATAAAACTCAAACAACAACTCCCAGGATGATCTGGTGAGAACTACAAGGAATGCATTCCGATAAGATCCACAGGATAGGGAATAGCGATTGAAAAGTCACAGCGACAAACGAGTTATTCCAAAACAATACCACACTCGTTCGATCAACAATAGTAAGGGATAGGGAAAGTTCAGAAATGTCAACGAACATAAACGAGTCGACAGAGTCGAAAATACAGAAGTTCCAAATCCGATCCACTTCGAATAAAAGAACTAGTAGGACCAAAAGATGTTACTTCCGAACAAGGTTCACAAGAATCGAACCGAACTCTAAAAGTCACAATGATAACCAGATCGACCCAAAACAAGATCACAAACTGCTCGAATGATGAACCCGAAATACAAAACAAGTTCAGACGGATCAACGAACACGAGCGAATCGATAGACTAGAGAAAGAGAAAATATAGAAGTCAAAATAGTACGGCTATTACCTTTGACCTCGCCCGAAACTCACCACAACGGAACCAAGGTAACAATACAACAAGCAACCGACACAATGTGGAACAATCACCGATGCACACAATCATACCAACCCGATCTCTAACAGCTCGCATATATGCGATAACGCATAAACCGCTACGAGGCGACAACATCCAATACCAATCTCACACCGCAGAGGCTACCACGACAACTGTGTGGCGAACGACTAATCGCTCACACCTGCTCTTCAACAACAGCTCGGGGTTAACACCCTAACGAGAGCACGGACATTACACATATATTCCAGACCACAAATAGGAATGATAGGTTTTGAAAACGAAAACCATCTTTTGAAAATAACTTGCAAGCACCAGTTGATCTTGAGTATCATATATCAAAAAATAGTACAAACATCGTCATCGAGACTTAAAAAAAAAATAATCATGCGTTTGAAAAAAAAAAAGAAATGAATAAAACTATCGTTAAATTAAAACTTTTCACTATTTTCGACCTTCGGTCTAAGCGAATGCGTTTCTAAATCATTAGAAATATCTCAAAATATTTTGATCCTCAAAGTAGGATAATTTTGAAACATAGCGTGGCACTAGTAGGCATCTTGAGAGCACTGTGAGAAAATAATTCATTTTAAAAGTACGTCTCGAGGTTTATTTTCTGAGATACTCAAGGTTTTTCGTATACAATAGGCCAAAATGCCCAAAATTCGCACGTATCAACATTCACTTAAACACATCATATCACACGCATTAAATCGCTCAAAATTACGACAATGATATACAATCCTCGTGATATGTTTAACAACATCGTTAAAACAACAATCGCTTATCAAAACCGGATGGAAAACGATATCAAGAACAAAACTCCAAAAAGTCAACTCTAGGGATTCAAGAAAATACCTAGATTCGCGAAGAACAATGGATTAGATGATGTTAAAAATCATCTAGATACTCCAAAACACCTTTGGATGGAAGAAAATCAGCCTAGATGTGAAACCGAGTCGCTACGTCTCAAACTCATAGAGGAAGAAGAAGAAATGAAGAAAAGGAAAAAAATGCAACTTAGATCGGTGTCCAAGATTTATATCGACACAATTAGCGTGCGCTAATCATTAAGGTTAGCGTGCGCTATCACGGCACCAAAACTCCCGACCAAAAATACACCGTTGGCGCTAACGAGAACTTCGCACTCCACCCAAGAGCTCCCGGATCGCCTCGAACTACTGTGTAGCGGCGCTATCCTCCCCTTAGCGTGCTACCAACGCACTCTTGCGCGCGCTTAGCCGCAGCGTAGCGTGCGCTAATGACCAACAGAGAGAACAATGTAACATATCGTAAAGATTACATGCCGTAAACCTTTCTCACACAAAGTTTACTGTGCTAAGCACAATTTCCCACGTCATTTCAAAAATGCTAAAAAGACCAATGACGGTAATATTTTCCAAAACTCACAAAAATCATTTGTCAAACCATCATGAAATATTCAAGGCCAAAATGCCAAAACTTGATTCAAGGAATCGGTTTTACGAAATAAAACTCAGTTTGCAAAATACCGAAAGCCGTTTGAAAGAACTCACGCAGCGGATAAAATACGGTACGAAAATACATCAAGAAGCGATTTACACTCCGCGTATAAACCAAATACGAGAGTCTAATAAACACATATCGTGAAATCAAAATCCACAGAAGGATTCCATCATTTACCGACTAATCATACAAATAACTCGTGTCACACGAGGCACAACACAAGGAAGGGAGTTTAACATCCATAGATCGCACGTAAGTGACGACCACCCCTCGATACTAATCACGACCAATGGTCTCAAACGACGCGTCGCGATGCGACTAAGTCAGACAAAATCCGTTAAGACAAAACTCGACAAACACAACATGATTCGACTGAATAGGTTTCCACAGTCTAATCTGATTTTTAAAATCGTATACTCTAGTCATTCGAAAATAAAACCGGTAAGTTAAAAATCGTTTTCAAGACCCTTTTAAACACGACAAGGGCTTAACAATGGTAGCATTTTATAAAATATCCTAAAACACTTTTAAACATGACCTTTAAATACGACACAAGGTTTTATTTGAAAATACAAGGCTGGCTCGCCCAAATTCATGTCACTTTCAAAACCCACAATACAATCAAGTCTAAGAAATTTTCAAGCATGCACGCCACATGTATTATTATTAATAGAAACACATTGGTTGTAAATAATAATAATTAGCCAAGTACCAACAATTCGGACACACTCATATACGACATTCAAAATCACTACTAAAAGCGCAACTCGGAAATACTAATTCCAAGCATATGTCAAACTATCTCTCCAAGTTTAACAACAGAACTAAAGATCACCGATTTGGACATATGTCGAAACCAATACGTGAGTTTCTCAACTCATCGGTACATTCGCTCAACATACATTTAGTATATCGCAATTACCAAACACAGATTCCATCACACAAAGAAAAGACTAGAGAGTCAAGCCCTATCACAATATACCACGGAGCAAAACTCGGATCTTTCGATCACCAACGATCCCACCAACGCTAGGAAGTTTAGCGATGGAAAGCTCGAAACGACAAACGGTCAAGCCCGTAACGGCGCACATACTCCGAGAGAGACAAAGGATCGCAATACTAGAATCAAAAGTACACGAACCGGATGGATCGAAAACAACTCGACAATAAGTACGAGAGAGGCAATCACGCTCAAGAAGTGGAATTTCAATACGAGAAAACAAGAGAATCGAGTAAGGAAAACTTACGAGCACCGGATGTACCGAGATGCCGGATGCCGTGTGACAATGTGCAAAACAACACAACTAGACCCAAATAACCAACAAGCCTAGGTATCCATAAACCTAGAGCTCGATCCCATTTTCTCGTAACACCCCAAGATATTCGAGGAGAATTACAGCCGTGGACCCCTACATGGGACCCACCAGCTAACACAAGAAAACACCACTCGACTAACCGCCTCGGTTAGCAAGGAAACAATTGTTAACAATAAGAACATAAACAACACGTCCGGTACAACCGCATAAATAACATCAACCGACAAATACAAGAACTCCAACGAAGACCAATCACAATCAAAGGAAAAGCCTAAGTACTCGCGAGTACAATCTATAAGTTTACAATTTGGAAAACATCCACATCAAAAGAGACAAGAAGAAATAACAAGACTCGATTGCACATGTCAACAACCTTGGCCGACATCCTCGTACCATCCCGCCCGCCGTCTGGTCGAACATAACCTCGAAATCCATAACAAGAATTTCCCGACAACGGGTCCCAGAGGGGTTAGCAATTACGCTAGTACAAGTAATCAAGGCAAACCAATCGCTTACATTTCATAGTACATGCACCAATATCATTTCAAAACCAAAACAAGACATGTCTTTTCCTAAACAAACAAATACAATTAATTTGCTCAGACCGGGACGAAGCCACGAATCCCACTCGAGGCCTCTAAGGACCCTCCCGAGCCGGCCACATTCATAAAACAAACCAAGCACCACACGTCACCTAGACCGGGACGAAGCCACGAATCCCACTCGAGGCCTCTAAGGACCCTCCCGAGTCAAGAAGCGATCAAACTCATGAATCTAGACGAAGCCATAGATTCCTCCGTGATCCCGCGGACCTCCCGAGGTGAGTAAAGCACACACAATATACATTACCATTTCACGTTAAGCATAAAGGTTTCCAAAAATACTTGCCTTGAATTATTGACGACGCAACGAACGGAAAGGAAAGTCACCGACGAACGCTAGGAACCAACGAGACCGAACCTAACGATTCGAGAATTCAATCACAACCATTTCTAAATGAATACGGAATTGGAATACACTGAAAATCCCCCTACGATTCATGTATATTCGTATATAAACAACAACGAGGGCGGACCGCAACCAAACCCTCTCGATTCCGTAAAAATCACGAAATATACCATGAATCCGTAGGGAAACTAAGAATACTAACAAGATTAATCATATTCATCATGAATTAATCAACAATACGGAAAGAATCGAACAATAATTCGAAAACCCCCAAATCTCCCAAAAATGGGTTCTTAGAAGATTACCTTGGATTAGGATGAATGATTCAAGAAGAAATCGATAATCTACAACAAAACTCGAAGTGGATGATTTCTTCAAGTCCGAAAATGTTAAAATCGCCCAAGAGTTGCTCCTGAATCGCCTGTAACGAGAGGAAGAAAAGAGAGGAGAGGAAAATGAAAACCTTCCCCCAGATCCCGTGTAATATAGTGAAACACAGCAGAACCTATCGGCCAGCCTATCGGCCGATAGGCCCAACCGATACCCATACTGCATGCCGGGCAAGGAGCCTATCGACCCCCTATCGGCCGAAAGGCTCCCGAAGTTCGAATGTGAAGAATTTTGAGGAAAAAGCTCCATTTCCACAATGATCGCCAAGTCGAGATACGATGAAAAGCTTCAACAATTTATCGACATGTTTCAAAAGGTGAATATCAACACAATACGGTGCGCACGGGCCGTGTCGACGACACGGCCGAGTTCGACGGCAGTGATCGCCAAAATCCGAAACGACCATAACTCTCTCGTCCGACTCGATTGACTCACCGTTCGAACCATTGGAAAGCTAACTCGATGCTCTATATTATTGCAAGATTCAGAATTTTTGGAGTTACCAAAAATTAATGGTGATCTAACAAAGACGAACTCATACTTAGAAAAGTCGTTTAGTAATCCCGAATTCAACAAAACGACACCGAAACCCGAACTCGAATACGAACAGAAGATACGGTTACGAAGTACTCACAAAGACGAATCTAAGAGCTAGTAGGACACACGATTCCGACCACCCGAAGGCTCGAAATTCGACAACGGAAGGTAATTACCCCAAACTTTGGGAAATTACGAAAATGGCCCAAATGCCCGAAAATCACCATACGACAACGAATAATCAAACCGAAGCTCACAACACGTATAACAACGTTAAATGAAATAACGAAAAACCCCAAACGACGCTTCAACGAGATTCGCAAGAACCGAACTCAAGCGCGGAAAAGTCGCTAAAAGCACGGAACTCAACAAAGCAAGACCAAACGAACTCGGATGATAAAAAGTGCAGAATTAAATATTCTCCGAATGACGAAATGGTCATGATAGAGTTGTCAAAACGAACTTTGGTCGAAAAAAGAAATTTACCGAAAATCGAAAATTTGCAGATATTACAGCAGTGACTTGGTAGACTGCCGGACACGACCGTGTCACCCAGGACACGGTCAAGTCACTCTCGGCCAGATTACCCTTTTTGTCCAAAAAATCGTCCGACGACGATTCGGGGCTAGATTTTAGACCGGATATCCAATATCAATATTTTCCGACTTTCATATCTTCAATATAAATCATATTTCCCAGAAATTTAAGATTTATATTTAGACATAAACTTACGAAAAATACAATTATTACGAACGAAAAACATATACCACGATTATGACTAAAATGATTCCAAATCATTCACCATCTAATCAAGCATTCCAAATGCCAATATCGTATATACGATCGCAAGACCTACGCTCCGATACCACTGTTGGGATTCGGTGCCTAAAACGAAGGCCCAGCGGAAGCGGTAAAACGAAAATTAATTCGATCCGAATCCCTACGAGGATCGATCGAGCTACGTATATACGAATATATAAACGAAAAGCAAGAGTCATAAGAAACTAACCCTCGAAGTCCGTTGAATAAATGGTAACCTTCTCTTGAGCTATTCCCCAAGCTCTTGAACGATCCAACGCCGAAAGCACCGCGTCTCTACTTGCCACGCGCCGGAAAAACGAACGGAATGACAACACCTTGCTATCCTCCGAGGATACGGCTAGAGCTAGGTGATGAAGCTTGCAATATGAGATTATCACACTCTAAGTGTATAACTCACAACTCTCAATTAATCTCTTGAAATTTCTCAAAGAAAACCAAGAAGAAATGAAGAACAAGAAGAAGACTTAAGAAATGAACTCAAAAATTCTTTTCTCTCTCTCTCTCTCTCTCTCTCTCTCTTCATAAACCGTGAGAAATGAATGAATGATTTGAGAGATAATGTCTTCTACTTTTATTCTATTCCCACCCAAGATAACAACTCATCCCACTACAACACTTGCCCCATTAGTCTTAATCATCCATTAAAGAATGGAACAAGAAACAAAAGGAAGCAAGGTGGAAATTAAGGGGGCGGCTACCATGCAGAAACGGATGAGTTCGGTTCGTTTCGGACTCCCGTGAGTCCAAACTGATAAACTACGATTCTGTTCCGATGTATTTGTATCGATTAATTAATCCAATTAATTAAACATATCAAATACAAAATAACATAATTAATTTCTCCAAGAAATAATTATATTCATGAATTAAATTAATCACCCAGTGATATATTTAATCCATTAAGCCGTAAATCAATTTATCCGATAAATCGATTTAAACATCCAATGTCCCAAATTAGATTTCCAATATCTAATATTCATAATGAGAGAATTAGCTTAATTCATTCCTTTGTCAATCCTATTGCGCGACTCGGTAGGTCCGTCTCAGTCAGCAATGGGAGGAACCAAAGAGTAGTAGCACCACCTAGCCAGCCTGGCGGCCTACACTGTACCCCAACTGAGAACGAATGATTGGGATCATTCAAGAACCATTCTGTCGTGAATACCAGTATACGTATAAACCCTTCTTTCAAATGTCCCGATCAAGTTATAGGGTCACGGTCAGTCAAACCCTATATGTACTTGACGCTATGCATGCGTTAATGCAAATCGAGATCATCGAGCTGTCGTGTATCTAATACAACTAGCTCCAATGCTTTGGCCAAAGACTTATGATCTCATCTTCCAATAACCGCATAGGACATATAACCCGCTCACTAATGGGAGAAAGAATTCTATCTTGGTATTCAGTAGGACCTGCTACTTGCCCGTCAAGATGCACGTCGAGGTTGACCCCCGCCTTCCGGTTTACAGGGTCGAACTACTCTAATGAAAATTTTGACGTCACAAGCACATCCCTACTAAATCCTCAAGTCGAAGGTTCACGAATACCTATCACAACCTTTCGATTCCGTCATTGACTGTCCCGGAGTGAAATCCGTGTGACGAATCGAGGGTGAGTCGGTTCGAGTATACTAATCTAATTAGCATACCTATAACGTGTGCTCCCACTAACCATTAGTGTTCGACAGGCACTCTCCATGTCAAAGAACACGTCATACAAGTCTTTACATAAACTTAACGCCCAGTCAAGTTTCATCGACTTGCGAACGATTAAGTATTTGAGCTATAAACCTTTCCAAAGGCCGACCCCTTATCCAATAAGGAGTGGAACATTTTGCTCTCAAATACACGGACTAGTTTCTATATGTTTATTTACGAGTTAGGAATGCCAGTAACTACCAGTAAATAAAGAAACATTCATTTGCCTTATATTAATGGTTTACATAATTACAAGTACAATGCCCTCACTCAACAACCTCTGAGTGGCATTCGAGGGCATACTCCTAACAGGAAACGTGTTGGTGTTTCTTGTGCTATATATAGACGATATACTTCTAATTGGAAATAATTTGAAGGTATTATCAGATGTAAGGGTATGGCTGTCTGAGCAGTTCGATATGAAGGATTTGGGAGAAGCTAGGCACATCCTTGGTATTAGGATCTTTCGAGATTGCATGAAAGGATGTTGTGCTTATCTCAGGCATCCTATATCGATACGGTACCAAAGCGGTTTAGCATGGAGAATTCCAAGAAAGGTTTCTTACCTTACATACATGGAATTCAGCTATCTAAGGCTATATGTCCTAGGATGCAGAAGGAGATAGACGACATGAAGCTGGTCCCTTATGCTTCATCAGTGGGAAGCCTCATGTATGCTATCTTTGCACTAGGCCTGATATCTGTCATGCTGTAGGCATGGTGGCAAGATATCGGTCGAACCCAGGACCGGGACATTAGATTGTTGTCAAGCATATACTCAAGTAGTTGAGAAGGACTAGGGAGTATATGCTTGTATATCAATTAGATACACTTTGTCCTTTGAGTTACACTAACTCAAATTTCAGTTTGGACAAAGAAAAGTCGAAATCAGTTTCCGGATATGTTTTCACTTTGGGAGATGGAGCCATTAGTTGGAGGATTGTGAAGCAGAAATGCATAGCGGACTCTACCATGGACACCAAGTATGTAGAAGCCTCAGATGCAGCTAAAGAGGCGGTATGGCTCAAGTACTTCCTAAAGGATTTGGGTGTGATTCCTAATTTGCCTAGGAGTATTACACTTTATTGTGATAATACCGGTGCTGTTGCAAATTCAAAGGAACAACGAGCCCACAAATCAAGCAAACATATCAAGCGCAAATATCATCTCATTCGAGATTTTGTGAAGAGAGGGAAAATTATTGTCTCCAAGATTGCATCTGAGGACAACATAGCTGATCCTTTCATGAAAGGGTTGCCCTCAAAATCATTTAAAGGGCATGTGGAAGGAATGGGTTTGAGATGTATGACAACAATGCTTTGAGTATAAGTGGGAGATAGATAGACATAGTCTAGATAGTATACTTTAAAACCATGCTTTGAGTATAAGTGGGAGATTGTTAGGGTTGTATACATCAAAGCATACTTTATGCTTATATTACCTAATTTCCCGGTCTTTATCTATGATAATATTTAATTCATTTCATCACATGTTTTGCATATTAATTCACGCTATGGTTATGTAAATATTGTCTAATTACTTTATATTGTATATAATGTGGTGTGCCGAGTCACACAGAAGATCACATTATCGGTTTCTTATATAGTAATAATTAGTTCACAACCTATATAACATTATACTGTTGTGTGAGAGGTTGTAATATATGTTTGAGATTGGTTGATCTTGAACATTAGCATATATTAGCGTATTCGGTATACGTTGAACAGGATCGAGGTGAGATAGATTCTTCTATACTAAATATAAGAATAATGTACATCTCGGACAATTATTATTTCTTAATTCTAGTAATTAATATTTAATTATATATATCTAATATTTATTGCTTTGATTTATCATGGGTGAGAGCCACAATGATGGACTCAATATGCTCGATATTTTGGGTAATATTATTATTTATATAATAATTAATATTATAGCTAAAAATGGTGTCCCAACCAGTCGGGTTGATCATGCCCCTTGAGGCACTCGAAAGGATTATTATATTAAACCTTGCAGGTGGAATTAATTTTCTGATACAATAATAAAGGTCGTGTGGTATGCTCATGTACAATATATTAATTAATTAAATGCTGTCAATAGCTTAAATTAATTAATGAACATGGGATATCTCAAATACGGGAAATAATTAATTCAAAAAGGAGCCCAATTTCGTAATTTGAGATTTTTGTAGGAAGTGCAATATCAACTATTTAGTGGATTAAGTTGATATTAATAGACTCATAATATTAGGAAGATTCCTAATATGATAAGATGAGATCTATTGAGAGTCCTTACCTTATCCTCCTTAAGGACCCTAGAGTGGCCCATAATGCCTATAAATACATCATAGGGGTTGGCCGATTTTCACAAGTCGTTGAATAAGAATTTCGAATTTTTTTTGTGTGTTTTAATTGTGGATCTTGACTTGTGTCTTTGATTCCATAACTTGGTAAACACAAGATTTTTCTAAAATATCATCAAGAAAAATAGATAGAAAAATCGAAGTACTCTTGAGGAATAATATTGATTCGGCCGTGGCTTCCTATTGAATGTGCAAGATTTGATCCGGTAGATTGTTGCCCACACAACATCCGTATCTTAGGCGGGATGTACTCTAAAAGATCTAAAGGTAGAAATACAAGGATATCAACTAGGAGCAAGAAGGAGATCTCGATCGACTCAAAAGAATAATACTACCACTTCGCGTCAAAGGTATGAACTATCAATTGTACTGCGTAAATATGTATATTTAAATTGTTTATTAATCTGTTTAATTAATTAATTGACAAGTCTAAATAGATCCTCTATTTAAGTTGGTTAATTTATAAAACCAAATATAAAATATAATACTAATTCGCTTCCGCTGCGTTTTATATTCCAATAGAACCTTAAACAAGGTCTACCACATAATTCACAATTTATCCCATAATGACACATTAGTAACAATAAATAGGGCCGCGGCCTTGGCCAAAACATTTTAGTTCAACTTTAGAAGACATAAAGTAAAATGAGTTCATTGCCCACGCATGGGACCTAACAATTTCCTCAAAATGATAGCAAGTTTAGTCGACTACTCCATCAATCCACATAGACATAAAACAACATAATCACATAGACTCGAGCCTCATCATCATGCTTGACCATCATTTGCATGCGGTTCCCGTGCTGGCTCCTCAGCTCGCCCGATACCTGAAATGCATGAAATGCATTTTCCCATTTAAGGGGTTAGCATTCGAATAGCTAGTGCAAGTACACAATTACACTACATCATATACATATACGATTCAACACAATTAATTGTTTGGAAAACATTTGAAATCAATATTCCGGAATATCACATTTGCATCAAAATAGTATATTAACACGTTTTAACATCACAACTATCCACACTTGGTAACTCGCGGCCGTACCCATTAGTATCGACCCGCAGAGGCCCCGGACCATCCTCGGGTGGGAAACCACTTCCGCGGTCATACCCATTAGTATCGGCCCCCATAGGTCCCATCGAACCTCCCCGGGTGGAAGAACAACAACACACACACGATATCACAGTTCATCATTCCTATCGAAACCGTATCACACATAATGAAATGTAATACATGTACTTGCCTTGAATAATACAACGTGAAGAACTGGTGAACAGAGAGGCTACGATCCAAACTCACTCCAAAGTTTCGTTCCTAGCACACAATGATATTCAAGTAACTACAACACTACAGGATTAAAAGGATCATCCTAGATTCTACCCCTTTGGAACGATTTGTTGAACACAACAAGTGCGTAATGGAACGTAATCGATCAATGATGGAATAACGGAATTTCAGTCCACAAAACAATAAGGAAAACTAAGTATTAGGAGTATACTGTCGAAATCTAACAACAATCTAGGCTAATTCGGTTCAGAAAAATCATCCTAAAATCCCAAAAATCCCAAAAACTAGGGTTCGACGAATTCTTACCTTGATTCGGATGGTGGAATATGATTAGATAGTGTTAAATCTGCACAAGAAACACGAAGATGTTAATAGATGATGATATTAGGTTGAAATCTAGACCTCTCGCCTGAATTCGTCGTGGATCGCCAAAAGAACGGGTAGAGAATGAAAAATGACGAAGTCAACTACTGATGTCCCTTATATACTGACAGCATATAGCGTATGCTATATATATGGCGTAGCGTAGGCCATTCGGGACAACAAGCAGTCCAGAGGCTTCTGTCCTCCCATTGGCATACGTTAATGTTAGCTTAGCGTGCGCTAAGGTTTGCAATTAGCATACGTTAACTACTGGCTAACGTACGCTACCTGGTCCAGTCCATAATTACTGAACCTTCTGTCATATTCCAGAGTACTCTGCCCAGATGAATTAGCGTACACAATATTATAAGTTTAGCGTACGCTAGATATACCATCATAGCGCGCGCTACAAAATAACATTAGCGTGCGCTAACTATTCTTGTACATGGTACAATTAGGGAACTCGGTCAGACTGCACATGACTCGTAAGGCATAGAACTTGATAGATACCAGCGAACAACGATACATAAACAAGAAACAACAACATGCAAGCGCAAACTCCCCATTCGAACGTATGACCCCAACCATTTATCGGAATAAGCAGCAGTTCTAAAAGTGATACCCAACATTGTGATAAATTACAAAACAACCCAAACTCTCGAGAATCACAACTCGAGGACAACTAACAATCCTAGAAAGTTGTAACGAACCCAAAAATATTAAGGGAACTCACAGAAGTAATGAAATGTCGGTTTAGAACGAGATTTACGAGAATCGAGTCTAAACGTAGAAAAGTTACATAATAATCATAATCTCGTAAAAAAAAACCTGAAACTCGTTCGGATGGCCATGAATGCAGGACAAAATAAATTTAGAATATCAAAACACATACAAGCGAGTCATCCGAAATGAAAATACACTGAAAATAGAAATTACTAAAAATAAAAAGTGTGGATATTACAACAGTTAGCTTGGGAAATTCCCATAGCGATCGCCTGGACTATATTCTGAATGAAGGCCTGGTACACACCTCCCAGGT